>QNUK01000012.1:3215000-4440000 GCA_013621035.1 Clarias magur
CGTTTCAAAACTTAATAATAATCAATAATTTTTTACCAGCACACTATAATATAAATGACTGCTAATCTACAGAAATGCCAACATTTAGCTTTCTTGCTGACACATGTCCCAAAAGTCTCCATATAGAGGAAATTAACACATTAGGCAATTTCCCGATCCAGCAAAGAGAATACATCGTTCTTTTGTCTAATATATATATATATATTCTTGAAGAATATAAAAAAATAT
Organism: Clarias magur; assembly: GCA_013621035.1. Taxonomy (NCBI): domain Eukaryota; kingdom Metazoa; phylum Chordata; class Actinopteri; order Siluriformes; family Clariidae; genus Clarias; species Clarias magur. Next base: position 3,215,229 of record QNUK01000012.1, read on the forward strand.
ATTAGCAAAATAAAATATGAAAAATTTTAAATGTTATAATGCATTCATATATCCTATATGTGAACAATCCTACAGACTGTAATATCAACAGTCAAGTTTGTGGTGGACTAAATCTTTCCCTAATAAGTCCTCTTGGATGCAGTCAGGCACAAATCCTCTTTGGACACTCAAGATTTATTCTGTACATATTGTACTATATAGACATCTGTATATGTATATCCTGTGAATGTTACCTTTTTGACATGCCTTCCCCACTGCATCATTATTGTGCAGATAATTATTCATTTATATCTTCAATATATACTGCACCTTCTGTACATAGGACACTACATATGACCTCCATAACCATATTTTACTACATTTGTTGTTCATTGAAAATAGGCTACATATGCACTTCTGGTTAGATGCATTTAATTGGATTTGTACTTTGCACAATGCCAATAAAAATCTAATCTAACCTAAACAAAAATCTCACATCCTTATCTCAGAACATTCTATTTTTTATTCATCATATTTAGATTTCTAAATTATGGCGTGGAAAAAAAGTATATAAAAAAGAATGTTTTATCCTTTTACATTTTTTTTTCATTAATTTCATACTTTCATGTGTGCCATGAAAAAAGTAATTCCTGTTGAATTAAAAGGCATACACAGACAGCGCTTATGACCCTACAGGACCAACGTTTGAAACAAGTCAGCATTAAAAATATTTTTTTTAAAAATAAAACCATGAAATGTTATAACCTCACTCACTAGCATATTCTTCATACCGCTTATACTGTATACGGGAGTGCGGGCCGGGGGGTTGGATGTTATTGGGCCTGGAGCCTATCTCAGAGGTCTCAGAACAGTAGATAGGGTGCGCACCGGACAGGGCGCCAATCCGTCAAAGTGCACATACACATACAAGTCAGAATTTTGAAAAAAGCCAATTAGCCTGCATGTATTAGAACTGTGGGAGGAACCCGAAGTACCCTCAAGAAAACTCATCAAACATGCAAACTCCATGCACACAGACCCGAAGGCAGGTCTCGAAGGCTCAACCCTGGAGGTGTGAGGCCACAGTGCTTAGAAATGCCTGGCACTTATGGTGCGCATATTATATACTGTAGGTGAACATTAACATACCCCATCTTGCAAAGAAAGAAAGAAGTCTAACGTTGAACCACTACTGACCGTATTCGGGTCATGGATGATTTATTTATTTTTTATTATCAATATTTCACTGTCAGTGATGTATGAAAAATAGTCCACTAATAAAATCATTTTTGCTCAAGGCTGCACTGTGGGCTCGCACCTCCAAAATAATCACATGGAGTGAGATCTGAACTTCTTGGAGGCCATTCATGAGGTCCACATCGTCCTAGCCAACCTCCTGGAAAATGCTGGAGGTCACACTGGAGGACTTCAGGAGGTTCTCAGCAATATCCCAGATGACTTCATGAAAAAGCTTTGCATTTGACCCCGAGCAATTCTATGTTAAAATTTCAACATTTGCTTTAATTTCCCCAATGTAATGTGTGTCCTATGTAAAGTACATGCACGATTTGTTTCAATGTTTTTATTGAAACAATGTTTTTAATGAAATAGTATTCATTTTTTTTATTAGAAAAAATTGACTTTTTTAATTTTTATTTTTGAAATATATTGAAATTTTTATATATTTTAATATGAAATATGTTTTTTTTCCTACCCATACACAGCCAGAGACAGACACACGCGCACAAACAGAAAGAGCGCGCGAGCATGTCTCGAACACACTGCGTGAGATGGTGCGCGCGCGCTGTGCATGGCGCGCGGCTTACACTGGACACGTGACGACACTTTCCCAGCTGTTTCAGGTTAACTAAAATTAACCCCCCCGAATTACCTTGTTTAGATTGAACTTTGGCGTTTACCTGGTACTTTTAGCTCTATGCTAATTCAGATAGGTAGTTTGAGGTTCAAACAAGATGGCAGAGGACTCCCTGTTTGCTAGTGATTACGGTGCGTAAATTAACCTAAATTAGACCACAGATTATTTAATAATTACATAATTGAAGGAGGTAATTAGTTGCTAGCTTTGCGGAAGTTACTTCATAGCTTTTCGACTCAGAAACAGATTAAGGTTTGGACGCTTCTGAGCCTCAAGGAAGGCTTTATAGAGAATGTTATTTTAAAACAAAGCTTCATTTTCTATACTTTTTATGACTAGTAGGAACAACTGATAACAGAAACCCCACTTATGTCTCTAAACGTTTTTTTTTTTTTAGCTCAAAGTTAAGGCTGTAATAAAATATCTAGAGCGGTGAGGCTTGTTAGACTTGTATGAATTGCACATGATTACACACTCTTGGAGATGTTATCTGATATCAGAGTGCAGTCCTAATTATTGTGTCTTCCAGAACCATAAACCTGATGAAAGGTTCATAGCTCATCAGTAAACCATGTCCTTTGTTTACAGACAGTCTGTGTCCTTTATGTGAGGAGGAAGGCGAGACACCCTGTCTGGCACTCGGAGTCAGTGGACAACAAAAGAATGTGGAGGAAGAAGCAGAGCTAAAAAAAAACAGTGGAAAGTTTATTTCTATAAAAGAAGAGGGAAGTGAAAAAACAGAAACGGTGGCACAAGGATTTGCTGAGTTAGATGATTATGATGATAGTTGTGAAGAAGATGCGTTGTTTGAAATGGGCGGGAGTAAAGTAGAAAAGATAGTCGACAATAAAAGCGAGTGTGATGTAAAAGCGATTGATGTGATCCCTCCACCTCAGGAGGAGAAGAGTGTCTTACAGCTGGGCTCCAGTAGCCCAGTAAATCTGGTGATGGTATGTGAGGAGTCTGTTGAAAGCAGTGTAAATGAGGAGCTCCTGCTGTGTCCTGCCAAGTCTCTAACCCTTTTGCAGACCCCCCTGATATCTCCCCCCTCCCAGAATCCTTTACATCTCCCACTCCCACAAAGCAATCCCTCTGTGCTTCAGCTACAAACACAGCCACTGGTTCAGACCCAGAGTTCAGTGTCCATGCCAGTGGCCCAGGCTCCCTGCTTGACTAAGCAGGTGTATGAAAGGAGCCCCTCTAAGTCCAAAACACTCACTCATCCTGGGCAGGTGGAGGTGACTCTGCAACAGGTGTACACTACACGTCGCTACACCCGCTTCACAAGCAGGTCTGCACCGTTAAAATCAGCACTTCCAGAGAGCGGTTCCCAGCCCTTACCACGTGTCAGCAACACAACTCTGCTGGCGCCAGCACCTAAAAAGAAAACCAGGACCTCTTACAGCACTGGTGAGTGAATGAGTATGTCTAAGTAGATTAATCTGGCACCATGTAAACACCTTGTGTATGGGCACATGGCGTAGCTTGTCTACAATACTCTCAGGGTTTGGAGTTTGACATGCAATGTTTCACAATTCTGTCTCGGACCAAATGGGTTACCTGGTAGTTTTTCTCCCCAAAACATCCTGATAGATAGAGTTTATGATTATGTATACAGACAGCCATCTGAGAATGAGTCAAATTATCCAGACTCCGGTTATATTAAAAAATGTATTATCAGTGATTTCCATTCAAGGCAAGACTGTCTTCCCATCAAGTTAAAGGGCAATAGTGGCTCAGTGGTTAAGATGCTTGACTTCTGATTGGAAGCTTTGGTATGTCTTTGTAGATCAGTTGGAGGAGTTAGAGAGGATGTTTCAAGATGATCACTATCCTGATGCGGACAAGCGGAAAGAGATTGCAATATCAGTCGGTGTCACACCCCAGAGGGTCATGGTCAGTCCTGTGAATCACCTCCACGTTTTTTTTTTTTTTGTTGTTTTGTATTTTTGATGATGCACCTGCAAATAACGAAGATAAGGGAAGGTTTTTTTTTTTTTTAGGTGTGGTTTCAGAATCGGCGTGCCAAATGGCGTAAAACCTCCAAAATGACAACAAGAAAACCTCCTGCCACACGGACACAGGGATCTGCTCAACCCCCAATCTACAGGTTTTTTTTTTTTTGTGTGTGTGTGAGAAACGAAATCATTTTCTAAATGCATTTTCACAGTATACATTTTGCCTGCATTAACTGTTATTTTTTAGGCCTCCCATTTTCACAGGTCCTGCGATTGCACCCCTACCCCCCCAAACAGGAAACACACTCCCTCCTTACAGTACATTGCTCACCAGCTGCAAAAGCCCACCAGGTGTCTCCTACACCATTACCATGAATACAGCTTGATTTATATTCAGATAGCTCAGTTTTCTTGTGGATATGTAAGCAAATGCAACTATAATTCTGAACAAATAAACTTGGATTTAGTCTTTTGTAATTTTCTGTGTAAAAATGAGATTTAAGTAGTTGTCCAAATCACACCATATACTACTACTGCTAATACTACTGTTAATACCCTATATTCTCATTAATACCAATCAATCAGCACTTAAATTCCATAATCCTGGTTGGTTATTGTTGTGTTATTGTTTGTTCTAGGCTGTATGGATGTGTCAACTACAGCGCCCCAGGGGAGCAGAGGAGACTGTAAGCATCACCTCATGCAAAGCCCCCCACCTCTGCGGCGTGCCTCAATACCCTTCTTTGCTGCATACAACCCCCCTACACACACTCTGTCTGTACTGCTCGACACACCGGAGCACAGTGAGCCTCAGTCAATCGGCATGCGCCCTGACACTGGGTGAGTAGCAGCATCAGCAGATGCACCACCCTCATCCACCACTAGATGGCAATGCTACACTTTATTATTTGGAAGAAACAATAAACGCTTACATTGTTTTTGATAAATAACCCAAAAGGGGTACATTTCCTTGCATATTCATGGTAGATTACAAAAACATTTTTTGTACTGCAGGTTTAACTATGATTCTATTGCATCTGGTCTCGGAAACGCTCAGTCTTACCAGCTCATGACGTGCCCCCAACAATCCAGCACAGTACTGCCTCAGCAACCCAACCCACTCCTTTCCCAAAGCAGTAACATACTTCAACAGCAGCCGAACACACTATTGCCACAATATTCACGATTATCATACCTCACTCCATCTCCATATCTGACCCCGAACTCGAGTGAGGGCACTGCAACTTCCTGTATGAGCCTGAACCCAGGACCTGGTAGCAGCATGCTGCCCTGCACCAACGGAGGACATGCTTACTTTCAGTGCCAGAACAATAGCCAGACACTACTGCAGCCTGGGCTACAGGGTAAGAAAAGTGCATGTATGGAAATGCTTTTGCTCTGCTAAAGGATCTTTTGTGATAAAGTTGTATGTTTCTGCTTGTGTGTGCACAGCACTGCAGACATACCCATGGACTGGTGACATGTACAGCCATTCAGTTCCGGTTCCACATGCATTTCTAAAGCCCCAGTTCTCATCCCACGGTCGGGAGAGCCATTATCCCCCACTAGTCCCGCCCCAGTCTTATATTACACCACAGGGAGGAACATGTCACAGCCTGGCTAAACCTACCACCCCTGACCCCTTGCTGGCCAGTGTCAAAACGGAGCTGGAGGAAACGGGACACAGTCAGCCTGTCAAAGTTAGCGACGCAGACACCATTTTCCACTGTGACTTCTCACCCATTCACTTCTGACAGGTGTGTGTGAATGTGTGGCTGTGTAAGTAGAGTGTGCTGAGCACTTTAAAGAAGCTATATGGTGCTAAATTCTTATTTTTTTTTCACAACATTTCACTGACTAAAACAGAACATGCCTTGAGTGGTGCTTTTATGTTCCTAATATGTTTAAGGGTACAAATAATTCCCTAAGTGCTTCCCGAAGAAAACTCCAGTATATTATGTACTTGGGTTCACAGCACATTTTTTAAGAGAGGCACATTGGGACAAAAAAGTTGCAGGAACAGGTCGTTTTCACTCTCGTACCAATAGGAGTTGGTATTTAGACATGACGATAAAATGGGAGTGTATTTGATGCAGTGATGTTCATTCATCTTGTATAAATAATTTTTCCTGGTTATGGTTGAGGTGGATTCAGATCCTTAAATTGGGGCACTGTGTCCAGTCCATCTGAGGGAATCATGCACTGACATTCACACATTGCCTCTATTTCCCACAATATACAATTTATTTTTGCAAAGGGTTGTAGGATTGTTCAAAAATAATAATTTTAGGAGTGGTTTATAGTTATAATTAGGCTTATTTTTAGAATATATAGACATGATTTTTGGAATAAAACACGATGTGTTTCATAGAAGTAACTTAGAAAAGGCATAAATGCTTGAAATAATATATAGTACGTTTGAATGCTTGACCACAATCTACTCACTCACCGTATCGGTTAATGATTCAAGTATATAAATTTATAGTTTATGTTTGAGGTTTTTTATTTTAAAAATAAAACCACTGCTTTCACGTGTCTCTACTTAAGTGCATGTGAGTGACTTCTGAGAAGTTGAGAAAATTGTGGTTATGTGGGGGTGTATTCCTGTGTGAAATGACTTCCTGTTGTGTGTTTCAGGCCCTTCAGCACTAATAAAGGAATCAGAGTCTGCAATATGTTTGTCTGTGTCTTTACATTTTTTTCGTTGTTGACAGCAGGCTTAATTAAAGTGCCCTTAATCTCTTATCAGTTCAGCTTGTGTCTTTTCATTTGATTAGTGTGCGTCAGTGGATGTAATGGGCCATTGAAGAGTAAACATGAGTCAGGCTAGACTTTTTGTTTGTCTTTTTTGAGCTCTGTCAGTTTTTGAAATGAAAGATGTGACATGAGAGTTATGTAAGCACTAGAGGGCTCTGTTTGTCCAAACTTTAAGAAAAAGTTGAACATCATGCTTTCTAAGTTGTTTCAACAATTTGCAAGTATAATTTTAACACTTTTTAAAATTTTTTTTACTGAACTTTAAGTTTATATTTACATTATAACCATTATTGCTGTTTCTCCGCACGTAACAAAACAACTGTGATCCCAATGCGACTTTGGGTAGACCAGAGTCTACTACCGTATCCTATCCTAGCTTTGCTGACTCAAACACCATTTTCAGCTATTTAATCTAAATTGTGTACCAAACCGACTGGGGAGGGGGTTTAAAAAAATCTAGAACCATATAACAGAATGATGCTAAAATGATACAAATACTAATCAGCTCATTCTCAAAGATCGCCATAAAGTTGTTCCACTGGTGTCATTTTGAACATTTTATTTGTAAAAAAAAATTCTCCTATGAGTTTCGCAGCTTAGGCCTACAATGTAAAAGTGTGACAATGCATGTGCGAAACCTCTTGGCATTTTGTGCATGCGTATCAGCTTCAGGAAGTGTGAAAGTGGTTTGTAAGGCTGTGTCTGTCAGTGTATGTTTCATACAGTGTGTGTGTGAGCAAACCGGAGAAACATGCCTGGATCACGGTCCTTCTGCTGCCATGTCAACACGGCCACCCGAGCTTCTGCCATCGTCTACTTGGTAAAGTTTACCTACCTACATCCACACAAAGCATTTTACAGAACCGGGATCAAGAGTCGTATCGTTTAGTTTAAAATGTCTTTATTAATGTGTTTGTGTATAGATTTCTGAAGTGTGTCAGTAAATTTGACTACAGAAAAAAAAAAAAATTAAGGGTGTATGAATTTAATTCATTACTTCACTTCTTTGCTCTTCCTGTTTTTGTGTATTATCATCGTTTGATCAACAGCTCTGACGGTATCGGTTCATTTTAGTTAGCGGCAGAAGGGGAAGTTGATGTTGGTCTAATACACAGAACGAGCTGTGCAAAGATGTAGCAGGGAGACATTTTGAATAAGCAACACCCATATAGTCACATTAGCAGCACTGTTTGACTCCGTGTCCAAAGTTTGAGGAACTAGAACCTAGGCCTACATAATAATAATAATAATGATGATTAGAAAAAAAAAAGTATTTAATGTTGGAGATAAAAAGGGACTTTCCAGGAAATTACGCATTTCAGAAATCATTTGTTAAAAAGGCCTTGCATAAAGAATTATGTACTGTATAAAAATCTGTTTTAGTATTACATATGATGTAACATCTCTACATGGTATTATGTAGAGTAATCTGATTTATTTTATACAATTATAAATAACTTGGTAACTCTGCCATGTGCTCAGACTGCGGTGCAACATCCACTGTGTGTCTGAAGAAACTCTAAACGAGAACACGTCTGGGTCAGCAGTTTCACTGGCAGCCTCAATCGACTCGATCTCACTTAAAATACCTTAACAAAACACTGCCCAGTAGACCCCTTTCCATCACTATCTCTGTGTTGTCTGTATGCGTTATTCAATTTAGAATTTTACATGCTTTTCTGAATGAATCGCTGTTCATGGGGTGCTGGTTCTGTTAGTATTGGCCCACTGAGAGAAAAGAAAACATACCTACTGCCAGAGTACACAGATCCAAAGACACAGACCATACTCATGAATTGATTCCCTCTAACTCGAATTCATTCTAGCTGTGTGTGTGTGTGTGTGTGTGTGTCTGTAGGTGTATAATCTGCTGGTGGCTGTGGATATGACCACTGGAATAATCCAAAAGAAAGATCCAATCACTGTGTCCTTTACTGAAATGAAACGTAACCATGGCAATTGTGTCTGTGAGTCTTTCACTAGAATGTTATCTATCAGATCATCAAAATTCTAGAAAATGAATAACTTATTAGTTCTTACTAATCAATTCTTAGTTATCATACATTTCTGATAGAATTTTATTTTTATCTATGAAACATGAACAAATTATTATTATATTTTTTCTTGTTGACACCTTTTACTGGATAAAATGTTTTTTTGGAATTTTAATAACCTCATGGTCAAGGATCAATCTTTCTATTAATGTTTTTATCATGGCATAATTACACACACAATTAAAAAATATATATCAATTACAGTTTAGTTATACTATGTCCTTATTTTGTATATATATATTTTTATTTGCCTGTAGTTGAAATTACCACCAACTTCATTACACTGCTTCTGATGTCCTTCTCCAGTGTACTGGTTATGATGTCTCATCGTAAGGTAAGTGTGTGTGTGTGTTTTTAACGGACAGGCTATGTATGAAATCTAAATGGTTTAAATACACTTGTCTTACGATATTAAGTCAGTATATTTATCACTAAATAGATCTCGGCAGTTCACGTTAGAGGAAACATTAAAACCTGTTTGCCAGATGAATGTGAAGAACATGCAGTCTAGGTGTGCATGAGTGAGTGTTTTGTCCAAGCTTCACAGAAACACCATTATGTAACAGCGTTAGGATTTGAATTTGAAATTTGAATGTGTGTTTATGAATTATTTTATACTTCGTACTGGAACATATTACAAATCTCTGTTCACTGCTGATGACTCTGCTGTATGCATCACAACTGCTTTGAAATTGAGTCACAAAATAAAAATCTGGTGTAACAGGGAATACTAAAACTCTTGTTTCACAACCCACACATGCCTTAGAACATTTGGGGCTTGGGGCATGAACATTAGACACACAAACCTACTTCTTGTATGATGTCTTTTCCTGTGTGTCTGCTTGTGTGCATATGTGCTGTATATGTATGCGGGGAATATATTTGTAACTTGTATTTCTCTCGTCATAGGGGCCAATGTGTGTGATGCCGTTTGCGCTGTTCATGTTTCTTGATGTGGCTCTGAGTCTCCTCTCCCTGTTTGATACTCGGTTTGGACTTCCCGGCACTCCCACATATGGTGACACTCTACGGCTGGCTGTAAGAATCTTGTACCTGCCCAATGCAATATTTACGCTCCAAACAGCTTTTCTTCACTTTTAGTCCCTTGGCATCAGATGTCCTGACCACAGATGATGCGTTTGCTTTCTTTTCCGTTGCTAACACCAAGTTATGACGTACTGTTTAGTCAGCTAGGTTATCGTGCCTCGGGTCCATGTCGTATGGCCTTTTCTGCTCATTATATCAATATTTTGTGATACTTTTAATTTCAGTACTGGAAGTTATTGGAAGAACTCTCATGCATTGCTTCTGAAAGCTGAGAATTATTAAAATATAATACAGTACAGTGGCACAGTATATAACACAGTAAGATCGAGTGTACAAATCACTCTGCCATGTTCGGAATCAATAGACACCTAGGCTAATGTTTAAAGCACAGGACAAGATAAATAACATGAAGTGTTGTCTCTCTTAATGCATGTCTCTATGCCTTTGCAGTCAAACCTCAAAGGTGGTGTCGAGTTGGATGGAGAGGAACTGAGCCGCGTCACCTTAATATTCGGAGTCCTCTTCGTGATGTACATACTGCTGAAGGTTTGATCTTTGTGCTCTGTATGTGGTTTTTGACCATATATCTATCTAAGTATCTGTAGCTATTTTAGAATTTGATGTGCACCACAGTTAGTCACTTCCCACACAGAAGTTTCCTGTAGTTTGCACGCGATCACACATTCATGTCTTCATTTCACTAAGCAGCTTATCATCAAGTCATCTAAAAAAAAAAATAAAAATAAAAAAGTGCTTGACCAGAAACGTCATCATCTCATTTGTCAATAGATACACAGTAGGGGTCCTTTTCAGCTTTACAGCTGTGTCAAAACAGAAGAGCAATGTTGGAGAGACAGGAAAGGTGGAGGGAGGCGGAGCTAGAAGTTATACTTGGTCAAAAAGAGCTCTGTCTTGGCATGAAATTGAATCCTTACTGTAAGTTGAGGAGAATTTAATTTGAGAAAGGGGAACTAGTTTCTTTTAGCATTTTTATTGTGTGTGTGTGTGTGTGTGTGTGTGTGTGTGTGTGTGTGTGTGTGTGTGTGTTTACCAACCTCTCTGTGCTTAGTACCAGACACAAGTTTGGATTTATTTTCTACATTCTAGAAAAATCCTGGATTTTTCTTTCAAAACTATGAAATAACACGTATGACATTGGGTAACTAAGTAACAACAACGTATTGTATTAAGACCCTAAGGTCAGCTATTCTGGAACCGTTCATGCAAGAACAGTATTGTCAAGTGCAATTGCAAAACCCATCACGCACCATGATAAAGACCTTCCCAGGAAAGCAAGACCCAAACGTACCTCTGCTGCAGAGGAGAAGTTCACTTAGAGTCACCAGCTTCAGAAATCACCAATTAACAACCAGCACCTCAGATTAGAGCCATTATGAAGGATTTACAGAGCAGAAGTAGCAGACGTATCTTATCAACTGTTCAAAAGTTAAATTTTGACTGGTAGTGTGTATAATTTACGACTTTGATACAATGTTGGATAAATGATGATGCATTTTTATTTATTTATTTAATTTGTGGGTCATGTGTAGGTGTATATGCTCCATGTGTCCACTCGCTGTTACTATGCACTGAAGGAAGAATGTATCTCAGAGGCTGAGAGCTCTGTGATGGTAAGTGGGTTTCTGTACTGTACCTTACCTGTGCACATGTTTTTGCCCCCATTAAAAAAAAAAAAAAAACATGAACTTTTCTTTGTCCTTTCTTTTATCCATTGACATTTCATCCTCTTATTCCATGATAAGTGAACAGATTTATCAGATTTTACATTCTCTAATATTATACATTGCATGTATTGAATCTGCATTGTATTTATATCACAGGCGAAACTTCCCTCCTATGATGAGGCGCTGAAGATGAAACCAGAGGCCATGCTCCCTAAGTATCAGGAGGCTTAAAGCAAGCGCACAGACTTATCTCATGCACTTCATTCTGCGCACACTTGCAGGGACGCAGTTGTATACCAGCAACATACACAAAGGCACATACCTATACACAAATAAACAGACACACAATTCCACTGTTCCTAAGCATAGCTACAACGCTTAATATGCACAAGAATGCTTTCACTGGTTGTATATTCTTTACACCAGTATTATTTCCATTTACACCACAGTTCATTTTAGACTACTGTAATCTTCTGCTGATTATTCCTGCTGGTTTTTGTGTTTGCAGAAAGTCGGATTTTGTCCAACACAAAAGCCTGACTGTAGACCTCCGAAATGGCAAATATAACTCACATTCTATATGGTCATATATGTTTCAATTAGAGGTTAAAATAAATGAGAACCAGAAGTAGAAAGACGTCTGAATGTTGACAAGTTTTTAAACTACTTTTCCAGATTTGGTTGACTTTAAGATAAAGCTGTTTTATTTAACTTTTTTAATTTTTTAAATACATCAAAGTACACAGAGATTATGGAAAAAAAATATATCATTATACAAAATAAACATCATAAATTTCAAATGTCATATTGTCTGGGCTTTTTTTTTTTCTTTTGTTTTTTTTTACTACAGAGTACATGAATCATATTTCCAGCATACAGGTGTTCCTATAGACAGTTTAAGTATTTGAAATATTTAATCCGACACAGATATATTTACCTTGACACACAGAAGTTTTACAGAAACTTTTACGGGAAGTTTTAGCAGAACAGTTTGTTTCTCTGGGCGTTTTTATATGTTGGCTTTTAGCATACTGGCAGATATAAGGCAAATAAATGTGTGAAAATATTATTTATTTTGGAGAAGGTTTGGACTGAGTGTATGACTTATGACTTATTGGCAGTAGGCAGAAAACTTACCAAGCCAGGTTAAAATGGGTGTTTGTGAGTGAGTTTGCTGTGTACATTTGAGCTTGTACATCTGACCAGCGCTGAACTTGGATTTACTGCACATTGACCAACATTGTATTGTAAATAGCTCTCACAAACTATAAAGACCCATTGAAGTATCCACTGAACCACATTAATCTATTTATACAGCGTCTCTCTTTAGCTTGCACACAGTGAATCCATAACTAGATCCCAACATTTTCCTAGAAGTTCTTTGGGCTTCACATGTGTACACACCCAGACACATACATGCTCTTATATAATAAACTTACAAGGCTCTATACGGTACCCACACTTACGGTACACACGATCACTTACAAGTTTAAACAGGGCTACCTGTGTTGGTAGTCCACTCATGATTCCCGCGCACATCCTGTGGATAAATTGATGTGTGTGTGTGACATTACCTTCGAGAGGAAACCTGGCCAGAAAAGAGAGATTCATCGGAATGTTTATTCGAGTCAAAGACCCTCCCAGAGCCCCAAACGAACCTGGTCCACCTTACACACATGTACACATTACATAGATCAAGGTATGTTTGTCTTTCCTAGCCAAACTGTAATTTCTGTTGCAGGTATCCCTCCGCCTCCCCCCTCCTCCTCTCCAATAAACTCTTATAGACACACCTTGTCGATGAGGAGGGACGTCTTTAGACCTGAAGTGTATCTGTACCGGTGTGCACTGATAACTTGAGAGTCTCTCACTCTATCTAAATCAGTGTGCAGCTAGTTACAGAGACTGTCATTAGAACTCGTACTACATACAGTATGGCGTTGCTAGGGTTTGTGATGCTACTGTGCATGTTGGGGGCTCAAGCCACGCTGGACTTTCAAAATGCTGCTGCCATAGGTGAGAAAACCAACTTCTATATATATATATATATATATAGAGAGAGAGAGAATCAGATTATTGAGACCTGTTTCACATCTAAGCTTTAGCTCCCTTGAGAGAAATCCTGCTTTGTAGGGTTCCAAACTGAAGAATCCTTTAGGGAGGTAGATAGAACCTTTTTCTTCAAAAGGTGTATATCTGATTTAAACAACTGTATCCATATAAATGGATACATATACACCTGTGCGAAGGAGAAAATGCATTTTTGTTGTCGTTTTAAAATGTCTGAGTCAACGCTGAAGTTTAATTGAGTGCAAATGATTAGCACTTACTGGTGTACATTTGTCATTTTTGTCTGTATGGTATGTAAATTTATGTTTATTTATTTGGGTTCCAACTTCAAAGCCATTTCAAATTGAGCTAAGCGATTGAAGAGGGTGAGAATTCCACGGACAAACAGTGAGCTTACGTGAAGTGCATAAGAAGTGCTTTCTGCTGTACGTGCTTAATAAAAAGAGTGTGTGTGTGTGTGTATATATATATATATATATATATATATATATATATATACACACAAAATATAGGTAGGTGTTGATGAGTCATGATGCATGAATTGTGTGTGTGTATCCTTGGCAGAGAGCAGAACCTGACCCATGGGAGAATGAAGTGTGTGTGTGCGTGCGCGCTCAGGGCCGTAGTTCAATAAGTGTATTGAAGGATATTGCCTATGTATGTCTGGGATGTCTTTCAGTGTATATATCCAGTATACCACATTAGATACAGACCCACTGTGCATCATTAATATCGCACCTCTAAAAGGAGCAACAACAATCACATCGTTATTGTGCCCTTATTCGGCTCTCATTGGTTTCCCTCGCTTTGCTTCTCATTACCCTTATGTCACCTTATTTAACCTTCTCGAGAATATTATTGATAGCAAGCATGATGTATTTATACACACAAACATACAGTTGGTACTGTGGCAAAATAATCGTCAAAAATCTACAGAAACTTATTCCTGTCATTTCTACAGTCACGTACAGTACAAAGAGGACCTTTACACCGGGTGTGTATGTGGACCTGCCTGCAAATACCTGCGGTAGCGTGTATAATCAATGGAAGTTATTATGAGTCTTGCCAGCTTAAGTCTCCCCCCCCCCCCCCCATCACCCCTCCCACACACACACACACTCACACAGACCCCACTATAGGTCTCAAAGCGATCACGTTACCCAGAACTAATATAGACAATGTTTGGGAATAAACACTGAAAGTATTGGACCCATGTTTATTTTACTGAAATTTTACCTTAATTAGCTGCATATTTCCTGATGAGTGACCTTCTGACATGTACGTGTCATACGTGTATTCTGTCGCTGTTAATTCTAGTTGCATATGTCTTTGGTTCGCCACTTTGATTGCAGCTCTATGGAGACGATTATGACTGTACTCATTTAGATTTCTCCTAATTCTTACGTCATTTTTTTTCCCCCTTCTCCTTCATAGTTTCACATTGTCAGGCCAAACCTACTGACCTGGTGTTCATTATTGACAGCTCTCGGAGTGTGCGGCCCTCCGAGTTCGAGCAGGTCAAGGTGTTCCTTAATAAAATAATAGACGGTCTGGATGTGGGTCCCGATACCACACGTGTGAGTGTTGTGAACTATGCCAGCAGGGTGAAGAATGAAGTGTCACTGAAGTCCTACAAGACAAAGCTTGCGCTGGTCAAGGCTGTTTCTAAAATCGAGCCGCTCTCCTCTGGCACTATGACTGGCTTGGCTATCCAGTTTGCTATGAACGTGGCCTTCAGTGAAGCAGAGGGTGCGCGCACCAAATCCCCTGGTATCAGCAAGGTCAGGAATTGTCTATCAGCAGCCTTAAATACCCAAAAATCGCATCGTTTTACAATCCTCAAATATTATTAAAACCAATTCCTTTTCCACGTGAGCACAGGTCGCAATCATTGTGACAGACGGGCGGCCACAGGACAATGTCCGTGACATTGCAGCCAAGGCACGGGATTCGGGCATTGAGATATATGCCATCGGTGTGGGCCGAGTGGACATGAACACGCTCAGGCAGATAGCCAGCGAGCCTTTGGATGAGCACACTGATTACGTGGAGAGCTACAGCTTCATCGAGAAGCTCACCCAGAAGTTCAAGGAAGCCTTTTGTGGTGAGTATGAGTATGCGAGAGAAAAAAAAAAAAAAAAAAAAAAGGTAAGGAAAGGACGGAAGGATGGACTCCCCAAGCAGGATCACCGTCACCAATTCAGCATCGTCAAAAGTATATTTGTAACCCTATATAGTCGCAAGAAGGCATGGGGCTACTGGGAGCATGCTGCTCTTTTCACACCACCCTTGTGGATGGGGCGAGTAAAGCACAGGTGATCGATGTTATGAATGCAGCTCCTGTAGTGCAGTGGTTCTCAACCTTCGGTTTTGCCAAACTAACCAGAAATACTAAGCTACAAAAACAGGTTATTGAACAGAATCATATGGGAACCAGTGCTATAGAAAACTTGTATCAGAGCAACAGGCACTTGTAACTACTGTGCATTATAACCTGGATGAAAGGTGGTCCTGGTGCCTAGTTCCCCTCAGGTGCATGGTCCTCTGATAAATCTGTTTTAAGGATCTGCTGTTTTCTGAACGGAGCACAGCAAATCATTAAATGGGACCCAAAGTCTTACGCTTTTATTTCGCTTTTAACATAGTATTATTCTCTCCTTTCTAACTCACCCCACCTGCCATCCTGTGTGTGTATGTGCGTGATGGCCGCACAGTGTCCGACTTGTGCGCAACAGGTGATCATGACTGTGAGCACATTTGCATCAGTGCACCTGGATCGTTCAAGTGTGCCTGCCGAGAGGGCTACACACTCAAGGAAGATGGCCGTTCCTGCAGCGGTAAGTACTGTATGCGAGTGTACTGGCTAAATGTTCATATTATAACAAACCTGAAGGCCACAGAAGGCCTCCCATGTCCATAACTGCCATGAAGCGTCCACCCGTAACTGCCCCATTTTCTTGCTGTCCCAGCCTGCAGTGACGCTGCCACAGATGTGATCTTCCTGATCGATGGATCAAAGAGTGTGAGGCCAGAGAACTTTGAGCTGGTGAAGAAGTTCATCATCCAGATTGTGGAAAAGCTGGATGTGTCAGAGAGAAATGTTCATGTGGGTCTGGTGCAGTACTCTAGTGCGGTCAAACTGGAGTTTCCTCTCGGAAAGTACAACAACAAGAAAGACATCAAGGAGGGCGTGAGGAAGATGGACTACATGGAGCGCGGAACCATGACTGGACAGGCTCTCAACTACATGGTGGAAAAAGGCTTTAGCACTAGCCAGGGTGCTAGGGCTGGGGCAGCCAAGGTGGGCATCGTCTTAACCGACGGCAGGTCCCAAGACTATATTGGAGATGCTGCAAAGAAGGCCAAGGACCTCGGTAACAATTCAGGACACTTATGCTACGTTAGTATAATACTAGAGCGCGAGGAATATTTGGTTATCTGATTTCCTTTCTTTTTTTAAGGCTTCAAGATGTATGCTGTAGGAGTTGGAAACGCAGTCGAAGACGAGTTGAAAGAAATCGCCTCAGAACCAGGAAACTATTTCTATACTGCTGACTTCAAAGCCATGACCGAGATCGGCAAAAAGCTGCAAATCAACACTTGTCCAGGTACTTGTCCCCTACATTAGAAAAAAATAAAATAAAAATTACAATACACTACAGACCTATGCTCGCTAATTTGACTGTTCTTGCCCGTGCAGTACCTGTGAATCTCTGCGAATGTCAATCTATTACAAAGTTCCAGAAAAAAGTGGAGGAGGCACTCCAGGCATTATCAAAGAAATATATCCTTTTCTATGTTTCTGTCAAACGGTTACAGGTCCAAATGGGTAAGTGTGCGCATGTGTGTAGAAAAATCATCTATTAAGGTATAAAAATGGCAAAAAATTTATATTGCTGCTGATTTCTTTTTTGTTTTTTATTTATTCTTTGATATATATATATATATATATATATATATATATATATATATATAGCTGCAGTTGTGGTAAAAAGCTTATATACACTCATGAACGCGAATGTCATGGCAATCATTTTTTTTAAATTTAAAAATGTTTATATATGTCTGAATGGCTGAATATGGCTTAGTAACATTCACCCTTTGGTTGCCAACAAGCTTCTGGCAGAAGTATGGTTGGAGATTTGACCACTCTTCTTGAGATAGTTGGTGGTCTTCATTTGGTTTCGTGACCCATACTTTCAAGCATGATACACATGGTACTCCATCTCAATAAGATTAAGGCTTCATTCTGACGTCGTCCTCCATCCTCACTATTCCCTTCACTTTCTTCAATGCACCAGTTCCACTGGTGGTCAAACAGCCCAGAGGTTTGATGCTACCACCACCATGTTGCACTGAGCTCCTTGGACTTCCAATTGTACTGTGTCCAATGAGTGCTGTAAAACCCTTTCATGTTGGCACAGAAAGGCTATCAGCTATAGCAGATTACAATCATTAACAGGAATCTAAATGGCCTTAGGCTTGGCAAATCAAGACATTTCTAAATTGCGTTTCAGACCTAATTAATTAATCTAAATCGATATATGTATTATTTCAACCCTGTGTTGATTTCAGAAAGCCCAGAATACATAAATATACACAGTATACAGTACATGAATTAAAACATGCACTCCAAATTCTTGAGTTATTCTTTTGCCTAAGATGTGTATAGGATAATCATCCTCCCATTGAAAATCTTGAGTTCAAAGAAATCATTGTCCAATATCGCCATGACATGATGTTCATGATCTGTATATGAACAGAAGGCACTACCAGGGTTGGACATGATGATAATGAATAGTAATTAAAAAAGGGAAATTAAGACAGTTGCCATTACAGATATTACACGTTGGAAGATTTTACTACTGGATTGTAATTATTTGAAATTTGGAGCAAAAGTGTCTCGTGAAAGGATTGTTAAATGTCGTACGTGTGATGGTTTTCTTTGACAATCTAATTACTGGAGGGAATAACAAAGAGGATCTCTGCCCTGGAAAACAAAATCGTGTGAGAGACGAGCGCTCTGCTGGTCTCAACTTCTCACCATCTCACTCACTACTGCTGAGTCACCTCCTGTGACGTCCGACTCCTCTCGCTGCCTGTCGCTTCAGTTCTCTCACTACGTCTGCTTTAAATCACTAGATTTCCCAGGGCTGAAGCACTGATCATCAAGGTGTTTTTGTTTATACGTGATTTGATTTTCACAGGGAAGAGATGTGTGCATGTTTAATACAGAACAGTTACTCCCTGATGGAAGTCTTATATCATATTTAAAAATGAATAGAGAACATGGGTGCTGTTTCACCATCAGCTCGTCCTTATGATGAAATGTACTTAAACTATACGATTTAAAGGCCTCTACCATCTTAATGCAATTTTCCTCTTTTACCACAAGCTGTTTTTGTCACTTGTTCTTCTATCTGCCAGTGACTTTTTCTTTCCCTTCAACGTGTGACCAAACAACACAATATACTGGATTTCATATAGTATATATATATATATATATATATATATATATATATATATATATATATATGGATATATATATAGATATATGTATAATATTAATTTAATATAAATTCTGACTTGAAATAAATATGTGAACACTTGTCTCCTTTCTTGAAAAAAAAAACAGCAGGAGATAAGATATAAAAATTACACAACACAAACACACATACACTAAAACATAAACACACAGACTAGACAAGCATTTTGAGATCTACAGTACCTGCTTGTTATAATTCAATAAAAATCTGTTGTGTTTTTCTTATTGTGTCCGTATATCGATATTCCTTTGTGCGTGTCTGTGTCTGTGTGTGTGTGTGTGTGTATCCTTGATGGCATAGGAAAAAAAGCAAGTAGCAGAGTAACTGTTTTTCTACTACATTGTGCCATGTTTATGCAGCACGGTGCGATAAAGTCAGTCCGTAGTGCTATATTGAATTTCAGGCATTGGGATTCTGTGCCGCAGGACTGCACAGAAGCAGATTTGTTCATTTGTAGTGGCGTGAACAGATCGTTTTACTTACAGAACGTTCAGTAACACAGCAGTAACTGTATTTCTTTATTCATATAATTGGGCATGACAAGAAAAACATCCAGTGTTCTTACAGCGGGTCACAGTGGCCTTGAACGAGACAGAATACTCCCTGGTCATGCCTGGTAAATGAGTGAGATTGGTCTTGGCACTTTAGAACTGCGAACACACATACTAATTGTAGAGTACTGTGCTGAAAATTCTGTGACTAAAATTATTATATTGCTAAAGGAAATGTTTTAAGGCACACACTGTGCCTGTCATGCACAGTGCAAAAGTCTTAGGTGCCCTATTTTTAATACACTTTTTTTGACTTTCAAACATTTATTAAAAATATTAGAGGAAAAATGTGACATAAAACTAATAATACATAAATGTTTTTAAAAAAATAGATTTAAAAAAACATAACAGTGGCTGATTCTACCTTTTCAAGCAGAAACTGGTGTCACATCCAAAGTCACATGGATGACTGTAGCAGCTTTCATATATACAGGAGGTTTTCTGAAAGAACTATATTGTAAGTATATTGATATTGCTTAGTAGGTTTCTGTTTGGTGCAGCATATATTTATATTTTAATATTAAATGTTTTATCATATACTTGTATAGTACTGTATATAACATACATTTTGGTCAAAAAAAAAATCCTGGAATAGACATTTCTAGAGTAAAAAAAAAAAAAAAAAAACCCAGAAGGCTTTAAGGTCCATTTCAGTGAACTCACTGTATAAGCCAAAGTCATTTTAATAATTTAGTTTGCCAGCTCAGCTTTAATTCTGGTAAGTGACCAAAAATGAAACTCCACTGAGTAGACTTTAGGATCCCCAGGTGACAAAGGCAAAAGGGAGCAGACCAGCATAGACATCCGTGTGTACATGTGTTTGTGTGTTAAATACAGTAGATTACACAGTGTTTTGCACTAAATGAGATGTACACAAATGCAGCTAGTTTACCCTCTAGGTCATAACATTAAAAAGGATATTATATTATATTTGATATATTATTTATATTATTATAAGTAGATTATTTATAAAGACAATACATACAATAAATGAGGTTGAACTGCAACACTTCATTATAGGAATAATAATGCAAAGCAACAAAAAACAACATAAGTAACAATTAAAACTAATAATAATTGTACGTCTAGGGTTCGATTCCCACCTGGGGTTTGTGTGCATGGAGTTTGCATGTTTTCCCTGTGCTTGGTGGGTTTCCTCCGGGTACTCCGGCCTCCTCCTACCTGGATGAACCCCATCAAGCACAGGGAGAACATGCAAACCACTTAGCCAACAATGGACTATATGTAGAGAAATTACATTAACACTAGAAAGTTTTTTCAGTGGTGGGACCGAAGTTGTGGAATGATTTTCCTGCTCATGTAAGGTCTGCTCAGAGAGTTTAGATTTTTAAATCATTACGCAAGACACACTTATATTCTTTGGCTTTTATTTACTGAGTTAAGATTTTGAGACGTTTTAAAAAAAATTTTTTTTTCTTCCCTTGGCATCGTGAAGCACTTTGGTCAACCATGGTTGTTTTTTAAATGTGCTATATAAATAAATAAACTAACTAACTAAACTAAACTAAGTTACACTAAGTAAGAAAATAAAGCAAAAACATCCATAATGTAAAAACAAAATAATAATCAATTACTCGAATAAATACATAATTTTAGCACCGCTGTGACAGAACTTTCCTAGTGCGCACTAAAATACTGTCGTGTATATGCCTCAAAGTCGTTCACACTGAGCGCGGATATTTCCAAATATCGCGAGATCTTACGATACGACACGGGCTGCTTATTCAATAACGAGAGAGCTCGCGAATACCCCGCGTACATAAAGAAGCGTTTCAGAGCAACCGGACGGTCCCGAGACACAGTCTGATTGGGTCTAATTATTTATTTTGTGCGCTCATCAGCCCAAAAAAAACCGTTTCGCTCTCGTTACTAAACGCACCGTGGATTGCAGGTCGGTTGCGTCACGCTGCAGCTCGCGCTTATGATGCAACAGCTGTTCGCGGTGTGTTCAGGTTGACCACGCCCCCTCCCATATCCACTTCCTGTTTTCCGCACTGTGAGTCTATGCCGAGTTTAATCCACTTAGCTCCTTGCGCAGCTTCTGGAAACATCGACACGCACAGAACTTTAGATTTCTCCTGTAATTGTAGCACATGAGCTCGTCCGATGAAGGTGAGTTTATAAACAGCTAGCTGTGAGATTTTTAGCATGTCATCGGTGTTGAATGATGTTTCAGTGACCAGGAGTCTCCGCACAGACAGGAGCTTCAGGCGCTGCGCAGTTTACTGGCTTTATCAGCACCGAGTCTTGTCTCTGCTCACAGATTCATTAATCATCATGTTTACGTGAAAATAGCTGGTTCGACATTCGCTCTCTGTTAGTCCTTATAAACCTTATAAAAGTTGTCCAGGTAGTGCTGGGAGACACCTTGTCTCCCCTCCCGTCTCCTTCTCTTTGTCTCTCTCTCTCTCTCTCTCTCTCTCTCTCTCTCTCTCTCTTTCTCTCTCACTGTTTGTCTTTCACTGTCTCTTTCTCTCTTCCTCTCCCTTTCCTCCTCTGTTTTTTCTCTTGCCTCTCACTGTCTTACTCTTTTTGTCTCTTTTTATCAGGCTCTTTCTCTTCCTGTCTCCATTTTGTCTCTTTCTGTCTCCCTCTGTTTGTCATTTGTCTTTTCTCCTTCTTGTCTCGCCATGTCTCTCCTCGTCTCCCAATTTTTGTCTCTTGTCTCTCCCTGTCTCCCCATGTTTGTCTCTTGTCTCCCCATTTTTTGTCTCTTGTCTCTCTCTCTCCGTCTCCCGGTTTTTGTCTCTTGTCTCTCTCTCTCTCCGTCTCCCGGTTTTTGTCTCTTGTCTCTCTCTCTCTCTGTCTGTCTCCCGGTTTTTGTCTCTTGTCTCTCTCTCTCTGTCTGTCTCCCGGTTTTTGTCTCTTGTCTCTCTCTCTCTCTCTCTGTCTGTCTCCCGGTTTTTGTCTCTTGTCTCTCTCTCTCTCTCTGTCTGTCTCCCGGTTTTTGTCTCTTGTCTCTCTCTCTCTCTCTGTCTGTCTCCCGGTTTTTGTCTCTTCTCTCTCTCACTCTCTCTCTGTCTGTCTCCCGGTTTTTGTCACTTGTCTCTCTCTCTCTCTCTCTCTCTCTGTCTCCCGGTTTTTGTCTCTTGTCTCTCTCTCTCTCTCTCTCTGTCTGTCTCCCGGTTTTTGTCTCTTGTCTCTCTCTCTCTCTCTCCCTGTCTGTCTCCCGGTTTTTGTCTCTTGTCTCTCTCTCTCTCTCTCTCTGTCTGTCTCCCGGTTTTTGTCTCTTGTCTCTCTCTCTCTCTCTCTGTCTGTCTCCCGGTTTTTGTCTCTTGTCTCTCTCTCTGTCTGTCTCCCGGTTTTTGTCTCTTGTCTCTCTCTCTCTCTCTCTGTCTCCCGGTTTTTGTCTCTTGTCTCTCTCTCTCTCTCTCTCTGTCTCCCGGTTTTTGTCTCTTGTCTCTCTCTCTCTCTCTGTCTGTCTCCCGGTTTTTGTCTCTTGTCTCTCTCTCTCTCTCTCTGTCTGTCTCCCGGTTTTTGTCTCTTGTCTCTCTCTCTCTCTCTCTGTCTGTCTCCCGGTTTTTGTCTCTTGTCTCTCTCTCTCTCTCTCTGTCTGTCTCCCGGTTTTTGTCTCTTGTCTCTCTCTCTCTCTGTCTGTCTCCCGGTTTTTGTCTCTTGTCTCTCTCTCTCTCTGTCTGTCTCC
This sequence comes from Clarias magur, assembly GCA_013621035.1. Taxonomy (NCBI): domain Eukaryota; kingdom Metazoa; phylum Chordata; class Actinopteri; order Siluriformes; family Clariidae; genus Clarias; species Clarias magur. The sequence continues at coordinate 3,238,416 of QNUK01000012.1, forward strand.
CGGTTTTTGTCTCTTGTCTCTCTCTCTCTCTCTGTCTCCCGGTTTTTGTCTCTTGTCTCTTATTCTTAGTTTAATTCTCTTTTTGACTCCCTTTGTTTATTTCATGTCCCTCCCTGTCTCTTTCTCCCTATCTTTTTCTTTTCCTGTCTTTCTTGTCTCTTTGTGTTCACATCTCAGATGGAAACACATCTGCTTGATTTTTTTTTATTGTCCTTTCTGTCCTTGTTTCTTTATCTCGTTTATTCCACTCTTGTGCCTCTTTCCCTGTCTCAAAATTTTCCTTGTCTTTGTTTTTTTCTGGTCTTTCTGTACCTTTTTTTTTTTTTATCTTTTTTTGTCTGTGTGTGCATTTGTCTTTATCTCCCTGACCAACTGTGTTTGTTTGTTTGTTATGCTTATCTCTCTGTCTCTCTCTGCCTTTCTGTCTCTCTATCTCACTCTCTCTCCCGTCACATTCTTTTCATCTCCGTTTTTTGTCCCTATTTCTTCCGCTCCTTGTCTCTCTGTTCCACATTATTCTGTCATCATGCCCCCTTTCTCTTTCCCTTAACTTATCTACTGTCACCATTTCTATTTCTCTCTGTCTGCTTGTCCTTGTCGATTTCTCTGTCTGCTTCTCTTTATCTATTTCTGGTTCTTTGTCCCTGTCCTTTCCTGTCATTCTCATTCATCTTTCCGTCTGTCTCTCCTAGGAGGAGGGTGCTTTAGAGGTCCTTCAGCCGTTGTCCTCTGGGCCCAGTGCCTTCATTCCAGCTGAAGTGGTGTGTATTTTTTCGTAAAAGACACTTTTGGCACACACACACACACACACATAAATAGAGTAATGAACTTTGTTGTTGATATTCTGTATAGAATATATATTGGCCAGTTTTGTCTTACTTATGTGGTTCCACCCTTTAGAGCATTAAAAGATTGGTTTGCATAAAAGCGTCTGCCGTGTTTAAAATGTAAATTTGCCGATAATACTTGCGTTTAATGTGTTAAGATCTTAACATGATATAACATGAGCTTGTTTCATCAGTATCTTTCAGTAAACATCAAAGTCAAATCTCACTGTGATGTGAAAGCACAATGAAGTTCTTACATGCATGTCATTTATTAAGACTACACATAGCAATGTATGCATATTTAGATACAAAAGAAAATCATACACCAGACAAGCATTCAACTACATGAGACAAGTAATTTGAAGTATGCTTTAGTGTATAGACATGTTTACCAGGCTTTGATTTATGCGCCTAAGATTCTGAATGAGGCCACAGGGCAGGAGGTGCTGACAGACACTCTGTTGTCAGCCAGTCATGCTGATAACGTCACCGCAGTAATGAGGATGCATCCCACCTACCTGAACTGCTTCTTACGCACCCAGAATGCTTTGCTGCAGCCGGATGGGCCTTTGCCACTATCATGGAGACACTATATTATCATAATGGTGAGAGACGTAGCCATATTTGATGTTCTTCTGATCGATACTTCAAGTTTTCTTTATGCGTTTCATAATGCGTTCGCTTTTTGCTTCCGCAGGCGTCTGCTCGTCATCAGTGTTCCTACCTGGTGCAGCTACACAGATCTGCGTTTCTGCTGGCTGGTGGCGACGAGTCCTGGCTCACAGGTATTCACTGTGCTCCTCAAAAGCTCCAGCGTCTGCAGACACTCAACAAACTTCTAGCACATCGGCCGTGGCTCATCACCCAGGCACACATACAGGTATAAGACTTTTGTAAACATACGCATAGTCTTTTTGTATGAAAGGAGTGAATATAACATGAAATCCATTTTTGTTGATGTTCTGTCGGTTTGAGGTGTGTATCAGCAGGTGTGCAAAAAAGCAGCATGTAAATATTGTGCCTTTGTATACAATACAAACAGTATGCACAGACGGTTGCTTTTTGGCTTCTTTAATATTTGACATGAGTAGTATATTAATGAAGAATATTTAATGAAGCATTTCTCCTCACTCTGACCTCAAACGTTTATGGTTGACAAATATAATATAGTGAAATACATTTTTTACCGAGTATTTCTCAGTTATTCAGCCTGCAGCCTTGCCTTAACAACCACCCCTTCCGGCGCAGACTAAAGTGTAAAATTTGTTAAGCTTTAAGTGATCACAGTTCTAATGCATGTTCATAGTCATTTAGCAGTACTGATATTTGCATGGTATATTTACCTATCCAGTAAATTGGCATAAATTGAGTGCCACAGGCAACCGCAACTGTAATATGAAACGAAAATGGGTCGGGGTGCACTTGTGCCAACGTGCAGCATTGCATCTGTTATAAAACTGGTTAAGTCTGAGCTGAGTTGTTATAAATAAACTGAAAATGTAAATGACACTAATACAGCCTCTTGCTGCATCGAAACCCTGTTGGGTGTGGCTTTTGTTTTTCAATTTGTTTTGTGATCATAACAAATGCCTTGAATAGTAATTACAGTATTTGAATACTGACACCGTAAAAGTTGAACCTGTTCCAGTAAGATGTCTGAGCACAAAGCTTAACTGCTTGTTAGAGACGAAATGCTCTGAGTGCCTCCTTTTAAATATGCTACTGACGTAATGTGTTGCAATATCATACATCACACAGCAGTACCCTGGCGTACGAATTTAATCCTTCCCGGAGACGAGATCTTAAGGTGGAAATTCGTATTGCAAAACGCATTTTTCCCGTAGGAAATAATGTAAACGTAGATAATCCGTTCCAGCGCTCAAAAATATTACTAATTTTCAAAACATTTAGAAAAGACATGTAAATGAAGCAAAATATGAAATAAATAGACATTAAACCTCACTTAACCATCATTTATGGCACCGGCTGTCTTAGAAATTAAACTGAAAGTGGCTCCATTTCTTCGTGCTGGCATCCTTGCTAATACCTTTGGGACCTATGGTGCTATGTTTTCGCTAAATCTAAAAAATGCCGAAGGTGCTTCGTATTCAGGGGCAAAATTTCAGTTCTTAAGGCGAAAATTCTTAAGGTAGGGTGTTTGTATGTCAAGGTACGCCCAAAGTATGTGAACGCTTGACCATCATGCTCATTTGTCTCTCTTCACCGAACTCCTGCTTTGAGCTTGAAAGCACACAATTGTTCTGGGTGTCTTTATACACTGCAGCATTACAAATTCCCATCTCTGGACCCAACGGAACCAAACCTGTTGTAGTATAACAACGTCCTTGTGCAGAAGGTGAGCTCCATGAAGAGATGGTGTGTGGGAAAACATCGCATGTCCTGCCTCGACCACATTGTGTAATGTAGGGATGAATTTGAAACACAGTCTGCATCCCAGACCTCCGCACGCGATTTCACTAATATTATAACTAACCCGATTTATATAGCTCAATTAACCCAACCACACACACACAGTCAAAATCTAGTGGAAAGCCTTTCCAGAAGAGTGGAACGCAACGAAATCCGCAATGGGATGTTTTATAAAGCATAATTTGTTTTTCTTCATATACTGTATTTTAATTCGAGGCTTACGTAAGTCTTATCCGCAGCCTTCTTTCTTGAACGGTAAATTAAATCAGAAAAGCTTGTACTGTAGGTTGGGAGCATGGTAGCATTGTGGTTAACACTGTGGCTTCGCACTTCCAGGGTCTGTGTGCATGGAAATTACATTGCATGCCTGCCCCAGGGGGGCGGCGCAACACACTCGGAGGACAGCGCTATCCGCTCCCTCCGCTGCGCGAGCTCACAGACGCCCCTGACTGGCTGTAGAGCCGTGATTAATGTGGGAGCACTAAGTACCTCTCATCCCTCCCCTCTGAGAGAGCTCGGCCAATCAGCTCTCTCTAGACCTCCGGCTGCGAGAGGTTACAGCACCACCCGGGATTCGAACTAGCGATCTCCGGATGATAGGGCGAGCGCTTTAACCACTGCGCCACTCGGAGGCCCAAATTATTTAAATGCATTTCAAACTGCTAATCACGCACTGCCTGACCGAAAAAGAAAAAAAAAAAAAGTATTACACTAACATTTAGTTTGATTACAGTGCGCAATCCGGTGGCCGATTTCTGTATGAAAATGTTTGCTCATGCTCCCAGAACCACTCGTTCACAATCCGAGTTCTGGAAGATGTCTGTGCCATCAGGGAAAAAACAGTTTGTTAAAGACAAACTTAACAGTTTGTTCGGTTCATTCAGGTAGTCAGCTGACTTAAGTTTTTTGCCATATTAGTTTGCTGAGCCTGGAGTTTCCACAGATATGAACAGACCATTATTCTACGAACATACATGGACTTGGCTCATTGTTATTGTATTGTACAAAAAATAGACATGGCAGTGCACCAGATACCAACTTAAGAACAAATCTGACTTACAAACGAGTTCAGTTCTGGGAGCAGGTTCATAAGTCGGGGACTACCTGTATTATTAATTCTAGCTGTGACTTCCTGTGTCAGTGTCTTACGATGTGTTTAAGTAAGCTCCGATCACATTCATTCATGTTTTTTTTTGTTTTTTTTTCCCAAACACATTTCTTTAGCAATGTTGATGGGTTTTTTTTTTTTTTTTTGTTACTTGACACAGGTCAATTATTAGACCCTTCTGGAATGGTGTTTGTATATATAATGGCAGTGTATGATACATATCATGTACAGCTCTGAGAGCTTGTTTTATTAAAAACAAAAAAAAACAAACAAACAAAAAAACACTTGAGTTATGAATCACAGTGCTCAATGCAGGGCAGAAATATTCTGAGCGTTTTTTGTTCTTTATTTATTTATTTGTTTGTTTGTTTGTTTTTATGTCTTGCCTTCTTGCTCTGATCCATGTCAGTAAAAAAAAAAGACAAAAATTCAACTGGAATTAAATTGTTCTGTTTCATCATCCTATTATGTAAGTCAGTATAAACAGCCAACTGGAAAACAGTTTTACAATATAATTACAGTAATTACTGATGCTAATCTATTATGTTTCAGTGAGTATAAATATTTTAATGAATTATTAACTATATCAGAAACCCACCCCGATTTTATTATATAACCACTGCGTGATAATGCAAGCTATGATGGAATATGTTGTAATTGAGTGCATAATGATAATATTGTTTTTCCACAATAATTCCATATACAGTACTTTTTTTTTTTTTTTTTTTTAGATTTTTTACTTTCTATGCATAGGAGTATTGTGTGCCGTGTCTTATGTAGGAATACGGAACAATGTAAATTCTTAATTAAATAAAATGTAGATACAAGTTACTTTTCAATATTTTTTTGGAATATTATATTGTAATATTAAAAGTTCTCCCAGCAGTACGTCTACCCTTTACACCCACAGGAGCTTGTGTGTCCAGGAGCAGAACCTCGCTGGTCTTTAGCGGAGCTCATCCAAGCCGTGGTCCTCATAAGCCACGCCCACTCTCTGGTCTCTTTTATCTGGGGCTGTGGTATTCACCCAGAGCCAGACTCTGCAGCTGAACAAACGTCTCCTCCACCATCCTCTGCAGGAAACGAGTCAACCCTGCCTCCTCAGGATGGCCGTGCCCATCGACACAAGGTGTTGCTTTTATTTTCCTTTACTCTAAACGTTAATTGCTAAAAATTTGAAACATTTGAACAGCACTTTACCTGCATGTGTGTCTGCTGTTCATGCAGTGGACTGAGGCTGTAAATGAAGTGCAGCTGTTGATGGAGAAGATGATGATGGTTCAGCAGCAAGAAGAGGAGTTCACCCAGGAGGAAATGGTTACCCGCTTTGAGAGAGAGAGAACTGAAAGTTTGCTGGAACCAGCTGAAGGTGGTGTATTATATATTAGGCCAGTTTCCTAATTTGAATGTGCGGATATGTTAACGAGAATAGAATTGTTTTTTTTTTAAACACACAGAAATGCTATTTCATGGTAATGCAAATCAGCCGTCTTCTGTTCACTGTACACTCACTGGCGATCAGTCATAAGCCGGATGGTTTCAGTGAGTACTGTAGCCCACTGTAGCTTCAGTTTCCCGTAGTTGGTTAACAAAAGCGGAACTTGATGTGGTCTTGGTGAGCGTCTAGCACATCAAACGCACTCAGAGATGCTTTTCTGCTCGCCGCACAGATGTAAGGAACGGTTCTTTGAGTTTTTTTTTTTTTTTTGGAAGCTTCCTGTCAGTTTCAACAAGTCAAGCTGTTTTGATTGTACCGCTCTGTTTAATTTGCTGTTTTTGCCACAGAACTGTCACTTAGTGATTTTTTTTTTCCTCCCCACTCTATTGATTGTTGTGCAGAAAAATCTCAGGAGATCAGCAGTTTCTTAAAAAAAGCACAAAAAAGTGCAAAGTTCAGTGGTCATAGTCTCTGACTTGACATGTTTTCCCGCCACTTACATGGTTGATGTAAGCATGAATATGAAGAACTGTGCCGGTTCTGATTTTATTTGAGTGTTTGAATGTATGTCCTTGCTCTATAAGGTATAACATAATGGTTGTGTACACAATCTACACAGTGACGTATTTCTCCAGTGAAGCTCTATATGACGTTTAGTTCCAAATTTGCGTAACCGAAATTGATTATTTTTCGGGAAGTTAACAGATTACCTAAAACAATCAGCTGGGTTAAAAGGAAGTAAGAAAGGAAGGAAGAAGGAAAGATATGATGGTCATTTAGGAAAAAGATTTAATAAAGTGTTTTGATTAACTTTAACCAACGGCCATTATGGATTTTTGTTTCCTATGAATATGGAAATAAAATCCCTTTCTCCCACCAGAGGGCCGTTCTGTTCTTCCGGATTCTGTCTCACGGTTTGTCCGGGATGCGGATTTCATTTATCAGGACTTCAGTCCAAGAGGAGAGCAGGCGCCACCCACCATGAGAGCACAGGTACAGCACACACACAAACTCGCATGTAAAAAAACAGACTGTGATTACAGAAAATATGAAATTTTTATTATTATTATTTTTTATTTTATTTTATTTTTTTAATTTTTAATTATTTATCACTGACGGGTAAAGTGATCAGCATTGATTATGTTGTTCCAATGGCACCTGGAAGTGGGTGGGATGTATTACGCAGCAAGTGACCATTTTGTCCCTGACATGTTGTCTTGGAAGCAGGCGTAAAGATTTGACCGACTTTGAACAAGAGCCGATTTGTGGACGGCTGGGTCAGAGCACCTCCCTGCAGTGGTCAGAACCTCCCACTTGGAAGCTTCTGCACATTTATATCTGAGGCTGATTTGCCGATCACCGGTCACGACCAGTCAAACTGAAAACCAGCCAATTCTAGTCACTGGCCGGTCGACTGGTTCATCTGTATTATAAATGATCTTTAAAAAAATATTTCTGGTGCCCATGCTGACCTGTGTCCACCACTGAAAGCGTCAAAACTGGGCACATGTGCATCAGAAGTGGATCACAGGGCAATTGGAGAAGACGCCTGGTCTGATGAAAACATTACGTTTTACCAGGTGCGTGTGCCTCACTTACCTGTAAAGAGGAGATGGAACCAGGATTCACCATGGAAGGAAGGCAAGCTGGTAGAGGCAGGCAGTGGGAAGCTCTGGGCAATGTTCATGCCGTTCATGTGGTTCTTACTTTGACATGTGCTTCTAAACATTGGTGCGGACGAAATACACCCCTTCATGGAATCCGATTTGTTCAGGAATCATTTGAGAAACATGACAGAGTTCAAGGTGGTGACTTGGCCTCCAGATTTCCCAGATCTCAGTTCTTGTGGTCTTGTGGAGGGCTTGCACTAAGAGTTCAGAACTGCTTTAGGGCCCCAAGGGGGACTAAATAAACTTTTATGGCTGATTAGTGTAAAGATGATCAGTCAGAAAAAGTGTATATATGTTATAGGTATATACATTATTTTTAGTTGTACCAAACATAATATTTTTCACATCTTTGTCCTAAATGTGAATAATGCTTTCTCTCTGAGCTCATTGTCATCAACATGTTAATGCACAGGACTACTCGTGGGAGGACCACGGCTTCTCCCTCATGAACAGGCTGTATGGAGAGATGGCCCAGTTGCTGGATGAGAAGTTCCAGGTGGTTTGCGCTCTGACTTATCACACCATGGCCATGCACACGGACGTGGACACGTCCACCCTCCGGAAAGCTCTCTGGAACTACATACACTGCATATATGGCATCAGGTCAGTCACATACCTGTATTAATAGCACAACAATTCTGTACAAGACTCGAGTCTTGATACAGGAGTGAAATAGGAAAAATTTTAAGATGAAAAAAATGTTGAAACTTTTGCAGGTATGATGATTACGACTACGGCGAGGTCAACCAGCTGTTAGAACGTAACATGAAGGTGTATATCAAGACTGTCGCGTGTCACCCGGAGAAGACGACCTTTAGAATGTACAACAATTTCTGGAGACAGTTTCGCCAATCAGAAAAGGTAGGGAAGTGCGCGTGTGTCTGCGCGTGTGTCTGCGCGTGTGTCTGCGCGTGTGTCTGCGCGTGTGTCTGCGCGTGTGTCTGCGCGTGTGTCTGCGCGTGTGTCTGCGCGCGTGTCTGCGCGCGTGTCTGCGCGCGTGTCTGCGCGCGTGTCTCAAAGATATCAGAAATGAAAATAGTTACTGATTATCAAGAGATGTGATGCTTAGAAATACGGAAGAAATGTTCAGCAAAAATACTTTATGATGGATGCAGAATTTATTTTTTTTATTAATTCTCTATTTTTTAGCTTTAGGGGAATTTTGACCAAGTTTTATTTTAGATCAAACAAGACATCAGTCTGATGCACTTACCCTGTCTTTTTTTTTTTTTTTTTTTTTACTATTGTATTACATTTTTTCAAGCCATCCGAAATATACTGTCACAGTCCATGAATCAATTTATTTATTATATTACTTTAAAAACCTCGGCCAAAATGACTAAATGCCAATGATTGTGATGGATCTTATAGAATATGGTGAGGCAGCAGTTCTTTCTGCCCTGTAGAGAGTTTACACAGTGTAATTGAAATCCATTCATACTTGATCTAATACTCTTCTAGCTTAGCTATATAAAGTGAACTTTTAAGTAGGCGGAGTCATGGTCAAAAGAGATGGCGATTAAAAATGACATGAAGATAAAACTGAGTTTCTGATTATAATGATTCTTTCTCTCACTTTCTCTGCAGGTTCACGTGAACCTGCTGCTGATGGAGGCGAGACTGCAGGCAGCTTTACTTTATGCACTCCGAGCAATCACACGCTACATGACCTAGCACAAAAGCATTAGCTTAAAAATTCCTATCAGCAATAACAAAATATACAAAAAAAAAAAAGCCCTAGTGCAATACTCAGTTTAATCTCACACACTCTATAATAAAACCGTGTGATAGAAAAATATTACGCACTACTACAAGCTCTTTTTCTTGCACACACACTGCGAACGTTTCTTTTCGTCTTGTAATTACATGGACATTCTGCTGCTGCTTGATCATACACGGGGTTGGGAAGCAATTCTGATGGTTTTTTGTTTTTTTGTCGTTGTTTTTTCATCACTGACCTCTCTTATCAAACTGTGAATGTGTGTAACTTTTCTAGTGCAGTATTCTCTCCACTCTGTGTTTGCATGCGTCTCTGAGGCACATAGCAAAAACACTCTCCATACTGACTGTCTCTCTTTATTGTACTTGCCTGCTGGACTCCAGCTAGCCTGATTACGGAAAGAAACAATGCACTTTTTTTTTCTTTCTTTCTTTTTCTTGGTGAAGATGTCTGAAACTGAATGTGTGTTTATGTTCAATAAAATATTTTTTTACTGTTCATGATGGACTGAAGTGAAAGTACAATTACCTTATTACTTTTTTGCTTACTACAGTTTATTTCATTTGCTATTTTCAAACACATTATTGCAGTGTATTTTATGTACTTGTACCTTTACCATCACATCTAAAATTACTTGCAGTGATGGTGAGCGGCCACTAGAGGGCAAGAACAACAAAATCCACTGCAATACAATCATTTGTGACGCAGATTACAGTACACTTGGTTATTACTGGGGATTTAGCTGCCTGTACACAAGAGCAGTGGAATTCAGAATGATTTTGGCAATGTCCACAGTCTAAATAATTTCCTGATCACTTGAACATTTAAAACTTTTTTATTCACTGTATTAACACCAGTTGCCAAATATTTCTCCTCAGTCAGAGCAATTATGTTCATATCCAAAAACCCATCAACATGAAACTTTCCCAGAAACGGTTCCAAGCAAATGTTTGTGAATTGTATTTTTGTAATATTTCATGCATTTCTGCATTCATTACTTTTACAGACCATAAAATGCAATTTGACAAATGATTCTGGCTAAACAAGATGCTATTAAACGTACTGGTTAACTGATCACAGTAAAAAGTGCACAATCCCCAGTGTATAACATCTGGTAGAAGCATCTTTAGCAGTGCTACCTAAGCAAGTATTACAATGGCCAGATGTGAGCACCAAAGTGCAAACCTTAAATCAGCCAATGCTCTGAGACCCATGATGCACCGATGTGCAAATCCCTAGTGGCCTGATTGGGCAAATGCCATGTTGATGTGCAAATCTCCAGTGCTGATGGTGGCTTAGTGGTTAGGGTTCATTTACATTTGCATTCTTATCCACAGCGACTTACAAAAATACTGCATAGGTCCTTACACTGGGTTACAAGGTTACTAACAAAGTACCATCAGTCAAACACTTGTTGGGAAGGGTTTTTTTTTTTGGAATGATTTTTGGGAAACCAAGTACTACTTCACCTACTGAAGTAAGTACTGAAACAGATATGTCTTAAGTAGTCGTTTAAAGATTCCCAGAGACTCAGGGAAAGTCCCGCCTCTATTTGTATTTGTTCCCATTTTTATGACCATGAGAGGACCTCCGATCAGCATTCACATCCAAATGCACACACACACTACGGGCAATTTGAGAACGCCAGTTAGAGGCAGTTCCCGCCTCGGGATGTGCATGTTATTCTTGTGCTTGGTGAGTCCCCGCCCCCAGGTAAACCGGTTTCCTCCCACAGTCCAGAGACATGCAGATTAAGCTAACTGGCGTTCTCGAATTGCCCGTAGTGTGTGTGTGCATTTGGATGTGAATGCTGATCGGAGGTCCTCTCATGGTCATAAAAATGGGAACAAATACAATAGTAATCGACATTGTCCTCCACGGTCACTAATTGGTCTACAGAGGTTCCTAGATAGATGGATGGAATGTGCTAATCTGTAGTGATCATACATGGGTTTGGTGGACAGGCTGCCCACAGAAAACCTGCACTGGGCCAATGTTGGTAAAATATTGGCTTATTTCAGTATAGCCCGCAATGGTCCTACATGGGATTCATATGATGAAGCCATATGAAGGCCACTCCTATGCAATGTGTTGTGGCCTATTTTGGAATTTGTCAAATTCTTTTGTCACACTTTGTCAAAAAAATGTGTCACCCTTTGCAGACCCTGCCCACAACTTTTAAATGGGTCTCTTAAAGGGCTGTGCGGGCATTTTTGCTGGTATTTGTGTAGTGAGATGAAAATTTTGGCTCTTTGCTTTATACTACAATAGTGTTTCTGTTTATAGTATTTGTGTGGGTTAGTCTCATTGTTTGGTTGTTTTTTTTTTTTTTGCATTATTCAACTTTCTTTAAGCTTCAGGTAACAGTCAACCAAGCTATTGTCCTGCAAAAAGGTCTGATCATTTTGATGTTGACTGTCTAGGCACTGAGCCAGCAACCATGTTTCACATCTGGGATTTTTTTCTTTGTTTTTGTTTTGCTGATACAGTGATTTTTTAATTCTAAACATCATATTGTTCAATTGTTGGGGGTGGGGGAGGAGCTGTCAGAACTTTGTCCCAGAAGTGTTGTAGAACATTCAGCATTCAGGTGGATGTACTATATGCAGCTTCACTTATTTCTAGCAGTTTCCTTCTAAGGGCTTTGGAAATTTGTTTGAATCGGGATATAAGAAATTTTCTAACGAAGGACCAGTAACCAGACGTTTGTAGGGCAAGGAACCTCTTCAACCTACACCTCTTTTTATATCCATTTATTTTTATTTTCCAGTTGCACACATTTTCAGCCAGAAGTCAGTATTCATTAATTCATTATTTCAGGTGAACAATTCCTTTTATATGCACTCACCTAAAGGATTATTAGGAACACCTGTTCAATTTCTCATTAGTGCAATTATCTAATCAACCAATCACATGGCAGTGCATTTAGGGGTGTGGTCCTGGTCAAGACAATCTCCTGAACTCCAAACTGAATGTCAGAATGGCGAAGAAAGGTGATTTAAGCTATTTCGGGCTTGGCATGGTTGTTGGTGCCAGACGGGCCGGTCTGAGTATTTCACAATCTGCTCAGTTATTGGGATTTTCACGCACAACCATTTCTAGGGTTCACAAAGAATGGTGTGAAAAGGGAAAAACATCCAGTATGCGGCAGTCCTGTGGGCGAAAATGCCTTGTTGATGCTAGAGGTCAGAGGAGAATGGGCCGATTGATTCAAGCTGATAGAAGAGCAACTTTGACTGAAATAACCACTCGTTACAACCGAGGTATGCAGCAAAGCATTTGTGAAGCCACAACGCACACGCACAACCTTGAGGCGGATGGGCTACAACAGCAGAAGACCCCACCGGGTACCACTCATCTCCACTACAAATCGGAATACGAGGCCACAATTTGCACGAGCTCACCAACATTGGACAGTTGAAGACTGGAAAAATGTTGCCTGGTCTGATGAGTCTCGATTTCTGTTGAGACATTCAAATGGTAGAGTCAGAATCTGGCATAAACAGAATGAGAACATGGATCCATCATGCCTTGTTACCACTGTGCAGGCTGGTGGTGGTGGTGGTGTAATGGTGTGGGGGATCTTTTCTTGGCACACTTTAGGCCCCTTAGTGCCAACTGGGCATCGTTTAAATGCCACGGCCTACCTGAGCATTGTTTCTGACCATGTCCATCCCTTTATGACCACCATGTACACATCCTCTGATGGCTACTTCCAGCAGGATAATGCACCATGTCACAAAGCATTTCAAATTGGTTTCTTGAACATGACAATGAGTTCACTGTACTAAAATGGCCCCCACAGTCACCAGATCTCGACCCAATAGAGCATCTTTGGGATGTGGTGGAACGGGAGCTTCGTGCCCTGGATGTGCATCACACAAATCTCCATCAACTGCAAGATGTTATCTTATCAATATGGGCCAACGTTTCTAAAGAATGCTTTCAGCACCTTGTTGAATCAATGCCACGTAGAATTAAGGCAGTTCTGAAGGCGAAAGGGGGTCAAACACCGTATTAGTATGGTGTTCCTAATAATCCTTTAGGTGAGTGTATATATATTACACTTGGTGTTGTAATTATTTTAATGGACAAACATATTTGTTTGAAATTCATATAAACAATGTTTTTTTTTCCTGTTACTATGACTTAGATATAAACAGACCAGATTTTAAATAGCCTACTGACCACTTTATGATGAACATACCAGCTCATTTATGCAGTTATCTAATTAGCCAGTCATGTGGCATCAAGGAAATGTATAAAATCATGTAGATAAAGATGAAAACCTCCAGTTAGTCACATATAATAATAATAATAGTCACACCAAACATGAGAAGAATGAAAGTGTGGCTTGGTGTTGGATGGGCTGTTTAAGAACAGTTAGAAATAATATAATGATTTTATAATATTATATAAAATAACATTAATTGATATAATAATAATAATAATAATAATAATATATAGAAATACAATAAAGCAGCTGTTTTTGATTTAACCTAGATTTGTGATCTATTCTACTGTATATAGAGAGGGGATATTATGTTATGTTAGGATTGCAAAGACAAATTAGCAAGTTCAGGGCCTAATGTTTCTCAGAAGAACATTTCCCAGAGCTTCACACTGCTTTCCCCGGCTTCCTTCCTTCCCACAGTGCATCCTGCTGCCATCTCTGTGCACACGGCCTTCCGCTTCATGTAAAATAAATTGTCATATATAAGACCAGGATATCTTTTTCTCATTGCTCCATGGTTCAGTTCTGATACTACTGTAAGTCAAGTCAAGTAGGCTTTTATTGTCATTTCAACCATGTACAGTTTAGTACACAGCGATAGAAAACGAAGACAAACCCTAATTAGCTGACTAGCTAAGACAACACCATAAATTAACATAACCATCTAATAACTTTTATAAAAAGAGCAAACAAGATCAACAACACAACACAATCCAATTCTGTGATAAAGATTTGAGGTAGTGCAAATAAATTGTCCACGAGATGATTGATAGATGAAAAAAAAAAACAGTAAACATTCAGCATTTCTGGCTGAAGAGTCCTTTCTTATTTCTTGTTGTTGGCACCTTTGTTGATGGACTGCGATCAGTATGAATACTCTTACTGGTCTATTTTACTAACCGTGGTAGGACCGCCGGTCAACATTGTGCATGTGCATTCACAACTAACACCACAGGCAATTTGGGAACGCCAAGTAGCCCAATCTGCATGTCTTTGAACTGTGGAAGGAAACCGGAGAACCCGGAGGAAAAGCACAGGGAGAACATGCAAACTCCTTGAGCGAGAAACTGAACCTGGTCCCTGGAGATGCAAAGTGACCGTGATGAGCACTAACCCACCCGGCTGCCACCACTACACAGACTGGGATGCACGCTGTGTTCTGACACATTTCTTTAATCAAATCGTGTGCAGCAGTAGCTCCATTGTGGTCTGACCAGGCTAGCTTTCACTCCCCGTGACGCAGTTGATGGTTCACCACTTGTTCTTCCTTGGACCACTTTTGGTAGGTCCTACCCGGTGCATATTGAGAACACCCTACAGTACAACCAAAGCCCCTGCTGAACAGCTGTCACTGCTGAGTGGCACCTCCAGGCTTGGGGTTTAGACTCTGACTTCTGGTCTGTGTGGGTGGAATTTGCATGATCGCCCCCTCGGTTTCTGTACGTGTGTGTTGTCTCTCTCTCTCTCTCTCTGTGTGTATGTGAATTTGTGTTCAAGGGGTGGAGAGCTACCAGGCAAGTCCGCCCCCAGCACGCGCTGGACAGGAGCGCACGCAGACTTCAGCCCTTCCTGACAGAGCGCGAGCGCGTCTGCGGTCCGAGCCGGCGATTTCTCTTTCAAGTCGCCAAAAAGAAGAAGAAGAAGAAGAAGGAAAAAAAAGCGGAATAGCGGAATTAGCGGGACCCGGAATTAAAAGTTCGTTCAGGTGAGTCTCCGAGACTGGGCTTCACGCTTCTGATTTGCTTGTTAAACCGAAGCGAATATGCAAAAATGTCTTCCAAATGCGTCCCAAACCGGGGAGGAATTACGCGCGAGGACACGGACTCGCGTTCCGATTGGCTTTCCCTGTCCACATAGGCGTCAATGCATTGTTCATGCCGATGTGATTGTACTTAGACGGTGTGCGTAAAAACGCTTATCCGGCGCTCGGTTTGACTCGTACTGCGTTTCGAACTCCGGCACAGGGACCCGGGTAAGGCGTCGTGCGCCGGAGTGCACGCTGATGGGTTTTGCTCAGTATCACTTCCCTGTTGCGTTGCGGGTATTGTTTCTCTGTGAGTGTGAACTTAAGTTTGTGTCTGAAAAAAAAAAAAAAAAAAAAGACATATTCGACTGTTAAGCATTTAGAATTTAGACCAAATGCTCGTCTTTTGGCTCAAGTTTCAATGTGCCTCCTTGGCTCTTCTTGTTGAAACTGACCCTGCTGTAACGGATACACTGACTGTATGTAGGTGTGATTCTCAGGTTGTGGGAGACTTCTCATGATGCCCGCGTCCTTTCACTCCGGATGTGGATAACCTCTACCCTTTTCGATGCTTTAAATGGTCTTTTATGGCACCTGTCTTCTGTATCTTCTATAGGCCTGCACCCGGCTACCTGCTGCAGCACTTCCAATGCAAATTTGCTGGATTCCCTGTTAGGGAATCTTTAAAAGTAATATTTTCCTATGCTTTCCATCCGTCTATAAGTGAATCCATCTATTCCGCTTCTAGTATACGCCTAGATAACCTTCACTGCTCACAAGAACGTTCACACGCACACACCCATATTCAGTGTTAATTGAGCTGTGGGGGGAACTACAGCCTAAACGCGCTGAAATGAAACCACCGAAATGATGATTAAAGTTAATAGCTTTGGGGGCGAAAACAGAATGGAATGTCACTGGAGCCAGATTAGGCCAGGTTCATCATTTCCTGTCGTTTTTACGAGGTCACTTCCTGACTGTGGCCTCCTGGCGCAACGGGAGGAAGTGGGCCCGGCCCTGTGTCTCTTCCCTAACACGGGGAAATGTCAGAACACGAGCAAGCTTGAACTGACCTGTGCAATGTACTTAAAATGGCTCCGGAGATGAATAGCTTACTATACATTTACATATGAAAGTGATGTTTCGGGTGGGTTTACCGGACAGTCCAGGGTTTCCGTCAAGTTAAAAGTACAGTCCAAACCTGAACACAGAACACAAATGTTTTCACTCATTTCATAATTCATCAACTAAAAATCTTCAGTTTCATGGGTAAAAAGGAAGTTGTTGAGTTTGTGGCACTTTTCTAGTGGACTTCACTTGTTTCGTGGGTCCATGTTCAAGCAACACTGCAGTATTTTTATATGCTGGTGCAGCAGTTGTGTTTTCACACATATCTGATGTGTTGTTAGAATAGGAAATGCTTTATACTCCCTATGACAATGCGTAACCAGGAGTAAACCCATACACTAGTATGCACACTTAATTATAGTCAGAACAATGAATTTGGTGTATGTGCGTTTGTGTGTGTGTGTGTGTGTTTTCATGCATGAATACTGCAGAATGACTGCTCACTTCCCTGTATCCTATCATTCCAGCTCCACTCATACAAGTCTTCCTGTTAGGGGGAGGGAACTTCCTGTCCCAGAGGGAGAGAGAGAGAGAATGGAAAGGGAGAGGCAAGGGTTACACGGCAAGCAGGAAACTTGTGAGGGGGAAAAAAAGAACAAAAAAAAAACAACAACTGAGAATGTGTAGCAAGGCAGGTGAAGTAGAAAAAAAAAGTTTTGGGTATAGTTATGATAGGCCCAAATAATTCAATTACGACTCTAAATATATACATCGATATATCATTGATCGCCATTCATATGGTGTGGGATTGTCCCAGGATTTGTTGCATTTCCGGTATTTTTTCGCAGGAAGGGGCGAAAGGAAGAAAACAGCTAGAGAGCGAGGAGTGGTGTAAGGAAGCTGGAGAGAGGAATCAGGGTGCCAAAAATGCAAGAATGTAGGCAAAGATGTAAACATCTGTTCATATAATGATTCACACACTTGAAAGAGGTGTGTGAGCATCTGTCCAAGATCCACAGGGAGAATTCTTATCTAGTGGAAATGATTGGACAGGAAAGGGTGTGACCGTGAGAGGTTTGTTGCTGTTTGTTAGTTTTTGTGAGAAAAAAAAAGAAAGAAGAGAAATTACCTGCAAATCCTTATGCCGCTGTCGTCCTTTTCCACTCTGTATTAAACCATTTTCCTTTTTTCTCAACATTTGCGTATATGATGTTGGAGTATATGAAATGATCACTTTTTATTCTCTCTAAATTTATGCTGAATCGGAATACAATAATCAGGGCTGGAATTATATTACAAATAATGATATATTGGCTTTATAACTAGAAATGATACAGTAAAAATTCATATCCCATGTCATGGTAATTGCTGAGCCCTGTGTCACAATTGTATTGTAAAATCCTTTTTCTGTTTTTTTTTTTTTTTTTGATGAATTAATTCGTAACACAATATATACTAGGGCGTTGCGAAATACCAGTTCTTACATTTCACATTTACTGTACATCTAGGCAGATGATTCAAGATCTACAAGAATAGAAATACCTGTTTTTTGGATGAGAACGTAAAAATGTTACGACTATGTTGGCATGTTGTAATATAATTATCATAGCGAGCATCTGTTTTAGGTTTGGCCTACATTGACATTGTGGTATACGTTTAGCTTTCACTCTAAGAAAGAAAAAAATAGGTGGCATTTATTTTATGATTAATTTTGTTGGAGGAATGACCGGCAGTGGACTCAGTACTAGAGCATCATGTATTCATTTATAGAATGTATACTTGTAATTTTAGCCTGTGGGTGTGAGGAATGTTAACTACATAAAAGAAGAAGTTGGCTATTTCATTTAGGTATTTGTGTCTAAAACGTATACACGCCTGCTATGCAGTCCTCGTATGATACCTGACAAAGTTTCTTCGTCCAACCTCTCCAGAAGATCATTTTGGGTCTACAACGCAGGACTTTACTGAGTGTTATACCTGATATATTTGTAGATATATACATCAGAATATGTCTTTTTTTAAAATATTTTTTTAAAAGAATTGTACGGTAAGTTGATCTGTTAAATTACCGACACTGAGCAATATGATCTCCCTTTCAAATTTGTCTAAAATGAGGAACTGCAGAACGCGGTTGTTCTTGTTCTGCCCTCTTAAAAGTGCCAGACATTATCTCATGCAAATACTGCCGTAAAATTCTGCCTACCCAGGCAGCTTCCTGCCAGGTGGAATGAACGGAGAGTGAACAAGGTGGTATCTAAGTGATATAGTACGTATAATTAATTTTAAGCAAGTCCTTATAACGTATAGATGGTTCAGGACAACATTACTTGCAGCATCAGGTAACCGGGCTGTAATTCCGTTATTGTTGCATTTGCATTTAAGTCAAGGGTATGATGTCTTCCATTGCAGATCCAGAAATAAAGAACCATACTTTTCTTACTGATGATGGTAACTGTTGGACACACTGTCCAAAAGTAGATTCTAATAGATAGCTCTCAGAAACTGGAGAGATAAATACAACTGCAGCGACCAATATTTATGGTTTTTTTTTTATTCTTTATTCTTTTTCTTGGCGTAAGACAATTAATTTTCATGAATTTCGTTCCAGTAACGTGAAAATTTAAAAGAAAGTTTACAAATCATTATCTGGTGTTCATGGTTTTTCCTGCTGTTAGATATTAGAGATTAGCTATATTAGATGCTAGAGACTTCTTAAAAATAACATGTAATTATTTGTAAAGGTGCATAATCTATTATTATTAAATTAACTGATCGTTTGATAAATTAATGTAATGTATACATTTTTTTTATTTTTGACTTTAGTTTTATAATGTACTGAATAGCAGAACTTAAAGGAGTGACTAAAAGTCCAAAAGTTAAGACAATTCAACAATGTTGGTATCTTTTGGTATCTTCCTGAATTTTATGCTGGATTTGTCACTTTTATATATACAGTATACTATGTATATCTTTAAACAATGCTGACAAACTAATGTATATCTTTAAACAATGCTGACAAATGGTAAATGAGAAAAAAAAAAAAAAAGTAAAAAAAAAATTTTTTTTTATGTGACCTAATAGTGAAACCTTCCTATTATCACTTATGTTCAACATAGTTGAAATTTCTTTGACTTTTAAACACCAGTGCAACTGTACTAGGAATTTCGTTCTGTGATGTCACAGTAGCGGAAAACTTTTTCTCACACAAACTGGGGAAATACAGCATGAACCAACAAGTTGACGCCAGAAACGGACATCGCAGCAGATATTGCAACATGAATATTCTGTTTGTAATACGTTTCAAAAGAGACATTATTTCAAAGTTCAAACACATTGTTAGAAAATGAATAATTGGTCCATGTTAGCTCCCTTTGAGCTGTTAGCGCTAAGAACGCTACATTTATTTTAATCATTTTTATTTGACACATGTTACAAGATAACATTTCATATAAATTGCACTTTGTCTTAAATAGAAAGCTCATACGTTTCTGTAATCCGTGGCTTTTGTGGCTCCGCCTTGTCTGTGACTTGCTCTTTGTCTTACTGAAGCACCGCTGTCATGAACAATGACAAAGTGCTTTAACTTGTAAAGTCTTCATTTCTTTTTCTTTTATTTTAAAGGTGCTCAACTTTGAACTATTTACGTCCTCGTCTAACTACTTGTTCATGCAATGAAAAAGTGCATTAGGCAGTAAAAAAAAAAAAAAAAAAAGCATCATGCTAAAACAGTAGTTTGTAATAGTTCTGATAAACTTTAAAGCCTATGGGGTCTTTCTCAGCAGATTGTTCTGCCTGGATGTCATTTTGACTTGTTCACGGATATATCGTAGACATTGTTATTAATATTTATACCATTTTATTTTCAAGCCAAGCATTGTTTTGTTGATGAGACACACATTTCTGGTGCATCTTTCCTTTACTCGCATATTCTGTATTATTATCATATACTGGATATGTAGTTTTTTTTTTTTTTTTTTTAAATCATGTAAAAAATGTTTAATATTTTGTAAAGGCAGGGAGCACGTCATAATTTCGTAAATTTTAATTTATTTGTTTTGTTGTTGAATATTCTCCGAAAAAGCAGGTGTAAGCAGGTGTAAGATCTAGAAAAGTAAGATCTGTTCAATAACACTATCGAGAAGTTTAACAAGAGGAGTATTTTAGAAAACATGTACGAGTTTGTAATCACATTTTCAGAAAGCGAGAAACAGACAATACAGTACGATTCATATATTTTATGCAAAATATGGTGAGGTATAGCTAGATATCAGAGTGTGGAGACTAAGAACCAACCTTAGACCTTAGGTTGCTCATTACCTTCATTCCATTAGGTATTTTGTTTTAAGAGAAAGAACATTAGTAAAGTAGTCCATTAGCTACAATAAAGTTCATGCGCACCGCTAAATACAGTAGTTGTTCAGCTATTTGGCTGTATTCGTTGCTAGAACGTTTTAATGGGGGCTTATACAAAAGCAGAACTTCTTTTCATTTATTCTTCTATACTGAAATTGTTTCATCGTTTAGATATGCACGATACAGTTCAACCTCTCCTGGGTTTTGCCGTGCATCAAGAAACCTGAATAAAAAAGGTGTAACATATTTCTTTTTATATTGCAAGACCTTTCACATCTTCCAGTGCTAATTCTGCTGCTGTTCGTAAGCTGTGACTGTGTTTCTCACACAATGCTGTGGTGTGAGATAAGTGTGGTGATGGTGCTTCTGATCTTAGATTGGTATATTTAAAAATCAGAAGCAGCCACCTCTGTTTCGGCTCACTGAAACGCGTAGTCTTGCTGTACAGGAAACAGGGGGAGGGTTTAGCGGGACCGCCAGGAAATACGGGTAGCAGTGACATCCTGTTTCTCCACTGATGGTCAGTCAGATAGTGATGGCCAACCAAGCTGAAAAAAAAGAGCAAAAAAAGACCTGTGTACTGTACATTTGAAAGCGGAATGCCGCGTTAGAGAAAAGCGACTTCCTATTTCTCGAACTGGGGAGAAAAAGAGGAAGCCACAAAAAGTCAGAAACTCGAACTCTCTTTCACTTTCTGTCTTTCTGACTCTATTTCGTTCTTCATCTAGGGAGATGGTGTGGATGAACAGATGATTTGAAAAGCTGGTAAGATCCTGATTGACTTGTTTTTAAATCAGACTGGTAAATCGATAACGCTACTGTCAACTTTATGGGTTTCGTAAACATTCATTTATAAGTAATACTATAAATGACCTTATGCACTAATGCGTGAAACATTGCCGGGACAATACACCAGTAGAAACCTTCTCATTTGAATTAAATATATTTTTCAATCCGAGTTTTAGTGTCTTTCATTTTAACGTGTTGCATCTGCAGTTCTTTTTTTTTTTCCCTTATGTCTGCTTTCTTTCTTCTCTCTTGGGCAGAAAGCTCTGTTTCCAGGGTGATGAGCGATATTCTGTGAAAATCAAGATTAGTATGGGCTGTGCTTGCTGTAAGCAGAAGAAGGCCTCCAAAGCGTCCGCTGTGTCCTATAGTGACACTTGTGATGCAGTGGGCGGGACTCAGGCGACGGACACTTCGCGTTACATTGCTGACCCCACCCAGAACTCGGGGGCCGGCCTCATCCCAAACTTCAATGATTTCTCCAACACGATCTCCAGCTCTAGTGCTTTTCCAACATCCAGCTTCCCCTCCAACCCGAGCCAGCCACGGTCCGCTGCCATCACAGGTCGGTGCATTCGTGTGTGTGTGTGTGTGCGTGTGTGTGTGTGTGATTATATCAAAAATAAAGTCAAATAATCGCACATTCTAATTGAACCCTATTGCTAATGTGTGTGTGTTTCTGATTGCTTGATTACAGGAGGAGGGGTGACAATGTTTATATCTCTATATGATTATGAGGCCAGAACAGAAGATGACCTGAGCTTTCAGAAGGGAGAAAAGTTCCACATTATCAATAACACGTGAGTAAATTGAAGAAAACGCCAGTTGCATATTGTAGCTAACTGGTTCTTTAAAATTGCCATGCACCTTAAATATAATTTATGCCTTCTTCTGAATATGCACATGGCACATTCAGCAAAGTCAAGAATTTTCACATAGGAAATGAAGCTCAGGTAAAAGCGTCTGGAGCAGGTAGGTTTGAGATCCTTGCCCAATGGCTCAACAGTGGAAGCCTGGTCATGCTGGGGCTCGAAATCCTGTCCTTCCAATCAGTAACCCATAGCCAATTGAGCCACCACTGGTTCGTTAGAATGTGGGAATGCTTGGCAAGGTGCCAGCGATTTCAAAGTTTCCGCTCTTGAGAGTTTCTTAATCCAAGATGGTCCTCTTGAACTATTTCTGCCAAACTCTTTTTTTTTCCTTTTTTTTTTGTATAGAAGGTCAAGTCTGAACAGGGACTTGTACCATGGACCCTCGTATTAAAAGTCTGATGCTCTACCGAGTGAGAAGTGACCACATGAGGTGGTATTTGATAAGAATAGTGTTCTGATAGAGCCATCATTTACATGGAACCGAAATGAGAACGAGAATGGTATGAATGAGTGATCTGTTGTTCAGAGAACTCTGTGAGTATATATCTGGATTAATTCACCCAGATACCTTCCCGATGCACTAGAAGAAAAGGAGGGATGACCCTTAACAATACTATTTATATCAAACAGTAAATCGTTCATTCACCTTGGTAGTTGGTTTAAAGTCTTGATGTATCTCACACTTGTTGCATAGAAAAAGGTGTCAAAATAGGTGTTATTGCTGCAGGTGGTTAAAAGAGGAAGACAGCCTTACAGTACAGTAAAGTTTGCATATACAGTACCAGAGGAAGTTGGTCACGTGATATAGCCTTGATATGGCATCCACTGGAGCAGATACAGGCCGGAGACAGTGCCACAGTGTATGGTATTAGGACCGAAGCCATTGAGGACCCCAGTATATCAGGAAGGGTTAAAGTTCAAATCATGGTGCTTTACGACTGCCACTCTGTGGGTATGAAGCCGTTAGAACCTGTTCTTTTGCTTTCACAGCGAAGGCGATTGGTGGGAAGCACGATCTCTGGACACAGGAAAGTCTGGATACATTCCCAGTAACTATGTGGCCCCTGTGGATTCCATACAGGCTGAAGAGTGAGTAACACATTATACTGTACATTAAACTACTACAGCTACAGTATCTCCTAGCTATGCCCACTGTCTGTTTTATCGAGTACAGCTACCTTATTAGTTACATTTCTAGGTATACAGATACTGACTGTAGCCCATCTTATAGACACTTTCACCGTCATAGAGACGGACATTATTTGGGACATGGGCTATTCGCTCAGGATTTTTAAAAGTCAAGTTTGTATTGAAAAATCATCAGCATTGTATGGAAGAAATGGGCCAAAAAATGGCCAATAAATGTGCAAAAAGACTAAATGGTCAGGAACACCCAGTAACAGGATCGGGAGGGGCTGACCGACATAAGGGCTACACCTGTAGGTAATAAAGTGGCAGCTGAATGTGTGTGTTTTTATTTTATTGTATAGGTTTATACTTATTATAGCAAGCAAATGTGCAATTCCGTAGGTGGTATTTCGGGAAGATGGGCCGTAAGGATGCAGAAAGGCAGCTCCTGGGCCAGAACAACGCTAGAGGGACCTTCTTGATAAGAGAGAGTGAGACCACTAAAGGTAAGGGCTGTCTCTCACTTCTCTTCTACATCTTTCACCCTTGCCCTCAATGCCTGTTCCAGATGTGTGATTGTTGTATTTTGCCTGTTTTTCTGTCTCTCAGGAGCATACTCGCTGTCCATCAAAGACTGGGATGAGGCAAAGGGTGACCATGTAAAGCATTATAAAATCAGGAAGCTCGACAACGGCGGATATTACATCACAACCCGAAGCCAGTTCGAAACTGTTCAGCAACTGGTGCAACATTATTCAGGTCAGCCGAAATAGTTCTTCCTGCCCGCTGCAATTCGCGATACACTTCTGCATGCACAGTGAAACACACTTTGTGGTGTCGGTGTTCTGTATTCTGGGTGCATATAGTATGTTACTACAGAGTTTTATACGTTTACTCAATGTGAATCGCTTTTTCGCATATACTGGCTCATTCGTGCCATTATCCAATCAACCAGTCATGTAGCAGCAACACGGCATATGAAGTCATGAAGATATGAGTCAGCAGCTTCGATTATAATTAGTGATCTCAGTGACTTTGACTATGGAAGCGTTGTGGGTGCCAGAAAGCTAATTCAAGTATTTCAGGAACTGATGATCTCCAGGGGTTTTCACATGCGTCACCTACTAGGGTTTAATCGAAATGTAGAGGGGGGGGGGGGTGACCTGGTGTGATCCTGTCCGCTCGAACCCAGTCCGGTGCCCTCTTGCACCTGGGACGTCTTTCGTATGCAGGTGTTCCTAATAATAATAGGTCAACAAGTGTGTATTTTAAGCTTGTATAATGTAGTTGCTTAACTCCAGCTTTAGTGACCTAAAGAGGGTCGTACTCGATGGTAAGAGTGTCTACTTAGGGTCATTCAACTTTTTTTTTTTGCATTGTCCCGTCTTCCTCTTCTGTCATGCTTACTACAAAAGTTTGTTCTTGTTTTTAAAAAAAAAAGTCAACATGCTGCTTTCTGTTTTTATTTCCTTCTTCTGTTTAAAGTTAATGTATTTGTGTCACGTTTGATTTCAGGACTGGTCGAAGTCAAGTACAAGCAATTAACTATTGCTAAATGAACAGGGTGCAAATGTCAGTACAAGTGTGGACCTCAAACCTCAGCTGAAACAAGGCGTGCTTTCTTCTGTGCTATCATAGTTCTGATCTGTTCTTTGTTCGTTAGTCTGTATCAAAGCTATGTTGTGCTTCCTTGAGTTTTTTTTTTTTTTTGCAACTTTCTACTGTACAGCTTTTGTTTTCTTGTTTTCCTCGTCTGATTTTCATGTGCGATGTTTCTGTGTATGTACTGTAAATGTCCCTCTTTCTCTATGCTCTTCGACTCAGATCGTGCAGCAGGGCTTTGCTGCCGTTTGATGGGCAGCTGTAGGCGAGGTATGCCTAAACTAGCTGACCTGTCTGTGAAGACTAAGGATGTTTGGGAGATTCCAAGGGAGTCACTTCAGCTAATTAAGAAACTGGGCAACGGGCAATTTGGTGAAGTGTGGATGGGTAGGAACCGCGCTGAACCGGGGCATGTTGAAGGGGAAGATTGCGGGCAACAAGCACAGCGGGATGATCAGGTGTATTCTCATAGCGCGCTTCAGTGTTTAATGGCTGAGCCGCAGCATGAGGATTAACCCCAAGGCTGTGCAGTTGCCTTTATCTTCCTCTAAACCTTGTATCATTGCATGCTACACTATTTCACTCTTTTTTTTTTTTTTTCCCCCATCTCCACCCTTTTCCTTCTCCCTGTCTTTGTTTTTCTTTCACACCCTCCCTCAGGTACTCACGATGGTTTATGTTACTACTTGACCACTCCATGTCCAAATTCCACACCCCAGACCCTCGGTTTGGGCAAAGATGCCTGGGAGATACCCCGGGACACCCTGCAACTCAAGAGGAAGTTGGGTCAGGGTTGCTTTGGTGACGTCTGGATGGGTGAGACAGTTACCCTTAGCATCGGTGTCTGTCCCTGGTGCGTAGCTTCAACGTTGCTGTCTGTGTCCGGTGGAGGCTGTGTTTTTGTCATATGCCTTGTTTAATGCTTTTATAGTCTTTTTTTTTTTCCCCCCATGTTAACGTTAGCGTATTGTCAATTATTCCATGCTTTAAACCAGGATTTGTCTTTGTCGCACATCTGCGCTGTACTTTTAAAACGAATTGTGCAGTTTTGTGAGAAAAGCTATAGATAACATCGAAAAGACGCTGCTTAGCAACGTAGGGCAGGTTTATTTGCACTGCTATTTATGTGATCCTCGGGTTTTTGTGCTTAGTGTTCATTTTGTTTTGCAGTGTAGCAAAACCATTGGTGTATCCTCAGAGTGTAACAGCCGTCCTCAAGGTCAAGCCTTGATGACCTCTACCTAACGGCACAAGAGACATGTCCTTCATGGTACACTGATTGTTGAAGAACAACCAGGAATAGTAACTTTTTACAGCACATATTCGATTCTAATAGCAATTCATGGAGTGGCTTTTTTGTTGTTGTTGCAATTGTCCCCTTAAAGGCACAACATCTTTACAGTGTTGATGTACGCCTTAATGACGGGTCTCTGCAATTACATGCATTTCCCCATAATAATAAAAAAAAAAAAAAAAATTCCAAATTTGAAGGTACCGTCATAGTTTTTGCATGAAATCCCCCAGTTTATTTCCTTCCGTTTTCTAAAGCTCCACAGCTCCTGCTTGTGCATGTGTCTATCCATTCTGTCCTTGCCTGATATTCTTCTATATAACCTTCTGTATCCACCATTTAGCCCTCATCTCCGCCCCCCCCTCCCCCCCAAATTCCCCTTACTCCCTCTCTTAACTCATAAACCCTGTGTCTCTGTGTTTTTCACACCGCTTCACACTTGCCTCTGATTGTCTGTAGGGATGTGGAACGGCACTACTAAAGTGGCTGTGAAGACTCTGAAGCCAGGCACCATGTCTCCAGAGGCTTTCCTAGATGAGGCCCAGATCATGAAGAGACTCCGTCATGATAAACTTGTTCAGCTGTATGCTGTGGTGTCAGAAGAACCGATCTACATCATCACCGAGTTCATGAGTCAAGGTAAACATATACACACACACACACACACACACACACACACACACACATGAAAAACAATTTCCTCAACATAGGCTAATCTCACTAAGACCACTTGTTTCTGTTTCAGGAAGCCTGTTAGACTTCCTCAAAGATGGAGATGGCAGAAATCTCAAGCTGCCTCAACTTGTTGACATGGCTGCACAGGTTAAAACTGATGATTTATATGCAGTATTGTTCCAGGCCTATTGTAATAACTCTACTCTTGACTCGCAAATGTCAGGTTAATGTTAAAAAGCGCGTTATATGATGTTAATAAAGGCAGTATGGGCAGATTATTGCAGATTATGACGCCTTGTGCCTCCAGGTCCTTGTGGGTTCGATTTCGTCCTCGGGGTCTGTGTGCATGGAGTTTGCATGTTCTCCATGTGCTTAAAGGGTTTCCTCCGGGTACTCCGGTTTCCAGAGACATGCAGATTAGGCTAATTGGCGTTCTCAAATTGCCCGTAGTGTGTGAATGCTGACCTTAAGTCCTTCCACGGTCATAAAAATGGGAACAAATCCAATGGTCCACCACTGGCCTCCACTGTGGTCTCTAGTTGGACTACAGAGGTTCCTGGATGGTTGGATGGAATAATAATAATAAATCTAAAAGCAAACATGCATACAAAAATGACATTTGAGGGCAAGTTAAGGACAGTCTGTCTTCTTAATACAGTGTAATGAAAAGTTAGTGTGTGATAATACAAATATTTGCCTTGTATTATTATTATTAGTATTATTATTATTAACGTGCTACGTTATTAGGTATGTGCTTGAGGTATCTTGTAGTGATAACATGATGCATGTGTTTCTAACAGATTGCAGCTGGGATGGCGTACATCGAGAGAATGAACTACATCCACAGAGACCTGAGAGCAGCCAACATCCTGGTGGGAGATAGTTTGGTCTGTAAGATTGCCGACTTTGGGCTGGCCAGACTCATCGAAGACAATGAGTACACCGCCAGACAAGGTCATTCAGTCCTCTGACTCCACCCAACACTCAACCGTTCAACTCGCTGAATTGGTTTTTTGTTGGGTTTTTTTGCACTTGTTTTTTCCTCTATTCGGTTCCACTCAACTTCCACTCTTTCGCTTTGCCATTACCTCAAATGGCATCATTGCTTTTTTACTGCTGCGTTCCTTTGCACTTCTTTATGCTGTTTTCTCCGTTAGTTCGTGTTTAACTAACGCTGTCGCCTGGTGTTTCACAGGAGCGAAATTCCCGATAAAGTGGACCGCCCCAGAGGCAGCTCTCTATGGCAAATTCACCATCAAATCAGACGTGTGGTCTTTCGGCATCCTACTGACTGAACTCATTACAAAAGGCAGAGTGCCATACCCAGGTACATTCAGCATGCTTTTGTGTGTGTATGTGTGTGTCATTATGAAGGCACATTTCAAGTGGTTCAAAATGCTCCTTGATTTAGTCTTGTTTGCTTTTATTTCCTCTCGTCGTCTCATCTTTTTATTTGCAAGCATCAGTTTGCAATAAATGTTGATCTTTGTAATATTTTATACTGACAGCAATAAACTTAAAGTGCTTTGCGTACCAATAGTAAAATCTATGACTTGGAACCCCGTGGTCTCGTAAAAAGGTTTTGCTTTAAAAACTTGCCAATTACTAAATACTTACATCGCCTTCAAAAAAAAAATAAAATAAAGTATTTATGTGGAATTTAAAGGGGTGAAAGCAAAGCTTGTCAACGTTTTCAATGCACTTGTAATTGGTCTTATAGACAGCTCTAAAAACTGCAGATTGCTCCTTTAAAATGGCCGTACTTAAGCAGAAGAACGGCTATTTCGTTCAGAGATATTCCCAGTCGAGGCATTGTTATGCAAAAACTGACATGCTTTCTTTTTTCTTTTTTCTTTCTTTCTTTCTTTCTTTTTTTTTTTAAATCTGCGTGTAGGCATGAATAACCGGGAGGTCCTGGAGCAAGTGGAGCGTGGCTATCGTATGCCATGTCCACAGGGCTGTCCGGCATCTCTGCACGAGTTAATGCTGCAGTGTTGGAGGAAGGATGCAGACGAGCGCCACACCTTCGAGTACCTGCAGGGCTTCCTGGAGGACTACTTTACCGCTACTGAACCACAATACCAGCCAGGAGAGGACCTGTGATGCAAGCACGTGTAAAGTTTAAACGGCTCCTCATCCGGTGCATTTAATGGGTTTTAGAAGGGATTTCCAGATGAGACCCTCATACAAAGTCGCTGAATGAATGTATGTGGGATGATGATGATGATGATGATGTGCAAATCTTCAAGTCATTTTAAAAAGTAAACAGACAATTTCTTTTAAAGTATTACATTAAAAGCAATGATGCATTTAAAAGTATATGAATACTGTGTAAGGAGAATTTGCGCAGTGTTACTGTAATAAGGTTTTCTTTCAACAAAAATGTCAGACCGGACTTTGCACAGTCACAAGTGTGTTTTGGCCCCAGTAGGCCTACGGCCAGAACAAACAAACTATTTGTCTTTATCATTTCTTGACACTGTGATTTATTTTTATTATTTTTTTTATCAGATATTTTATTGCTTTATCTTTAACCTTCTTATCTGAAGCTATATGATTTTCATAGCATTGACATCAGGCATAGTGTAGACCCCTGAAACTACTTCTAAATCTATGCATCTGGTCTTGGGTCAGCATTGACATGTTATTAAGGTATAGTGATTATTCAGTAGGTCGGGCACAACAGACCTATCTATCTTTTGTATCCATCTTTTCTAGTATTTTATGTCACAATATATAACTGATTTATAAACCTTAATAAGTGCCTATCAAACTGGTGCCTTCAAGTACTGTCAGCATTTTGGGTTTTGGATTTCTCTTCTCCCAAATTACTGACAGATTACTCGAGCATGTTGTGTATTTTATATGCTGTTTTTTTTATTTTTATTTTTTTTTACAACAACCTGCTCGACATGTTTGTGTCTGAAGACTGCATTTAGTTCATACGTACTTACACAGAGCAAGAGGAAGACAGCGAGAGAGAGATAGAGTCATAGGTCAAGTGAGATGTGTTCGATGGTTTGAGTGAGTGGGAAAAAAAATATCTTCACCACTGTACATTTCTCTACAGAATATTTGCTTTCTAATTATTGGGTGGTCGCCATCTTACATATATTTGAACATGTTATTTTAAGCTCTGACAGGATTATACACCAATCAGCTATCACATAGTGACCACCGCCAGGGAAACGGAACTGCATTGTATCACCAGCCATAACCAGCAGGCAAAGAGCTCAAGGCTGCCAACCCGGCCTCCAAACTCTTCAGATCCTAATTGATCCGATTGAGCACCAATTGGAGACAAGTCAGATCCATGGACACCTCGCGACGCACAGCAACCAATTAAAAAAAAAAAACTAAAACTAAATGCCGGCACCGTCCAGATGCCAGACACCACTGGAACCCAAAACCTAGGTGGTTTAACGTTAATGGTTTTAATGTTATGGCTGATTGGTGTACAACCTCTTGTTTCATGGATAACACATAGGTAATGTATGCCAAATACACCATATTAAATTAAATAGAACAATGGTGTTGTTTAAGATTCTAGCAGTTTTTGGGGAAATTATGTACATAGCATCATGTACTTACATCTCTAAACCAATACTGAGAAGTTGGAAAATATGGGGATGTGCTAAATCTGTGCTCAATAGGAAATGATGCTTAAGTTCTAAAATAAATAAATAAATAAATAAATAAATAAATAGAAAGGTATTAAAGTGACTAAGCGTCTTAATTATGATTAATTATACAAATGACATATGACCACACGACTCAGGAAATATATGAAGTTGTTTTTAAAGAAAACAATCACACACAGTAGATGCTGCTTTGGCGTAAGAGGGTGCATCGTCATTCAAGAAATAACTTCTTTTATTAGGAACTCTTATGAATCTTAGTACATACAGTAATATACAGCAAAAAGATATACCTCTGTTAAACTGCAAACACAGAAACTCCTAGTATGTAAATGATCCAGCATATCACAGATCCATTTAAAATGTCTCACAAACCAAAGAAATGGTTGTGCTTGTGTTTAAAAAAAAAAAAAACTGGAATGAGGTGAAGGATCCTGTTAAACAATCCAGAGATATCCTGTGTGGGGAAACAGACTCATCAAATCAAATCAAATGTCCTTATCAAATTAGAAAACTCAGTAAGTATTCTACATGTCTCTATTCAATATTCTTTTTCCCCCCCAGACTATTACTGTAAGTCCAATTATTTACATTAACATTTTTGCATTACACAGAATCCCACTGTATGAACTGAATGAATATTAAACATTTTACAGGATAAGAGTGCATCTGCATAACACCTGCATTTGTTAATGCTATTTGTTGGAAAGAAATCTCACGACTATTGCAAATTCTGGCTTGAATTTCTACGGAAATAATACATTAATTGATTTTTTCTTCCAAATTAGCAATAGCTGAAACTATAGAATATTGCTTTTTTTATTTTAATAAAGCTATTTCAGTTTACTAAACTCTTAATCATGTTAATTCGACATGTTAGTGATAAGCTGTTAACGTTTATCGCAGGAATTCTCTCAGATGACTATAAACACAACAATAAACAACAAACAACAGCAGCAACATGAAATTATGCAATCATGAAATTATGCACAGCAGTAAAAAAAAAAAAAAAAAATTATACAACACATGGT
This sequence comes from Clarias magur, assembly GCA_013621035.1. Taxonomy (NCBI): domain Eukaryota; kingdom Metazoa; phylum Chordata; class Actinopteri; order Siluriformes; family Clariidae; genus Clarias; species Clarias magur. The sequence continues at coordinate 3,270,031 of QNUK01000012.1, forward strand.
CATTTTTGAATTTTCTAAAACAAGCCACAAGATGGCAGTAAGAGATGAAATGCCAGATGCAGGCTGGAAGATAACACGAGGTAAAATAAGGCAGGAAACTCTTTATTTTTATTCCATATACACTACAAGATGAAATGTGTCGTAAATGTTGTTTTTTAAAAGTATTTACCAAAATCTATTGGAAAGCCTTTATGATTGGGAAACACCCAGATTGGCTGTCTAGAACCTTAAAGGGTTCCCCAGATGTTTAACTCTTAAGGGTTAACTTTGTTTTTTTTTTATTTTATTTGACATTAAACACTTTATTTTTTCTAAAAAAAAAAAAAAAGGAAGAAGGGAAATCAAACAACACCTAACATTAAAGGGTTCCACAGAGGTTTAATGGTAAGTCTAATAGCATTGTGGTTTAGTGGTTATCACTGTCACCTTGCACCTACAAGGATTCTCACCAGGCCATGAACTTTGCATGTTCTCCCCTTGCATGGCGGGTTTCCTCTGGTTACTCTGGTTTCCTCCCACAATCAAACGATTAGTTTCATTGGTGTTCCCAAATTGCCTGTAGTGTGTGAATGAGTGTGTGTGTGTACTGTATTTGTGCCCTGCCATGAATTGGCCCCACCAACCAGGGTGTACCCTGCCTAATGCCATAAGTCTCCAGATACTCCAGCCCCCCCCCCCACCCCGCCCCACCTCCCCCCGCCCCCCTGTGTACACAGGATACATCAGTATGGACGACGATGAGTAAGCGAGTGTATTTCTCTTAACACCTTAAAAACTGCATTTATCTTACAACACCTATTGTTAAATGGTTCTAAGACCAGTAAGCAAGCGGGGCGCGCAGGAGGACTCCAGGGACGGGAAATTGCCTGAACTTTTCATACACCCCACGAAAAGTTCAAGACAACTTTCATTCCCTGGAGTCCTCCTGCGCGCCCCGCTTGCTTACTGGTCTTAGAAACAGGTGAACGTTTTTTAAATACGCACGCACGCACGCACGCACACGAACAAAGCAAAGCAAAGACTTCAATACCCAGAGTCCCTCAGAGCAGCGCACAGGATAAGCTGTCTGTAAGAATCTACGGAAGCCCAGAAGCTGCTGTTAGGCACGTTTGCAGTCCGCGCTGGCGAGGTAGCGTGGAGTCAGTGGGTTTGCAGAGGGAAGAGAAACGGCGCAGGAACGCGCGCACTGCTATCAGACTCGCGTCTCCATCCCCGGGCGCGAAACTGCGGCGCACGATTTCATTTGACATTTTTGACATTTTCTGCGTTTTCACTTCACCGTCAACAGAAGCTTTTTTTTTTTTTTTCATTTGGTTTTTTTTTTCCAATTTAGAGTTTTTTTTTTTTTTAAATCTCTCCCCCTTTCACCAGATGTTGACAGAGAACAGCTTGGTTCGGCGTCGTAAGGCGGCAGACAGCGGAGCGGGACATGCCCGAGAGCGGTCAGGCTGTGGAGCGCGTGCTGCGCGCGGGCACCTGTGAGGCTGCGTGTCCCGGTGTTCTGGCGTTGATCGGTGTGATCGGTGTCTGCGCGCGCGTGAGGAGCTCGGCGGCGGCGGCGGCGGCGCTGCAGCAGCAGCAGCAGCAGCGGCGCGGAGCGTGAGAGCGCGTTCGCCTCCCCGGTGAGTGCGCGGCGTCTGCCGTTTTTTTTTTTTTTTTCCGTCTTCTTCTTCTCTTGCACACTGCATATTTTGCATAACCCCAAGTCTTACCCCGTGGGAGAGAATTTGGAGAGAGGTTTATATGTATGTATGTATGTATGTATGTATATATGTATGTGTGTGTGTGTGTTTTTCTGTTGAATTCCCATTAACCTCATCGCTGCCATTCATAGGTCAGTTGCGCACACACACGCGCCCAGGGAGCGCTTCATCCATTCCTCAGCCTCTAGTGCTTCACACTGTAGCCTCACGTCTGTCATAGGGAAATGATTAAGGAGCATTTCTGCAGGAGTGGACTAATGATCTGATCTGGAAAATTCTGTTCTGTATTGACAGATAAATGCAAATGCACGAGAACATTTGGAGACATGGATGATTGCTGAGCAACAATTCTTTAAGCACTGTTAGAATATAATAATAATAATAATAATAATAATAATAATAATAATACGTGTCATTTGGTATTGAGTGACGGCGGCGCGTGCGTCCGGTGGTGCTGTTTTGGTTGTGATTACGGTTCGACGTTATAGCAGACTCACGCGCGCCCGCCCGCCCGCCCGCCTCCCGCTCTCAAGCCCGCCTATGGTTCTCTTGATTAGTCTGGCTAATTTTGCCCCCCGCCGCATCTCTCCCTCTCTCTCTCTCTCTCTCTCTCTCTCTCTCTCTCTGGCTATGCAGTACCTCCGCAGCTGCCAATTAAAGTTCCCAATCGTCTGATTCCATTTCCTTGTGTTTTTTTGTCTTCTTCTTCACCATGCAATTCTAACATACTGCAGTTTATATGTGACACACAGGTGTACCTTAAAGCAGGATGAAAGCCGAGGACACAAGAGGGCCCAAGTGGACCCTGATCTGTACCGTCTCTGGATCTCGGTGGATTAACCTGTCAGGGGTCGTGGCATTTTTATTGGCACAACTGCTTAAGTGCTGATTTGGACATAACTTGACTTGACTCGACTCGGCTCAGTCAGAAGGTGATGAGAGTGTATGCACACTCTTCATACACTTTTACACCTATGCAAAAAAAAAAAAAAAAAAAATCACATAGGCATTCCATGATTCGACCTTTTGTTTATTGGTTTATTAGTGTATAGATTACATGCAAATCTTGCACCGTGCCTCGATTGCACACAGAAATGACAGCCAATTTGATGGTTGCTCTATTGTAGCCCATGCTTTTAAGGGTATGCATTGTGTATGTGTGTGTGTGTCTGTGTGTGTGTGTGCGCGTGTGCATGTGTGTGCGTGTCCATCAGACAGCTCTGGTCACCATGGCGACCTTTATTAAAGAAAATTTAGAAGGCCACACCAGCTGGAGACTTCTGATTGGCAGAGAGAAGAGATCCAGCATGACCTTGGTGGTAGCTGTCAAAGCAGTCATGTCTCTGCCATCTTACATAGTCCTACATGCTTCAGAATGACTCAAGATGCTACAGATGTAAGCACTACGACAATGCATACATAACCTCACGCATTCCATGAGACTACACTCCCTTTACCACTTCACTTACTCTTTTTGCTCTTTATTCTTTTTTCCTTCTCTCTCTGACTCTTTATATCACTGTCTCACTCACTCTTTGCCTGGGTGTCTCTTCCTCTCTCTCTCTCCATCTGTCTCCCTGCCTGGCTGACAGAGCTGGTTTTAGGAGAGCTTTCACCTTTGACCCTGGCTTAGGAGAGAGTGTGTGGTGTGGGTGTGTGTGCGTGTGCATGTGCTTGTGTGCCTCTGTATATGTATGTGTGTGTGTGAGAGTGAAAGAGAGAGAGAGAGAGAGAGAGAGAGAGAGGAAGGCTGGGTGGGTGTAATGGGATTTGGGGCATGCAGCAAAGCTGACTTGATCTTCATCACTGTGTGTGTGTGTGTGTGTGTGTGTGTGTGTGTGTGTGTGTGTGTGTGTGTGTGATTTTGTCTGCAGGACACTGAGCCAGGGTTTGTGGGAGGGAGGTATGGATGAGGGAATGTGAGAGTCTGTGTGTGTCTAGGGGTTCTGTATATCCGAGTGTTCTGCATGCCTCTATACACTGAGCCAACTCTAATGAGAGACTGAACCAACTCAATTATTTAGGGGGGAGCTTTGTGAGTCAGAAGATGCAGACACAGAAGTGCATATACACGCACCGTAGTGCAACAGATTGCAGGCCGCGTTACTAAAAGACGAGATCCTTTCTATTAATCAAATATACGGAAATAAAATCGAAGCTTAATCTGCTCTGACGTTTTGCTGCCTGGTAATGCAGTAGGGTGCGAGCATCATATCTTTTGGTTCTGTTTATTAAAATGTCTTATATCGGTGAGATCAAATAGTTTAACTGGTGTACTGTTTAGTGGTCTTTACTATCCTAGGTAGCTCAGAAATCTTTAAATTAGATATTTGAATTTCTTGAAACGCTGCACTGAAATGATCTTGAAGTTTTAATATGTGTTGTTGTGCTGAAAAGATATTGACCAAGTAGTATAGGTTACCTCTTAAAAACAGCATGCAAAGTCTGTCTCATATTTAAAAAAAAAACAGGATGCAGATGCCTTCTGTGGAGTTAATATAATTGGAACTATTGCCACAAGTACTAGTGAACAGCCCTTTGACATCACACAGTGAAACAGAGCGCTGTGAACTAATCCATATCCAAAACTCTCATGAAAAAGAGACATTCTCAGAAAAAAACGAGCGTTCATGATCAAGGGATTCCTCAGGGATTTAGTAAGTTAATTTATATTGAGAATTAAGGGCTATTAGCACCCACTTAGGTTCTACTTGGAACCCGTTCTGATTTGTAATCCTTTTTTATTACAGGGTTTATTATAGGGTTCTACGTAGAACCTTTCAGGGTTCTCACAAAAGACCAACTTGCGCAGCTATGTCCTTGGATTGTTCAAAAGTTTTAAGCAGAAAAAGGAACCATCAATGAATCTGTCATGCAGAAATCCTGACAATGATGTAACTTTATTAGGAAGAAGAGTCTACCGTACCCAGAGAGCATGGCTGATGTTGGCCGCTGTATGAAATAAACAACCAGCAGCGCAATGGAGAGACACGGAGCCCAACTGTGTCCCTGTCTTTAGCAGCTACAGTACAGTATGCAACAGGGAGAGGTTGAAAAATAAGAGTGCGTAGTAGAATATGCGCAAAGCACTGTCGCTCGGAAAACGTTCTAAAATGATAAGAAAAAAAAATATGATGTTCTGTTAATTTCTACAATTTCTTCTTACCAGTGTATTTGAAACAGTATATGTATTATATGCTTATTTGCATCTTGCCTTGCTTAATAGACCAACTTTCAAGCTTAGTCAAATTTTCAACAAGTCTTAAAGTCGAATTTTCTCTGGAATTCCATTATATATGAAGGGACAAAAGACAGGCAACTAAACAAGTCCTTTGGTTTTCAAGTAAACCCAAAGAAGATGTTACCAGACGCTGCTCAATATTTCAGTGCTCCGACTAGTCGGGCTGTTTTCCAACTGCATTTTATTCATGAAGAAGTGGACCAATGTAATGCAGGGGAAACGTTATAGACAATTCCGCCATGCTATTTAAATATGATTATATGCAGCTTAAGATGCAAACCTAGTGGTCAGAGTCGTCAGAGGGGACTGGAGTCATGACTCGGCGATGATTGTTTCTGACTAATGGGTGTATTTTTTTCCCCCGTCCAGTAAGTTTAGTACGCTGGAAAATTCTGCATATCGTTAATTACATTATGGTCATTTAACGGTTGAAATAATGACTAAATGTGGGATTGCAGACTTGTTACCATACTGCGGTGTATGATGAAAATGACAGTCCCATGAAAAATAAATAAAAGAACTTATTTACCCCGACTAAAGGCCTTTGCACAATAGAACTTTTGGTGGATCCAGACACAATTCCATATATATATTTATTATCTAAGCCAATCCACTTGCTGACATGTTTTTGGTAGGCGGGAGGAAACCGGAGAACCCAAAGGGAAACCACGTAGACATGGAGCGACCATGCATAGAAACTCATCACAGAGAGAGTTAGGATCAAGCCAGGAACCCTGGAGCTGTGAGGCCACAATGCTACCCACCGCATCACCACTTTGCACACCAAAGCAGATGCATTTTTATTAATTTAAAGGATGAAAACCCATAGTTCTGTGTTCAAGGGTAGCCATCATCCATTGTTCATTTTTCAGTCCATCATCATTATTTTTCAGTAAAGAAAGCATAATATTATGTTACACACAAAAAAAATGAAACCGTAGTCCTGAGGATGGGTTTGAAATTGTATCATCGTTAGATAAAGGAATAATTAAGTGCGATAAAGGAAACTTATTGGAGCCACAGATCTTTAAGGCCAGATAAAGGATATAAATAAAAGATGTCAGTTTGCTCCTTTACAAGGTTGAACTCTACGGTTATTAGCAATTGTCTAAATATAAGTATCTGCGACTGGTTCAGAAATTGCTTGCTATATTTTTGTTCTAATAATTTAGATTTTTCCCCCCCCTCCTGATTCGTTACAGATTAATAGTGCTCATATGCAAAACCTGGATGCTTTAAAACAGCTGTCGCTGTAGTGTGTTAGTTTAGAATTATCGTTGCATATTTCCAAGAGGTAATTATGCAGGATGTATGCAGTCGCCAAGACTTGACGGAATCCTGATTGAGAACGCAAGAACACATGCTTTAAGAAATGTTTTCTGCTCATTGCATTGTTACATAAAGACAGCACAGGTGAGTGTGTGTAAGGAGCATGCAAAGTACCGAAGGGTGAAAAAATCAGCAGGAGATATTAAGAAGTTTTATGGCATCAATCTATAGGTTTTGTGCTGGTGATGTCAACCTTGACTTTGCTTCGCCTCTCTCTCTCTCTCTCTCTCTCTCTCTCTCTCTCAGGTAACAAACTGGCAGGGTAGCATTGCCATGGAAACATGCGATTTGTGAGTGAGAAGAGAATCAGTTGAGAGAATCTAGAAAAAGGTAAGTGTGAGGAGTTTTTCTTTTTTTTTTTTCTTTTTCTTTTTTTTTTTTTGTTATGCTGCATATGTTAGCACACATTTTGAGTGGGAAGTATGTGTGTGCGTTGTGAGAAATATATTCCTCCCTCTGGATGTAATGAAATATGTCAGCGCATGACATGCTAAGCAGCCTGTGCAGATACCTGCATGCTTCATTTTCACGTATTAGCTCCACTCTCCTCCGAGCAAAAAAAGAGACATAGCCCTCGGCCCACCGTTCCTCCTACCCCGTAACCACGTCATCCTCGCAGGCTTTTGGCAAACAGGAGATCCAACTTTTGCTAATACAATTCGCACTTCGTTTCTGGGTGACTCATTCATTCTGACTCAGTTGCTCGGCCATTCATTCATTGAGATTTTATGGTGTGATTTGTGAAATTAGATCAGCAGAGCAAAAAAAAAAGATGTAGTGATAAATAGGGGATGCGGTGCTCAAAAGGTTTCTGTATAATGTAATTGAGAAGTGAAGGGTGTCGGGGGTGGGGGAGGGGGGAGGAGTGTGGTGGATGTTGCGCTATGAAGTTTTTTTTTTTTTTCCCCTGTCATAAGGAATGGTATGTAAATGTCAAATTTACTCACTCACTCACTCGCGCATCGCCGTCTGTACTGCTTTATCCTGTAATCAGGGTCGCGGGGGGGACTGGAGCAGGGTATACCCTGGACAGGGTGCCAATCCATCGCAGGGCACACACACACGCACGCACGTTCATTCACACATTACTTTCAATTTGTGAACGCCAATCAGTCTAATCTGCATGTCTTTGGACTGTGGGTGGAAACCGGAGGAAACCCGCCAAGCACGGGGCAATCTTCATGCACATAGACCCTGAGGCATGAATCGAACCCGGACAGCGGAGGTGCGAGGCGGCATCGCTAACCACTACGCCACCGTGCCGCCACTATTGTACTACCGCATTTCAAAATCCGTAACTGATTGCAACGTGAAGATTTTGACTTGCAGCTTCATAACGTTATGATGATGTGCAGGATCGGTGCAAAAACGACTGCACGGAGCTTGAGGTGAAGCCGAAATAAAGCGTTCCACGAGCTGCAGAACCAAATCATCAGCACGCCACATTCTAAATCGCTGTATCTAAACCTAGAAAGTGAGATATACAGTAGGACGAATTTAAAATGTGACTAAAGGCAGACCAAGCTTACAGTTTTCAAAACTGGAGGACGGGACAGGAAAGAGGAAGAGAGGAGAAGAGAAAGGAGTCGAGAAGAGGATTTAAGAAGGATGATACATAATAAAGAGAGAGAGAGAGAGAGAGAGAGAGAGAAAGTTGCCAGTAGTGGAGACTGAGACTTCTCGAGTAAGAAAATGATGTCTGTATTTTCTCTAATTCATGTTTAGCTGAATTGCTTACCTCAGTACTTTTTCTGGTGGCTTTGGACAGATCTGTTTTTTTTTCTCCCCCCCCCCCCGCCCCCTGTTCTTTTATTTGTCATGCTTATCTGCTCAGATTTACTCATTGACCATTAATACACTCGGAGAGACAGTTCATTTTTTAAGTGGACCGTAGACACTAGAGGACACTCACGTAAAGCCGAGTGTGTCATAAGAACCAGGATTCACATTCTTGGCTCCCGTTCACTGAACATACTTCAGAGCCATTGGTCTAACTCACTTCATCACGTTCATAAATATTTCATGATACACTCATATTTGTGTGCATGCTGATTATTTTATGTGTGTCCAGGAGATGTTTTAAACAGGTGTTATACACAGTTTGTCTGTTAATCATGTGTTGGTGAAATGTTGCAGAGCATTTTTAAACGGGATGAAACGTCTGCTATGAATAAGGAGGAATTTTGTAAATATGGTAATGCAGCTAGAAAAATACAGCGGAACCTCGGCGCACGAATTTAATTTGTTTTCCGGAGCGAAATTCCGTATTATGAAGCGCATTTTCCCATAGGTAATAATGTAAATGCAGATAATCCGTTCCAGTCGCCGACTAATATTAGCGATATTACCAATTTCCAACGCTGTAATCATTTGTCTTCGCATATAAAAACAATCAAAGCATTTAGAAAAGACATGTTAATGAAGTAAAATATGAAATAAATAGATATTAAACCTCACTTAACCTTGATTTATGATTCCCCTCGGCACCGACTGCTTTAAAAACCAAACTGAAAGCGGCTCCATTTTCTTCTCGCTACCGTCCTCGATAACATTCCTGGGACCCGTGGTGGTATGTCTTCCCTAAATCTTGCACAAAATGCAATAAAACGTGCACAAAAAAATATGTAAACTCGCATCGCTTGGCTTTCCACTGGACTGACGCGAACAAGTTTTGAACGCCTCTCGGATGGCTCAGTTTGGTCGCTCGTGTGCCGGAAAATTTTGCTTCGTATGCAAAATTTCTGTTCTTGAAGTGGTGAACATTCTTAAGGTAGAGAATTCGTATGCCATGTACTGTACCTGGATCCATGTTAACTATTATTTTAAAAATGAAATGCATTTATATAAAAGACCACTATTCAATTCAAATAGCACAGACAAATTCAAAATGTAAATGCAATAAGAACAAAGTACAGCCTCCATAAACGGTGTAAGAGTCAGTAGGCTTGGTCAACAGTTAGTATTGCCTAAGCAGCACATGGCATCAAGACGCCACAAGGGAAAAGTGGTTATTTAAACCTCATACCTTTTCATTCAGTTTGAAGAGGCATCTCCAGAAAATCCAGCCAAAGAAGGAGCAAGTGGTCGTAATAGTAGACTTTATGTTAGCTACAAGCCTGTAGGAAACCTGCCTGGTCGCCCTGATAATAAGCACCGGATGAGTCACTCATTTCAAAGTAAATAGGCACAAGAATGTTTTATTGGTTATATGTGTGAGTAACAATAACAACTTAACAACTGTCATTTTCAGTAACCGCCTAACCTGCTCAGGTTCATGTCCTGTTACACTGGGCACAAGGTGGGAGGATTTACCTTTAATGGGATGCCGGTCCATAGCAAGGAATCGTACAGACATACAGTACAGTACAGTACAGTACAGTACATTCACACGGATTCGTTTAGTGTAGAATATTTTTGGAACAACCTCGAGGAAATTCTGTGAACACAGTGAGAACACGGGAAACGAAATCCATAGTGTTGTGGTTATCGGTTAATGAACTTTATACTGTACATACAGTAGGGATGCCATGAAACATACAGTACTACACCATGTCACATGCATTATCGTAAGCGTTCCTCTGCACCGATATCGACATGATGCACGAGGGTTAATCAAGGATTTACTCTGGCCATTGATAGTACTCATGGTTATTTAACTCGGAACAATAACACTATTTGCATCACTATATTTATTACAAGTTATATTTTATATTCATGTTGGCCGTGTTCTCCAAACAAACCAAAAAAAAAAATTCTTTTTTTTTTTTTTAAAGCATACCGCACTTCTTAACTTGCATCCATTCCTTGGAGTCATGCCAAAAGTTTCGAATTAAAAGTGTGAGAAACATGAGCAATGTGTTGTAATTGCATATATTTAAAGTTGTTGGCCAGATACTTCAGTTCAATTTGACTCGATGCTCTAATTCAGCAGTGCTCTAATTGTAAATCCGTAGTGCAAGAGGTGGACAAAAATATGTACATACAGTAAATAAAACTGTAAAAAAAAAAAAATTAAAAAAAGGAACAGACCGTCAGGAGGGGGTACAGAATGTTAACCAATAAATTATAGTCATTTACTGTGGGATATAAATAAAATAGTTATCAAAGAGTGCTTTTTTGGGTAGCGTCTTATCGGCAATGGCGGTTAGGAGTGAGGTCAGGCGGCGATGGTACTGTAGGTGAGGAAGCCTGGCGTAGAGTCAGCATTCCAGTGCATCCCAAAGGTTTTCACTGGGGCCGAGGTCATGGATCTGTTCAGCACTCGTGTGTTCCTCTACTCTCACTTTGACAAATCGCGTGTTTATGGAGCTCGCTTTGTGTATAGGGGCTTTTCCCATGCTCGAACTGGTTTGTGTTAGATAGATAGATGAATAGATAGATACTTTATTAATCCCAAAGTTAATGTCTCCATGTATCCATCATTTAGAAATAGAGACAGCGACACAAACGCAGGTTGTTGATGTGATTGTACACTGCATGGCTTACACACAGCCAGTATATATGTGAGAATATGTGCGAGCTGACCAGACGTTCCTAGTGCAATGCTAAGAACAAATCTAAGAAGCATATAAATAAAACATATGAATCACAAGTTAAAAAGAAAAAAAAAGAAAAAAAGGAACCAATAAGTGAAATGAATTTCCAGTGAAGGGAAACTGTAAACGCTACAGTATACAAAGACAGTCTATACAATGTGCCTCAAATTGTTTTTGCAGAAGGCCCAGGAGTCCACATGTGTTTGATCGTATACTATTCTAGTGTACTTTACACATTTCTGTATAGCACTTTGAAAGATGCTTGATTTTGTATTGGATTTGGATTAGTAACCAGACCATGTTATACTGCACTGCTGTTGGAAAATCCAGCACTTCTACACACACTCACACACACACGCACACACACGCACACACACACACACACACACACACACACATATACACACACACATATACACACACACTCTCACACTCGTATTGTCTGGTACTCGTTTATATGTAAGCATACAGCTGCTTGTCCCACTATCAAAAACAGTGTATCATGCAAAATCTGTAAGTCAGATGGGATCTTCGAACAGCAATCATGACTTTTTCTTTTTCATCCCCCCCTCTCTCTCTCTCTCTCTCTCCCGCTCTCTCTCTTTTTCTCTCTGTCTCTCTCGCATGTTCATGCCACACACCAAGCTCAGCACAGCTCATATGTTTGTTGCTTATAGTTGTCACCATTTGAGTGTAAGTGACTGTTAAAGGACGATCTTAAGGTAAGGAGGGTTATGAATTCTGCCCCTCTCTCCTTTTTTTTGTCTCTCGCTCGTTTCCTTACTGTTGCTCTTTGCTCTGTCGATCCATCTCACTCTACTTTTTCTCCCATCTCCTGTCTTTATCCTACCTTTAGTCTCTCTTGCGGACTCCATCGCCCTCCCCCCATCCACCGTCCTCTGGTTCCTCTATCTTTCTCTTTTAGTCTCTCACTACTCTGTATTTCTCCCCTGGCTCTCTCTCTCTCTCTCTCTCTCTCTCTCTCTATCGCGCGCGCTCTCTCTCGTCCACGCTCTCTCTGTCTGCTGGAAGTTAATGAGCCCAGCTCCCCCTGGGGAACACACACTTCCTTTGCCAGAAAGGGAGTGATAGAGAGACAGAAAGCTTAACTCTGAGCTGTGAGAGAGAGAGAGAGATGGAGAGAGACGGAGAGAGAGAGAGAGACAGAGAGAGAGAGAGACAGAGAGAGTGTGTGTTGGTGTGTTCATGTTTGTGTGTGTGTGAGTGGGTGAGTGAGTGAGTGAATGAGTGAGTGAGTGAAACACATTGCAGAAGAAGATAGTGGGGGAAGGGGAGCGGCACTGAGAGGAGAGATAAGAGAGAGAGAGAGAGAGAGAGAGAGAGAGAGAGACAGAAGAGAATCTACAGAAGAAAAAAAAATTGAGAGTAGGTAAGAGTGGACGTGTGCGGTCACCACGATGGAAAAACACAAAAATGTGCATGAGAAAGAATGCTTTAGTTCCCTAGAAACTACTGTCTCGAGAATCTGACTGAAGGAACGAGTGAAAAAGGAGAGGAGAAGGGATGAAGAGACAGAGGGAGAGAGTGAAGGTGATGCACAGAGCGAAGAAGAGCCACTGCGGGGTTTTCATACCGGACTGAGTGAAAGACGACTCTCATGAACACGGGTCAGTCCGTAGGTTTACATGTGCGCAGGCGTGCATGAGAGCTGCTCTTACCTCAGTGTGTGCTCCTGAGATGGAATGCGCACAAGGCAGCCATTGTTGTTTAAACAGGCAGCCAGCAGCCCTTCTCCTTGGCAACGGGCTCTGCAGCAGTGTCTCCCACGGCAACAGTGGAACGGGGGTGCTCTGGGTTCAGGCTGTGTGTATGCGTGTGAGAGTGTGTATATAAGTGTGTGTGTGTGCGCGCGCGCGCGTGTATGTGTGTGTGTGTGTGTGTGTGTGCGCAATGGTCATGTCAGGAAGTCAGGGCCGCAGTGGAGAGGCCCCTCTCCAAAACGCTAGCCTCAAGGTCTCGCTCAATATGTGTGCACGCACGTGTCGGTGTGTTTTCCCGACACTGTGCGTACAGTGAGAGCGGCGCCGGGTGAGCAAGTTGCCATGAATAAAAACACAGGATGCTTAGAGACTGCTTTCAAGCGCAGATTCGAACGTGCAAGGATGGAAATAGGTTGAAAGCGGTTCGTAAGGGAAGATGCTGAGGCGTCTGAAGAAGCGAAGGAGGGAAAGTGCGAAAGAAACGACAAACGAAGTACACGATGGCGACTAAAACGATATTCACAGTTAGGTTGCTGAATATAGTTTATCACTATTCATCCAGTGTGATCCCATGAGTGATGAGAGGGATGATGTGTTTGAATGCATCGAAAGGAACTTGGAAGTTTGCAAATTGCTCAAGTCATGCGAAGTGTCTTGAATATCCACGTTTTTTAGACCATGGTGATTTTTTTTTCTTCATTAATTTAGTGCAAATGTTGTTTCATTTCGTTGAATGTAACGCTTTAAAACAACAAACGTAAAGGTATTTTGGATGCTAAATGGTTATAGCTTTTTAAGCTTTGTTTCATTTCTTACGTTACTAAAAAAAAAAAAGTTATCACTTATAGCGTTACCTCAGCATACCGACCATACCGCCTTTAGGAAAAGAAATTTACTGCATAGGAAGCTTTTCCGGCATGTGGCCGAACGAACGAACCGAGCCGAACCGAGCCGAACCGAGCGCCGGCTACGTTGTGCGCTCACCCGGATCTCGTTCAAAACATATTAGTGTAAAGCCAAGCGAAGCAAGTTTACTTTTCTTTGTTTGCGTTTTTTGCATTTCGTGCGACATTTAAGGAAGACATAGAACCATCGGTTCCAAGAATATTACCAAGGACGGTAGCAAGAAGAAAAGGGAGCCGCTTGCAATTTAGCTTTTAAAGCAGCCGGTGCCAAGAGGAAATCCTAAATCAAGGTTAAGTGAGGTTTAATGTCTGTTTATTTCATATTTTTACTTCATTTACACGTCTTTTCTAAATGTTTTGATTGTTTTTATATGCAAAAATATGACTACAGTGATGGAAATTGGGAATATTTTGCCGGCTGGAACAGAATCTCAGCGTTTACATTACTTCCTACAGGAAAGTACGTTTCGCAATATGAAATAAGAACTCGCCGTAAATTCCTACTCTGAGGTACCGCTGTATATGGTTCCGCATCCAACCCTTAAGAGTTCCCACAGAATGTCCGACATAAATTCTTACACATGGATAAATTACTGCAAAGTCAATGCAATTTGACTCGAATAAACAAAAAGGCATTATTTTAACAGGCAGTTAAGTCATATAAATATTCCCTATCTGTGTCTGTATGAAACGCCATACATCAAACTTTCAGTAAGTTCACCTGTACTACAGTCGATAATTAATGAATCCAAATAATAAACTGTGATTCACATTGAAATATAATGGATAAGATAACTTGTGCAGAGTTGGTTTACATTAAGAATGAGATTCACATTAAGAGTGAAGAAAAGCAAGGTAGGTCTCTAGCACTCTCACTCTCTCTCTCTCTCTCTCTCACTTTCTCTTTGCCTGCTGTTGGATGTTTCTTTCCAGCTGGTGCTGTAGTCACATGACCCATGGAGGAGTGAAGGGTGGATTGGAGGGTCTCTGCGATTCTTAAAATAACCGCTACATGTACACTCTCACAGAAGTAATATTGCTGCAAAGAGAGAAACAGAAAGATGTAGTAAAAAAAAAAAAGAAAAAAAGTGTGTGTGTGTGTGTGTGTGTGTGTGTGTGTGTGCATGTTTTGGCAGGAACTGGTGCTGAAGACAGGCTCTGATGATGAAGATTATTAGGAATTTCCTGCAGCTGGGGATGAGAGAGGAAGAGAGGAAGAAAGTGAGGGAGGGTGAGAGCGATAGTTGGCTTGGGGTGCGTGTGTGTGTGTGGGGGGGGGGGGGGGGAGTAAGGGCCATGAAGAGGTGGGAAGAAGGAGTGAGAATGGGTGAGTGTGAGTGAAAGGGAGAGCAGTATGAGAGACAGGCAGCGAGACAGGGAAAGGGAGAAGTGGAGCGCCAGAGAACGATGAGGGAATGCTGAGTAGAAGAAGTGAAACCTGGAGAGGAGACACAGGGCAGACGAAATCTGTGTTCATGTGTCCGTATACGTGTGTGTGTGTGTGCGTCTGTGTGTGTGTGTGTGTGTGATGACAGCTGTGTTTCTTCTGCAGAGTGTCACCGAATGTCTCTGTGGACCGTGTGACCCACTTCTACCTCTCTCTCTGCGTTTTCCTTTCTCCTTCCCCCCTTTTTTTTCCCCTTCTCTCCCACCTCACTCTCCATTCTGCATCCTTCTTTCTGCCCTCTCTCTCTTTTTCTGTATGTCTTGCTCACCCTCCCTCTCCTACCACCACCACCACCACCACCACCACCATCACCACCACCACCACCACCTCCCCCCTCATTCCCCCCCCCCCCACCATCACCACCCCCCATCACTTGCCCTCACACACTGTCAGGGCTGCTGCCTGTATCTTAGCAACAACTGCACTCTCATTTGAACTGAGTGAGTGCTTTTCCCTAACACACCCACTGAAACACACGTACTTGTGTAAACACAAATACACACATATGCACACACATACACACACACATATATACACATATATATATATATATATATATATATATATATATATATATATATATATATATATACACACACACACACACACACACACACACACACACATGTGCGCGCACATACATGCGCAAACACACAAAGAACCATGCTCTTTCACATTGTGCAAACACCCACACACACACTTGTGTAATTACACACATACTCCAGAACCACCATCACTACTTAAGAGTATCAGGCTCTACAGAGGAGTTTAACTCTTAATTATAGGCAAAGGGGTTAACCGTGAACACGTGCCAGAATGTAAATTCCAAAAAGATGACTGGGACAAGACCCGGTACAATTTCAGTACAAAAAAAAAAAGATCCTAGGAATTATTTGCGACCATACAAACACTGAATTAGAGTGATGACTATTCGTTCTTTAATGCTCTGAAACTTTGAGAGGTGAATGATTGAAAATGTGCAAAGTGCAGCAACGATGTCTCACCACCCTGGAGACATTTGTGTCGGACCTTGCTCAAGGGTCAAACAGTGGATGCCCGGTGGCGTCGGAAGGCAAATCAGCAGTCCAACATCTTAACCACAGAGAGACCCATTTGGCAGCAACGGTAAGGGTTCCGATACTAAACAAACCTGGCTTGGTGTTAGATCAAATATAGAAATAGTTCCGGAAGTCGATTACTGTACGTATTTTACTGTGAATGTGTGTTATACTTGGCGGAACGGTGGCTTAGTGGTTAGCACTGTCGCTTTGCATGACCAAGCTCCGGGTTCGATTCCCACCTTGGGTCTGCGTGCGTGGAGTTTGCATGTTCTCCCCGTGCTTGGTGGGTTTCCCCAAAAACATGCAGATCATGTTAACTGGCGTTCCCAAATTGCACCGTAGTGTGTGTGTGTGTGTGTGTGTGTGTGTGTGTGTGTGTATGTGTGTGTGTCCTGCGATGTCCAGGCTGTACCCCAACCCATCTCACGGGATAGGATCCAGGCCCCACCCACGAAAACGGTATAGGAGATGAGTGAGTGTGTGAGTGTGTGTTATACCATGCACAACATAGCTATGCAGGCGAGCGTGTGTTAAATCCCACCAGCATCATACTTCTGACATTTAGCTTCAACTTGCTCAGACGGCAGACAGCGTCCTCGCTGAAAGAATGTCTGTATTGTGTATTGACCAACGCTCAGAAAAATGAGAGCTCTATTTTGTTGAAAAAAAATCCTTGAGTAATTGAAAAAGAAAAAATCTCCTTTAAACCATTACGTTTGGGATTTATTATACGCTACAGCTAACTTTCTGTCCGGTGTCCTCACAGTATCTGTTAATAATAATAATAATAATAATAATAATAATAATAATAACATTTTCAGGTTTTGACTGAGAATAGTTTACAAGAATGAGAGCTGGCGATTGGTACTCGTGTGGCCTGCACGCCGGTGTGCGTTCCTGTTTGTGTTTCTCTGTGCTTTTGACAGACTTTTATGCGGTCACATCATCAGAACATTAGTCACTGTGTATCGCAAGGTTTCCATTAACAATTTTTTCAAGTAGTCGAACACTTCTTCACGAGCGTTCCTTGCTGCATTGCAGATGTGGACAGATCGCTTCTGTGTGTTTACGACTGGAGTGTTTTTACATCTACATCTACATCTAGGCATTTGGCAGACGCCCTTATCCAGAGCGACTTACATTTTTACCTCATTATACACACGTGGACAAAATTGTTGGTACCCTTCGGTCAATGAAAGAAAAACTCACAATGGTCACATAAATAACTTGAATCTGACAAAAGTAATAATTAAAAAAAATTCTATGAATGTTAACCAATGAAAGTCAGACGTTGCTTTTCAACCATGCTTCAACAGAATTATTTAAAAAAAATAAACTCATGGAACAGGCCTGGACAAAAATGATGGTACCCCTAGAAAATACTGAAAATAATGTGACCAAAGGGACATGTTAATTCAAGGTGTGTCCACTAATTAGCATCACAGGTGTCTACAATCTTGTAATGAGTCAGTGGGCCTATATATATAGGGCTCCAGGTCGTCACTGTGTTGTTTGGTGACATGGTATGTACCACACTCAACATGGACCAGAGGAAGCGAAGGAAAGAGTTGTCTCAGGAGATTCGAAAGAAAATTATAGACAAGCATGTTAAAGGTAAAGGCTATAAGACCATTTCCAAGCAGCTAGATGTTCCTGTGACTACAGTTGCACATATTATTCAGAAATGTAAAATCCATGGGACTGTAGCCAACCTCCCTGGACGTGGCCGCACGAGGAAAATCGATGACAAATCAAAGAGACGGATAATCCCAATGGTAACAAAAGAGCCCAGAAAGACTTCTAAAGAGATCCAAGGTGAACTTCATGCTCAAGGAACATCAGTGTCAGATCGCACCATCCGTCGTTGTTTCAGCCAAAGTGGACTACATGGGAGACGACCAAGGAGGACACCATTGTTGAAAAGAAATAAAAAAGCCAGACTGGAATATGCCAAACTACATGTTGACTTCTGGGAGAATGTCCTATGGACAGATGAGACATAAATGGAACTTTTTGCCAAGGCACATCAGCTCTATGTTCACAGACGGAAAAATTAAGCATATGAAGAAAAGAACACTGTCCCTACTGTGAAACATGGAGGAGGCTCTGTTATGTTCTGGGGCTGCTTTGCTGCATCTGGCACAGGGTGTCTTGAATCTGTGCAGGGTACAATGAAATCTCAAGACTATCAAGGGATTCTAGAGAGAAATGTGCTGGCCAGTGTCAGAAAGCTGGGTCTCAGTCGCAGGTCATGGGTCTTGCAACAGGACAATGACCCAAAACACACAGCTAAAAACACCCAAGAATGGCTAAGACTATTCTAACTATTCTAAAGTGGCCTTCTATGAGCCCTGACCTCAATCCTATTGAGCGTCTTTGGAAGGAGCTGAAACATGCTGTCTGGAAAAGGCACCCTTCGAACCGGAAACAACTGGAGCAGCTTGCTCATGAGGAGAGGTGCAGAAGTCTCATTGACAGTTACAGGAATCGTTTGATTGCAGTGATTGCCTCAAAAGGTTGTGCAACAAACTATCAAGTTAGGGGTACAGTCATTTTTGTCCAGGCCTGTTCCATGAGTTCATTTCTTTTTTTATAATTCCGTTGAAGCATGGTTGAAAAGTAATGTCTGACTTTCATTGGTTAACATTCATAGAATTCTTATTTATTATTGCTTTTGTCAGATTAAAGTTATTTCTGTGACCATTGTGAGTTTTTCTTTCATTGACCAACAATTTTGTCCATGTGTGTCTGAGCAGTTGGGGTTAAGGGCCTTGCTCAAGGGCCCAACAGGGACAACTTGGTGGTAGTGGGACTTGAACCTGGGACCTTCCGAACCGTAGTCCAATGTCTTAACCACTGAGCTACCCCTGATCCATTTTTACGTGGGTGAATGTTTACAAAAAGAATCTACGACTGCTTAAGAAGGCTCTGAAAACAGTGCGGTTCAAATTCGACTCGGAGCGCTTATTGGCCAGTCCTTGACTTTTGTAATTTGCTAGTTATGGCTTAGGGCGGCTTTGGACACGAGCAGACTGGAGAGAATTGTGACGAGGAAGAATAGTTATTGGCTTACAGTCAGTTTTTTTTTTTTTTGTCAGTGTCAGAGAGAAAACAACAGGACAGGATGAGATAGCAGTATGGAACAAATGAGAATACGACCTAAGAATGGGAGACGAACAGCAGTAAGTGAAGAAAAGCTTGAACTTGACGGTGGTGGTGGTGGGAATGGTTAGCGTGTAATATTATTAATTGAGTTACTGGCAGGCAACCACCGCAAAATACCTCTGTTTAAGTCTATGATGCACCCACAGAAGGACACACACTTTGTTTTTGAGTTATTCCAGCTCACTTGCGTGCACTGGCAGGGAACTGTGTAGTGCGGCCAAACAGAGTGAAAAGGGAGGAGAAGCTCCAGACACACTATCTTTCAAAGGCTATGGGGATGAAACGTGTGTGTACGTGTGTCTGTGTGTGTGTATGTGAGAGAGAGAGGAAGAGAGAGAGGTATGTGTGTGACTATAATTAAAGTGGTGATCTGCAGTTGTACTCATTCCTGTCTTCAGTTAGACTGATGCTTAATTAATTAATGGCATTAATTAAAGAGAGAGAGAGAGAGAGAAAACACAAGAGAGAGCGAGCATGGTGATGTATGCAGCAGATCTAAGAGCTCTAGGCTCTTTGAGTCTTCTACTTCAGAAAAGTACACTTATGCAGTCTAAGTAGCCCATGCATGATCTCATCCTCGTTCTCGTCTCTAGAGAATACCTTTACTTCTTCTGTATTACGGAGACTTGTGTATATATATATATATATATATATATATATATATATATATATATATATATATATATATATATCGGGTCTGTTCCAAAAGCAATATAGTTAAATAGTCTTCGGTTAAATGTCGGCCTTTCCGTGTTGGTAGATACTTGTAGTTTGCTTCTCCGTTACTGCTTTCTCTCTGTCTGTTTGTCTGTCTGCCAGTGCATCTTTAAGCACACAGGCATGGCAGGGTTTGTTCAGCCCAGAGCACCACAGCACATGTTTCTGCTCCACTCCTATACTCCTCTCTCCCTGCTTCCCTTTTTCTTGCCAGTTAGTAATAAGAACCATGTGCAAAAGCAACAGTGATGGATGGAAATGTGTGTGTATAAGAGCTTGTGTGTGTTAGAAAAAAAAAAAAAAAAAAGGAAGAGAGTGGGAGTGAGAGTGTGCATGGTATGGGCTTTGCAACTGTAGATGTCTGTTTGTCGTTACAGACTTAGTAATTTTTGGCTTTACAAAAAAAAAAAAAAATCACAATACTGTAGAAAAGTTTTAGGCACTTCAAAGTAAATTCTGTGAGTAAAAATGCATGCAACACAAATGCAAGTGAGTAATGAACAGACTACTGTATAGAGCATGCAGTCATGTAATCTGGCGGGTAGGTTGTTTCAGGTTTCTTCTCGGAGAACACGCTACAGTTCTTTTAATAGTGCAGCTTAAATCCCAGATTGCCTTGATAACCATAAAGATGATGAGGTTTATTAAAACAAATCTGTAACAATGGTTGATTTTTCCTTTTCTCACACTAATTCAGCAGTCATGCAGTAACCCCATGGGACAACATTTATATATATATATATATATATATATATATATATATATATATATATATATATATATATATATATATATATATATATATTAAAAATCTGGCGTCTGTTACTTTTACATGAACATGTCTCAATTTTATTTGCACACATGCTTGTGATTAATATGCAGTTTTTTTTTTTTCTGTCACTGGTTGTTGCAACTAAGAAACTATGCCAAGACCCTCTGACTCTCTGGCCTTTTTCATCCATCCTTACACGAACTGGTTTCCATGCAGCTTTCTCTCCAGCTCTCCTGACACCACTCCTCATCACTCTGCTGCCCCCTATTGATCGTTTTGCACACTTCATTGTTTAACTTTTTCTGCATTCTCCAAGAGCGCTGTGCGCGCGCGCGTGAGTGTGTGTACGCGCGTGAACCAAGGCTGCCCAAGTCTAGTCATGTGATCCAGTTAATTATCAGTTATTTAATAATTGGTTAAATGAAATACTGTTTTAAGTTTAGATGAAAACTTAACTATAAAGTACTATATGTGCGTTTTAACATAAACAGGTAACTTGAAATGTAAAAATTATTTAATTGAATATAATTATTACTTATTTAATGCATAATGTGGTTACTGTGATACAAGCTGTATTGCTATGGTAAAAAAAAACTGTTTTCTTGAGCAACTGCACTGGATAGGGAAACTGTAACCATGGTTACCATTCCCCTCATATTCTATTGCCAGGGTTACAATGATTCTGTAAGTGTATGACTGTGGTAACAGTTGTCCTTTTGTCCACAGGAATAACACAAAATATGAGCATAGCAAGGCAAATGCTAAGATCAAAAACAGTTATCAATAAAGTAATCATAAAAAAATAAATATAAATATATACTTTAACAAATATATGTTTATACTTTTTATGTACTGTTTATACTACTTCCTTTTTCTTCCACAGATAAACACTGGTGGATAATTTTCAAGAATAATCTCAAGCCCTTGTTTACTGACAGTGTCACACTCAGACTTGCCAAGCAAGGAACTGCAAGTTGAGAGAGGGACTTGCTTTTGGATCAGCTGCTTCACAACAACGAAACATAGGCAGATATTTATTGCCTAAATTATATGTGTAATAGTGCAATCTGTCAATTTAAGAGGCAATGAGTCGACTGTCAGGCCGTCTGCGATCTGGAAGTGTACGCTTGGTTTGCGAAGCCCTGGGTGGGGAGGACTGCAGTGAACCTGAAGGCTCCTGGATGGGCGATATGGGGCCTGGAGTCACTTCACCAGGGGCAAGTGGCTCTGACACAGCTGCTTCACTGCACTATAGATTGTTCTCACCTCCTTCTCTTGCTAATGGTCTTCGTAGTCATGATGAGCAGTTTCAGCGCAGAGCAAGGAGACGCAGACAGATGGACCATGTGGAACAAACGCACATGCATGAACAAATTCACTTTCAGTCACACACACACCCACAGATGCACATACACCAACAACCACTTTCACAACAACAGAGCGCTCACACAGAACACTCCAACACACCTGTACAATCGCAAATGCACATACAAATGGATACCCTTGTGCATACTGAGAGAGATGTAATGATGCACAAAAATACACATCCAGAGATGGGCAGATCTTCAACTTTGGAAGAGGACACCTCTCTAGTTCCAGAGGATCTGTCTATAACTTCAAAGACAGAAACGTACACTTCCCTTGTCCACTCAACCCATCCACTGCATACCAAACAGCTCTCACAAAACTACTCAGCCCTTCAAACCACCCCTGAGTCTACAAGTAAGATAGACACAGAGAAACCGTCTCATACCAGTAAACCAGAGAAAAATCCCTTTACTGCCCCTGAATTAAGTCATAGTTCTAGTGCAAGCCACAATCCTATCAACACTCCTATGGATGCTGAGAGGAAGTATACCCTGAGGAGTTCTGGTCGGCCACGTTTCCCCTGCCACCTTCGCAAGTCATCTCGTTTACGTAGAGCTGCAGAAGATAATGTAATGAAAAGGGAAGTGGAACAAAAAGAGACAGAGGAGGATAGGAACATCTGGGAAGGAGAAGAGATTAGACCGAGGGAAGAGTGTCCTCTAGAAGTGGCTGTGGCTACTTCATCCCCTGTGGATTTACCAGCTCCTACTAATTCAATTCATATGGTGCCAAATCATAATGTAAGAATGCCGTTTGGAAAAGCAACAAGTGAAAGCGGCGCTGTGATTCAAATTTCACAGAGAGCTAAACAGCGAGGTCGTTTTTTAGGTGTCAGAAAGATAGTGGTAAAAATCGCAAGAATCCCTGTGCATCTTAGTCGACGACAGAAAAGCTATAAGATCTCCTCTCTAGAGCCTGTGGCAGTGGGGCCACATGTGGAAGGGAGTACTGCAGGAGAGGCACCAGAAGGGGGATCTGGTGGAGAGATCCCTGCACCTATTTCAAGGGAACCCACTGCTCTTCTCCGCATGAAAAACAACGGGAAGAGTGTAATGGTGATGTTTCCTCCAGGAGAGCTACCAGTCATCTTGAAACGGCGAAGGGGGCGCCCCCCTAAACAGGCTTTACCAGGACAGCCTGACATGCGTGAAACTAGAGCTGGGGCTGCAAGTGCTGCAGAGCCGAAGAAACCCAGGCGGCGTCGGCGAGTAAAGCTGCCATCCCCTCTGCCTTCGTATGTCAATGATACTAATGATGTTAAAGTAGAATATGCAGATGTTCTCTCTAAACTGGCCTTCTTAAACCGGCAACCTCCCACTACTGGTCGATGTTCCCCCCCACGCTGTTGGACTCCAACAGAACCTGAGACCTTTCACACATCTCCAGAAAACCCAAATCTGTCCACGCTACTGCACCGCCTCACAGGCTTTCGTAGGCGAGGTGGTCGTGCAGGCTGTATGGGAGGGAGGGGAGGGGGTATGACTGGGTGCTCAGAGGCTTTTAAAAGATCCTTCAGTGATTTCTTTGAGACAATTGGCAAAAAGCGCAAAGTTCCGCTGTCTGAACCCGGAACTCCAAGAAAAAGAGGTAAAGGGCTTGGTGGTGGAATGAAGAGAGCAACATTAAATGAGCAAGGCAGCTTAGTAGCTGGGGAAAAGATTAGGAAGCGGCGTTCACGAAAGAATGGAACATTAAAAGGTGGTCCGGGAGGTCTGGATCAAGACTGGCAAAATGGAAATAGTGGCTGGGGAGAGAAGTGTGATCCAGATCTAGGTAGTCACCAGGGATCATGTTCACCTCGTGGAGGTTTTCCGTCGTCTGAGCCTGGCAAAGGGGGGATATACCATAGCCCTGGAATGAGAGGAGTTAGCAATGCGGAGGAATGTCAGGGAATGTTTGCAGGCTACTTTCGTTCTTTACTTGATTCTGATGACTCCTCAGATCTATTGGACATCTCCATGTCCAGCCCGACAGGACACCAAGATGCTCGTAAAATCACTCCAGGATATGAAGGCAACAGTCCAGGTGCAGCACATTGCTGGTCTCCTGCATTCCCTAAAAGAAGTCCCAAAGTAGCAGCTTGTACTGGGGAGGGGAGCTCCCTTTCCACAGCCCAATCTCATAGCAGCTCTGCAAATAGGACCCCATTTTTATACAGTGTATCCCAAACGTCTCCAACCACTTCTTTCCCAAAGTCGCCTGCTCTTTCTCTCTCTCGGTCACCCAGTTCTCCTCACCCTTCTTCTGGTTGTTTTTCCCAATACTCCTCCACTTATAGTGGAAATGTGCCTCAAGGAGCAGGTGTTTGCCAAGGGACTCAGCAGCAGCCGAGATCAAGTGACTGCAGCTTTGCCTATGGCAATAAAACCTCCCCTGCCTCTTCAACACAACGCCACATTAATTATTCAAGTTATCAAGCTTCTGCCAAGCGACATTATAGTGCATATCCTGGGTCTACCCATGTCTCCATGCAGCAGAATGAGTCTATTGGTCCATCATCCCCAAGTGGAAGTTACATGTCAATATCAAAGTCTAGCTCCTTCTCCTCGTCCTCGTCACCTTCTGAAGGATCCAGACAATACCACTGCTCTGCTCCTTGGGGTTACAGGCAAGGGGGATCTTCCTGGGGTGGTGATGGATTTGGTACTCACCAGTTTCATGCCTACTCTGACTATGGAGTCAGTGGAACAAGCTCTGAATCCAAAGACATCCTAGACATTTCCAATTACACACCCCAAAAGGCAAAACAGCGTCCCTGCCCTGACACATTTTCTGAATCCTCTTCTGATTCCTCTCACACAGGAATAGGAAACATGGGGGGGACATTTTGCCCTAGGGATGCACCAGTAACTGAGGGACAGTCAAGTCTGTCAAGCTTAGAGAAGCTGATGTTAGATTGGAATGAAAATTCTGCAGGCCCTTCATATAACTGGAGTCAGAATGTCTTGTTTCAAGGTGGGACAAAACCAGGCAGAGGGCGAAAGAAACGGGCTGAGGCACAGAGTGAGAAGGAAATGGGCCATATACCCCCAGGTTCGCCTGCGAGTCCTCCTGTGCAGGCAGGTGGACCAAAGCGTAGTGCTTCTGCTGGTCGACAGCCTAGGGGCAGTAGGGGCAGGGGAGGCTTTTCTCCTTGCCAAAGAGAGCGATCTTTACCACCAAAACCCAAACTACAAAAGCCTGCAGCCCCCCCAACACCGGGTCAGATGGCTCCATCAGGCGGACTATACCAGGAAACGTTAGATTATTACAGTGGGGATAGCAGTAGCCTTTCACCACTAAGCCATGCTCCTGAGCTCTGTGAATACCCCTCTCCCTATTCTGCCAATACCTCTACTCCATCATCTGATGAAAGATTTGCTCATATTTACCCTTCAGACTCTGCCTCTCTTTCTCCCGGCCTGTCAATTCAGTCAGATGCCCTAAAGCAGCACCCTAAACCTACACCCCCACCACAAACATATGGACATACTACCAGGACATTCAGCCCTACATTATCTCCTAGCCCTCGACTTCCGCCACAGTGTAGCTCTGCCCTGAGTCCACACCGTGTGCCAAAGGACCAATTCCCACAGTATGACTCACCCAGTTACAGTAGCTCTCCTTGCTGGTATGGCCAGGGTGGAAGTGTTGCTCATAGTCCCCAGAGCTATGAAGAGCTGCGCTCCACTGCCATCACTATGCCCTCACACAAAAGGGACATGTCTCTAATTAGCCCTGGGATGAGAGCACCATCCCATTCGTCTTATACTACACCTTTACTCAGAGGGCATACTATGTCCTCTTCTTGTGTGGGTGGGAGTCAAGACTCTTCTCCCCAGCATGAGGAGCTGGGATTTCATGGTAATATGGACAGCTATGCACCAGTAGGGCACCGTTATGTGTCCCAGAGTTCCCGAGGGGGGGTTCTCTGCCAACTGTTGGATCAACCCAGTGATGAAGGCTTCACTGTCACCAGCCTGTAGTTAGCATTATTGCACCATACCAATAAAGGTAAGAGATAAGTTCTTAAACATACTTGAGACAAAGATAATCAAATATATTAAGAATACATCTGTAATTATCATTAAGTAGCATTTAGAAATAACAAATATTCCAATTATGATACATGCTCATGAATATAAAGCATGGTCAATAATCAAGGTCAATTTGCACCCTTTCCACCTTTGCTTATACACTGTCTCTTTCTTTTCAACAGATGCTTTGGACTACACCATTTTCATATTTCTAATATTTTATAAGAATGTGATGTTACAGAAGAAACTTGTTAGATAGGCTTAAGGAGATTTGGAACTGTGGACTAAAGATGATTTCTTCAGCAGTGACAATCAAGACACAGATATGTGCACATGCACGGACACACACACACAGACAACACACACACACACACACACACACACACACACACACACACACACACACACACACACACACACAGAACAACTGAAACAGCACAGCACATGCATACACAGATAGATGCTCCTACATGCACAAGACCAGTTGTGAAGCCTGGCTGGAGGTTTTTTTTTTTTTTTCACTGGATGGATGGATATACTGCTAATGTCAACTAGAAGAACTCCTCCGCTGAACTGCAAAAATCCTCAGAATGCAAATATTACTCATTTAAACAGAAATCCAGATATGCCTGCAATGGTTGTTCAATCTGATGTGAGAGATCATGCAAACGGTTGTTGGACTTCACACTGATCTCTCTGTTTTTTCCTCTGCTCTGATTCTTTCTGTGTCTATCTGTCTCTTCTAGTCTCAACATCATCTCTGGCCATGTCAGTAGAGATTAATTACTTACTTAAAAAAAACCTTTGCAGGGTTTTTGATGGTGATCCTGCTTTGAACACAAACTTTATCCCCCTCATCCCACCTTATGTGCTGTCTGCTCCAAAATACCAGCATCTGTACATAAGTCACACTAACCAACTCAGCACCAGAAATAACAATGCAATGAAGTAAATAACTGAAGTATAGCAATTACAGAAGTGGATAAAGTTTTGCAAATTAAGTGGAGAAAGTTTTACAAAGGCTGTAAATTTATTACCAAATTATCTTGAAAATGTTACAGAATTTCTGTTATGAAATGTAAGAAGTGACGTCGATTTGTAAGTGACTTTAAATGGTTCCACTTGATCCTGCACAAATAGTTACTGCAATCAGTTTAAGCGAGGGTCTGGTTTGGTCTAATAGGGTTTGTCTGAATCAAATGCCTTCTATCCCTGTTCTCGAACACAGCCTGCAGCATGGTCATACCCTGCCCAACACCCAGTTCTTGTCTCTGTATTTTTGTAATTTTTTCTTTTTGTCAGGAGGACAGACACTCATGCACTGACCCCAAAGATGCTGCTCTGGCAAAGGTGCTGAGAGGCCAGTCTTTCTGAGCATGGAGGTCTGGAGCTCAGGGTGTGGACAATGCCTATTCTCCTATTCATACTGCTCCCCCTCCTCCTTTTTTCTCTCTCCACTGTTCCTATTTCTTGTGGTCTGCTGTGTCGTACAGTGATTTTTTTGTGATGAAATACTGTATCTGTCTGTTCCATATACTGTATCTAAGGTGGGAATATTTAAATACACATTCTGTTCTTATCATTGCGTAACTCTGTCCTGCCTCTGCTCTGTGGAGTGGTGTAGAGTGGTGTTTTAATGTTTCACATAAGACAGGGCAGGCAAAATGGATAAAAGTACGAAATATATGATTATAGTTTCTTTCATAGAATTTAAATACATCTATAAGGTAATACGGTGATAAAATGGCTGTAATAGGTTTGGTACTAAGGCAAAGAATGGGTATGGGTAAAACATACACAAAGCAAAAATGAAGCAGCATTTCCGAAAAATGCAAAACACAACAGCAAAACCAAAACACCACAGCAAAAACAGAAATATCAAAATGACCTCAAAATGTAGCGTAAAGTAGGTCCTTGCAGAGCATTGCATACTTGTTGCTGATTGACAACTAATCTGCTAGCTAGTTAGCCAAGACAAAAACAAACAAACACACAAAAGTTGTGGATATTTATTATTATGATGACTAATTCTTTCTGTATAACCTGACATCAAGTTGGCAACAGATCTATTGTTACATGAATGTCCCTGGTACAAAATAATGTACGTAAAGGCATTGGCATTACTTTAGGCTCACAATGCAGCAAACTTTCTAAAGTCTTTCTTACTGACGCATTTTGAAACCAATCAGCAATAAAGACGTAATATTTAATAAGGAAGGTCACTTTCAATGGTCTGTTTCAATGTAATATTTATGTGTTTTAGCATTTGCTATTCTGTTTTTGTATTTGTTGCCGTTTTTTGGGCTTTGCTGTTTTGTTTTGATTGGTCACTTTTCTGATTTCACTTTTTTTTTATGACTGATACAGTGGTACAGAGGGCAGTATTGCTGCTTCATAGCTCCAGGGTCTCCGGTTTGATCCTAAGGTCAAGATACTGTCTATATACAGCTTTGCATGTTCTCCACATGTGTTCATGGGTTTCCTTGGCATACACTGGTTTCCTTCCACTATCCAAAACGTTCAGGTAGGTGGATTAGTTAGTGTCTCGTGCAGACTGAATTCTTTTACCGTACACACAAGATAGGCTCACACCGAAACATTCAAAACCTAGTCTTTTAAGATAAACTGAATAGTTTACCAACAGCCTTGGACTCCTGAATAAACAATAGTTTTAATGACTGCATCAAAACAATTGTTAATATATTGTATTATTTATGTATGTTAAATCTTGCCATGCACTGTCAGTTTACTTATATGTAAAATGTTTATGGGGTACTGCCACTTTCTGGCCTCGACTGAGATTAATGAACTTGACCAACATATTAAAGGGCAGGGGTGGTCTGTCCATTGAGTGGGCCCATGAGCCTTTCATATACTGTAGTGAGGAAAGAACTGGCAAATTTATTTTTTAAGTGATCAATTGAAGAGAACGTTGAAGTAGCTGTATGATTTGTGGGTTTGTACTGAAATGACTGGTCCTGTGAAAAAAATAATAAAGGTGAAGAAAAAAAGTGCATATAAAATTCAGAGGCATCTAAGGATAATATCTAAGCTTTTAGGTGTTATCATAGCAATTCTTTGTTGCAAATATTGAAAGATAAACTTGTATATCAGTTGAATTTAATGCTAAAATAAAACACTAAAAACTGAATACAACATGTGAAACATATATTATAACATATTTATACAGAACACTGTTGTCACGGATGTGACAGTTGGAAATGATGAGGTAGAAAGGAAACTACTGATGTATGCCAAAATTAAGGGGAAAATAAAAAAAATGCCTAAATATTCAAACAACCAAGATTTAATCCTTATCAAAGTTTAAGCCCACTGCTATTTTTGCCAGATTTGTATTATAATCATTTATTGCATTTCTAAACCTCTAAATTTCTGTTCTTTCTATTAAATTGCATAAAATACTAACGGGTGCATTTTTCTTGAACTACCAGTGTATTTAAAGGCAAACTGTCATAGCAAACATTGTTGGCAGAAATTTTTTATTGTTTAAATATGGAGGGAGCAAACATTGTGTTTGACCAATGCATCAAGCATTGCATACATTATCTGGCCAAAAGTCTGGACACCAGATCATGGCATCCATATGTAAAATTCCCTTGCCATAAAGCTAGAGGGACAATTGGACAGAAGGTCTTCATATGCAGTAGCTGACACATTTGGGATATATTGGAGCACTAACTGTGGATAAGTCTCTAATGATCTTGTGGCTGAAAGGACAAATCCTCATAGCCATGCTCCAAAATCTAGTGGAAAATCTGGAACATGATAATCAGCAAGCCTATAAGGGTATGATGGTCCAGTGTCCACAAATGTTTGGCCACATTTGACCTCTTAATTTCTAGATGAGGGTCAGACACTGGTCCGAACCACTGGTCTGTTTGTAAAAAAATTTAAAAAACTTTTTTTTAACTTATGGTTTGAAACACAGATATGCACTCTCTGATGCTTCAATTCTCTACTAAAACCCTCAGAAGTTAGAACTTGAACTAGATTTTGTATACAGATTTCACACAAAAATGACAATCAACACTATGACATAATATTGTGTACTGTAGCATGTTTAGTGTAGCTGTGCAGTCCTTATTATTGTTTATTATTGTTTTTCATATGCACAATAAAAATGTAAACAGAATTTAATTTTAACACTAATTTTTGTTAAACAGCTAAAACATTTTATGAAACATTCCAGGTGATTACATACTAGAAAAGTATTATAAAACAGATTTTATAATATAAAACTTATTTCTGCGGTCTAATGACATGTTTTTAGCGTTATTTAAAGCGTGGCAGGAACGAAAAATATTGAAACTTCTACTCATTAAAAAAGACAGATGATTGCGCATAGATGTTCTGTAGGCTGTGTATGTTTGTGCAGCCTGTTTGACTGCAGTATCTCTTTTAGCAGTAGGATGTACCAGCGTGCGCGCGCGTGTGTGTGTGTGTGTGTGTGTGTGTGTGTGATGGACTCTCAGTGCCTCGTTGACATTCAGCACCACTCGGGTTTTTCTGTACGAGGCGAAGCTTCACGGCGTCAGACCCTGATGCAGTGCGCGAGGTTCAAACGGGGGCACGAGCGAGTGCAGATCAGAGACTAAAAGAACAAAGAGAAAGACAAGCCAAGACACTGCGCATTTTTATTCTATACAATGTTACACGTTAGATCGTTTCATCGTTTGCACTGATCAATTAAATAGCCGACAGGTTGATTATTTTATGCAGATTATAATATCATGTTATAACTTGACATCAGAGTGTGAGGTTTAGTTGCACGCATGAGACAGTGTGTGTGTGTTTTTCCTGAAATCAGCAGTTTTTCATAACTCGTCTGCATTATCTCATTATTCCCTTTTCCGGAGTTCTCTGCATACAGCTGGGTGTCCTAATTTGCAATAATAATAATAATAATAATAATAATAATAATAATAATAATACAATTAATTAATTAATTAATTAATTAAGCAACATCGTTCTGGTACCTAAAGTTCTAACTTTGTAACTAAAAACATCCCTGGTTGCACCGAAGACTGTCGAATGAATCGATATTGTATTTGAAAAATATATAGGTTTGATTGTTTGTCTACAAGTTGTAGTACTATATTTCTAACTATATATATAGGTCTTCGGGTCTAATCGTAAAAGAATCTTTACACTGATTATATAAACTAATCTAATGCACTGGTGAACTGGTTTTTATGCATACTTATATTTCAGTATTCAGCTATTTATTTTTCAAGGCATTATACGTCTGGGAGTGTGTGTGTGCTCCGCACAGTTTGTGTGTACGCGTGTAGGGGGTGAGCTATGGCTTTTGGTGGGGTGGGGGTGGGGGGGGGGATGTGCCTGCTTCTCTTTGCACCAGAGGGAATCCAGCTGTGCATGCTCATCTGTCCTTCATGCCCTGGAGCTGTGGAGTTCACCACTGAAGTCTCTGGCTCTCCGTCATGCAGCACTGCTTCACCCAGGAGGCGGCATGGCTGCATGCAGCAGCGCTCTGCTAAGTGTTTTCACGCTCGTCCTGTCCGTGCTACTGGTCCTCCAGCTTCTGGTCAGTTTGATAGCGCCGCGTGATTCGTCTGCACCCGACTTCACCGTCATCAGTATACGCAGTCACGAGTCCGGGTCATTAGACTCCGGCGTAGACGGGCGCTCGGACAGCGCGTCGGAACTTTGGCCAGATGGAGAGGCACCGGCACGACTGCGCGCGTACGCCGACGAGAACGAGCTGAACTCTCGCCAGGTAAACACTGCTGCCCAGATAAAGACACATTCACTGAAGCACATTCAAAAAAAAAAAAAAAAAAATATATATATATATATATATATATATATAAAAAAAACAAACAAAATCGAAGCTTATTGTTTACTTGCATATCATTGGATAAACCAAACCGGGCTGGAGTGAAGGGAATCCCTCCTAAATGAATCAGATAGATGTTTCCCTTCCTGACTAATCCTTTCCTCTATTGTGTCTCCATGGCTACTACACTGGACTGTTTCATTGTTTCATTGGATTGTGCTTAGGGATCTATCCACTGTTCTGTTTTTAACAATTTCTCCCTCTCTCTTTAAAGAAAGAAAGAAAAAAAAACCCCAGACAAATACATTTAGACCAAACCCCTATTAAGTTTCAGGCTTTGAAGAAACAAAGAGCATGACCCCAAAACATGCCACAACTACTCCAGCCGCCAGAGGCATCTCACACCCATCCACCCACCCACACTATTGTGAAGAAACTTTAGAAATGTAGCTCAATTTCGCACACACACATAAAGGCTTGAGAGATTTGCCGATGACTCAAGAAGCCTGTGGATTTGTTTGCGCAGGCCACAGACAGAAAACTTGTGCTTCAGCCTTGGGCAACAGGACAACCATCTTTTACTGCTGAAGTGCAGCGTCTTATCCAGTTCATTACCACACCAGAGGTATGTGTCGTTTCAAACAAGGACGAACACACATTATGTGCACAGACAAGCCCTTTATCACTGCTTTGTGTATTAGCCATTAAAACTATGCCTCTATCTGACCCTCTTCTTAACCGTAACCACAGTAACCCAAAGGAAATCTTTTGGATAGATTTGTTTTTCTAGTAAAACTTGTAGTTTTATGTAAAAATATTGTTCATGGCGACCAGCCAAGCGCTGTCACAAGGTCAGAACAGCCTAATTGCTCTTATCTTGGGGATACTTGAATTCCCAACACAAACACTACAACGGCTCCTTGTGATTTGCTTCTTCAGGTGAAATGTTCCAGATGGCAGGGTTCTGGTGAGTCTGGGTCTGCATATGTCGGGGAAGGTTCTGAGGCTCTGTGCTTGAATTACTGGGCTGCTGGCCGTCCTTGTGTTGCTTACTCTTTCAGGTAAATCTATTTGTGTATTCTGAATACAGTGGAGCTTTTTTTTTCTTTCTTTTTTTTTCTCGATAATGACAACTGTTTTGACAATGGGTCTGAAATGAAATAATTACAATGGAGACCAAAGGAATGCATTACAGTTCTTATTTATACATAGGGAAAATGAATAATTGACTGTATCATTGTTGTTTGTTCCATTTCTTTCACAATTGGTTTACCTGCCAAGTCTTACCAGAGCCCGCCAGCTCTCCCCTATCATATGACAGCTACCATTCAGGAAGGATGACACCTAACTTTTCAAATTGCTGCTCATGCAGCGCATAATACGTGGGAAAGGTGAACTCACAGAAAACACTGCATAACTAGCGTCTAGGGGGAGAGAGAATGCCATTTTGTTAGCTTGTCTCCTGTCCATGGATGGCTGTGGCATGATGGTCTACCTATCGGGGACGTACACAGCTGTTGTTGTCGTTTTTATTTTTATTTTTTAAACACAGTGAAATTTAGGGAAAATATCTGGAACAACCAAAGAGTTTTGGTGGCATGGTGAGCTTGGGTTACAGTATAGGAATGTTCTTCCTACATTTCATTTCCATATCTCCAGTTTCCTTTCACCTCCTAAAACATGAAGTAGGAGGATTGGCTATGTTGTATTGCCTGTAGGTGTGAATATGTGTGAGCATGGTGCCCAGCAATGGACTGGCATGAATTCTCCCACCTCATGCCCAGTGTTTCTGGGATAGGCTCTAGATCTACTAAAAATGAATGAATAAATTAATTGTTCCAACATGTCAGAAGAAAAATAAGATAATATAAATAATACAATAACTGGGTGGGACACTGGTATAGTAGTTAGCATTGTGGCCTCACACCTCCAGGGTCAAGGGTTTGAAATCTGTGTGTGTTAAGTGTGTATGTTCTCTCTCTGTACTTAGTGGGTTTTCTCTGGGTGCTCTGGTTACCGACCACTGTCCAAAGACACGCGGAGTATACTAATTGGCTTTTCTAAATTGTCCATAGAGTGTGCATACTTTTGCCCTGTGGTGAACTGGCATCCTAGGATGCACACCACATTGTGCCCAGAGTCCCCTGTCATAGGCTCAAGGCTATCCTGACCCTGTACAGGATAAGTTGTATAAAGAATGAATGAATGCAATAACTGAGACACACAGAGTAACAAGGATTCTTCTAACAAGAAAGCTAATAAGTAGTTTCTGATATCAGAGTGAGTGTGATGCCTTTGACAAATTTGTACTTTTTTTTTTTTCCTTTTTACCACTTTGCAGTCTGGATGGAAAGGATGCAGGGATTCTGGAATCCACATTAAGCATGAGATGTGACGTGCATCGATTTGACCCTAGTACTCGGCACAAACAAGGTGCGGGCTCTGGATATGGATCTGTCCAGCACCATCAAGCTTGGCTGGATTGGAAACGCCCCTGCACTCGACCTCACAGGGGAGTTTTGGGAACTATACCTCGCAGCCTTGTGGACATCATGGACTCACTGGGCCACAGCATGGTACTGTCACACATATCTTTTCTCATTTTCATTCTGATGGCAGAACAGAATCCCCTGGCTGATGCTTTATCACCATGGAGATATCTGTGGTCACGCATGGCTACCATGGCAACAGTGTCTGGTGACTCACATAGAGATGTGATGCCCTCAGAGAATATATGTGCGTGTTGTTGTTAATCTTTGATCATTAGACATAAGCTGCGCCTTCTCCATGGGGAACATGCGAGTTCCCAGGAATACCTCATTGTAAAGTCTCTATGTTCTCTATGCATTCATGTTTTATTCCTCCTATGCTCTATATATGCATTCCACTGTGCATTCTTTCAAGAATATTAAAGTAGCGGTGTGTCACTTATTGTTAAAATAAAACAAAAGAAGATTATTGTGTCAGAAAGGACAGATACTTTAAACATAATGGCCCTGAACATCTGTGAGTGTCCTCTGGCACCCTGTAACATTACTTTACTGTAATTCACAGTCAGATGGTCGTATACAGTACATATAGCATGTGTGACATACAGATCATATAGCATGTCAGATACATTGTCATCACACTCTTGCTTTAGAAATAGGGCTTGTCCGGCAAGCGAAAAAAGATATAAATAAAACATAATGCAGGCAATACTGAAAAAATATGATAACATGTAATAATAAACATAAACATTTTGCGGTATAGATAAACACTACACCAATCAGTCATAACATTAAAACAAATGACAGGTGACATGAGTAACTTAAAATAAATTATCTTGTTACATATTAAGGGGTCGGGATATATCTGTGGACTTCATATACACCATATTGGCAAATGTATTCGCTCGTCTGCCTTCACATGTATATGAACTTGATTATCAAATTCTTAATCCACAGGGTTTAATATAATGTTGGCCCACCCTTTGCACCTATAACAGCTTCAACTCTTCAAGGTTTAGTGCTTATGGGAACGTTTGACCATTCTTCCAGAAGCGCATTTGTGAGGTCGGACACTGATGTTGGACGAGAAGGCCTGGCTCGCAGTCTCCGCTCTAATTCATCCCGAAGGTGTTCTATCGGGTTGAGGTCAGGACTCTGTGCAGGCCAGTCAAGTTCTAACACAACCAAACGCGCTCATCTATGATTTTACGGACTTTGCTTTGTGCACTGGTGCGCAGATGTGCTGGAACTGGTGTGTTTTTTTTTGTTTTTTTCTGGAGTAGGGCTCGGTCCCTTACTTCCAGTGAAAGGAACTCTTAATGCTTCAGCATACCAAGACATTTTGGACAATTTCATGCTCCCAACTTTGTGGGAACAGTTTGAGGATGGCCACTTCCTGTTCCGACATGTGCACAAAGCAAGGTACTAAGCATTACGTGCTGGGAACATCCCCTCAAGATCTGAAAATCATTCAAATCCTTATGCTTGCCCTTTGTTTCCAGCACATCAGGAACTGACTGCTCACTCGCTCCCTAAAATACAGTCCTGCGCAAAAGTCTAAGGCGCTGGTTAAGACACAGGACTAGCGATCGGAAGGTTTTAGGTTCAAATCTCACAACCACCGTTGGACCCTTGAGCAAGTCCCTTAACCCTCGACTGCTCAGATGTATAAAGAGATAAAAATGTAAGCCTCCTCCTCTACAAAAAAAAACAACTGTATGCCATCAGTCACTTTTTAGACAAAACAAGGAAGCAGCTGGATTTTGCATGCAAAAAAAGAAGCAGGTGCAATGGAATCCTCAGTGGAACTGTGGGTGGTTCTAATTTCCTTATAAAACTGCACATACTGTACCTGAGATTAAAGGTCCCTCAAAGTGTTCTCACACCAAATACTGACACAGTTTAATTAATTACTTTTTACCTTGCTATGCCTAAGGAAGGCATCCTTGCTCTACAGAATTTATTTGCACATCATTGCACATTATTTTGCACAGTGCTCTATCTACTCACCTATTGGCAGATGTTACTGTAAAGAAGTAATCATTCTTACCCACTGTCTGGCAGTGGTTTTAATATCATGGCTGTTCGGTTATATATGTTTTATTTAGATATAATATGCACACCAGACGTGGCCCAGTCATGTTTGCTGTGTATTTCTAATTGTACTGTAGCACTGATTTCAAACCTGAACTGGAAATTAGAACTTCCACAAGACTGCGTACTGTATTGCCAAAAATCCATTCAGGTGCTACAGTAGTTACAGTAGTTTCAAGGAACTACCCAGACTTTTAGCTTTCCTAACGAGGCAGACACTTTTTCACCTATGACTGTATGTATTCGTCCCGTATTAGACTATGCTTGTCCAGAATTAATAGAAAAGCTGACATAACCTCCATCAAACCTGGTTCAGAAATAGGCTCGCTGAATCATCATTGATAGAGCATACACAACTTAAAGCCCATTCAATGACCAAGAGAGAAATAACAAATAATTCAGGGACTTTGCCTTCAGCCTTCTCAGTTCTCCATTTAGGGACTTGCTGCTACCCTTCAGCAAACCAGAAGTGCTTCCAATTAAAGAGACCCAAAACAGTTCTAAAGAGAAACAGAAGTCTAAACTATGAACTATTTCTTCAATTTTTTTTTTAATCTCACTTTTGTTAGGTTTTTATTTATCTTAGATTTATATACAATTTGCATACACTTTCTAACTCCATGATCTTTCCGATTTTCATTTCTGTCTACACCGTAAAACAATTCTGTAGGCGTCCAAAATATGGAAAAAATCTCCTTTGAACAGTTGATATTGAGATGTACCTGCTACTTATCCTCCCCTACTTTTCCTACTCGTAATCCAAGGTGTTTGTTAATTGGTGATCTCTGACTCTAAATGAACGTCTCTGCAGTAGAGGCAAGTTTTGGTCTTGCTTTCCTGGGAAGGTCTTCATGAGAGCCAGTTTCATCATGGTGCTTGATGGGTTTTGCCAACGCACATGCAAAATAACAACTGACTCATTGTTGTTGCTGCTTAATTGCCTAATTCAGTATGGGTTTTTTCCACAGTTTTAAAATCTCCAGTATTCTAAAATGTAGGGAAACTATTACGAACATACTGTACTGTAACGTTGCAAATGGTATATTTTTAAATGTATTTTCTTTTGATAATTTCATAGTCTTAAATGGATCATAAATGCTCACAAGTCTGTTTTGTGAAACTGTGTGGGAGCAGAATGTGAGAGTAAAATGAGGTCAACAATTACTCACAATTAATTGTTTTGAAGAAAACTCTGAAATAATTTTTCTTCACATAAAGTATGCTTGCTGTTAATGATCAGTGGTGCACAATCCTGATTCATCTTTTAATATACAAAACATATTGTATGTCTTAATGAAACTTGATTGTAATCATTATAAAACTATATTGATAATGATATCACACATATATGTCCCTAATACAGTCTATATTTTTGGCAACATGTTGGAAATTTACCTTTCCCTGTAATTAATTACCTGTGTATCTTTCACTTGTTTGTGTTCTTAAAGGTACATGTTTTGCGAGCAGATCTGGAGAGTGCAGAATGGCGTGTGTTGGAGAGCTGGGTTCATGATGGAGCTCTCAGACGGATCAGTCAACTCATCCTGACTGTACATCTACAATGGGCTGGGTTTGAAGTGGGTGGGACTGATGCAGAAGTAGTGCGATTTTGGTACAGTGTACTCAGTGCTCTGCACAGCTCCGGCTTCCGTCTGACCCACTCATCTCCCGGGCCAAGACACACTGTACTGAGACAAGAACTTCCCAACACACACAGTTCATACAAACTTACCTGGCTTAGGATAGATGAACAATTCAAATGATAACCAGCAGTTCTTCACAGTTATTGAGATGTGCTGCAAATGCACATATTGAGGAAAGATGAAATAAGTCCTTTTTAAAATAGGAATGATGTTGTTTCTGTTGTTGACACTGAAGAAATTTGTATGTAATGTATGTAATTTGGGGGGCACGTATGTACACACATACATGTATGTAATCTGTAGTGGTTAGCGCCTTGCGCCTCCAGGGTTCGATCCCAGGCCAGGTTCGATTTCCGTCTCTGTATGCCTGGAGTTTGCATGTTTCCTGCCACAGTCCAAAGCCCAAATTGGCCGTAGTGTGTGTGTGTGTGTGTGTGTGTGTATGTGCCCTGCAATGGATTGATACCCTGTCCAGGGTGTACCCTACCTTGTGCCCTAAGTCTCCTGGAATAGGCTCCAGGCTCCCCGTGACCCTGAACACAGGATTAAGTGGTATAGATGATGAGTGAGTGAATGTATGTAATTTGGTAAGGAGTGATGTCAGAAACAGTGCACGTGCATGGCCTTTAGGAAGATGTTTAAAAACTGGGTAGTTCATTATCAATTATTTTTCCGTTAATTACTAATTTTATAATTAATTGAAATATCTATGAAAATCTTAGCCAAGTTTCAAACAAATACTACATATGTATGAATGTATTCACAGGCATCCAGTCTTCACTTAACAGTTCCTTAGATTTTTTTTTTTTATTATTATCATTTGTTCCAGAAGACTTGGCACAGGTTTTATGCTGGATGTCATTCCTGTCACAACCCTCCCATTAGTAGGGTTAAAGGTTAAGGACCCAATCGTGGTGACCTGGCAGTGGAAGGGCTTGGTAGCTCAAGTCCCCCCGAACCTTCTGCTCAGCTGCCCAGAGCTTTGAATGCTTCGCCACTGCACCTTGTTCCTGAAATTAATAATGCCATTCCCATATTTTGCAACCTAAATATATACATATTTTTTGCTGTATGCAGTTTGTATAGCATATTGAAGGAGCATGCCCAGGAAAGTTCTAACTGAACTGTACCATTTATGAATTGGTATGCATTTTTATGTGGAAAAGTGTTTATACTGTACTTTCAAAATAAAATTGAAATTCATACAACTATAGTCCATAAAGTCCAATTGTGTACAATAAAGGCATTTTAAAAGGAACATCATGTTCACATTTTTAGATAAAATAAAGACACAAAAGCTGGAACCTTAAGGGCATCACCTGAGTGACAATCAGAATGATATATATATATATATAGACCTCACTCACCTCACAAAAATAAATAAATAAATATAATAATAATAGTTCTTCCCAGGGTTCTTTGGATGGTTCCACCTTTCTAAACTTTTTTAATCTAGCAGAACAAAGCAAAGCATTATGTTCCATTAAATTACAGTGTGTTTAAATGTAATAGTATAATTAAGTTGGCATAATGGTATAGAATAATCAATACATTAAATATGATTTTGCTGTATTCCACTAGGGGGCGCTGAATCATCCCTGATTTTGTAAATTAAATACTTTTAGCATATCACACGTAGACGCACAAAGTTTACAGGCTGATTATAAAGAACACTCAAATTAATAAAAATATATCTTTTGATTTAATATAATATATTTAATTTGAGAAAACCTGTGAATCCACGCACACAGTTATTGAATGAATGTAATGCTGCACTAGGAAATAAATCTATTTCTTTTTTATTAGGAAGAATAAACTAGTAGATATATCTGACTAAAGTGAGGTTTGTATTTGTGGGCATTGTGCATTTCCAGTTTAATTTAAACAAAATGGACAACGTGGTAATCACAGATATGGAGTAATTGGTTAGATTTTTATTAAATTCCTATGGCTGACTTTCTTTTGTTTGGTCATTCTATGATGATGTATGAGGTGCCCTCTAGTGATCAAATGTAGTTACAGTTGTGTGTACCTGTACTGAAAGCATAATAATAAATCACTATTGTGTTAGAAGGCTATTTCAGGAGATTGATCAGACATGACATTTTCTGACATACTAATTAAAGCTAATTAAAAATTCAGCAGGAGAATATCATTTTTGCTTGCAATGATATGAAATAATATGTGCCATCTTTTGATATGTTATCTTGTGATCTGAAAATATATTCAGTGTGAAAATGTAAGAAGCATGAATTTATGAGGATTCCAAATTGAATAGTGCATGCACCCAAACCCTTGGTCTCAATAAATCAAATAACTTGTCATAACACTGGTTTTTCAGTTGTTATTCAAGTAATGCCTTACTAACTATACAGTTTACTCAAAACCATTTCAGCTAAGCTTTAAATTCGATTTAATTACCTGTAACATTAGAAATGTGTACATTTTGTTCTTAATCCTCCTGTGATGCAGGTTTTTAAATCTCCTGCTTGGTTGTTTTTCATTGCAAAGGTCAAAAAGACAAATAAAAAAAAACCTACTGTAACTGTATACTTCCTATTACCTTTAATGACATATATTTCTCTTTGGACAATTTTTAGACATCTATTGTGGGGCAGTAATGACTTGAACGATTAATGTTCTGGGTTACTGATCCCGAGCACCACCAAGTTGCCACTGTTGAGCCCTCGAGCCTGGCCCTTAACCCTATCTGCTCCAGGGGCGCTGTATCCTGGTTGACCCCATCCAGGGGCTCTGACCCCATCTTCTTAACTGGGATGTGTGAAAAAAAAAAGTCCGTGTGCTGTAAGGTACATGTGACAAATAATTATCAAAATCAATTGATCTTAATCAATTTTGCTTCTGTGGAATTTGCATGTTCTCCCAGTGCTTGATGGGTTTCCTCCCACAGTCCAATGACATGCAGATTAGGTTTACTGATGTGCCCAAATTGCCTGTAGTGTGTGAATGATGAACGGAGACCCTAAGATGGTTGTAAAAATGTGAATAAATGCAATGGCCTCCATGGTCCCTAATTGGACTACAGAGGTTCTTCTATGGATGGATTACGATTTTACATTTCTTTTCACAGTAGTTTGTTCTCTTTACTTAGTATTGTTTCTGTTTGTATTAGTTTATTTATGTCCTTAGTATTATATTCACTAGTAATTTATTTTCTAAACCTGTATCTGTGTGTGTGTGTGTGTGTGTGTGTGTGTGTGAGACACTTTTGTTTTTAAAACACGGTGAAGGTGTTTATTTATGTATTTACTGTCTTGTTTTGTGCTCAATGTGTATGTATGGATCGCAGGCATTTCAGATATTTCTCCATGTTTCGGATGGATCTGTTGGAGCAGGCCCACTGATCAGGGCTGGCCGCCCCTCCTTACGCAGCCAGCAGATGTTTTCAACCCACACGGGTGGAGCCCGGAGACAGGCTCCGTAATCCCGCCCCACGGAATACCTAACTGACAGCTGCTTCACCCAATAACGTCTCTCATTCTACTCGCGTCGCCCAATGAAAAGTTAGTAAATCCGGGCGCTCGCGGTCCGTGACCGACAGTTCTTGTGACTGTAAATGCGGACATTTTTGTCGACTTGGAAAGTAGCAGCAAAAAAAAAAAAAAAAGTGAAGTAATGTTAAGGTAGCTGGGTAGTTGGAAAGCGTAAAGACATCGGGAGCGAGGACTGACGGTTTTATTGCGTGGTGAGTCATGTCATTTCCCCTATTTTTCACTTTTATGAACTAGTTGAATCAGTTGGCGTTGTGTAGAACTAGCTAGCCGGAGTGGCTAACAACTCACTTCCTGCTCTGGACGTTTAGGGTGGGCCGCGGTGTTCTACTTTCCCAACGGAAATACAATTAACGCAAACTTATTTCGTTTGTAATGTCATAGTTTTCATATTACAGCGTGGAAATGTTTATAGTTTCTTTGTTTTATGTAAATTCTTCTTCACGAATCAACCAGGTTTGTCTAAAGGTTATGACTCGCGTTTTTATAACGTTACCGCAGTGGCCATGGAGTCCTGAGAACCTCAATGACACTGGGGGAAAATTAATACAGTATATTCCGTGGCCACGACATACTAAGGCGTGGGATCAAATTGTATAACGCGTGGCCACAAGATTCTATGTTTTAACCAAGACCTAAAAACGAGATGGCCACGACTTAATGACCTCATTACATTTGTCCACTTGTAATCTATGGAAAACTTTTTAATTGATTAAGAACTGTTAGTGTAGATGGATAATTATCTTTATGTACTCATTGACACACACAGCATACTACCAAAACAACAATCATCCTGTCACATCCAGGGCATGAATGATCTCATATGTACATGTTGTTAAGCTGTGGCTACAACATAGTATCTCGTTTCCATGCCTTAGTAAGTCATGGCCACAACATAGTATCTTGTGGCCATGCATTATTCTATATTGTCCCCGCGTCTTAGTAAGTCATGACAGAATATATATTTTCCTCCCCAGTGTCACCAAAGGAGTGCTGTACTAGAGAGAGAGACGACTATCAACTTTCTGAAATCTCTCTTGCAACAGGGATTAATCCCAGAGATATCCTCTTTATTTGTTCTGACACTCA
The DNA here is from genome assembly GCA_013621035.1 of Clarias magur. Classification (NCBI taxonomy): domain Eukaryota; kingdom Metazoa; phylum Chordata; class Actinopteri; order Siluriformes; family Clariidae; genus Clarias; species Clarias magur. The sequence continues at coordinate 3,312,656 of QNUK01000012.1, forward strand.
CTCTGATCTAACCTGATGCTTTTTTCTTTAAGCTCTGACTTTTGATCTGAACTCAGTGATACCCCTGAATTTATCAACCCTATCATAACAGTAAAGCACTTACCCTGTTACAGGAGGTTGTATAGCAGTTTGTCACGACACGTCCAATAGATTGACAAATATTACGCATGGTGTAACATCTTGCTGATAATTTTAGTCATCTGAGGCCCTTCTTAACTTCATGACGTGTTGCTGCAAGTACTAAGGTCAGTAAAATGTGCAGTGCATGGACGGATATTTGCTCAAATCGTGCCCAACACATAAGCTAGTCAGCCACATTCATGACAAGTAACCGATTACAAAACCAGAGTGTGCACAAAGGCGCACTTTTTTTGGATTCTATAATTGGATTCATCTTTCATATCGTGCTACTCGAATGTTTTACAGTGCAATTTGTGTTTGTAATTTTTGTTTAAACCCAATTCCAGAAGTGGCTTGATATGTAAAACAATTGACGAGTATACTTTTAGCTCTGTTTTTTCACGTCCTTACATTCATTGCACACGCAAACACGGCTATTTGTTCCTCTAATCTATTCAATTCAATTGAGTTTTATTTGTTTAGCGCTTTTAACAATGTCATTGTCGCCAAACAGCTTTACAGATTTTAAAAGTAAATTAGGGAAATGAAAATGAAATGCGTGAGAAAATGTGTATAAATCAAAATGATCAGATTGTCTTTGACGTATGGAGGCAATAGGAAGAAACTTTTAGAACTTGAAATCTAGTGTTAGAGGAGCTTCTGATGCACAGTTTAGTGTTTATTTCTTTCCTTCCCCAGCTCTCAGCTTCTCATAGATGTGTGCTACTGACACTGAATCAGAGGTTTTGAACCTGAAAGATAAAAAAAAAAAAAAACACAAAATGATTAAAACGTCACCATTTGAATACACTGAATCTTTTGTAAATCGGCAAAGTCTGGACTTCTTTTCCCTCTGCGTTGGAATAAGTCAGGATGTCGAAAATGCCCAATTATACTAATCAGTGCCATGATGAGCAGGTTGATGTTAGATTGTAGGTTGTTTGATTGTTTTGATGCTAGGCTAGCGTTACAGGGTGTCTCAGAATTTTCCCTACATAAATGTTGGATGGTTGGAAATGCAGTTTCCTTGTTCTTGCAGTCGATGCTGTGACCCTGTGGAGTGGCAACCAAGATCCCTAGATTTATGCCCACTTGTTTTTTTTTTCTTTTCTTTTTTTGTTTGCCTGTGGCCGGGTGTGGTGTACCAGGAAGAGATGTAGTACAAAGATAATTTAAAGGAATGCATTTGAAGTGAAGTTACATACATAACACCAGATGCACAGAGAGATTACTTTTATGTTTACAAAGAAATGGTAATCATGCAAAGGGTGTTTTGTAAATAAAGTTACATTTTGCTGCAAAAAAAGTGATCATTTCTGAAGGTAGGACTATATGAAGACTTTTGAGACACTCAGTAGAGTCCGGTTTACAGTCAACCATGTTAGCAAGAAACTTTAAAAGATAATCGTTTACACCAGAGTACAACAACAGCTTTTTTTTTTTTTTTTTTAAAGCATGCATAGTGAGAATAGCTCCCGTACAGCTGTGTTGTGTATGAATCACTAAATGTAATTGAATGTCATCTGTATTTGTGTCAGCAGAGTGACACCAGTGATTGACGGCACTCGTTATTGAAATGCCTGTAGGGTTTAGCAAGAGAGATTCTCACTTGGATACAAAGCTGTCAATTACCTGAATAGAAATATTGACGAGCTCACTTCATTCTATCTATTTCACTTAAATAAATATATATAAAAATAGCTGTTAGAGGCAGAACAACTTCCACATAACAAGAATGAGCTCTAATTACCGCATCTAGAAAAAAAAGAGGAATAGTTGGGTGCTATTGGGTGCAACCTTCCATTCTTTCTCACAATGATCCTTTTCTCTCTCTTTTTTTTCTCTCTCTGTGCTGGTCACTTAAAGTATCCTCATTCCCAAAGTATTTGAAAAACACGTTTTTGTGTGTCAACATTTTAGTAAATCCCCATCTTTAGTAGGCCAAGTAAAGCAGATAAGAAATGTTAAACTAAGTTATAAAATTAAACAATCTTTTTTTGTTTAAACCTCCACAACAGTAAATATTTAGAAGTGACTGTGTTTTCCCCAGTAGTTACAGCAGTATTACAGCTGTGTAATATTTTTTGTGGTATCATTGGGCAATCTCGCACAAACTGGGGGTCAAAGACCACATAACTGACCTAATCCTCTGGTAATAAAAAATTGTTTCCAAAAAGGCTTTAGTGTGAGCCCGAAATGGCAGAAAAATATACTGCAAAGCCATATAATCAGGCTTCATCTGTGTCTCTCTGTTTACAGTGATATTTAGTGTTGGAAAGGGGAACTTGCTTCCTTTCTTTTGCTTTAACCTTAAACGCACACGCACACTTTGCTGCTTGATGAAGACGTACGGCTAAAATAAAGGATGTAAGTTGCGTTTAAAAGGAACCATGCACAGCAGTTTTGGTTCTGCTTTGGACCAGACAGTTTGGGAGTGTGTTTAAAAATAGGCTGGATGTGTACGTGTGACCATGTGTATGGAAAAACAAAGAAGTGTTCTGTTTTGGGGGCAGTGCCCATAGGACATGAGCAGATGATAAAATTATCTGCAGCATGCAGTGGAAACAGCAAAACAGTTGACACGAGGTGTGGCACTCATTCTCTTGTTGTGTTTCCTGTTTTCAGGGAGGAAAGTCACTGACATATCATCATGCCTTTGGTGATGCGAAATATCGAGCCACGGCACCTGTGCCGTCAGACCCTGCCCACAGCGGTGAAGAGTGAGCTGGAGTGTGTGACCAATATTACACTGGCTAACATTATCCGCCAACTTGGTTCCCTCAGTGAGTGACCTCTCTCTCTCTCTCTCTCTCTCTCTCTCTCTCTCTCTCTCTCTCTCTCTCTCTCTCTCTCTCTCTCATTTGGCACTATGGCTGACTTTGTATGTTTGTATTATATAACAGGCAGGTTTGCGGAGGACGTTTTTGGCGAGTTGTTTGTCCAGGCCAGCTTGTTTGCGGAGAGGGTGAACACGCTTGGTGAAAGAGTGGACAAGCTTCAGGTTAAAGTTACCCAGCTGGACCCCAAAGAGGAAGAGGGTAAGAGAGAAACAGGATTGTTTTATGATTATATTGCGTGAGCTGTAGACCAAATCATGCTGTTTCATTCTGCACATGTTGGCTGATGGTGACCAAACAATAAGTGAGCTAATTGAATGTCATCATGGCCTTATCAGTAGTCATTTCATTTTCCGTAATGGATGATAATGGATGCATGTCCGTTTCCCCCTTCAGTAGTGTAATTATGCTTGATTAGCTCAAACATGTTACATTTTATCCCCCCTCATTGTTGCCTTTGCTGTTTTGTTGTCTCTAGTTTCCCTGCAGGCAATCACCACCCGCAAAGCTTTCCGCTCTAATCAGATTCAGGATCAACAGCTCTTTACTCGGCCTTCGCTGCCACAGCCAGTTCAGGAGACTTACCAAACCTGCAACCAGCCACCTCCACTCAGTATCCTCAGCGTATACAGGTTTGTGTTTAATGAGCAACCGCCTCAAACTAACGTTACTATGTTTTCTGTATATTTATTATGTTTCATGTTGAGTAAAGTGTTTAATAGATGCATTTGATAAGATATTGCCAGAATAAAAATATATAAAGAACAAAATCTCGGTAGTGTAAAAAATAATGCATAACTTGCTCAATATAGAATATTTTTTTATTTTTAATCCATTTTTACTGTCTCATGTCTCCTATTTATCTGTGCTTGTGTATTGATTTATTTGATTCTCTGAAATCTGAACCCTTATGAATGTAAAGTTGAGTCTTTATATTTGTGTATGTATACGGGTAGTCCCCAATTTACGAACATCCGAGTTACAAATTTCCGCACATATGAACGGACCGCGGCTCTATGAACATTCATAGATGCAAACAAATCACGAAAGTAGCTCACGTGTATTGTGAAAAATAATATTTAAAGAAATTAGACACTGCAGCAATAAACACAATGTTTTTAAGTGTGTAAGAGAATGCTTAAAATGTATAAAGTCCAGTATATTGTATGCGTGTGGGAGTGCGGGAGAAATGATTCAGCCTCACCGGTTTCAATGGATCAGTCCGGAAGCACGATGATAGAAAATGGCTGTTCTGTAAAGCTGTTCTGATGGTTAATAACCTTAATTTCAGCAGAAAACACTCATCAAAACAGATTTCACAGTCGAATACAGTGGAAAACAGTTCTGAGACAAAATGGCGTTCAGGATTCCTCCCGCGATTTAAAGGCGCAGTGACAACACTGTTAAATTTGACCTGTGCCAGATACATTTCCTTAGGCGCAATTACGTTTTTTGGCCACATGAAAGCAGTGTGGGGAAAGAGGACAGAGATTTAGTCAAGTGGATTGGTATGCTTTATATTGTGTATTCTTGTAAAAGGCATATAAAACTCAGTTTGTTGGATTAAAGAACAAATCTGACTTCCAAACAGAGCTCGTTCGTAAGTTGGAGACTATTTTGTATACGTATTTTTATTGCTATCTTCTTTTCTTATGGCCTTGCTCCAGCGATGCTCCATACCTTGAACATTTAAACAACGATTGAAGCTACACATTCTCCTACACATAAGCTAGTGCTTAGTGACTAGTGCATTATTATCCACAAAATGGGACTTAACATGGTCAGTATAGTAAGTAAATCAGATCTGAAATAAATCTACCAGTTAATGCAATAAGGAGGTGTAATATTACTTGATGTGCAGTTAGGTTGTACTTTAGTCATAAAAATGTAACTTGATGCTGGCTGATTCTGCAGTCATCCTTTACAAAACCGATTGTGTTAACACGGAAGAACATTTTCCGTTGATGCTGCTCAATGTTGAGCTGGAGCATATTTAATTGCTTTTTAATGATCATAAGCATTTAAATCTCAAATATTAAATATGACATTTTGTTGAAGGCATATTTAAACTTAGTAAAATGAAAAGGCCATTTTGGTCATTTTTTTGACCAAAGATTTTTAGCAACATTCCTAAAAAATATTATATAAAATTGATGTTAAATTTAATGTTAAAATGGCCATAACCATACAGTATAATCAGCTGCCCGATTGTGTGTGAGTCCCTCTTGTGTTCGCAAAACAACTATGAAACATTAAGGCGTGGTCTCCACAAGACCTTTTGAAAGTTTGCTGTGGTGTCAGGGCTCCAAGGTGTTAGCAGCAAATCCTTTAAACCATGTAAATTGCAAGGTGGGGCGTTAATGGATGAGACTTGTTCCACCTTCTTTCATTGCTTTATGGTCAAAAAGTCTAGCCTTTGCTTACCATGTGGGTTTGTGAGACTTGGATGCCCATGACATCAACATGTTACCTGTTCATTTGGTGTCCTTTCTTGGTCTACTGTTGATGGGTATTAACCACTGCGTACCAGGAACAACCCAGAAGGCCTGCCATTGTGGAGATGTTTGAACTCAGCTTTTCAGCAATCTCAATGTGGCCATTGTTAAAGTCTCTCAAATCCTTATGCTTACATGTTTCCTGCTTTTAACACATTGACTTTGAGAACTAAATGTTTACTTGCTGTCTAATATATCCCACCCCTTGACAACTGTCAAAATAAGGTAATAGTCAATATTATTCATTCACATGTCCGTGATTTTAATGTTATGTCTGATTAGTTTATACTTGATTGATATTAGCTAAGCCAAACACACTCAAAGATTATCCAGGTCTTTTCCATCCTACACTTTAATTGGGGAAATGAAAATGTTGCTGAATGGGTAGCGTTTGCCACTTTCACTTCAATAAACAAAAGCAAAAAGTAAACCATATAGGTTGGTGAATTAGAAAAGGGTGAGATGCCAACTCTTGTGAGGTAAATGAGTGGTCATGTGATGCATTTCGATTAGCACGAGATAGTGCTGAGATGTTACAGAGGATTCGTTTTATTTATTTGTTCCAACTTCCAAGTGGCCAACTTCCAAGTATAGCCTATACGTTAGTTATTAATAAATTATGTTAAAACACGTATAAATTCCTCATTCTTGGAAAAAGTTGTGTGCGTGTGCACATTTGAATAATGAATAACGTTGGGCTGTAAACGGGTTCTGGCTTTTAAAAAGCTGTCAATCAAAATTGACTTTTCGGGCACGAAACTTGTCAGGACAGAATTCGTCCCAAGCCCGAATAGTACATGTAATGTAGTGCACGGAAACATTTACCATGGACTGCCTAGGGCACTTTTTTTTTTCTTTTCTTTTTTTCCAGGATGGATGGTCTGGTAATAAAATATAATCGTCAATAATCATAAATGGTTTTATGACGCTCTAATAGGGAAGATAATAACATTATATTGTTCAAGCCCAGCATCTGCTTGGTATTATACATTATGGCAGGTCAAATCATTCTGCTATTCCAAGGTAAAAGCATTGGTTGCCTGTCTAAATTTACTTCTGTTTTTGTTCCAGGGACGATGGAAAGGAAGCACTTAAATTCTACACTGACCCATCCTATTTCTTTGACCTGTGGAAAGAGCAGATGCTACAAGACACCAAAGATATCATGAAAGAAAAGCGGAAACATAGGGTAAGACCAGAAACTTATGTCAGCCATATACAGTGGACCCTCACCATACAAATGGAAGCGGGTTTGTAACGCAGTTTTTTTAATAGTGAAGCACATTTTCCCCATAGAAAACAATGAAAATTATCATTTCTTCCATACACCCAAAAATTCCAGGCATTATTAATATATTATATAATTATAATAATTATTAATAATTATTTTATTATTAAAAATAAACAGGCATTATTTAACTTTTAATGTTTTTTTTTTCTTGCCATATGGAAACATTACCATTTATTTTAAAACTATAACAAGAACACAATATTACTGATTACTTAAATTTCTGTTGATAGTGCTCTTTTTTTTTTTTTTTCCTTAGTTCCATCCTTGTTAACTTTCTTTGGGCTCATTATATCTTGCACAAAATCACTTCTCCACTCGCCTTAAACAGGTTTTGACCCGGTACCGGAGATCCCACGTGGAAGTGCACACGACCGACTCAATTGCTTGTATGCCAAAATTCCAGCCAAAATGTTGGTCTGTGCGTCATTCGTATGTCAAGGGTCCCCTGTAGTCTAAAAAGTTGACATTACAACAGGTCATCTTGTTAATTTGTGTGTTTCTGAGTGTAGAAAGAAAAGAGAGAAAATCCCAACCGGAGCAACCTGAATCCTCGCAAGATCAAGACACGTAAAGAGGAATGGGAACGTCGGAAAATGGGAGAAGAATTTGTCGTCCCTAAAACTGATGAGTAAGTGAAAATACATGAGAGACTGCATTTTAGTCAGAGTTATGAGATATATAATTGTACCTGTGCTTTTTTAAAAAAAAAATTTAAAGTCAATCCAGGGATGTGGTCAACGGCAGCATTGGGTCAGGTGACGACATGGGTACGATAGACTCTGAGGGACTTGACCAAAGCACTGCCTCCTACAGTTATGATGCTGGCTCTCCTCTTCCACCGCCAGTGATGGATGATGAGGGTTTCTTGCCTCCTCCACCCCCGGATATGACGTAAGTTTTGTGTCTGTGATTTTCATGAGTTTTAACGGTTACAGGGTATGATGTGCTGTGATCTAATGCCTGTTTCCTTACAGGTGTAATGATGTACAATTTGGAACTTCACCTCAGAGACCAGTTAGCATTCTAAGCCCAAGCCATCCCCCTCCGGCTCCTCCAGCAATGCCATGCTCTCCTCCTGGCCGCCCTACAGTGGCGCCCCCTGTCGCCCCACCTCCTCCCCCACCCATGGGATTGGCTCCACCCCCACCTCCATTAGGATTTGATTCTCCTCCCTCTCCTCCTCCTCCCGCTTTTGCCTCCATTTCTCCCTCTATTCCTCCACCACCACCCATGACTACAAGTATCCCGTCTCCGCCTCCTCCTCCTATTGGGGGTGGACCCCCACCTCCACCTCCACCCCCTCCACCCCCAGGCCCTCCACCACCATGCTTTGCTCCATCAGTTCCTGCCCCTCCTCCTTCAGGTGGCCTCTCAGCTCCTTCCGCGCCCAAGCCTCAGCCTGCCCCTGCCAGCGACGGCCGCAGCGATCTGCTGGCAGCTATTCGCCAAGGTAAATCAAAATTTCACCACAGACATCCAGTTACACAGATGTTCTTTAACCATATGAAGAATGAGCCGAACATTACTCCGTCATTAAAGTACAATTCGGGGAGTTCCTTTTTTTCCCAAAATGTTTTGAGGTATGAGTTTTTTTTTCTAAAAAAAAAAAGAAAAAAGGCTCACATTTCAGAAATGAGAATCTGATTTAGAGCAGGAATATTCAAATTGGGCGGCACGGTGGTGTAGTGGTTAGCACTGTCGCCTTGCACCGCCAGGGTCCGGGTTCGATCCCCGGCCAGGCTCGATTCCCGTGTGCATGGCGTGTACTCCGGTTTCCTCCCACAGTCCAAAGACATGTAGGTTAGGCTAATTGCCCGTAGTGTGTGAATGAGTGAGTGTATGTGTGTGTGTCTGTGCCCTGCGATGGATTGGCACCCTGTCCAGGGTGTCCCCTGCCATTATGCTACTAAGTCTCCTGGGATAGGCTCCAGGCCCCCCTTGACCTTGAATACAGGTTTAAGCGGTATAGATGATGAGTGAGATGAGTGATGATATTCAAATTGTGGGCCCCTAGTGCTATATAAAGGAATCGCAAGTGGCGCATTGGTGAGATTAAAAAATGTTAAATTCAATTGAGTTTTGATGAGCCAATTTGTTTTAGACTTTAAGGTATGGTGGTCTTGATTTTTGTGCTCACAGCAAATTGAATTGATTCTCGTTTTTACTTTTATTTTTATACATTTATGAATGAATGAAGGCTTTGTGTTTTAAAAAAATAGTTTGAAATTGTTTGACCAATTCAAGAAATGTTAAACTTTTCATGCATGAATTACAAATTTTAAAAATAAATAAATAAATAAAATAATTTTTGCGCCTCCTGCCTGCAAAGTATAGACAGCACATAGGGATCACTTTTTGTCATCTCACATTATCTTCAGTTTTTGTCATTCTTTTCTTCAACTTGAGGCTGCAAGTCCTGCTGAACCATTCAGGGCAGTTTAACCAGCCCTTCATAGAATCTTCATTAAGAAGCATACCTATTAGCAATGTCTATTTAAGTATTACATTTTTACAAGTAGCATGTTCAGTGAGCAGGCATTTTCTTAATGTCAGGGGGGATCTTTCCTTTCTAATTTGAACTCCTTGTAACATAGCTATAGAAGACATATTTGCAAAGAAAATATTAATTAAAAAGTAAGCATTTCACCAAAATATGCGCTTTTATTTTAACCTGTGTTAATTGGCAATATTAAATTAATATTGTAATTTTCTGCTTACTCAAAACAATATTTGACAAAAATGACATATCTATGACTTTTTTTTTTCTTCTTAGATTTTATTTTTTGTTGTTGTTTTATTTACCTACAAGGTTCTTATACTGTTCAAGGTGTCTGGTTGTACTTGCAATAAATTGGCCGTAAGTGGCGTTTCGGTGTAACGTCTTCTAAAGAGGCTAGCAACTTTAACATTAAAATCCAAGCCTATACAAAATGCTGACTTTTAAATGGCTGATTGATCAGTCTCAACAAGGGTGGGGTTCCATTCACCTTCACAAATCCTTGACATTAAATTTTCTACTTTTGACCCTTCTTGTTAAAAACAAAAATAATATCTCTAGTATTTCCTGTAAACCAACTCAGATAGTGCGTCATTTTCAGTTTCTATGCTGAAAAGCACGGTTGACGCTATTTCCGTCACAAAGTACACATGGCAACTGGCCTACACAGTGTTTTACCTCACAGTAATCAAATACCATATCACATCCTTTTTTACACATCAGAGCTAAGTGTATGCACAGGGTGAAAGACGTAGGAGGGAAAACCATAATCATGTTTTAGAACATGTCTGCTATAAGGGCTGGATTCGAGTCTGAAACCTGTTATTTTTTATTAATGACTTTTGTTGCTAATCACAAAAAAGATTTGTTTCGTTTATCTCTTCATACAACAAATGCGATTGAGAAGGCTCTTCTGAGTTTGTGTGCTGATTTCTTTCTTGTGTGGAATTCTGACAAAGGATGCAATTTCTCTAAACATTCACTGCTAGGAATACTGTTTCTTGGATTATGAGTAATGGAGTATGAGTTATGAGTGAAGTAGACTGAGCTTTCTTAATTCTCTGAAGATAAAAACCTAATTTAAAAAAAAACCAAATTTTTTATGCAACCCATATAAATTTGAGACATTCTGCTTAATGCATCAAAACAATGAATGAATAAATGAGTGAGGAAAGTTCTGTGATTTTTATTTTTAATTAGTGAACTATTTTCATTGAAGAATGCACTTTTTAAAATGTGCTCTGTGTAAATATATGCCTCAGTATAACGCGAGAGATAACTAAAGGATAGATGAGGATAAGTGAGTGAGTAAATTCTGAACTAGAAGAAACCGTTGTTTTGTTCAGCTGTTGACTTTGGATGCCTTTTCCATAACTTCAGATAATAGGAGCCACTCCTTATGGAATGTTCGTAATGATGAAATCAAAGACTTGGTTGTTTTTTTTCCTCTCTATTGTCAATAAATGTATTGTCTTAATGATGAAACTTCAGGTTACTAAAGCGTGTGTGTCTGTCTGTCTGTCTGTCTCTAGGCTTTAACCTGCGTAAGGTGGAGGAGCAGAGAGAGCAAGAGAAGAGAGACGTCGTAGGCAACGATGTGGCAGCTATCCTGTCTCGCCGTATCGCCGTGGAGTGCAGTGATTCTGAGGATGATTCCTCAGAGTTCGATGATGAGGAGTGGTCTGATTAAGACTATAAAGCCTGTCATGAGAGAAAGCATTCCTGTTAGACCAAAACTATTTGTTTCCCTTTAATGAGGCCAGCAGTAGTAGAGGCGGAATAGGGCCACAGTGTGTGCGCGCGTGCCCGGTCTCTTCTGTCAGAGAGTGAATTATTTAGATGATCAGCCTTCTCCTGTTTCAGAGTGCCAATTCCTCTGTAACGCAGCTATGAATGAGTAAATTGAACTAGAGAGGTTCTATGTTTTTTTTTTTTCTTTTTGCATCTCCCTAGCATATTTGTAAAAGATCATCATTAATCACCTAAAGCTTTGCTTTGTTCATACACCGAAGCTGAGTATGATACATTGCATGAGGCAGTACATTAGATAACTACTACTGCTATCTTTTCTTTCTTTTTCTTTTTTTCCCTCAAATGGGTGAATTTTCTCATGGCATTGGCTTTTATTTGGAAAATTATTTCCCAGAGTAAGAAGCACAGTTTGTAAAACAAAGTTTTTACAACAACAAAAAAATTATATATATATACCGTATCATGCTTTACCATCCTGTTTCCTTGGTAACAATCTTTGTCTATTTAAGTGCTTTCATTGTATTGGTCCTTTGAGTTTGGCATTATGGGAAAATAATTTTCCCAATTGTATGTCCTTTTTCTCATGTCTTCGTACTAGGTTTGGTTTGTCAAGTGTACTGATTCTTTTTTTTCTTTTTCTTTATTTCTTTCTTTTTTTTTCTTTTCTTAAAACTCCATGTATGCCAAAGTCACTTAAGCCGAGAAGCTGGAAAAAGTTTTAAAAAAATAATTATAGAGGAAAGTATTCATTTGTTAAAAGTGCCTGCTTTATGCAAGATTAGCGCCCAAAGAAACTCCTCAACATATAAAAAAAAAAAATATCCAAAGCAGTGACGGTGGTGTTCTATAATCTTTAGATTCTTTACAGTTGTTCTGTTGTACCATGGCCACCTTACACCACAAACACTGCTGGTATAAGTTTGTATCATTTTCTTACTCATAACTTAGCAACCATTCCATTCTCACTCTAGGTTTGCAATGCCATTTGTCATGGTTATGTCTGTGAGGGCATTTAAATTGTTCTGTTCATTGCTTTTTATTCAACCTGTAAGCGATTGATTGATTAATATGCAATTTGGTTTATTATTGTTATTTACCTCTAAGTGTTACATTCCAACATGTACCAATGATGACAAAGATCTAGAGTATTAATCTAGAAGCGTTGGTGAATTTTTGACCCTGACATTATTTTAGAGTTTCTCGAAGATCGTTAAACAGACAGCAACGAGCCAATCAAAGACTAGTATTTTGGCCATGGTATGATTTAGTTTCAAGTCCGTATTCCTTATTTCCAGAAAGTATGCAATATTTTTAAGCTTTTTTAAAATTGCCTATGGTTTATAATTGTAATTGAAAGCTTTTCTATTGGTGATTTAATTAAATAAAGACCTCAAGTTATAAATGCCTTAAGTAGCCTTGCCTGCTAACTATACTTAACCACTTGTTCTCCATCCAAGTGTTAAAAGTGAGTTTGTGTACTTAGTTGTTGAGTATTTTATTTATATTTTATTATTATTTTTTTACTGCAGCGTACCAATGTATCATGCTGCTTGACCTGATCATACCAGTAACACATGCTAGTGCCTTGAGTCTGCTCCATCTCCAATTTATGTCGATGGATGTGTTGTAAGGTAAGAAATGTAACTATAATATAGGACAGGCACTATTTTGTGAAGAAGTACCATTTTAAGCTTAAATACTTGGCCAATGCTCGTACATTTTTGTACCTTCTTGAAACGTGGTACCAAACGTACCTTGTCTTTGAATGCTAAGGGACATTTTTTTTTAAAGTCCTGTGGATAAATAATTAATTGGGTTAAGTAGGTAATTAGTTAAATAGATTAGATTACATAATTCCTTGCTCTTACACAATTATTAATCTCAATATATATTTGGACTCAACTGTTACCATTAAATATTAAACCATGTATTTCAGGGTCATTGAACTGACCTTGAATGCAACTAATCCAGCTGGGCTTTGAAGACCTAACACTGGCTATCTGACCCCTCTGGGTTTTACATTTACAACCTTTCAGCTGCTATCAGTGAACCTTAACTGTGGCACTAGCATTGAGACTTTGTCAATCACCTGCTGCTTTATATTTCCAAGTAATTTTTAATAGGGATGTCTTCATTTACTTCGATTATGCTGGTTTTGTAGAGCTTAATAGAAGAAGAATATGAGGTGGCTTGGTGGTTAAGTTGTTGGACTGCGGACCGGGAGGTCCTTGGTTCGAGCCCTGACGTCGGTGTGCTGCCACTGTTGGACCTTTTAAGCAAGGTCCCCTCACCAATTACAATTGGGTGTCGAGCTGGCAACCCAACCTTTTAAATAACTGCCACAGAAACAGTGGATGTATATCCGTTGCCTAATGTGCAGTGAGGTGTGTCGATGAAACCATCCATCCATATGCAAGCTCAAATATTTTAATGGTTATATGCATACTTCCCTCTAATGTGAGCTGTAAATGGCACAACCATTTTCTCAGCAAACCGCGACACTCTTAAAATATGCACATTTAAAATGAAGGTAAACTAGGCAGAATTTTAATCAAAATGATTATTTATTTCCTTATACAAACAACACGTACATCATCTCAAAACACTTCATTTAAAAAATATCACATTCACTCATTAACATAGATATTTGTGCACCTTGTGCCAACAGCACATACTTGAAGTATAAAAGCATTCATCATCATGATTTAGAAGAACAAATGTCAAGTACTTCAGTCAATAAATAAATAAATACACAAGTAAAGAATTAAATCAAGAACCTTCAAATAAAATTTGTAAAAATTGTCAAGTCATCGTAAAGTGCGAATATTTTTTTTAAATCTCTGAATGTCAGAGTCTGTGAAAATATCAGGCACAAATTGAAGACAATTGATGCAATACGTATTTTATAAAAGCATTTGTTTGTTTGTTTTTTTAATTCTTCACTTTTTATAGTAGGAAATCTACTGCTGTGTTGGTCATAGCTGTTTTTAATGTATAGAAAATAAAAGATTCACAAACTTTTATGAAAGTTTTATATAAGAAATAAAATAAAAACTGACAGGTTACAGTAGGCTACACATATGTTTCAGGACTGTCTGTGAATGAGACACCAGATTGCTGTGACTCATGGTTCACGAGTGAGGCAGAAGTCTTGGCTACTTGCACAGTTTCCTAAGGAGGCAATGATGAGGGCACTACCAGTCAAATGTTGGACACACCTGTCCATAGAAGGTAATTCTTTCATTCTAGAACATATAACAACCATCAAGTAGCATATTTGACCATACAATGTCTCAGAAATGTGAAATCAAAACGCGTTTTATTCATTCCTTAACTGTGTTCCCGATGAAGCCGTGCATACTCTTGATATCTTCTGAGCCAACTTTAGAAGGAAGTGCTATCCAAGAGTCAATGTAATTTATACAATTAGTGAAAACTTGTTTTGGGGTAAAAATTAACCTGAAAGTGCATCTTAGACAGAATTTGTTCATTCATAAAATGGCCTTATAAAAATATCTTTTAGACAATTAAAAATATACAGTATTTTCATTTTATGTAGTGTGTCCAAACTTTTGCCTGGCAGTGCATGTGCATATGTGTTTAATTTGAGTTAAGTTAATTAATTAAAGCATGATCTACCATGGCACCGAACGGCATGGCATATTTCAGAAAGGTTTCCGCCATCCGTTACACATCACTTGGTGTGTGCGTGTTTTTGTTGAATGTGTTCGGGAGGCAGCAGCAGCAAGCTTGCCTCAGTGCTCGCTGTATGTGTGTGTTTCTGTAGGCATAAATCAAGGGGTTAAGCAGAGAGTTTCCTGTCACTGGCACCAGAGTGGCATACGTGTATAGGCCTGGTGATGATCCATCTCCGAGGAGCCCGTACAGGGCAAAGGGGATCCAACAGCTGGCAAAGATGGCAAGGATGAGTGCGAGAGTGTGCACACGTCGGCGTGTGTGCGTGCGTGCAGAGGGCAGTGTGTGTCTCTGAAGGGCGATCTGATGAGAGTGGCGAAGAACAACTTGGCAGATCCAGGCATTGAGTTGCAGCATCAGGGCGAGGGCCAGCAGAAAGCCTCCACACAGTGTAGCCAAATGCACTCGGGTCAGTGGCCAGACCACACTGCATGATTTTCCATTGTCCAGACAGTTCCAACCTAAAGCAGGAAGAGCACCCTGTAGGCCTGCCAGAGCCCACCCCATAGCCAGAGCACAGCGAGTATGGGTGTGTGTGCGACGTGAGCCATACGTCAGGGCTCGGTGGAGAGACAGGAATCTGTCTAGGGTAATGCCCAGTAGTGAGAAAACAGAGGCACTGAGTGCGCTGACCAGCAGGCCCACACTAGCCAGTTCCAGTCCCATTGAGGACACACACCACTGAGACATAAAATACATCAACAGTCCCACACCTGCCAGAAAGTCTGCCCAAGCTAAGCTACCAATGAGAAGGAACATGGGTGCCCTCAAAGATGCCGAAGAGAGGATGGTCACTATGACGATTGCATTCTCGCAGCAAATCAGGGCACCTGACACACACAGTGCAATATCCCATGGACTGAATATTGTTGACACCATGGGGTCGGGTGTAAGGCGGACATCAGAGAGCTGCAGGAGCGGATCGATCTCAAAGACAACCTCCAAACCCACGTCAGAGTCATTAAGGGCCATGTCTGCAGGAGAGAAGGAGAAGATAATTGATCAGTACAGTAATGCTCCACATATAACATCCTGTATATAGGGTTATTTTAGGAAACACTTTTGGTCAGAAATAATCCAGTGTGCTTATGAAATCCCACAATGCACTGCAATAGATTGGTACACCGACAGATACGAAGTACTCAAAGTAATTTTTGCAGCTGTAGATAAAATATATAGACAAAAACAAAAGTGAATATATTCATGACATAACAGGTTTATGCTTAAATTTAATGCAGGTGGGCTTTTTATTTCATAACTTTCATTTTACAAATAGCATTTTATTAAATTGGCCTAGATGTCATTAGACAGTAGTTACAGACCAAATTGTTGTTATTATCTGTATTTGGATTTAAAGATTCAATCCAAGCGATCAAAAAAAAAAAAAGCAAAACAATATCAACTCCATAGGAACTATAATGCCTTTAAAAATTGTGGAGTGCAAATTGCCTCACTAGAACAAAACGCATGACGACTTAGGAAAGACCTTCATTAGGTTTGCTAGAGTAGGTACAGTATAAGAAAAAAATATATATGTATAAGAAGAAAATATGCAACGCCAGTGTACTCCAGAGCTATGTGTAAGATGAAAGTTATGAAATAAAAAGCCACTTTTTGGAAACACTGAGCTAAACTTTATCTTATGAAATGTTTCAAATTCATGTTTAAAAGTGACCCCATAAAAATGTACACTCTTCATTCTCTAGCGTCACGTGTTTAGGTCCCCTAGAGCCTAGAGCTTACGTAACATCTAAACACGTTTTTTTTTTTTTTCTGGAATCTGCTGGACAGCGCGAGTCTCATCGCACGGAGGAGGCTGAACCATGAATCACGGACTGAGCCGAAGCCGAGCGAAGAGAGCCGAACTGAGATGCTGAGATTGCTCAAGCGCTGCTGTTCCAGTCGTCACGGCGAGCGAGATGAAATGCCTCACAATGCACGAAAGCTTAGTACCTATTTCACCGCAACGAATATGATGTGATGTTAAGCAGAACTTACTGAGGTGATCGAGTTTGCTCAAGGACAGCTTCTGTCTTCAGTGCTCCAGCATCCAAGACAAGTGTCTGCACGATGGGAGCTGAAATCCGATTTCGATCTTAATCCTTTCCGACGCTAAAAAACAAACAAACAAAAAAAAACAGGCACGAGTGCTCTTTCAGTCTTTCTTCTTCTTCGTCCTCCTGCTGTCTTGTCCTCTCCGTAGTCGTCGTGAGCTCTTCTGTGTAACACCCGAGTCTGATGGGCTGCTCTACCTTCATTGATTCCCTCCTGACGTCAGTTACGACGAAGCGCGCTGATCTATCCCCCCTCCCCCACCCCATCCCCGCGCAGCCAATCACGAAGCGCCTCTGGACAGCTTCGGCTGGCGTAATTTCATTCACAAAAATACCGCATTCTTTCACCCCGCCCACTGCGACGGCCAGAGGGAAGGAGAGGCTGTGGATGAGTGTGCTGACTGGCAATCAGTTCGGTTACTTACGGGAAAGTCGTGGATAACTGACGTGGGTGTGTGGGGGGGGGGGGGGAGTGTTGCGCATTCATATTGCAAAGCATTAAAAAAATTACAAGTATTAATTTTATTATATCACTGTGTGTGTGTGTGTGTGTGTGTGTGCGCGCGCGCGCTCCCGTGCGTTCGTGCCTGCGCACTCTTCTGAGCGTGAGTCACCCCTGTCCGTGGTGCTGAAAGACCCTTGGCGCGTAGAGCTGACTTCCAGTGACGTCAGCAATTGTGCACATTTTGGGTACACGTCCGAGCTGCTTGAGTAAGATCACCTTTACCTGACTTTGCCACGATGTACCGGGGTTATTTATGCGCCACACAATGCGGCATCATTGACCGCGAGCGCAGCGTTGCCCGTCTGCAATAACGTGAGATGGCACTAAAAGGGTGACGCTATTTCCTGGCAGATGAGTCGGGGATTCTCGCGCTCTTTGGTGTGATATAGAGGGGGGGGGGGGGGGGGGGAAGGGGGGCGTCGCAGTGGAAGCGTGGCTCTGCATTTCAATGAAGCAAGTGGGCGAGGAGCGAAGTGTCGGGGAAATCTCCTCTCCTCATCCTGGCCTATATAAGGAAGCGTTTCCGGTGCTCTCCAATTGGAGACAAAAACAAAAAAAAACAACCCTTAAGAATAAAACCAGGGATACTGAAAAAAGAAGAGATTGCAAGGACAATTAATAATTAGACAGGGGGCTCCTAGAACCTCTGCTGTGATAATCCGTAAAATGGATTACAATTCCCTTTAAATGTGTCTCACAAAATACATGCCCACAACCTTCCTCCTCATCTTAAACAAAGGAATCCATTTTAGGATAAATAAAGCAATCTTAGTTTCTAAAATTAAATAGCAATCTATCTTTTATACCTGTTGCATAATCCAAAAATAATTTATGCACATCATAGTCGTCATGAATCCAGAAGTACTGCATGAGATTTGATGGACTCTTACATGCCCTGTTCTGTCTTTTCCATGGTGACGGAGGAGAGAAGGAGGAGGAGGAGAAGGAGGAGGAGGAGGGGGGGGGGCGCAGAGTGCGTGGGTGAGTGTGTGTGAGGAGACTGCGGATTTCCTCCTAGTTACCTAACATCAAGAAAAAAAAGACTGTCTGCATCCATGGCTTCACCAAATCCTTCCAGCCTGAAGATATCCACTATATACAATATACTCACTTTTGTATAGACTTTGCTTGAAATCCAGTGAGGTTAGAGTGCAGTGTAGACTGACCAAAAATGCAGAAGACTGCAGAGAGGTGAAGGGCTGGACATCATGTTATGTAACTGTGCGAGACTGTTCATTTCTCTGTCATATGAACATGGAGAGAGAGAGAGAGAGAGAGAGAGAGAGAGAGAAGAAAATGAAGGAGGGGGAAAAATTAGCTATGAAGGCAGGGTAGAACTGGATTTTATAATGTTACACCTGCAGAAGCGTGACTACAACAATAGGAGAAAACATCGACTGTGTTTACTTTCAGACTAGTTGCTGAAACTCTCCTCTAGACCAGACTTAGACCAGTCTTTGCAGGCTGTGTGAAGATGACCTTGTGAAACTCGTGAAGCCTGAAGATTGAGAATATAAGAAGAATAATGACTGCAGTGTGACCAAGCAGGCACAGAGTATCTGGATCAGACTAGTACTGGCACATATTGGATTCAGTACCCTTTTGTTTGTATAGCTTAGTGCTTTAGCCTTTTTCACAAGGCAGTTTTATAGAATGCATAGAAAAACTCTACAATAACATGAGCAGAAATTGTGTGAGGAACCAACTCAGACAGAAACCATCTTCTTCTGAATACCACAGGAGAGTGGTGTTATACATTATTACATTAGCAATATAGAGAAAAGGCAAATAATACTAAATGTATTTAAAGGATTGTGGAATTTTTGTTATGTTCATATGATAGATAGAATTTCTGTATATAGAAATTCTGAAATAGAATGGAATAAAACAATATGGTTGAATATCACTGTTACCTCACACATCCAGGATTGTGGGTGCGAATTCTTCCCTCCAGTGTAGGTGAACAGTGTTTTCATGATGTAGCATGAAATAGTTATTCTACATTATGTAACAACATAAACTTAATGTCCATCTATCTAGGAACCTCTGTAGTCCAACTAGGGGTTGTGGAGGCCTGTGGTGATTACCATTGTATTTATTCCCATTTTACGACTATGGTAGGGCCTTCAGTCACTCACACACTATTTGGGGACACCAATTAGCCTAACCTGCATGTTTTTGGACTGTTGAAGGAAACCCACCCAGCACTGGGAGAATATGCAAACTCCATGCACACCAAACCCTAAGGTGGGAATCAAGCCTGGACCCTGGAGGTGCAAGGCGACAGTGCTAACCACTACACCACCGTGCCGCCATAAACTTAATAGCTTAGTAATATTTCTGAGATTAAACGGCTGATGAAAGATAGTTTACATTATAAAGTTTAAACGAGAAAGTCAATAATCATGACAAGGAATTTTAATGCTACACATTATGTAACTGAAAGACCATTCAGACTAACATGCTACATAGTCAGAAAGTCTGCTTATATAGCTGTCTTTGGTGCTAGCAAAACATTCTTCTGTTCTGTCGATATTAAAAATGGGGAAGGTACTCAGCATCAAGTGCATTTTGTTCTTCATCAAGTATCAGGTATTTGTTTTGTCTTAAATATTCAATTATCAGCATTGATCATTATACCTGCATGTGTGAGTTTCTATACGTTCTGGCTCATTATATTGACCAAGAACGGACACTGTGGTTAGGATATTGATACGGCGTGACCGGCTGTTTGGTTGCTTGTCAAGTAACTGGTCTCACATTACACACGTTCCAGTCTCCCTGATTTAGGATGCATGATGTCACACGTACTCTTGCTCACACTTCTCTCTCTCTGCATCACAGCTCACCAGTCTGTCCTGTTCCTCAAGGACACAGCTCGGAGGCTGCTTTAATTGGTATTTTGATGTGTCATTTGCCAGCTTGAATGTTTAGTACATTGTAGATGCCTTTTAGGAGTGTGTGCTGTATTGCTTACGTCAGAGTATTTGAGGACTCCGAAGTGTTATAGTTAGCACAGGCTGCAGTGCTGAAAGTTTTGATAGATTAGAAAGGTTTTTTGTTGTTGTTGTTGTTGTTGTTAGATTTTACATTTCTATATACTGTAAGGACTGTGTGGTTGTCAGGATGAGGTGCGTCACATTTTTGTTGTGTTGCACTATGCTGCAAATGCAGCTGATGGTGACCCGCTCACAAAATACAGGTAAGAATCGATACATTCAAACCGCAAAACTGTATGTCATTTAAGTCTGCTCACTTTAATAAAGCTCAAACAGATTATATGTTTTGGATGACATATAATCCTACTCAGTACTGGCCTTCTGTCTATATTCTTTACCTTTCAGTATTATTATTTTAGTCTTAGTTTAAGTATCTGTTGGATTCCATGTCAGATCACCTTCTTAGTGAACTTTAAAGAAAGACACTTGTGCATCATACTGTTTGTACATATGATGATGCTAAATTTCTGAAGTAGTAATAATGTACACTAAGAAATAGACAACTAATTAGGTTTAAATTAATTATGACTATTGTGACGTAGGAGTTTTTAAGTGTATTTAAAATAAAAATTAATTATTTTCAACATGTATAATTTTGGCTATAATAATTAAATTAACAGTGAGTTTGCAATTTAATGAATAAAAACAAAATTCCTACATATACTGTATCCTAAACCTTTGTCTGCATGCCTCAAACGGTGGGTCAGTTTGCGACATTCCATTATTTCATCATTACTTGGGTGATGGCTTTTGAAGTTCTTTTAAATTCATAGTTGATCTCTTTTACAATTTTGACTGTATGTTTGATAATGAAATATTTATTCATGTCTATAAGTAGAAGCCTGCTGGGAGCTGAGCCAACCAGTTTAATGGAAATTTATAATTGAAGTCTGAAACTTCTCTGTATCTGACAAGATGAGGCTAAAGCCATGGATTCCTATTTGTTCCTATACTTGACAGATGATTCAGCCATTGCTGACTGTTCTCAGCTGGATTCATGTGATCGATGCACCGGTGGAGATCCTGCTCTCAATCTGACAAACTGTATTTGGAGAAGCTGTGACAATGGTAAGGGAACATGCAAACATGTACACAAACATAGAGATGGTCTTATATAATATTCCAGCTCTGTCTTTCTCTATTTGGTGCTCAAAGTGTCTTACTGTGACACGTGATTCCTTGGGGAGTGCACTTGGGAACAGGACAGTGAATAATTTAAGCGCACACACGGTGTCATGGCAGCCATCACACATAGACACCATCCCCAGTAAATAATTCAGCTCTATTTTCTGTTCTAAGGAAAATGGACTGTAAGGAAAATGCTTTGTAACACTGAGAAAAAAAAAAGAAAGAAAAAAAAAAGAAGACAAAACTCGGAACACATAAATGTCATAAAGTCAAATGTTTTAGAATATGTTTATGATAGTTGAGGATAGATTTTGAGGTTTGTATCAGGCCGATTTGGAATTGGCACTAGGATGCTTTTGTCAAGAAGACTTCGCTATGTGTGTGTGTGTTTTTTTTTTTTAACATTTTATCCAAATTTGAATCCAAAGCTGCAGACTGTACCTTTAATTTTTTACTCATTACATAATGGTATGTACAGAGCAGTTTCACTTTTGTAACTCTTAGTTTCACTGTAGTTATTAAATAGTTTAGAGTACCAAAGACCATGCTTTAAGATGAGGTTTAAAGCTCACTCACCATCTATACCATTAAATCCAGTATTGAGACTATAGGGCACAAGGACAGCATGACTGGCATCACAGGGCACACGCACATACATACACACACACATACTCATTCGCACACTATGGGCGATTTGGGAACAGCAATAAGCCTAAACTGCATGTCGTTGGACTGTGGGAGGAAACCCACCAAGCACAGGGAGAACATGCAAACTCCATGGATGCAGAGGCAGGAATCAAACCCGGCAAGGAATCGAACCCGGACCCTGGAGGTGCAAGGCGACAGTGCTAACTACTTCACCACCGTACCACTGGTTTAAAGCTGATTTTTTTTTTATGTTCTCTTTTCTTGCTTAGATAATAACACAAGATGCATACCTGACACAGAAGACTCTGGAGAGTGCACTGTGTTCAATGAGACAAACTCCTGCCCAAGTGAGTATCACATGACATTAAAAAGAAGGAATCCTAAACTCATTTCACACATGAAAATATATGCACACTCAACGTTGTGTCTGTTTGTATTTGTGTGTGTGTGTGTTTGAGTAGTTAGTGAGAGGTTTGAAGACAGTGGATCAGGTAAGCTTTTAGGTCTTGGTTCCCCTTATCTCTAACCATTTCCCTCTTATGTAATTTAATACTTCTGTAGCTGACCATCTATATGATTCCCAGCAATAATGAAGCCCGGTGTGTGAATAAAAGCCACTTTGAAATTGACCTAATTCTATCCATCTTGCTCAGATGACTCTTCTAAAGGCTCAGAGTTTTCTCAGGCATCATTCGACCTGTCCAGCTTCATAGGTGGGATCATACTTGTGTTGTCACTCCAAGCAGGGGCCTTTTTTGCTTTGCGCTTCCTCAAGACAAAAGACAGCTCTTACGAGACCATGTGAGTGCCATGTTTATATCTGTGCTTGCTTTTTTATGGCTTATATACATGTGTGATGTTATTCTGTTTGGCCTGATCATGCTTATTATTATTATTATTATTATTATTATTATTATTATTATTATTATTATTATTATTATCTGTTTTAAAAGTTGATATACAAGTACACATGTATAAAGGCAAAACAATAACTCTTGATAAATGTAGATACTGAAATCAGAATGTGCATCTTTTTAGTAATCTAGTTTAAACATGAGTGTACCCAAGTTTTCCTTTTCTTTTTCTTTATTTCTTCTTTTTTTCTCTCTTTTTTTTTGTTGCATCTATTAATATATAGTGACCAACCCCAGTGAGGAGATCAAACAGCAAGGTAATAATATATATAAAAAATATATAGAAGTACAGAACAGCAAGAAATGAGAAGAATAGAAGAGGCAGTTGAGAAACCAGAAGCAAGAGATGACCGAGCAGTACAAGACGGATGCTCGTTTTAAGATCCTCACCTATTTATTTGGGTTTTTATTGTTAGTTTATTTGTTTGTTTGTGATTTTTGTGTGTTTCCATATGTTTTGAAAATCTTATTGATCAGTTATTGATATTAATGTGTTCTGTCCTTAATGTGTTCGGTTTTTAATTCTGTTTTAGCTGGTTTGTCAACTTTTTTTTTTTAGTTTTTTGAGTTCTGCTTGTTTATTTTTTAGGTATATAATTAATATGAAATTAGTAAATCATCAATTGTATAGTGTATAGAATAAGTATATACACAATAAATTAATATTAGTGGTTGATGTTGAATAGAAATTTGATTTAGCTGCCTAATCTGTCATTTACAGTTATGCTACATAAAAAGAAAGAAAAGTTGTTTAGAAGTGATTCCTCTGATTATTATTAATTGTTTCTGCAACAACATTTTACATTATTGCTTGGTAAATTTGTTTAATAATTACATTCGGATGTAAGTACACAATGTGGCCTGTAGGGGGCAATATAGTGACACCTGATAAGTTCATACCACTTCTGACTGTAACTAATAGGACAATAAATAAATGATATATAAATAAACGTATATGTTGCCTTTTCCATTACATAGCTGAGAAACTACTATATTGAATATTGAATATATAAACATACTGGATATTTCAAATAAAATTACCTATTACCTATTATCTTATCTCTATACTGCTTGTTCTGTTCAGGGTCCTGGAGCCTATTCTAGGGAACTCCCCTGTATAGCATGAGGTGGTTTACACCCTGGAAGGGGTGCCTGTCCATCACATGGGGCAAACTCTCACTTTCTCATTAAAACACACATTCTCATTAAGATTTATCAAATCTAGCATGACCTTAAAAGTATATGCAAGGGCATGCAAATAATGCGGGAACTTGATAATTAGTATCAGCTGCTGCTCATGAGTTATCTGGAATATAGGTACATCACACCAGGCATAAAACTTTACATGAACTTCAGTGTCTAACTTGGAGTACATCTAATGCCACATGTTTCTGAACCACTATTTTTGCCTATGCTATACCATTTCATCAGATGAATCTGTGGAAGTTTTCAATGCCTCCATCAAAATGTTTTTTTTTTGTAGGTTTGTAAAAATACATACTTTAATTTCTCTAATTGTGTAATCTTTCCCCCATGATAGTTTTTGTCATTGCCAATCTAAAACAAAGAAGGTATTGGCTATTCCCTTCCATTCTGGCATTGAACATGGTCATTATGTGGGTGTACTAATATCAGAAATAATTTCTATAATACTCAGATTTTCCCTTGTCAGTAGAACTATTCCAGGTAGCATTATGAAGTCTCCTGGCATAGGCCACAGGCTTCTCACAACCCTGTACAGGAAAAGCAGACAATGATCTCACAGATTTCAAAATAAATGAATGAACTATTCCTATGCTGTATGTGATATTGTTCCTAAAAATTGTCCAGTCAAATGGGATTCCAGAATGAAACAAAAATATTCAAATGGACATACAAAAGCCAAATGGACTTTATTAAACCAAATCCACCTTTATTTCAACAGGAAAAGATCAGGTACTAAGCATAGCAAGATCAGTAGTGCTTGGTGACAAACTGGTAGAAAGAAACACAAAGTGTATACTTTTATACTGTGACTCTGTGTGTGTATTTGATAGAGTTCAGGTGCATGGAAGCAGTAGTCAAATGAACGTGAACATGTGAGCTTGGAGTTGCCGTTCACAGCAGCCATGTATGAACGCCACAAGGGACTCTGGGACTCATGGGAAAAATGCCTATGATAATGAGATGATATTATAATGTGCAAAATAGCAGCTGTTACTCAAATTTAAAGCTGCTACTCAAATTTATAAAGCAAAAGTGAAAAAAGCCATTAAACAAGATAAAGGGTCAGAAAACTGTCTGTATGTGGTGGTAAAATAATAAATCAATAAAACAGGTGAAAAGACAAAAACAAACTCAAGCTCTCTTACTATAAAAATATTTTTTTTAAAAACGCCTCAAAACCCAAAGATTTCAAGATAGGAAAAATAGAGGCAGGCATGATATCCACAGGAAAATCATTCCAGAGTTTAGGAGCGGTAACTGAATAAGTGTAATTGCCCCTATGACTTAAAGTTGATTTGGAAACTGTGAGCAGTAACTGATCACTAGACCTGAGAGACCATTTAGTATTGGATGGCTGTAAGAGGCCAGAAACGAATAATTGTGGTAAATTTATTACAGCCTTATAGGCAGTTAACCAGACCTTGATCTTAATTCTGAACTGAACAGGGAGTCGGTGTACGGATTCCAAGATAGGAGTTATGGGTTTCTGCTTACATCTTCTTGTGTAGAAGTACAGCAGCTTTTTTAAACAAACCGAGAGAGATCGGGTCAACACCAACATGAATGGCATGACAATACTCGAGTCAAATTGAAATAAAAGTGTCTATAACTATAATTTACTAGTTTATCCAGAGTAAAATGATGCATTTTAAACGACCATGGTTTTTAACAGTTGGTTTCAGCGAACAGATAGTATATCTATACCAGGGTTGTGAAAAGCTCCACCGTCACAGTTTTATTCTCCGTCTCATTAAAACCATCCATGATGTGACATCCTTTAGACAGGCCAACAGTGGTTTTATACTGTTTGTATTCATATGATTTATAGGAAAGTACATTTAGATGTCATCTGCAGAAAAATTCCATATTTCGTAATAATGAACACTAATTCCAGTAAGTTAAATAAAATATCAAAGGGCTGAGAATAGACCATTGAGGGACCCGACATGTGAGAGATGCTGAGGAGGATACAGAGGCCCAAAACCCAGCAGAAAACTTTTATTCCTGAGGTATGTTTTTTCCATGTACAAGATTAATCCTAATTCTGTGTTCAGTGTATTCAGTGCCGTGACGAGCTTGTTAACCAATCTGTAATAGTGTGTCTCTAAACAAGACTGCAGCTGTACAGAAACAATGTTGAAAAAAACAGGGGTTTAAAAAAATGGTCTAAATGTAGATACAGATGAACCACTTGTCCAATAGTGGCAAAAACTTCTTGATCTCATGATATCATAATCCCAATCATCTCCTTTAAAAATCATGTACGGAATGCTGATAAGGGCGAGGGTTATATTAAGATGATGAGGACAAAATATTGCTTTATTAATTGAAATGCAGGGATAATTATTGATTAGGTAATTGCCAGTTAACATTTTCTTTAACTTGTTCTTGTAGGACATTTCCCCCTGTCTTTCTTCTGCATGGCCCTGCCTATCTCAAACCTTACAGTAATAAAAAATATTCAATTTAATCAGGATAGATAAAAGCAGTGGTAGATTTCCATCCATTCCATTCCACTCCATCCATTCCATTCCACTCCAGCCATTGTCACTAACTTCACAGCCATCCCTAAGCTTCCCCTCAATCACAACTCCAGCCTTTAAAAAGATGTGAAATCGCTGATAGAGCTGGTGGATGATCTGTCCTTTTTTTGAACATCTTACTCCATTTAGCATGAGTTTTTTTTTTTTTTTTTTTGTGAGATTAACATTAAAACTCTTCAAACAACTTTAATAGTAATAATAATATAACCCAATATAATACCTAAACTAACAATATACTAATAATACTTTAATTTTTAAATTTTCTCTATAATTTTATATTATTATATTCCTTTTCTAACTTTAATCAAGTAAAAAAACTTGTATAAAATTTGGAGTGTGACCAAAGGATGACCCGTACACACAAAAAGTAAGAAATCAATGATGGAAAACATACTGTATGTTATCAAACGTCAATGTTTAAAATCATATACTGTAGGCTAGTGATCAAATTATGATTTAAGAATAGAATTAACTTACGAATCAAAATTTTATTGATCAGTCTTTTAAATCAGGACACATAATAATAATAATAATAAATAATAATAATAATTATTAAGAAGTTGTTTCTTAAAATTTGGAAGGAGAGTGTAAAAGTTCTGTAACTAATAGAATGTTTACAGCAACAGAAACAAGAGAAGAGATTGCAACATGAAAAACTTGACAACAATCAGCTTCCCTAGCTGTAGGAAACAGAAAACCACAAGACTGCATCATGGTGGAAGATTTTATCTTTCACTGTTATTGCAAGTTACACTTTAATGCTAAAACATACAGTAAGGTACAACCCAAATTGAAATAAAACCAAAAGAAGACACGAGGGTCAGTTTATCTGGATAAAGTATGCTGGATTTTATTGCAGCAACAAAGCCCATGTGGGAGATTTTTTGTCTTCCACCCATTGGTGTTGCCTCAACACAAGTTATTAAACATGTACTTAAAATTAGTAAAAAGAATCAAAGAAAGACTTCTCACTCAATGCACATCTGGATGAAGTAAGACAGGATTTATTGCAGAAATCCGAGCCAAGTGTTAGTGTGTCACCTATTGCTCATGCACGTATATTTCACCTACTGTTACATGCACACATATATGTATATCTGAAAGATATGCTTACACCCAAGTGAGCCAACCCAATGCATGCTCAAGGACAGGCAAAGAGCGGACTGAAAAGCAGGTCAATGCACACTTCTTTTATACTGTCAACCAAGGGAGGGACTCAAACACTGTCTCCTCAGGATGACAGGATGTCGCTGTTCATGCGCCACACACCACATTCCCGATAGGTGGCGACAGGCCTCATCATCGATCTCTTCATCTAATTAGTTTTGTAATGTCATTTGTTTATTGGGCTCTTATTTTCTGATGCTCACCCATGTTCTGTTACTGATGCTCTTTTTTCTGTATGCATTTTATTCATGCAGTGGATTAAGCTGCGTTCTGCTTCTGCCGTTTGTTTGTTGTGGTTTTTTGCCACATCCGCCCTGTAAGAGATAATGTGTGCTGCTCAGCACGGTCACAAAAAAGAAAATATTATACCTTATGCCTTTCCCCTAACACCACTCAATTCAGTCCGGGGATTCATCTCTCTTAAACAAGGTGCTTCATATTGCATCTGTCATGTCTTCCTGAGTTGAGTGAGACGCAGATGCAGAATCCATTTGTATCAGCAGGGTTTTTATTGAATATTCTTTTTTCTCTCAAAACAAACAAAAAACACAAACAAGAAACAACACCTAACAAAGTCCCGTGACGCTCACGGCCACTCCGAGCGCGGCTTCCCAGGCAGGGTCTGCAGGTGGGCGAACGTGACCCGTTTCGGCTTCTGGAGGATAAGTGGAAATCAAAGGAAACTCTTGTACAGTCCTTGTGACTCTTGAGGGTCTTTCCTTCCTCCCAGAGTCCCACACCTGCAGACACTGCTCAATCCTGGGAGCGAGACGGGCAGAAGAGAAGCATTAACGTGTATGACATATAACAAGGAGAGGGAACAAGTGAGGACAAACATAAGGTGCACAACAGTGAACCGACGAAGCCCTACGGGTTCGACTGGAATAAATAGTAGACACACCAGGGAATCACAGGTGTTCGTGTTTAGTGCTTAAGTGCTTAAGTGCTGGTAGTGAATACATAGACACACTAGGTGGGGACAAAGAGTCAACTCAGTAATCCGGGGAACTTGATCTTATTCCCCTGATCCGTGGAGGTACGGGTGTTACAGTACCCCCCCCCCCAGGACCGGCTCCCGAGAGGGGGTGTGAGGGCTGTCTCCGTGTAACCGGAGGGAGTCGAGGCTCACCTACCTGATGGGATGGCCGGTGAGGGGGACGACCCGGACGTCGCGGCGCCGGGCGTTCTGGTCTTTCCAGATGGAAATCCCTAATGAGCCCTCTATGCAAGATGTCCTTTGCTGGCACCCAGCTCCGTTCCTCCGGGCCATACCCCTCCCATTCCACCAGATATTGAAGGGAACCCCCTCTCCTCCGGGAGTCTAGTAGTTTTTTGACTCGAAACGCCGGAGCGCCCTCAATCTCCACGGCTGCTGGGGTTGCTGGTTCCGCCACACCTTCGTCCAGCGGTCCCCGGGTCACTGGTTTAAGAAGAGAGATATGGAAGACAGGGTGGATGCGTAAATGGGTTGGTAGTTGTAGTTTAAAAGAGACAGGGTTTATTTGGGCTAAAATAGGAAAGGGACCTATATAGCGGGGTGTGAGCTTACGGCAGGGAAGATTCAAGTGAAGGTCCCTTGTGGAGAGCCATACTCTATCGCCTACCTGGAGCGGAGGACTTTCCCTTCGTCGTCTATCGGCAAATTTCTTAAAGCGACGAACTGCCTGGGAGATCTTAGTGTGGGCCTCTTCCCATACCTTTTCCGCTCTTTTAAACCAATCGTCCACCCGAGGGACTTCGGTGGGTGTGGCATCCCAGGGACAGAGCGGGGGTTGATGCCCAAGTATACATTGGAAGGGCGTTAGGCCGGTAGCGGAGTGACGTAGCGAATTTTGCGCGTATTCCGCCCAGATTAAGCATTCTGCCCATTCGTGTTGACGGCTACTACAATATGCTCGAAGATATTTTCCGAGCTCCTGGACAGTCCGCTCGGCCTGACCATTAGACTCGGGGTGATAGCCCGACGTTAGGCTAACAGTGGTGCCCAATTTCTGAAAGAAAGCTTTCCAGACTCGTGCGATAAATTGGGGCCCACGATCGGATACGATATCTTCGGGGATACCATAGCAGCGAAACACGGTTGAAAATAAGGCTTCTGCCACCTGGAAGGCTGACGGGAGGGAGCCGAAAGGGATAAATCTACACCCCTTGGAAAACCGATCGATCACGACTAGAATAGTGGTGTAGCCCTTAGATACAGGCAGATCCGTGACAAAGTCCACTGAGATATGGGACCACGGTCTGTGAGGAGTATCTAACGGCATTAATTTACCAACCGGCAGGTGTCTAGGATTTTTTGAGGTTGCACAAACTGCACAAGACGAAACCACTGTTTCTACTGACTTCCGCATATTTGGCCACCAGTACTTTGGCTCTAGCAGTCTACAAGTCCGAATGATCCCGGGGTGTCCGGCCGCTGCACTCGTGTGTGCGTGAATGATTACCTGTTCTCGTAGGGACACCGGTACGTAGGTTCTCCCCGGAGGACATTGTCGCGGCGCGGCGTGGGACCGTGCCGCTTCTGCAATCTCCGAGTCGAGGTCCCACATGATCGGTGCCACCACGAGAGACGAGTGCAGGATTGGCTCGGGCTCTCTGTGTTCCCCAGGGGCTGTGTAGTACCGGGATAAAGCATCTGCTTTCTTATTTTTTGACCCGGGGCGGTAAGTAATAGTGAAGCGGAAGCGAGTAAAGAACAGAGCCCATCGGGCTTGGCGAGGGTTTAATCGTTTTGCTTGTTGGATATATTCTAAGTTGCGATGATCGGTCAGCACTACGAATGGGTGATCGGCTCCCTCTAGCCAGTGCCGCCACTCCTCTAACGCCGCTTTTACTGCTAACAGTTCGCGATTGCCGATATCATAGTTGCGCTCGGCAGGGTTAGTTTACGCGAAAAGAAAGCGCAAGGGTGGAGTTTTTCTGGGTTGCCATGACGCTGTGACAGCACCGCCCCAATCCCCACTTCAGAGGCATCGACTTCAACCAAAAAAGGCTTGGTTGGGTCGGGGATTTTTAGAATGGGTGCCGTAGTGAATGCGGTCTTCAGATCTTGAAACGCTCTGCGTGCCTCCGGCGGAAACTCACGCAGACGCTTAGGCTTCCCCTTTAGTAGGGTTGTTAGCGGCGCTGCCAGCATACTAAAACCTCGGATAAAGCGTCTATAAAAGTTAGCGAAACCCAGAAAGCTCTGTAGCGCCTTTACCGATTGGGGTTCCGGCCATTGTTGCACCGCCTTCACCTTGGACGTCTCCATTTCGACCCCCAGTGGCCCTATGCGGTAGCCGAGGAATGCGATCTCCTTTTATGGAACTCGCACTTCTCCGCCTTCGCATAGAGCCCGTGTTTGCGCAATCGATGAAGGACGGCAGTTACATGTTGGACGTGCTCGGAGTATGACCGAGAGTAAACCAAGATATCATCCAAGTAAACTATCACATATCGGTTTAACATATCCCTAAACACGTCGTTCATGAACCCCTGAAACACCGCAGGTGCGTTTACCAATCCATAAGCCATCACGTTGTATTGGTAATGGCCAGATGTAGTGCTAAACGCCGTCTTCCACTCATCGCCCTTACGCACACGAACGAGGTTATAGGCGCTGCGGAGGTCGAGTTTAGAAAAAACAGAGGCGCCTTGGAGTTGGTCGATGGCGGTCGGTACCAACGGTAGTGGGTGCTTGTATTTTACTGTTACTGCATTGAGACCTCTATAATCAATACAGGGACGTAAACCCCCCCCTTTCTTATCGATAAAGAAGAACCCTGCCGAGGCGGGTGACGTGGACCTACTGATAAGACCCTGCTGGAGAGCTTCACTCACGTATTCCTCCATAGCCCGTGTCTCCTCCACGGACAATGGGTAAACACGCGAGCTCGGCGGTGTTTTCCCCGGCAAAATCTCAATCGCGCAGTCCCACGGCCGATGAGGGGGAAGTCGTGCGGCTGCCCTAATGCTAAACACGTCTTGAAACTGTGCATACTCAGATGGTACTTCTATTGATACTAGGGCTAGCGGGCTCTCAATGGATGTGGTTTGGACCGTCAATGTAGGCGGTATACATTTTTTAGCACATCTAGGGGCCCATGATAGGATGCGAGATTTTTCCCAATCAAAATTAGGATTATGAGAGCTGAGCCATGGGAGACCCAACACGACGGAATGATCTGACCGAGGGAGTACAAAGAATTTTAGTTCCTCGGAATGACCGGGAAAAGTTAATCGGAGGGGCGCAGAGATTTGTTTAATAGGAGAATGCCGAAGGTTATGACCATCCAAAGCTTTAATTGCGATAGGGGCTGGTAGCTTCGACAAGGGAGCCTGTAGCGAGGAAAGAAGAGAAGATGTTATAAAATTTCCAGCCGACCCAGAATCTACAAGGGGAAAGACACACATAGACTGGTTAGCATACGACAATTGTGCTTTAACACAGAAGGAGTGATGTGTGCGTGGAGGTGTGATGTGTATTACTTTTTGGAGTAAGGGGCAGTGATTTATGGTATGTTTTTCCCCCCCACAGTACAAGCACAGCCCCTCTTGTATGCGTCGTCTCCTCTCCTGGGCCGTGAGTCGGGATGTGCCGAGGTCCATAGGTTCTCCCGGAGTTCCTTCCCGAGGCTCCGTCGCGGGGGTGCTGAGGCTGGGACGATGGCGGAACTCCGACCGTTTGGGCGGGGTTTTCGGGGAGATGTGTCGTCTCTGGCTGCGGAGGTGCTGGTCTAGTTTGATGGCCAGCGTGATGCACTCATCCAGGGACATGCCCGTATCCCGGCAGGCCAATTCTAGCTGGACCTCGGGTTGTAGCCCATCCCTGAATCTAGCGAGGAGACTGCGGTCACACCAGCCACTCTCCGCGGCCAGTACCCGAAAACGGATCGCATAATCCGCCACTGTGGCAGTCCCTTGTTTCAGCCTCAGCAGCTGTTGTTCCCCCGTTCTGCCCTGATCGGGGTGGTCGAACACCGTGCGGAACTCCGAAAGAAATTGCGGGTAGTTGGATGCCGCGATTCTGCCAGCGCTCCAAACCGCCGCGGCCCAATCCATAGCGGTTCCTGTGAGCTGCTGCGTGACGAAGCTGATCTTCTGTAGATCCGTCATGTTCGGGAAATCCAGGAGCCACAGCTCACAGGCCAGGAGAAACCGCTTGCACCCCTCCGGATTCCCGTCATACCTTTCCGGGGGGTTCGGGCGAGGTGGTAGCGGTGTGGAGCGCGGACCTGGCGCGCAGAGCGAAGGCAAGCGGTGCATAAGTTGTTCCATCCCGCGCGCCAGGTCATTCACGGCTCTGGCCAACCCGTCAATCTCATTCTGTTGGCCTCGGATGTAATCGAGGACGGGGGCTTCGTCCTCAGGAAGCGGGGTTCCTGCTGCGTCTGGTAAGGTCGGTTCATCTGTCATGTCTTCCTGATTCGAGTGAGACGCAGATGCAGAATCCATTTGTATAAGCAGGGTTTTTATTGAATATTCTTTTTCTCTCAAAACAAACAAAAAACACAAAAAAGAAACAAAACCAAACAAAGTCCCGTGACGCTCACGGCAACTCCGAGCGCGGCTTCCCAGGCAGGGTCTGCAGGTGGGCGAACGTGAACCGTTTCGGCTTCTGGAGGATAAGTGGAAATCAAAGGAAACTCTTGTACTGTCCTTGTGACTCTTGAGGGTCTTTCCTTCCTCCCAGAGTCCCACACCTGCAGACACTGCTCAATCCTGGGAGCGAGACGGGCAGAAGAGAATCATTAACGTGTATTACATATAACATGGAGAGGGAACAAGTGAGGACAAACATAAGGTGCACAACAGTGAACCGACGAAGCCCTACGGGTTCGACTGGAATAAATAGTAGACACACCAGGGAATCACAGGTGTTCGTGTTTAGTGCTTAAGTGCTTAAGTGCTGGTAGTGAATACATAGACACACTAGGTGGGGACAAAGAGTCAACTCAGTAATCCGGGGAACTTGATCTTATTCCCCTGATCCGTGGAGGTACGGGTGTTACAGCATCATTCTTCTTAAAGAAGATCTTTTTTTTTCATCACTTTTTTCTGCATTCTGACATTTGATGTGGACCTTAACAAACTATTCAGCATTATTTTATGCTACTACATGATTGAATATTTGGATAATGTAGGTGTACATGTGTTCCTAAAGTGGATGGTGAGGGTATGTGAGAATGGAAGGTACACTTTCTTCTGTCTTCTTTCGCAGAACTGATGATAAAGGTTTAAAAATTTGACAGCTTTTTTTGAGACAGTGCTACTATACTGTGGAAGAAAATATCCACCAGTATTTTCCAGAACCATAATTTAATTAGTATGCCTAGCAACCTATTACTAAACACTAAATATTCATATATACAGTCGTGGACAAAAGCTTTGAGAATGACACAAATATTAGTTTTCACAAAGTTTGCTGCTAAACTGCTTTTAGATCTTTGTTTCAGTTGTTTCTGCGATGTACTGAAATATAATTACAAGCACTTCATACGTTTCAAAGGCCTTTTATCGACAATTACATGACATTTATGCAAAGAGTCAGTATTTGCAGTGTTGCCGCTTCTTTTTCAGGACCTCTGCAATTCGACTGGGCTGCTCTCAATCAACTTCTGGGCCAAATCCTGACTGATAGCAATACTGATACCATTCTTTCATAATCACTTCTTGGCGTTTGTCAGAATTAGTGGGTTTTTGTTTGTCCACCCACCTCTTGAGGATTGACCACAAGTTCTCAATGGGATTAAGATCTGGGGAGTTTCCAGTTCATGGACCCAAAATTTAAATGTTTTGGTCCCCGAGCCACTTTTGCCTTATGGCACGGTGCTCCATCGTGCTGGAAAATGCATTGTTCTTCACCAAACTGTTGTTGGATTGTTGGAAGAAGTTGCTGTTGGAGGGTGTTTTGGTACCATTCTTTATTCATTGCTGTGTTTTTGGGCAAAATTGTGAGTGAGCCCACTCCCTTGGATGAGAAGCAACCCCACACATGAATGGTCTCAGGATGCTTTACTGTTGGCATGACACAGGACTGATGGTAGCATCACCTTTTCTTCTCCGGACAAGCCTTTTTCCAGAGGCTCCAAACAATCGGAAAGAGGCTTCATCTGAGAATATGACTTTGCCCCAGTCCTCAGCAGTCCATTCGCCAAACTTTTTGCAGAAGATCAATCGGTCCCTGATGTTTTTTTTTGGAGAGAAGTGGCTTCTTTCCTGCTCTTCATGACACCAGGCCGTCTTCCAAAAGTCTTCACCTCACTGTGTGTGCAGATGCGCTCACACCTGCCTGCTGCCATTCCTGAGCAAAAGCTCTGCACTGGTGGCACTCCGATCCCGCAGCTGAATCCTCTTTAGGAGACGATCCTGACGCTTGCTGGACTTTCTTGGACGCCCTGAAGCCTTCTTAACAAGAATTGAACCTCTTTCCTTGAAGTTCTTGATGTTCCTATAAATTGCTGATTTAGGTGCAATCTTAGTAGCCACAATATCCTTGCCTGTGAAGCCATTTTTATGCAACGCAATGATGGCTGCACGCGTTTCTTTGCAGGTCACCATGGTTAACAATGAAAGAACAATGATTTCAAGCATCACCCTCCTTTTAACATGTCAAGTCTGCCATTCTAACCCAATCAGCCTGATATAATGATCTCCAGCCTTGTGCTCGTCAACATTCTCACCCGAGTTAACAAGCCGGTTACTGAAATGATCTCAGCAGGTCCTTTAATGACGGCAATGAAATGCAGTGGAAAGTATTTTTCAAGATTAAGTTAATTTTCATGGCAAAGAAGGACTATGCCATTCATCTGATCGCTCTTCATAACATTCTGGAGTAGATGCAAATTGCTATTATAAAAACTTAAGCAGCAACTTTTCCAATGGCCAATATTTATGTAATTCTCAACACTTTTGGCCACGACTGTACAGTATGTAGTAATTTGAATATATCAGTGTATATATTTCTAACTGAAATTTATAAATTAACTAATCTGTAAGTTCATTCGGACCTCTCTGTGAATCTCTGTGAATGTGAGTATGTATTGTATGTGGGCAAAAAAAAAAGAGTAATGGATATTATTAGGTGCAAGACAAAAAGAGGATGTCCTGCACAGAGACTGAATCTAGGACAAAGTTGTTTTAGAGAAGCACTGCAATACAGATATTAAGTACATTTGACATATTTAGTAATATTATTAATTAGGATTTACCATCAAAACTGAATGAAATCTGAATAATAGAAACAAATGTAGAGATGTAAAAGGGCTGAGTGTCACAAGAATTGTCCTGTGATTGCACAAAGCTCTTCTCCTAAATGAACATTAAAGGTGCAACTAAACCTAAACAAACCAGCTGCTTCTCCTTCTACGACAATATATTAATCTACATAAGGATAAGCAATCCAGGTATAAATTTAGGTCCTGTGACATAGAACGATTTCAGCTACTTTCAATTTTAAACTACGCTTGGTGTACACCCCGGACAACACGGCCATGTTAAGTTGCTTCTTGCATTAGTGGATTAAAAGGAGTTATTTGTCCTCACTTTGTTACTGTTCCAGACTGAACTTGACCACCTCTTAGCTTTGGTGCGTGAGTGCGTGAGCCTTGGGAGGAAAGAAAACAGGCCTGCATTTTCATTTCAGACGTCACAGACAGATGTCTCTGTGTGAACACCAAACTGGAAGTATTATTATGACCTTTATCATTTCAAGAACGTTGTTTTTGAAAATTCTGTTTTATGATCATCAGTTTGTAATTTACTTACATTTACATTTTTGGCATTTGGCATTTTGGCATTTGGCAGATGCCCTTATCCAGAGTCACTTACAATTTCATCTCATTATATATACATCTGGACAGTTAAGGACCTTACTCAAGGGCCCAGAAGGGGCAACGTGGCGGTGGGGTTCGAACCTGGGACCTGCTGGATTGTAGTTATTTGTGTGTCCAAAATGTGCACTGTAAAAAATAAATTGTGAATTTTACGGTAAAAAAAAACGGCAGCTGTGGTTGCCAGAATTTTCCCGTAAAAAATACGTTATTGCACTGTAAAAAAAATAAGCCGTAAATTTTACGGTACAAAAAACGGCAGCTGTGGTTGCCAAAAGTTTACCATAAAAAAAAAAAAAAAAGGTAGCAAGATTTTTGGTTGTACAGGATTATACTGTATATTCCTATGGATTTTAATTGTTTCATTTTTTTCCAGCCTGGCCAGGAAGTGAACCCAGACCCTGGTGGTGCAAAGCGACGGTGCTAACCACTACACTACCGTGTTTGCTGTGCAATTGTTTGAAAAAGGCTTGAAAAAAAAAAACAAAAAACAATTAGAATCCGTAAAATTAGTGCAATTCCGTACAACCTAAAAACATTGCTACCTTATTTTTTTACGGTAAACCTCTGGCAACCACAGCTGCCGTATTTTTACCATAAAATTTACGCTTTATTTTTTTACAGTGCAATAACGTATTATTTACGGTAAAATTCTGGCAACCACAGCTGCCAGTTTTTTACCGTAAAATTTACATTTACAGTGTGTGTAGTCTTATACAGTGTGTGTAGTCATATATAGTAAGCGTGGTCCCACCGTTCATATACTCAAGGGGGAGGAAATAGGACACAGCTGTTGGGGGAACGTATATATAATGGGGATGACAGGTTAGAGAGGGGGATGTGCTTTGCAGACCAAATCCAGCTGTTAAAAAAACTAGAGAAAGTGTCTGTTTTTTTTTTTTTTTTTGCATCTAAATGAGTTGAAGCATTAAAGATTAGATTCAAGGGTGAATTCAACCAAAGTGTCAAACAAGGTGAAAAAACCAAACATACGAAACAGGAACTGAAAGAGCAGGAGACTGTATGTGCAGAAGCAAGAGAAGAGGAAAGAAAATGTGTAAGTAGTGCTCAAATACAATGTGACTTTTTGTACAGACACAGATAAAAATCTACCATAAATCTGTACTGCTGTACTGTTTTATACAGTGCCCTCCATAATTATTGGCACCCGTGGTTAAGATGTGTGAAAAGCCTTAAAATAAATTCAGTTTTTATTGCAGAAGCATATCGTCACACTGAAAATTGTAGAAAAATATAACGCCAAGTATATACAAGAATATAAAGTGAATTTTAAGGGAAAATAAAAATCCCTGACTAACAAATAATTATTTTTCATAAAATAACCTGTTCCACAATTATTGGCACCCCTAACAATTCCTAGAAAATAAATGTAATTGAAGTATTTGTCATTTCAAAAAGTAGTTTACAAAGTTGATCAGAGTATCTAGGAACATTTAATTAGTAATTTATCACTTCCTGCTTCCCTGGGGTATAAATATGACGTGACACAGAGGCCATTTCTCTTATCCACTCTTCAACATGAGAAAGACAAAGGAACACACCATTCAAGTAAGGCAGATGTGTGTCGACCTTCACAAGTCAGGCAATGGGTACAAGAAAATAGCCACCGGCCTGCACCTGCCCATATCTACTGTGAGAGGAATCATTAAGAAGTTTTTAAAAACTGGAACAGTAGTAAACAAGCCTGGACGAGGACGCAAGTTTATTTTGCCTCCACGCACAGTGACGAGGATGGTAAGAGAAATAAAAAATTCTCCAAAGCTCACTGTTAAAGAACTGCAACAAATGATAGCATCTTGGGGTGACAAAGTCTCCAAAACAACCATCAGATGATATCTACATGTCAACAAGCTCTTTGAGAGGCATGCAAGGAAAAAACCTTTTCTCAGACACAATCATAAACGCAAACATTTGGAGTTTGCTAAGCGGTACTGGAGCTTCAACTGGGAATGTGTTCTTTGGTCAGATGAGACCAAGATAGCGCTTTTTGACAACAAACACTCTAAGTGGAACACAAAAGATGAGTATGCAGAAAAGCACCCCATGCCCTCTGTGAAGTTTGGGGGAGGATCGGTGATGCTGTGGGGCTGTTTCTCTTCCAGAGGCCCTGGGAACCTTGTTAGGGTGCCTGGCATCATGAATGCTTTGAAATACCAGGACATTTTAAAGCAAAATCTGGTGGCCTCTGCCCGAAAGCTGAAGATGGGTCGTCACTGGGTCTTTCAGCAAGATAATGACCCAAAACATGTGGCAAATCTACAGAGAAATGGTTCACCACGCACAGAATCAAGCTCCTCCCATGGCCATCTCAGTCCCCAGACCTCAACCCCATTGAAAACCTGTGGAGTGAGCTGAAGAGGAGAGTGCAGAGGAGAGGAGTCGGGTCGCTGGATGATTTAGAGACATTGTGCAAAGAGGAATGCTCGAAGATCCCTCTTATGTGTTCTCTAATCTTGTGAAACATTATAGGAGAAGATCAGGTGCTGTTTTGTTGGCAAAAGGGGGTTGTATAAAGTATTAAACATCAGGGGTGCTAATAATTGTGGCACCCATGATTTGATGTAAAAGAATTATTTCTTAATGTGGGATTTTTTTCCCACTCAATAAATGCACTTGAATTAAAGGTTGGAATTTCCTCTTTTTTCCCATTGTGGTCGTATGTTACTTAGAACAGAACTGAATTTTTTAGAAGCTAAAGAACACATTTTAACCAGGGGTGCCAATAATTGTGGAGGGCACTGTATTACTGTCCATTGTCCATACTGTACTTACTGCTGGTACTGATATTACAATTTTGCATATTTCAAATTGCACTGCTAGCAGATGGCAAATTTGCATATTTCAAATTGCACAGCTAGCAGATGGCAAAGAAAGAATTTCGTTATACAGGGGGACTTGTTTCCTTGCTGTAAATATGACAATAAACACTTTGAACCTTGAAACCTCTTCTCCGCCTGCAGTGACTTAGTACTCTAGTTAATCAAATAAAGAATATCAGCTAAAATTCATGCAGGGTGGATAAAATGAGGTCCTGATAATTTCCTGTCAAAAGCAGACAGCAAACAAGCTGTGTTGGTTTCAGAACACACACACACACACACACACACGTGTGCATATCGTTACTGGATCAGGATCTCTCATGAATCTCTCTGTGAGTCACAGTGAGTCAAGTATAGCTTTTATAGTAATGTTTCTCAAGCTGAATTACTGAAATATCATGGAAATATAATTGAGAAAGGGATTATAAAGTGCTAAGACACAAAATGAACCTCACAGGCAATTTCCAAATGCCAATCACGCTACAGTGCAAATCTTTGGACTGTTGGAGAAAAGCCACCAAGCATGGGGAAACATCAAACTACTGTCACCTCATAAAATGTCATACAATTTTAAAAACAATACAAAGCATGGTTGCACATTTTGAAACTTGCACCTGTCTAGAAAGTATTGACTATTTTATATAAAGTATAATTAATTTGAAATATAATTAAAACCTGTCTTTTTGCATACATTATGCATTTTCAATACAAAAACAACAACAACAAAAATATATATAGTTGTACGGCTGATGTCAGTTTAGCTCCTAAATATTTGTTGAGTTGTGTTGAGTGTGTGTTAACGTGTGTGTGTGAGTGTGTGTGCGCACGTGGGTGCGTGGGTGCGTGCGTGTGTGTGTGTGTGTGTGTGTGTGTGTGTGTAGGTGCGTGCGTGTGCGTGTGTTAACATCTGTGATGTGTATGTGTGTACAATAGGCCACAGATGCTGGAAAAAACGCACCACACTATGATGTTACTCACTGTGATGTCACTGAATGTGATGTCACTGAACGTGTCACTGAATATAATGTAACTCGATATAATCCACACAGAAAGTTATTAATAATTTTTCAGCTTAAGTTTAAGGCCTGTTTTGGTGGCTATCGTATAAATTCCCTAGGAGGAGTATATCAAAATCCATCAGGTGCGTTTTTGGGAACGATCCAAAATAACAGCCTCCTGTTGAGTTTAGCTTCAGAGTGCTTAGTGACATTAGTGATATTGGTGTCAAAAAACTT
This sequence comes from Clarias magur, assembly GCA_013621035.1. NCBI lineage: Eukaryota > Metazoa > Chordata > Actinopteri > Siluriformes > Clariidae > Clarias > Clarias magur. The sequence continues at coordinate 3,353,396 of QNUK01000012.1, forward strand.
CTTTGGTAAATACTACTACACCTTCATCTTCATTACCTATACTGCTTATACAATACAGTCTCGCAGGAACCCTGTATCCTATGCCAGGAAGCTTTGCGTGCGTGAGAAAACCAGGGCAGAGACGGGAATCGAACCCACAACCTTGGAGGTGCAGGGCAACAGTGCCAACTACTATGCCAATGATCTTATCTAGTGTATGGTGGGTGTCACGGAGAAGGAAAATAATGAAACTGAATTAGTCATTAGGGGTTACTTGGTAGCAAATAGATACTTTATTGGATCAACGACTCCTCACCACGGGGGGGGGGGGGGGGGGGGGGGGGTTAAGCTTTCTCTTCTTTCTATAAATGGTTTCACTGGTTGTTTTTTTCCATGCATGTATAAACTTTTCACTTCTTGGCTCTTATTCTCAACAACTCGAAACAATACACTGAAGGTTGATAACTTTCTACACTCAGGATACTCATTCATAATGCTCTGCGTTGTTGATTATCCCTCACTCGTACACCATCTTGAATACTCTTATATTAAAATATCCTACACAGGCCGAGCTCGGCTCCGATCACGTGACCTGGTCTCGATAAGCGCGAGTGTGAGACGGAGCTGGTTTCCTGTCGGTGTGAAACAGGTCAGTGACTAAGTTTGGGATGTTTGTGTATGTTTTCGTTCTTTCTTTTGATTTCAGCAAAAGCGATCGAAGATTTATTTTAACTCGGCAGGTGAAAGGTGAGTAGTTTTAAACCGCAAAAAAATTTGGTTTAACTCGGCGCGCAGATTTAAACACTACAGCTGCTCGGAACGTCACGTTTGAAATTCGCGTTATTTGAGAATAGAGCTAGTTTGTCCCCATGCTAAAGTGTTTTTTTTTTTTTTTTTTTAAGTATTTAATCTCCGTGTAAATAATATCGCTCGCGCTTGTAGCAGCGTGTCCTCGCGCACACGTGTGTTTATTACTCCCGGGTTTGTTTTGGTTTCTTTGAGTAGCTTAGTCTGTGTACCACTTTCAATTTTTCACAAGATTAATTCGGTATAAATGAATTATAAATCCACACACACTATGCCGTCATAGAAATATGACCATATTAGCTTTATCTGGCAAAGTATGACGCCTGTCCTCACTTATTGCATATTCTGCACAACCGAAAACCCTCTGATAGTGTTGATGAGGCCTACTCATTATTTTTGAGGTTTTTCAATTTCACATCTGGGGGGGAGGGAGGTTAAAGGGCATGCTAGAACCTTTCTGTTGACACACCATGACTGCGGCTCAACCTCGTTTCTGATCAGGCACAGATGTAAGGGGGAGGGTTTAAGTTCTGTTGGCCATTTGGGAGAATGATTGAGTAGCAACCTAGGTGATGGGTGGCTGAGTAGAGCTGAGAATAAGTCTGTCGTGCCTTAAATCCAGAAAAGGGGTTGTAAACAATCAGTATTGGCACTTTACTCTTGAGCATCCACGTTAAAAGTATTTAAAACATTTAGTTAATATTACCACCCTCAATTCGCCGAATTATCACACAAACCAAAGAGTTTATTACATTTGATAGTATTGTTATTTACAGTTAAAAAAAGAAAAAGATATGTGGAGTGGATGAAGTGCTGTTACAATTGGTCCTTGTTAACTATTATACACTCCCCTCATTCTTTTCAAACTTTTTCTTTGTTCTGTTTTTGGATGTTAATGTGCTAACCCTCTCATGTTCCCTCGTACGTACTCCCTTCTTCTCTCCCCCTCCCATGAGCTTTGCCATGCGGCACTTCCTGTGATTCTTCTGCCTCTGGGTATCTTGTACAACTTTGTATTCTAGACCTCTCTTCAGACTGGTCAGTGAATAAAGCTAACCATGTCCTCTCCTTTTTAGCTTGCAACCTGAAATGCAAATTTGGAAATAAGATCTTGCATTCATTGGGGTAAAACTGAAAAATCCCACAGGGATACTGATACGAGCAAGATGAAACTCATTTGTCAGGTAAGTTGATAGTTCTTAAAGGAGCCTCACACCAAGCAAACAAAGGGAAGCCTGGCCCACATGAGCCGTGTTGGTGGAATAAAAATAAATTAATAAAAAAGGTTCCCCCAGGATAATGATTTAATAATTCTTCCAGTTAGAATCCATTGAAGTTGCTTATCACCTAGCAAATGGTCGTTATGCTGTTGTATTCAATTTATTTGTTTCGAAATGTCCAATTTCTAAAGATTTTTTTTTATTTTTTTTTTTAACAGAACTGCAATGTGCAGTGTGAGAAAATAAAGGATTTGAAGAGTCATGTCCGGAGTTACAAGCATAAACAGGTATGCTAGTGATGCATCAGGATATTTCAAATACTCTACATGTGGAGTAACGCTTCATAACTCCTGTAAAAGTTTTTACTAAATATGATCCAAATACACATCGTTAAATGATCACTAAACAATATGTATTAGGATCATATTCAATAAAGATGGATTAAATAAATTTAAAAAAAGATGGTGGATAGTGGAATAAGACAGGTGTGAGTCAGGCTGCAGGAGCATGTGGCTTAAAAGAGCCTAAAGAATGTTGACGTTTACATAAAAAAGAAAATACAGTAAACACATTAAGAGCACATGCACATACTTAATTGTGGAAATATTGAGGAACTGTTGATATGTTCTGATGTGCATTCTAGTACAGTGGTACCTAAGCATACAAACGCCACGCCTCACAAATTTTCGTCTTAAGAACTGAAATGTTGCAAGAAATTTGCCTCGACATACAAAGCATTTTCACCACACGAGTGACTGAACCAAGCCGAACCAAATTCCAAACGTTGCGTGTACTGTATGTCTGAGAGACATTTTATACATTTTTATATACATTTAGTATACATTTTTTTTTCCATTTTGACATGGCTCCCAAGAACGTTAGTAAGGACGGTAGCAAGAAGAAAATGCTTTCAGTTTTGTTTTTAAAGCAGCCGGTGCCAAGAGGAATCATAAATTAAGATTAATTGACGTTTATTGTCTATTTATTTAATATTTTACTTCATTTGCATGTGTTTTGATTATCATATTTTTGAATATAGAAACAATCGTGTTGGAATTTGGTAGCATTGGTAATATTTTTGGGTGGCTGGAACGGATTATCTACATTTACATTATTTCTATAGGAAAATGCGTTTCACAATCTGAACTTTCGCCTCCGGAATGGATTAAATTCGTATGCTGAGGTACTGCTGTATGTTCTAAAATAAAATGTGAAAAAACTGTATGAGGGTGGGCCAAATTGGAGAAGAACCAATAGGAAGAAGTGCTTTATTGAGTTTTTGAGAAATGACAAGCCTCAGCAGAAAATATGCATAATAAGGTATTTCTGAAAATATTTTGTTACTTTAGCCATTTTGTATAGCCAAATAACCTACACTCCTGTTGGTTTAGTAAACTGCTAAATAAAGTATAAACACTACGACTAAACTGAATTAAAAAAATTTTTCTTTTTGTCAACAGGAAGTGGCAAAACTTTTCCAGACAGGTAATTTTGTGGTTGTGTATGAATGTTTATTATTGATTGACTTATCGTCTATACCACTTATCTTGTAATTAGGATCTTGGAGCGGGGCCCTGGAGCTTATCCCAGGAGACTTGGGGCATCCCATTAGAGGGCACATGTGCGTGTGTGTATATACACACACACACACACCCACACTCATTCACCCACTATACAATACACAATAACCTGCATGTCTTCGGCCTGTGGGAGGAAACCCGCTGAGCATGGCGAGAACATGCAAACTCCTTGCACACGGGAAGCAAACCCAGGCCTTGGAGGTGCAAGGCGACAGTGGTAACCACTAGGCCACCAGGCCGCAGGATTGACTCGCATGTTTAGGATATGATTGTTAGTTTTTAACTAGAGTAACAGTTTTGCAGAGAAAAGTGCTGAGGAGACAAGTCGTTGTTGAATGGCCACGAGAATGGTTATCAGAGTTAGTTTCTGTACAGTTGTGGTGTGGAAAAACAAAAAAGCAACACAAACCTTACAGCAGCAAAATATTACAATGGCTCCCACTTCTGTCAGCCAAGAAAAGAAATCTGAGGATGCAGTGGGCACAGGCTCCCCAAAACTGCACAGTTGGATTTGATGAATCATGATTTCTGTGGACGGACACAGATGTTGGCTGAGAGGAGTACACGCCGACTGCGGGGGATGGGGGAAGCAGGGATGTTTAGACAGAGCTGATGTAAAAGACATCAAAAAGAGCTGGAAATGTTTGAACTAGGGCTGTCAGTATTAAATCATTAACACATGTAAGTTAATCTTGAAATGTTAACACGTTACTATTTTTTGTTTTCTTAATACAGAGTAATCATATGTTCAAGTTTGAACCTAATGGCTTCCCATAATTGCAGCGCACTTACCAGGATAACGGCACGCCCATGACTGTGATTAACCGGATTAAATTTTTTAAAATCAATTGACAGCACTAGTTTCAACAGAGCTAGAACATAAAACGAACTAATGTAAAGGGAATATGTAACCAAGAGAGAGGAAAAGCACTATGTACAAATGGGGCGTGATAAACCGCTCTTCGGCACGCTGAGAAGCGAATGATCTATAGCTGAAGACGTGCTCAGTGAAGGCACAATAAAAATAGAGAAGACACATGGCCGGTTCACACAGAGTTTAAGTTTAATGTTTAGGTATAGGCACAACATGAAAGGAAAGACGTGCTTCTGGTACTGTACATTTGGGACCACGTCAGCAAAATAAATAAATAAATAAAAAGTAAGATACATGACCCAACATAATATTACATGAAATAAGACCCAGAAACAGTGGGCGCCTGGAAAATGAACAAATATGGATTTACTTATCAGATGCACATCTCTAGACCAGGACCACTCCCAGTGAAAGATCAGTATAAGACACATGCACAGAGACTCGAGTTAAAATCTGAGGCAGATGAGTCTGATGTGTGCCCATTGAAGCACACTCCGAAGTCGGTCTGAGTGCCAATGGAACAAATGGGTTTTAGAATTGTACAAGCTGAAGCACCAGGCCCTGGTCTTATAGGCTTAAAAGCATGAGGTGAAAAGTTTTTAACTCCACACGAGTCCTTTTAAGAGCATAATGTGTGGAAGATTGCTTTAAAAAAAATGATTCCCCTTGCTCCCAGAATGACCGTTTGTGTCCTGGAATATGCCTGGGTCATCTGATGAGACAAAATACACTAAAGGGATATCCTGGTCATTCAGGACATTCAGGTCATCAGCTGATTTTGATTTTGTTTCCACATCACGTCGCTGAGCCTAGACCTGGTCAGTCTGAACTCATCAGATCACACAAGGTTGTTCTATTGCTTCAAAGTCGATTATACTTGAGCTTTTTTTCTCAATTAGCTTCGCTAATGTGTGTTTATGGCCACACAGCTCAGCTGTTGTTCTTAATCGTGCGAGTTCGAGAAGGCACACTGTATGTGAGAACGTATTTTCAATGTTAAACATGTAACATCTGAAATGGTATAACTTTTTATTATTTTTTTTTGTTTGTTTTATAAATTTATTATAGTTGCAATTTTTTATTATGATGTAAGATTTTAAATAATTGTAATTAATTTTCTTTCCCAATTTTATCACCTTCTTTGTAGCTGTACATAAGGGACCAGGTAAGATCTGATACTACTGCATGCAGTGTACATTACAAATCTTACCTTGTACATAACTGTTTGCATTTCCTGTTTAATTTTTAATAACTAATGGTGTCTTTTGTCCCATAGTCTACTTTCCTATGTTTATTTTCTTGGATTATTTGAGAAACCCTAACCAGACTGATCCAGTCATTGGTGAGAGTGTCTTCACTTGTGTGCTTTTGTGTACATTTCTTTTTCAGTCCCTTCTGAGTTTGGCTACTAATATAAAATTGTATCTAGGTTTTGAGATGGTGACCATGTTTATTACCCCTGAAAAAATCGGTGCCTTGTACCTGTGCCACGTGTGTGAGAAGGCCTTAAGTACCGCTGATGTTGTAGAGCATCTCTGCTCTGTTCAGCATTACTTCAATTACTTTGTGAGTGCCTGCGGTCATCGAGCAATCCAGATACCAGCTGGTTTAAATGACAAAGTTTGAGGAATGCTTTAATCTCTTTTTGGTTCAGGCCTCCACTAATCCAGAGTTGCTGCGATTTGCTTGGCTCAGTGATGCCTTTTCTTATCTGCAGTCCCATGCCACAAAAGAATACAACACCAAGGGTCCTGGTAGCCTACGGGTAAAAACAAAAACTTTAAAACTTTTTTTTTTTGGTCTTTACTTGGGTGACACAGCTGTGTATGTGTGTGTGGACAGGTTTACGATCTGGCCAAGATGGTAATGAGGAAGTGCAAAAAACTTCACTATCATCAAGGTAACTTTGTGTGGTTATAGTAACTTAGTCCCCTACATATGAACATTTGAGTTATGAACCTTTGAAGATACAAACAAGTCGCCTCCAAGTGGTGCATGGGTATTGAGCTTGCCCTGTCTCCTGGAGATTGTAAGTTCAAATCCTGTGTGATGCATCCAGAGGCTTAGAGAGTCGATTATCCAAGCTATCTCGGAGGTAAAGAATGGAAGTTAGATCACACAGTCTGGCGGACATTTTCAGGAATGGGAACTTACGGGAAAAGTGGACTGTAGCATTTGGACTCCGTGACTGATCAGAAGGTTTTACCCCCCCCCCACCGATTTTCTCCCTAATTCAATCATGTATTATTCCTCCTCGTCACTAGGGGGCTCCCACATTAACACTACTACCACTCAGTCTAGAGGGCCGAAGACTATCACGGGTTTCCTCCGAACCACGTGACGCCCGCCGATCGCATCATTTCGAACTTGGCCAATAGTCTCTCTCTTGACCTCCGGCTGCGAGAGGTCAAAGCATCAACCGGGAATTGAACTCGAACTCTCCGGATGATGGGGCGAGCACTTTACTACTGCGACACTCGGAGGTCTGATGGTTATCATTCTAAAACATTTTTTCCTTCTGTCCTCCCTAGTCATGGCAGTGTTATCGAAAACAGACAAGCTAATGGAACATATCCAAGGTTAAAGTTGTTTTATTTAACCTATTCTCATATATCTGTGTTTCTATAGATACTTGTAATGTTTTACATTTATTTACTGTCTTGCTACCCAGCTGGTATACCTCAGAGGAAATCCATTCAGGAGTACATCACTGACCCTGCCAGAGCTAATCCACTGTTGGGTATGACTTTTCACATACATGACTGGACAAGGATAAGCATTTTGTCACCCTCATGTATATAATGTGAGACTGAAAACGCAGTACGTAGAGTGATGGAGCAGATTTGAATTTGACAAAGCAGGTACAAACAAACCCAGAATCAAAAGATCATCAGGTACAGTTATAATGAACATCTTGACACAGTAGTGTCGGGTAGTTCTGGTCATATGATCCAAGGCATTCAGAGTTCTGGTGTCCGACCATATCTTTTGCTAGGTGGCCTTGTCATACATGGCTTATTCATTACACAGGGCGGGTATTTCACTTTTCTTGGTAGGGAGAAGTGTAGTGCTGTGTAGTGTAGTCTGGGTATGCCAGGGCCTCATTCAGAAGATCTTATTATTACATAAACGCATTAACAGCTGAAGGACTACAATAACTGTGATGTTCAGGATGGGTGTTTTTTTTTTTTTCTTTTTTTCTTTTTTTTTCTTTTCCTTTTTCCTTTCCCAGGTCTGAACCTACTTATTGAGTACTCTTGTCCAAAGAACAAGGGATACTGTGGATACCTCTGTATTGTTTGCAAGAAGAACATTTCAGCCAATCAAAGCATCTCCCATTGCATCAGCTTTGATCATATTTACTGGTATCTGGTAAGAGCTTATGAGTGCAAAAAAAAAAAAAAAAAAGAGTTGGTAGGTTTTTCCATACAGTTTTCAGTCTAGCACTGTTGATTCATGCATTTGTTTTTGCTCCGCTACTTTTTTTTCCCCTTAAAGAAAGCTGCTCACCCAACCACGCTTGTTTCTCCCAAGAGCAGTTACAGCAGTTACTCCACTAAATTCCAACAGGAGATTCTTAATCTGGCCAAACAGGCACAAACTGTCTGCCCACCAACAGAAATACAGGTAATGTAATTTTAACATGATTTTTTTTTTTTAACAAAGATTGCTGTTGAATTGGCTTTTATGGAAAATGTTTTTGATATGAAGTGACGCAACAATGATTAATGGATTCCAATGGGCTTTGAGCATCAGAACTGGACCATGGAACAATGGAAGAAGGGGGCCTAGTGTGATGAATCTTGTTTTCACTCTGTTGAAGACACTATATTGGGTTTTTTTTTCCCTCTCTCCATCTTTTTCCCCCTCACACTTACATGATGTATTGTGCATTGCAGAGATAATTATATATATTTTTTGCCCTTATTTTTAGGCTGTACATGTGGATCTGGAATGCTTTAAAGTTGTTAAGACCTCAAGCTTTGCAAACGGTAAGAAAATAGTCACATTAAGAACATTAAATCAGGTACTGGTTGCAGTCATGATCCAGAGCTACCATTTTTTGACTTGGAGCTAAAGCCACAGTATAACATCTAATATCAAATGTAGTTTTTTCTACATAATGGCTCTATACAAATACAGTGGAACCTCGGTTTGCGAATGTTCCGCAAGACAAGCGAAGACTTTTAATACATTTTGACTTGAAAAATGGACAAGTCTTGGTTTACGAGTACAGAGTATCATGTATCACGCATGCGCTTCTTGTTTTGACAGTGTCACATGATCACAACTGAGCCAATAGTTTTTTTCTATTGCGCTGCAGAATCGTGGGTAATCGTCTCCGTTGCTCGGTCTTAGTGTGTGTCTGTCACTGATCTAATCAGCATCCATGCATGCGTGTACTGTTTACTATAACACTGTGACCATGTGTGTGCGTGTAAAACACATTTTATTTTGTTTGTATGCGTGCGTGTAAAGCAAAAGAAAGTCTCATTACAGCAGTTAAATATCCATTTTCTCTCCCCCTGTCTCAGCCTGCACTTTGTACACGTGCCCCTTCACACTCTCACACACTCTCTCTCTCTCTCTCACACACACACACACACGCGCACACACACACACACACACACTCTGCTCTACACAGAAACACTGCTCTGTTTCAATTCTTTTCAAAGGTAAAGTGCAGGTAATTTGTTTTATTTTTACTTTACAGTAGTGATTTAGGTTAGTGTAAGTAATGTATTAATCATTTTTATGTATTTATTTTTTTGGTCTGTGGAACAAATAATTTAAGATTCTATTATTTCTCATGGGAAAATACGATTTGGTTTACAAGTGTTTTGATATGAGCCTACTTCCGGAACAAATTATGTTCGTAATGCAAGGTTCCACTGTACCAAGATTTTGTATATAAAAATACAATTATATATTTCTTCTGTCAAATAGTTGGTGTGATCTGATCGATTGGCCACCATCAAAATTGGTCAATAATTTCTTAATTTTTACTCATTTGTTGTCTCTCACCTGGTCGACAGCCATGTCAATATGAGATCGCCAGTCTTTAAATATTACCAAGTCTCTGTAAAACAAATTTGCTACGGTATTTATGTTTTTTCACTTTTTTTGTGGGGGTGAGACGAGTATGTCAAAAGCTTTAACGCAACAAACCTTAATCTCCACTTAAAAACAGCGCAGCATAAATAGAGTATAAAAAAATTCTCTAACTTGGCTGATAAATCTGGTTAGTCGATCCTCACTCAAGCAGTTTTAGCAGAAGCCTTAAATAGCTCAAGCCTTACTCTGCAGAGTGTAAAAAGGCTAAAATAATTATCACTGAATTAATAATGAAGAGAGAAATAAAGAGCAGTTTCTAGCTCTGTGCTTATAACGAGTATAACAGGACACAGTCACATGTTAGATAAGCATTTTTGTGTGTGCGAGAGCCCCTTGATGCTAATTAAGGAATGGAATGTTTTTTTGCTCTTTAGTCGAGCATAGGCTATTCTATTGGTTTCAGTTTGTGCAAATAATACGAGAATGGCATATGTTGCCTTGCTTTAAATAAACGTTTTAAATATGTTACTTTTTGTAATTTAATTACGGTGGAACTTTGGAATATGAGAATAATTTGTTCCGGAAGTGGGCTCGTTTTCCAAAACACTTGTAAACCAAATCGAATTTTCCCCTAAGAAATACTGAAAACTTAAATTATTCATTCTACAGCCCAAAAAATAAATACATAAAAATAATTAATACAATATATAAAGTAAAAATAAAACAAATTAAAGGTTGGTAAAGGAGAGAGAGTGTGTGTATGTCGGTGTCGAATTACGCGCAGGCACACACATAGAAGACGCGCTGAAACAGAGAGGGAGATGTTGTAAGAGACGAGCACTAAGACCCAGCAGGGGAGACGATTACCCACAATTCTGCAGCTGAAGAGAGAGAAAATCATTGGCTCAGTTGTGACCACGTGACACTCGGTGTCGAAACGAGAGCGCATGCTTGATACTTGATACTCGGCACTCATAAACCAAGACTTGCTTGTTTTTTTTAAGTCAATTTATTTTTTTAATTTATTTTTTTACTTATACTCATAAACCACGTTACTCGCAATCTGAGGTTTCACTGTATATTTATGCACAGTTTAGAATGATTTTTTTTTACTACTATAAATAAATATATATATAAATAATATTTTTTAAGTGTCAGATCCCAATAACCCTTGTTAGTCTTTTGGCTGTTCCCGTCAAGGGGTCGCCACAGCGGACTATTTAATCTGCACACATGCCTTCCCCTTTTATTTGGGCTTGGCACCGGCACTGTATTGGGTTTGGGCACTGGCTGGGAATAGAACCTTATTTTTTATTTTTAAGCAATTTTTAAAATCAACATTTTACAATTTTGCGACAACATCGTCATTATTTATGTACAGTACACTCAAATTCTAATTGATGATTGTTTCTGCAGCAATGGAAAAGCTCAAGGAAATGGTGAAAGAAAAAAATCTTAGTGAACTGAATGTTAGTATTACACCAGGAAAACGGATCAGTAAGTCCCATTTGTTATACGTCTCGCTTAGCTACTCTGTTTCCTTCTGAGATTGATGCACAATTCACTCTGTGATTGACGTCCTGCAGTGTTCGCTCCAGAGAATCATGAGTCACCTGCTAGCACCGCAACCACTGAAGCCTCAGCAAAGCAACCGGAAGAGAAAGTACAAAAGGGTATCATATCTTCCTCTTTCCTCCGTTACAGTAACTAGCACATGTAGACATTTTGGCATTGTTGACTGTCACAAGTCTTAATATTAGAGGTAAAGACCTGTTCTGGTGCGCTCTAGATTTAGAGACTGCCCAACCTTCTATAGATTATAGAGACTGCCCAACCTTCTCTTTGGGTCCATATTATTAGGATTTCATCTTCCATTTCTTGATTGTGTCATGATAAAAGGGAAGCAGAGAAAGGGAAGTTTCTGAACATATAATATTTGATGTCACCACACCATTCTTGTAAAACAAGAGACTAGTAAAGAAATATAATTTTATTACTTTTGTACCACAAGGGCCTGCCACTCAAACTAAAGATGACCCTCCATGCAAAGTTATGTGTGTAGTAAGTACCATAATATTGTCCGGTCATACAAATAAGGACTTACAAATTGAAACTAAAGTGATCTGGTTAATAATATTTTTTTAATTAATTTTTTAATGTCTGCACTAGGAATGTGACAAGACGTTAGACTATATAATAAACTACAAGGGGCATATTAAAGGAAAGCAACACAAACAGGTGAGTTTTCACCTCATGTGCACAGTATGTTACTGCTGTGCGCTGGTGTCATCTCGTTTGACATGTACTTAAATCAAAGATGTATGTTGATGCTGTTGTAGAGAACACTTGGAGTCTTGGGTTCTGTTTCCAGAAGATTACAGCTTTTATTATCAGACAGGCTTGCGTTACCATATCCAATCAAATTCCACTACACATACGTAAGACACACAATGCCATTTACATATACATACGAGGTATTACACATATAGGCATATACATATGGACCAGGATTGTGCATATCCCAGATTAAGTCATTTATTCTGTAATACCTATTAATAATAATATTATTGATTTTCACTGTTTTTGGTTACAGAAACTCACTGAGATATTTGGACCAGGTAATATCCTACAGTAATTGCCAATTTGAATTAAAATACTTGTATCAGTTGTTTAAAACATAATCGTTATTGTGTGAACTGGGACAAGGGAATTCTGGTAAGAAAGGAAAAATATTTAATTAACATTAAACATCAGTTTTACTCAAGACGTTAGGAAGAACAAGTTAAGGTGTGGCTTGGTGTTGGTATTGACTTGTTGTGTCCTGTGTTTTATTTCTAGGCCAGTACAGTGGTATGTACATACATTACATACATTACAAAGGAAAAAAATAAAAAAAAAATTTTTTGGTCCCAACTTTAAGTTGCAAAGACAGTAATGTAGAGAGAATGCAAATATACAAATGAAGTATAACAGCACAGATTTTACAACTAAAGCTGCCCTGTTGTTGGTGTCTCTGGTAAGGAGCCATTCCTCAGATTAAACTGTACCAGTATATGTGGAACCGCCATGGCAAGCAGTCATCCCGCCCTGTCATAGGTGAGATGCACGACATGCTGCCAACATACCCAATGCTGGAAATACATTTACAGAATTGTTAAAAAAAATTTTTTTAGATAAAATTACTGATTGATGCACGCTATACTATATACATGCACGTTCACCAGTGTGTATGTGGTGTTTTTCAGGCCTGTCACTGGTCACTGTGTTTATACACAGGCAAAGTGTAGATATTAATGTACCATTCTACATCTGCCATGCTTGTGAGCTTAACATCCCCGTCTCCTCCGCATCTATTCACCTTACATCCACTCAGCACTACTTCAATGTCTTTGTAAGTACAAATCACCGCTTGTTGAGAATGGCTTAAAATTAAAAGCTATTGGTTAATCTTATTTAATTTAATTTCTTTCTTTCTTTCTTTCTTTTTTTTTAATAGTCATACTCCAAACCAGACTTTGTTTTTCTTGGATCCCGGAATTTGGACCATTTTGCACAAGAAGAAGAACGGCGTCAGGGAAAGCAGAATATGGTCCTGCATGTAAGGAATGGAATGTGGTGTAGTTTTTTTCTCTCTCTTTCTCTCATTCTGGCTACTTTTCTTATATATTATGGTATCTGGCATAAAAGGGCTTCCTGATTTTCGAAAATACAAATGCATCAATTCAGTTATCTTTTTTTTGTGTCTACATCAGATTTGCAATTAACAAATGTCTTAAACGGCTTATTTTGGATGTGACCGTTGTCATAATCTCTGCACTGGGATTTAAATTCAGTCTTCAGCTCGTCTGTATTGTTGGGTTAGGTGTTTCTCATCTTTCTCGTGACAATACCCTGTAGATTCTTAAGGGTGGTCAGGTCAGGATAGTTGCCTGGCCAATCAAGCACAGCAATATCATGATCAGCAAACCAGTTGGAAGCATGTGCTCTAAAGTCTCCTGGCTGATACTAGGAGTACAATAGTTGTCCCTCATTCCCTGAAGACGTCCATGTGTGGCTCAGTGGGCTAAGGCACTGAGTTACTGATCAGAAGATCGGCGGTTCGATTCCCAGCTCAGCCAGGTTGCCATTGTTGGGCCCTTGAGCAAGGCCCTTAACCCTAACTGCTCCAGGGGCGCTGTACCATGGCTGACCCTGCGCTCTGACCCCAGTTACACTGGGATGTGCGAAGAAGGAATTTCACTGTGCTGTAATGTATATGTGACAAAATAAAGGCTTTACTAGAATTAGTGCTTGTGCTTGAAAATCTGCTTAAGGCTGCAGTTGACCCTGAGCCTTGTGCTTCTTTTTCTACCATGCTCTTCCCTTGGAACTTTTCATGAACATTTTTCTACATGGCATATTCATGCAGCCGCTTATTTTTCTTGTGATTTGTGCTTGAATGTCTTCTGGACAATTGAAGACAGCAGTCTTACCCCATGTGTATTAAACTAGCTTGAGGGATGTAATGTGTGTATATTTTATGAATAATTTAATTTACTCAAACTCAAAATGAAAAACTTGAGATGAATTTTAGATTTTTATGCTCTAGCTCTAGTCATTAAAATTAAAAGAAATGTTTATTCTTATTGAAATATTTCACTTTAATTACAATGAATCTAGAATATATGAAGGTTTATTTTTTTTAAAATTAAATGTATATACTGTATAGAAGAAAAAAAAACATGATATTCAAATTTTTTGAGATGCGTTGTAGGTATAAAATGGTGAATAAAATTAACAATAAATAAATAAATTAATCAATAAATAATCATCCATGATGGACATTTTCACTCAAGATTGCAATCCTTAGGTGTGTGAACTCCCAGGCCAGCTGTTTACAGATCTCAGGATCCTGGCCTATGACAAAAGTAAGAATTGTGATTAATTCTGTAAATCGGAGCAAAGTAGAGATGTAAGTTTTTTTTCTAATAAGGTGCCCTGTTTTCATTGACTTTTCTAGTCATGGAAAAAATTGGGGTACACTTTGCAAAGTTGAGAAAATCTGTTCAAGGTGAGTATGTTGTTGTCCCGTTTTAACTGGACATTTATATTTACTTATTTCCAACTCCTCTGTTGGGTTGTCTTGGGTTACTGTATAGATGCGGTATAGACCTCCAGTGTTCTTTCTACGTTTTACAGTTGAGAAGCGTGTGACAGTGCAATCATACTTTAAAAGTTGTGAAAGGAAGTCTCCACTGGTTGGTAAGAGTTACTTACTCACTTTAAGCCCTTGTATGCAGTGTGGTGTTCTGAGTTAGTGCTGTACATGGACTTAACATTTGTTCCATCATCAGGTTTGCAGTTTGTGGTGAAATGTACCACATCCAAGCATCATTACTTCAGATGCATTTACGTGTGCTTGCTGTGTGAAAAGATGCTTCCAGAACGGCATGCCATTGCCCATCTTTTAAGCTTTCCTCATATTTTCGCTTATCTTGTGAGTATCTCAGATATAAATCAACAGATTATTGCAAATTGAGCTTGTAGTGAGCAGTGAGTGAATATTTAGCAATACCTTGGATTTGTATTTCTATAGGATATGGCCCATCATGGTTCCTTGAGCAAAGAAGATTCTGAGAAGGTGGCTCTTATCATGGACTTGGCGCAGCAGGCAGAGAAAATCACTGCTAATATGAGTTTGCGGGTAGGAACACTTGAATTATTCCTTTGCTTTAAATAAACAAAAACCTACTTTCTGCAAGGGTGGCACCTGTGATCTAAATGGGTTTGTTAAATAGGGTGATTCACTTGAAAGAGGCCCTGAATATTCTGTAATAACTCTTGCTATGATGAAGCAATGCGAACCCAAAGAAATGGAGTACGTACCCTTTACGTGTGTAAGCGATTGCGTTACATGCAGTGTTGGACTGATCTCCATTTTCTGCCGGGGACACATTTCGATGCAGTGCTTTGTCCCTCACAAACGCTTGGAACGAGTAACAGTATCTGACTCTTTTCTCCATATTACTTTCTTTGAGATCCTGAACAGTGATGTGATGCGCAAGCTTTCTGATATGCTGAATAAAACTTTCCACTCCTGTGCGAGGCTCAGACGTTTTTTTTTTTGTCTTTTGATTTCTGTGACTTTGAGGCTATTGGTGGCACCCTGTCTTTGACAATTGGCCAGTAACCTTGAGAAAGAAAGACTTAATAATGCTTTTTTTTTTTTTTTTTTGCAACATTACTCTTTCTAGATGCTTATATTTTTGTACAACAGAAATGCTAGCGCAAACACTACATTTATTGATTGACTTATTAATATATATCATTATTTGTTTTAAGGAAGTGGATGTAAGCTTTGGAACGTTTAATGAAATTGAGAAAAACTCCTTCAAGGCTGGTGAGTCTATTATTGAAATTAGTATGGCTTTTTAAAACCTGTTTAATATAAAATACTTTCATTAGATTATGTGGACAAAGAGCCACTGTAAGTAACGCTACTTTTTCTGGCTGTTTTGAAGCTGTGAATGTGTTGCAAGTGGCTTTTAGAAGTAAAGGCCTGGGAGAACTCAAGCCTCCAGCTGTTCCTGGAGCAAAATTAAGTGAGTGGGGCTTTTTTACTTGTTTTTCTGTATCTCTTGCTTATCAATGGGGTGAAGATGGGCTTACAAGTAGCATCAAATCCGTAAGCTACAAAATAGTTATATTTTGGGAACCTTATAAAATGACCAGTGAATCCAAACACATCAGCCAAATACAGTGATCCCTGAATCTAACATTATTAATAATAATAATTTCTATGCTGTTATTTTCTAATTTAATAAACCTTTGCATTTACCTTGCATTTGTTGCATTTGTGTGTTTTTATAACCAGTCTCCAGTTTTGAGAAGAACAAGGAGAGTAACTCTTCAGAGTGTGAAAAACAAGGGCCTACCTCATCAGACATGGAGAAATTAAACACTGATGAAGCAAACATTAATGCAACCATGCCCAAAACCGAAGAAAAAGGGAGTTCGGAATGTCCTGATCTTTTGCATACAAAACATGAAGAGCTTCAGAGAACCACATGTATAACCTCAACGCACATACAGCCTGCTGGACCATCATTAGCACCGACACAGTCCGACTCGCCACCTTCAGAGACTTTAATTCCATCATTAGACAAACTCAAATCTGAGCCCCTAAAGTTGGACCAGAAGTCTCTGAATCAACAAGAACCTGACCCCATCTCCATGGAGGATCCTCCAACTGTACAACAACCTCAGCCTCAAGACTCGGATGTACCCGAACAGCAGAATGCAGAGTTGGTGCAAAAACTTGTTGAGCAGAAACCAGCACAGATGGAGAGCCCAGCAGGTCAGTATAACGTTTGACTGATAATTTCAATGTTTTTTTTTTATTTTTTATTCTTTTATTAAATACTGACAATGATGACTTTGCATGAATAAGACTTTCATAAGAACACGTCACTTTATGCTAATTGTAGAGGCATCAATATGAAATAATTGTTCTTTAGAATGACTTGAGTGCATTTAAATCTATTGCTGAAAATTTCAAGACTGGCATGTAATGAAATTATGCAGTTAAGTTTATTATAGTGTCATGCTATCAGTGACTAACTTGGGATGGCGTTTTGTTTTTGTGCTCACACATTCCTTATAGATTTTATATTTAATATATTTGTCACAGTTCCTCAGAACCAGTCCTCAACTAGTACTGACCTCAGGAGCTACCTGAAGATGCCCAACAGACCACCTGTAATAGGTTAGTACTACAAAGAAAGCTTTCACATGTCAAATGAGCTAAAACGATGGAAAGAATGGTAAGTGGATGGAGTATGTGGATTCGAAGAAAATATATGCTTAAACATTGTCAAGATAAATCCTACAATTTGCTTATGAATATGGGGGGTTAAAAGCGATCAGGCTGAAATCACCAAAGTAACACCAATGTCAAGGAGATATTTGGAGCCCAGACACTAATTTATAGGAGAATGTGTAAAGGATATTTAGTAAGCTTTGTCTGGGCAATTGACAAAGGTCTAGATGATGATGATGATGAATCAGGAGACATTGAGCCAGGGTTCAACAGTTTATTGCGTGTACAGAGTCAGTCTGGATAGTCTAGTCTAAACAAGATTTTTTCCTAAACAAACGTATTTACACCAGTTGTATGACGAGATGTCCATGCAAGAACTCAAGGGCAAGAAAAGGAAAACAATAGAAGAAAAAAAACATAATCAGGGACATAAACCTCCTATGAGCATATGTAAACATGGACGTTTTCCAAAAATGACACTAAAATGAATACAATTTTAATGGTTGTGTTAGAGCACTGTAACCTCACCTGAAGATTTCCTTTAGCCTGTGTACAGCGATTGGGGGAGGGTTCTAACTTGGTGCCCACTAGCTTTAACATAGTACATGTTAACATGTAACACGTTCTAAATCTGGAAAAAAAAAAGAAAGAAAATACTAGAAAGTCTATATGAATTCATCTGTGAACGTATATGGTTTGTCACAAAGCCCCTTAACAGAAATCAACAATGTCAGCATAATGTAGGCCATGCCTAGTCTAAGAAATCAGACGTAGAATTACCTGAGGCCTGAGAATTATTATATTATTTTTTTGTGTGTGTAAATGTCCACAGTGGTTATTTCATAAAAAGGAAACAATGGAATGAAAAGTCTGGAACAAAAATTTTGTTAGTTATATCCATAAACTCATGATGGCGAAAGAGGATATATCACTCTGAGTACAGTGCTATACACTGGTTTTAGTCAGGGAGGCAAGAATTTTTAGTTGTGTCGAGTAGGGAGAAACTGACCAGGAGCCACAATCAGTAAAAGCTCCCAGATGGTCGACTGGAAATTTATGAAAAACTCTTGAGCCATGAGAAACACTCTGCCATCTTGACAAAGTCTTTGACAATGATTAAATCAGACAAAAGTGTTGACCTCAACAAAGATGACAAAGAATAGTGATATTCTCCTCCTTAAGGGGGGTTAATCAAAATAGCCTGAAGCCTTCTATAGTAGCTGGATATAACCAAAGACAGGCTTGGACCCAGTCATCGTCTCTGGAGACACCCCCTGACAGAGCTTGAGAGGATCTGCTGTGAAGAGTAGACGATCCAGTTTGCCAAGCTTGAAGCACCAGAATACAGAAGACTTGATCCTGGAAACCTCTGGAATTTACTACTATACTGTACACTCAGGGTCCAATTAATAGGAACACCTGTTTAATTATGCAGTTAGCTCATCATGATTATAAAGATTGCTTATTTGAATTACTGTAGCTTTGACATCAGCTCAAAACAGCTCAAACCAGTTAATCTCTCGTAACAAGACCTTTCCCTATAGCTCACAGTTTATTGTATTGCACCTATCTGTGTAAGCTCTAGAAACGGTTTATATGTGAAGATCAACAGTTTCTGAAATCGCCAAGCCATAGATCACACCTTTTACCTATCCTGTGTGTAGATTTTATGCATTGTACTGCTGCCATATGATTGGCTGTTTTGGATAACTGCGTAGATGAGCAGGTGTTCCTAAAAAGGTTGACAGCGAATGTATGTTGCTAGTAATTATGGAATATTTTTTGCAGCTTAATGGGATAAAGATTACTAATGTGTTTTTGGATTTAAAGCTGGTTTTAGACTGTAAGCAAGCTCCATTTTGGGCCAGAAGGAGGAAAAAAATCAATGTAGCAAATTTATTCACCCCAAACATCTGGTGATTACTATAAAACCCTATACATATATGCTATAGTTATATCTTGGATATGTTTTTGTAATGGTACAGTACTATTCCTCACCCCCTACCGCACCCTTTTACTCTGTATCCCTCTTTGTCTGGCAAGACTAGACTGCTGCCGTGAATCAATGCAAAAAACAAACAATAAGGTTGTACAAATAAGCCCTCTGTATAATAATGGCAATGCTGTACCTGAAGTAACGAAAATTGAAAATGATGAGACCTTTGGATTCATTCACTTCCGTGTAAGAAAGGACAGCACAAATGACAATTTTTCGACGCATACTTTTAGTATGCAGGATGCTGTAATTCAGCTACTTTTTAATCTGCTGTTATGTAACTCGGATGCATTCGAGACATTCTCTATACTGCTACAATTCAAAATTTAGTTACTATTCTGTCCTGTAAAACTTTAGCATCCTATGCTGTCCTCTCATTGAAGACTTGAACATTGTAGCACTAAAATTTTAAGTCACATTTTCTGATGCTAGCGAACTTTATTGACCAAAGATTTTGACCAAATTTTGTTTATTCCAAAAAAACTCCACCAAATGTTGTACAGTTTAAAGCCAGCGTAACCTTATGTATTTCGAAGATTTTGATTTGTACTGTTCTTGGTGTGTGTGTGTGTGTGTGTGTGTGTATATATATGTATATGTATATATATATATATTTCTGTATCTGTAGTTGAAGTCAGAAGTTTACATATACAGTGGAACCTTGGATTACCCAAAATACTCGCAAACCAAATCATATTTTCCCATAAGAAATAATAGAACTCAAATTATTCGTTCCACAGCCCAAAAAAATAAATGCATAAAAATAATTAATATAAAGTAAAAATAAAACGAATTAACTTGCACTTTACCTTTAAAAAAAGAAAGTTATAATAGTTAACTGTATATGCGCGCTGTACACACACAAACACAAAATAAAATGTTTTACGTGCACACGCATGGTTACAGTACACGTGTGAACTAATATTGATTATACCAGTGAGAGACTCGCACTAAGACCCAGCAGGGGAGACGATTATCCACAATTCCGCAGCGCAAGAGAGAAAAACCATTGGCTCAGTTGTGATCACATGGCGCTCGGCATCAAAACAAGAAGCGCATGTGTGATATATGATACTCGGTACTTTTGTTCGGTTTCCAAGTCAAAATTTATTAAAGATCTTTGCTCGTCTTGCGGAACACTTGTAAACCGTGTTACTCGCAATCCGCAATCCGTTTCACTGTTTTAGGATGAAGTCATTAAAACACTACCCAGATTTCTTTTTAGCAAACTAATATTGGTTATCAGTTAGGATATCGACTTTATGCATGATGCAAGTAATTTTTCCAAGGAATAATTTAACAGATTTTCACTTAATTCAGTACATCACAATTCTAAAGGGTCAGAAGTTATTTATACACACAGTTGAGTGTGTATTTGAATGGTTTGGAAAATTTAAGAAAATTGTCATTGCTTTAGAAGATTCTGGTGAACTAACTAACAGTAATCATTATTTGAATCAATTGGAGGAGTGTCTGTGGATATATTTTAAGGCCTACTTTCAAACTCCTTGCCTCTTTGTTTGACATCATGGGAAAACCATTTCAATTCTGCTTCACCCTTGGAGCAATTTCCAAATGCTTAAAGGTACCACATTCACCTGAACAAACAGTACTACACAACACCATGTCACAAAATCACAGAGCACTGACCTCAATCCAAAATCAGCATGGGAAATGTAAGAAAATAATGTCATGGGGCTTTAGAAGGTTATGGTGCTCCTAATTAACATAATTTGTATCAGTTGGAGGTGTACCTGTGGATGCAAGGCCTACCTTCAAACTCTTTGCCTCTTTTTTTGACATTATGGAAAATCTAAATGAAATCAGCCAGGACCTCAGGGAAAAAAATTGTGGACCTCCACAAGTCTGCTTCATCTTTTGGACCAATTTCCAAACAGAAATTGACAGCAAAGAACAGCTAACAACTATGTGAAGATGCTGGAAGAAATGGGTACAAAAATATTTTTATCACATTAAAACAAGTCATACGTGCACACACCCATGACCGACCTGAAAGGCTGCTCGGCAAGGAACAAGTCACTGCTCCAAAACCACCAAAAAGCCAGCCTACAAATTGCAGCTGGATACGGGGACATCTTACTTTTTGGAGAAATGGCCTTTGGTTTGAAGAAATTATTTTTTTATTTTTACTGTTTTGGGAATTATGACCATTGTTGAGACTTGCAAGGTGAAGAACACCATGCTATCTGTGAATCATAGGTGTGGAAGCATCATGTTATGGGATAACGAGGGACTGGTGCACTTATGTGCACTTAAAATATATGGCATCATGATGAAGTTTGATTATGTGGATTGAAGCAACATCTCAAGACTTCAGCCAGGAAGCTGAAAGCCTTGTTGCCAATGGTTCTTCCAAGTGAACAGTGACCCCAAACATATTTCAAATGTTGTGGCATAAGGACCTCAAAGTTGAGGTATTCAAATGGAAATCACAGAGTACTGACCTCAATCCAAAAAGAACTCAAAAAGCATGTGTAAGCAAGGAGCCCTGCAAACCTGACTCGGTTTCACCAGTTCTGTCAGGAGCAACTTATTGCAAGAGGATTATGGAAGGTTACCTGACACATTTCACATTAGTGCAACTTTATTGGCAGTTCTATCAAATACTAGGTGTATGCGAACTTCTGACCCACTTGGTATGTGATGAAAGAACTAAAGAAAGAAAGAAATCTCTACTATTATTCTGACATTGCTTAAAGTCGTGATCCTAACTGAACATAAGACCAGGAATAACTACTAAGATTAAATGCTAGGAAAAACTGAGTTTAAATTTTTTTGGCTAAGGTGTAAAGAAACTTCTAACTTCATCTCCACTTTTTGTTAGAGCAATGAGGCTAAAAAATGACATCAATGTTTATGATGCTAGGCCAAAAGAAAAGTTATTTTGTAGCTTTGATTATGGCACACATTTAAAAAGGCGTTGTTTTAATTGTTTGCGCAAAGTCACATTTCTATCCAGAGTTTGTTTTTGGCCAAGATCTTATATTTATGACAAACAACAAAAAAGGTTAAGGTCAGAATGCTGTGATGGCCAGTTCATTTGTGACGATGACTACATTGCCAGTACGAATCACATTGCTCAAATTAGATTTTTTATTTTTGTTAGATCGGTTTTCCATGTCTTGATTGTTCATATTCATAATTGAAACTGATTATCGTTCCTTTTTTTTTTTTTTTTTTTGGAAACATGAAAATGAGACATTTTAAGACATGAAAATGTCTCCTCTGAAAGGAGACAAATGCACATATTGATGCATCTTTGCTCACAATATCTGGGCCAAAATACTAGTTCATGCGACCACTTATTTCAAACAATGGATGCGACTAAAATTATGCTTACTCTAGAGGATTGGTTGTAGTTGTTGCAGTCTAGAAGAAGGAAGAAAAAAAGACGCCTCACTTAGCTGTTTTAGCAGCTATTGCTTGCTCTAGTATGAAATACCTGCACTGCCATCACTGACTGATGTCGGGGGCAAAAAAAAAGTCGCAGGAATTCTCCTCTGTCTGTTCTTAACGAAGCATCATTAAGCATTTTAATGAACCCATATGTATCAGATCTAGGATATGTATCAGATCTAGGACCACGGATATGTATCAGATCTAGGACCACGTACAAAAGTGACTCGGCTCCAATATGAAAAACATCAAATATGTGCGTTCAGACTGCCCTAATTATTGAATCACTTCAGGCTGGTAATGTGAACATGACCAATGATTCCTCATGCCCCCACCACTGATGGGATATCATGGTTTTTCTGTTCGATGAGGTAGTCCGCTGATTTTCATTCTTCTGCCACAATTTTTCTGACTTGTGAACACTCTCCTTCCAGGTTTAAATGTTTAACTTTTTAATTTCATCTCCTTAGTTGTCTTTTATTGATGTAATAATTTGACCCTTTGAAAACAAATTAACATATTTCCATGACCAGGGCATACGTCTTCTGATGTGGTTCTTAAAGAAATGAGAAACTACTAATTCCTCAGTTAGGGTTTAAAGTATTGTTGCTAGCTGAAACACATATTATCCAGTGTAGTAATTATCCAGTCAACGGCTCTTAAGCATTTACTTAATTTAATCCAAACTGTAAGGTTTTTGGTCAGGCAGTGAATTTTTAATACTAAAAAACCTTAATACAGTACCCACTTATGGCATATAAATGCCTTTTATCCCATTCCTGGAAATGGGATTTGCATAATCCTATCAGATGGTTTGGAAATGGCTTAAATATCCTCTAATACTCCCTTCGATTAATTTTGCCAAGTCTTATTTTGGAAATGCAAGTTTTGGAAATAGTGAATGTTTGTTTTTACAATCAAAATATGTGTAGGGAAAGTAACAGTTGATTCTGTCCAGAGTTACCACAAGGTTCTGGGCATAGATTGAAAGAGTTGGTGAGTTGGTGGCAGTGGTGGCTCAGAGGGCTAAGGCACGGAGTTACTGATCGGAAGATCGGCTGTTTGATTCCCAGCTCAGCCAGGTTGCCATTGTTGGGCCCATGAGCAAGGCCCTTAACCCCTAAGCTCCAGGGACGCTGTACCATGGCTGACCCTGCGCTCTGACCCCAGTTACGATGGGATATATGTGACAAAATAAAGGCTTTACTTTTTTACTTTAGAGTGATCTGATTGCTCTCCAGTGAGATCATAAGATCCTGAGAGGGGATGGATCACCTTGGATTAACAGTTGAGATTAAGTTTCACTTGATGAGCTGCCATCCAGGGTGAGATGTCTGTCAGACATGCTGATTCAAGTGGAAACATGAGTGTCTGAGATAGGAAAAGAGGTAATAAATTGAGTGTCCTCTTCATAACAATGGTAAGAGAAGCTGTGCGAGGATATGGCCTCACCAAGAAATCGGGTATAGAGGGAGAACAGAAGAGGACTAAGTACTCAGCCTTGTGGGAAACGAGTAGTGTCTTCATGGGAGCACATGTCGATTCCCTCAGTGTCATCTCATACAACTAATCTTCTAGATGGTAGGCACACCATAACCATTGTGCTAGTAGAGGAGAGAGAGTCCTGACGTTTTGCTGTAGGGTTTGGCGTGGGAGCGAAGGTATGGCAGGTTTTTCTCTATACTGTCCACCCAGTGTTTCTCCAATAAACGAGACTTACTGTGATGCCACCCTCATCTTATTCCAGTCCCCCCCTTCTCCTCTGATGTATTCTTAGAAGCCATTGTCTTCACACATCATAGAGGATGTCACATCCCCATCTACACCTTCACACCTTCTCTCCACTCGTACATTTACACCCCAGCCACAGTCACTCATTGTCTAGACACATCTGGGACTACACCACACACCCATCCACAGCAACTGAAACAAAGGAGATGGTTATCGATTTCAGAAAGATCAAAACTCCCATCTCCTGATGCCATTGAGGGTGAGTGTGTGCAGGTAGTCAACTACAGATACATGGGGGTGCAACTGGATGAGCATGAAAATGCAGGATTTATACTAAAAGAGACAGTTTCCTGAGAAGACTCTGATTCTTTGTGGTTTTCAGGACACTTTTGAATGTATTATCAGTCTGTTGTGGCCAATGTGTTAATTTCAATATATTTATTTTTTCTTATGTTGTGGTGTGCTGGGGCAATGGTGAGAGTATGCCAGTAGACTTCCTGAGCTGTGCAGAGAAGCAAACTTGGTTGAAGGAATCAGACTGGACTTGGTAGAGACGGTGGTCAAACAAAGGACACAACATTTGAACAATGACAGTCACCCACTGTGGGTTTTTTTTTTTTTTTTTAACCAAAGAACAGATTCAATAATAGACCGAGACAGGTTTGCTGCTCTAAGGAGTGTCATGGGAGGTCTTTTATACCTGCTGCCATTGGGCTCTTTTAATTAGTCCCTCCAGGCCAGGGGTATTGTTGACCTCCTTGTTGAGGTGAATTGCTGCTGTATACATGATTGTCCAGCACGTGCAATAATAATCTTATGGACAGTATGCATAATATTTGCACAAATGTCTTCTTAAGGTATCCTCCCTCCCTGTATTAGTGTGTGTATAGTCTTTTTGTGTACTTGGTTTATTTTATTTTATTGCATCCCTTTACCTCTAAGTACTTGTATATTTTTTAGTCTATGGTACAACTGCAACTTCCCTTATGATTGATATGAATTTCTCATCTTATAATGACTTATGAAATTATGCTTTCAAGTCTGGAGTTTGTAGGCAATTGGATAATTCTTCAGATAGAGGAGAAATATTTATTTAGGCACACAGCAACACATTCCGAGATGGGTGTACAGGTCAACAAGTAAAACATGTGGGGAACCACACCCAGGAGTTGTTTTGTGTTTCAGCACATTGTTTAGTGTGGTTTTTAATTACTTTTGTTCTGTAATTCGTAGTTTAGTAAAACATTAATAACAAGGTATCCTCTTGTGTGAAGGCTCCTTATTGTGAGCAATATCCCAAGTATATTTTTCCTAAAAACCGCACCCATTGTTTCAGATGAAAGAGTTGTCACACTAACTAAGGTTGTGTTTTAGCCTAGAAGGCATGAGCAAAGACATATTAATATGTGCATACGTGCCATTTTAGAGGCTAGACATGTTCACGTTGGCGTCAGATAAAAGCCACTTGTAAGTATGAATGTGAACTGTCATTATATGCAAATCAAATATAATCTCACTCACTCAATCGTCTATACCGCTTTACCCGGTATACAGGGTTGTGTGGGGCCTGGAGCCTATCCCATGAGACGGGGTACACCCTGGATAGGGTGCTAGTCCAACACACTTGCACACTATGGGCAATTTGGGAGTGCCAATTAACCTAATCTGCATGTCTTTGGAATGTGGGAGGAAACCCACAAAGCACTGGGGCAACATGCACACACAGGCCGGGAATCAAACCTGGCTGGGAATCGAACCCTGATTCTGGAGGTGCAAGGCAAACCGCTAAGCCACCATGCAGCCCCATGATATAATCTATATTAATTTTTGACATGTCTGTACGTTGAAAATATTTGCGAAAAAATTATTTGGTGTCCTGAAGATAATAGGACCAGAAGAACAATAGAACAAGTTAAGTTTGTGCACGCATCAAGTAAAAACTGCTAAACTAATTTTAATGGGATTTTTACAGGTGTACAGGTGCCAAGCTCGAGGTAACATAGGTTATATTGCAGTCGGTCCATGAGAAAAGAAGAAATGCTAATTTGGAATTTAAATGGAAAATTGATGTGAATGGGTGTGCAATTAAATTCCACGTGAACGAAGTCGCAGGCACATCTAGTTTCACGTAAAGATAGGACATAGAAAGAGCAGTGAAAAACCACAGAATGAGAGGAGTGAAGCTTTTAATGAGGAGAAAGCAAGATGATAAGAAAACCGGTGATAAGGTTAATTTCTTAATAGCGCCTGGTATATCATGTGTTTAACTGAGTGGTGACAAGTCACAAGCTAGTTTATTTTTAAAAAATGTGTCACAAAAATAATTGGAAGTAGGACTGTACTCAATGGGTCTGGTGGTCCCAATGACGTTGGCAGCATCAGAATCCACATACATTTTTTTTTTTACAGTTGACATTGTCGCAAAGCAGCTTTACACAATCCAAAGATTTATTAAAGTTTGCATGAAATGTGAATGTATGAATCAAAATAGTCAGATAGTCCCTTAGTCCTTGATGAGCAGGCCAAGGGTGACCGTTGCAAGAATAAGCTTCCCAAGCTGGCAATAGGAAGAATTCTTGAGAGGGACCAGACTCAACAGGGAACCCATTCTTATTTTGGTGAAACAGAAAGCAGGAATTGATCTGCATTTACACTGTGTGTTATGTGGCAGGCAGTTCAGTATAACAGTTGTTAATTGATAATATGGAGTCCACTTAGTTATTGGACGCTCATGTAAACGTGTAGGAAATTCCAGTCCTGAACTATCGAGCAACTGCAGCCAAGTCAAGTCCTCAGAGAAACAGTTGTCAACATCACCCAAGACCAGAACCGTCTTCATTGAGTGAAACCGTCTCCAGTCACCACACACATCCCAAAGAGACCACACAGACATTCATCACAAGACAGACTAAAAGTTGAAGGATGGTCACAGGATAAGCTGAGTTCATTGTCCTTAAGTCCACTGTCTTTTAATGACGTATGTGTAACAAATCTGGTGGATGTAGTGCCAAGAGTGAGGATAACTAGAAATGCGCTGTAGGGGTCATCGGGCAGACAGGAAGAATTGAGTTGTCTGAAAATCACAAAACTCTTAATACATGTTTACATTTTTTGAACAGATATTGATCTTTGCAATACAAGGTATAGCATCAATAGATGACTTGGTCAAAGCAAGTCCAAAACTGCAGTTCTCATTGGATGTTCATGAAATTTTTAGTCAGGAAATACCAAAAGTGGTCCATGGAAGGAAAACCAGTGAATTGACATCAGGGACATGCAAGGCCAAAGCCTATTGATGCACAGGGGGAGGAAAGGCTGGCCTGTGTAGTCCAATTCAATAGAAGAGCTACTATAGTGCAAGTTGCTGAAAATGTTCATTTTTGTTCAGATGTAAGAAAACTCATTTTGTTGAGTATGAGGCTGCCTAGGAACAGACTGGCCAGGCTGACCTTTATCCAAAGGGGCTTACAATGGGCACAGGATCATGAGAACTGGATCACAGAACAATGGAAGAAGGTGGCCTAATCCGATGTAAAAGCCTAATCTTTTACATCATATGGATGACTGGGTGCATGTGTGTTGCTTTACTGGGGAGGAGATGGTACCAGGGGTTGCATGGCCAAATAAAAGCCAAATAAAAACCTACAGCAAATACTAATTATCCCGTTACAGCTTCCAAAGTATATAAGGGGGAAAGTTATAGCCAGGTGCTGCTAATCATCACTCCTTTATTAATTGGTCATCAGCAGGTATGCAGACTGCTATGAAAGCGGATGTTTTGGCAGTTCTGATCTGGATGCATTCAGGGGGGTATTCCAGAAAGCATGTTATGTTACATACCCGGGTAAGTTTAAGAGTAAGTTAGTTGATATCCTCAACCTTCGGTTCCAAAAACGGAGGTAACTTTCTGGGTATGTTTGTAACCATAGCAACTTACTCTCTGAAGATAACCTGCTCTGAGGTTTCCAGAGGTTTATTGAGCATGACATGCGCTTTTAATGATGATCCTGTGGATGTGGAGGCACAAATTATACGAGTTTTCTTTTATGCAAGTTACTTAAAATATCAAAAGGTTCTGAATACTCAAAAAGGTCTATTAATTTTACCTAATTGCAATTATTTACGTTAACAGTACTCTAATGCTCAAAGTAATTAAACACATTGAGTTTACGGTGTATAATAAAAGGGGAGGCGATGTCAATTGTGCTATTTAATACTCTCACGCATTTACTCTGTTTGTTTATTTTTTGCCAAGCCAACTCTTTCTTTAGCCGATGCAGCCGTATTGCTTTTTTTCATTATTATTGGCTTGAATTCTTCATATACTGCATTAAAACCTCCAACTCCACCTCTGTGATTTTTGATCACTTTGATTTTCCATTTTGGAAATCGGCGATCTATTGAAAATGTCTTTATGTATGCACCGTGCACGCGCATTAACTCTGGGTAACCAGTAGGAGGTTGATTTAAACTTGCTCTTCTCAGGGGTTTTGGAACCGAAATACTCATGGTATGCGGGTTTGGGGTAAATCAACCCTGAGGTTAAGTTTTACCAAACGGTAAGCTTAACCCAGCTTTCTGGAATACCCCCCAGGTGTGTGGTGCCAAACATGGTGAAAAATGGAACAACATAAACAGTGGTCTTGTTTCCAAAATCATTTCCAAACAATTAGGAACTCTGTGACCCACAGTGAGAGAGCTTATTCACAAGTGAAAAGCATTCAAGGTGGTTGCCAGTCTCTCTAGGAGTGGACGTTCTAGCACATTAACCCCAATGTCAGATCAAAAACAAACGAACAAAAGAAACACCCAACAGAGCCTACAGTCCTCACTTAGCATGTTAAAGGTTAATGTCCATGGCAGCACAATTAGAAGAAGACTGAAGATGTACAGTTTATTTGGAAGGGAGTCAGGAGAAGCCCTCTTCTGACCAGAAAGAACACGTCATCATAAGTGAGGTTAACAAAACTGCATCTGAACAAACCACAAGACTTGACTGGAACAATGTTCTATGGACAGCAAGCATGGTGGTGGAGGGTTGATGTCTTCTCGCCACAGGACCAGGGCATCTCGCAATCAAAGGATTGAGTATTCAGAGCACATGTTAAGCCATCTGTCCGACAGCTAAAGCATGGTCGAAATTGGGCCAAGGAACAGGATAAGTACCCAAAAAATCTATATAAATCTATATTGGAATCTATATTGGAATGGCTGGAAAAATAAAAGAATCAAGGATTTTAAATGGTCTAATCAAAGTCTAGACCACAACCCAACTGAAATGCTGTGGTGGGACTTGAGAGCTGTGCGCAAGTAAACGTCTAAATGCCTAGTTGTGGCTGGGGGGGTTCTTGGGCATAATGCCACAAGACAACTGGGGATGTGCTGTGGCAACAGAATATTGTAAAAGTAGATCCTTTGGGTGCTGTGGGTTGCAGTTGGGGCTTCTGTGGATCTCATTTGTTTGTTCTGCACATCTCATGGGTGCTCGGTCGGATTGGGATCTGTTGGTAGTCCTGGGATCTGTTGGTAGTCCTGGGCTCTTGCCTACTGGTCTCATCTGCATTGATCTTAAGGCCACAGGACTTGCCGGAATTGTATACCAGCAGCTTGAGCATTAGTGTTGGCAAAAATGGAGCTGTCGTCGGTGAAAATTAGGTCTGTGAGGAAATTGTAAAGCTAAAACTAGAGGTATGTAGGGACTGGCAGGCCACCTAAAAGAGGGCCGTTGAACAGAGACAGTTCGCAACATCAGTAAATAAGGATAGAAACAGTTACTCTTTTCCAACTGAGATGGAGCAGATCTGCAAAAAAAAACTTCCTTGCACAAGAGAAAAGCATCTCATGTCTCCACTCAAAACGATGTAGAGCAGCAAGTGCCTTGAATAGGGAAGTTTCACTACTCCCTGGCAGTTGCTGCCCCCCACCCCCACGGAATGCGTTTCCTCTGGGCCCCAGAACAGAGAACATATACGTACTATGCTAATCGGTTAAAGTATGCCACTAGGGCAGATATAAAATCATATATGTGTGCCTGTAGAATGTATGATGTCTTTGTGTTATGTTGTATGTGTATCATAAACTTAGAGTATAATCTACCTGTACAGCCCTTGCTGTAGAAAAAGGTGTGAATGGTATTTCAAGGCATGGGATGTTTGGTATCAAATGAAAGCTCTGTATATTCAATGAATGTTGATGTGCATGAAATCTTATAAACATAGTCATATAAACCAGACTCATGTTAATACATTTTACCTAAATTACTAAAACTCCACTGAGATGGCCTCCCACGTGACAGACCAAACCACAGGTTAAATGTATGTACGAAAAAGAGGAACCGTGCGGGGCGTGACTACGCCCACAACCATCTCTGATTGGAACAAATGGCTGTGGAACAGACCTGAACCTAAGATTAAAAACCTAAGGTCTAAGCAACCTCTGCACGTTTTTGAACGCCACCCCGTCTGAAGGAACCAAACAGACTTCTTACTAGCACCACCCAGCAATCGAAGACTCTGCTCTCCTCGACACGCAAAGAAACTTCAGCTTGAACTCAGAAGAGGCCCACAGAAGAAGTCTCAGAACTTCATCGGTAACCAGGCAACCAACACGCCGCCGAGGGCTTTCCCGAAAGACGTCACCTCAACCCAGCACACTAACCAATCAGCAACACTGTGATTCCCTTCACTGAAGACGAACCACCAGATGAGAACGAAACGTAACGCAAATAAACAAACAAAGCTTCATACCTTGCTCAAAATTGGTGCTTGATTCATAACTAAACCGTACGATTAAACTAGACTTTCTCAGGTTTAGTAAACATTACTAGAAGAACTCTATTAACTTTCGCCCTGTGAACTGTGTGTGTGTGTGTGTGTGTGTGTGTGTGTGTGTGTGTGTGATTAAGTAACATAGTTTCATATACCGTAGATTAGTTCAGTACATTTTTGTTTCTTTATAAAGTTTAAATATGTGTCCAGATCTTACGTTACCTTGCTCATAAATTGGTAAATACCTGATTTTGTTCAGTTTAATTAAATTAACTCGAATCGTTAAAGATTCGATTCATCTCTTAATCCAGAGTTGAAACCCTGCATTTTAATGGTGGAGATTTGGTGGAGCATTGAGCATTGTGTCCACATTAAAAATACTACAGGTATATTTCCTGAAGAAAATGTGAGTGGTGCTTGCCATGGCATCATAGACGTAGCTGATGTTGGCCTCGATGTTGGTCTTGATGAACCATGTGCAATTAATCGCCCACCCCATAGAAAAGTCATTGCACCCCATTCCCGAGTAAGCCGCGCGGTTTGACACCTCATTCATGGGCTGGTTACGCGCCAAACATTTGTACGGAAGAAGAAAAAAAGGGAATTATAAGCCTGTGAGATAATAGTATTGCTTCGCAAGCACCACTAATAAGTGAAATAGTGGAGCCGAGGAAGGAACAACTATGACATGATCAGAGTGTGACATCACAGTATGCATCACCTCACAGTCACTAATGGAGCAACAAGAAAACCAAAGAAAAAACATGTGTTCAATACTAAGTACCCACCTGATTTAAAGTTTGGTCGTAAAAAGTTGGTTTTGGTTGTAATATTGGTTTTCTTTCAAAGACAAAATTTGAGCAAATGCTGCTGTTGTCTGATCAGTTTTGTTGTGGAGCTTCATGGTTGATGCCACAACTTTCTCATGCACAAGTGATCCCAGGTATTTGAATTTTTGGAACTACTCAATTTGGACCTCGCTAAGGTGGACTTTTGCTGATGATCCAACTAGCACCATCTGTGACAGAATCATACTAGCACCGTCTGTGACAGAATCGCCACCTCATAGTCTCTACCCCTAAGTAACTGAGGTCACAGTATAGGGTCTGTGTATAAAAAGCCTGCATGTAATTCAAAAGACCGCAGTCAGTAACGTGTGAGGCAGGGAACATGCGAGGCATCGGCTGCTGGTCATCCCAGGGACACCGATGGTATACGATAATACCGCTTTGTACTTGTACAAAGGACTAATTACTGATCATCACTTAAATCTGAGTTTTGATATTTGATTTAATTACTATTCTGCTCAATACAAGAGAATTTATATTATGTTATGTGTTGTTTGAGTGTGATTTCCATGTATTCACAAAATTGTTTTTAATGATATTGTGTATTACATGTTTGCTAAATGGTTCATGGAATAGTGTGTGAGCTTAATTAAATAATTTTGTTGTAATTGTTTATATTTTATTTGACTAATATTTATTAGAAGTAGTGATTTAACTATTATTTATCAGAAATAGTGATGTACCTTTTTTGTGCTTTTTCATTTAAGTTTATCGACCACTTGGTTGAATCCACTTTGAACAATTTTTGTGTAATCTGCAAAGCTGTCAGACATAAGAATTAAAAGTGATTCCACACAGGCACAGTTTGAGCAAATGCTGCTGTTGCCTGATCAGTTTTGTTGTGGCTTTATGGTTGATGCCACAACTTTCTCATGCACAAGTGATCCCAGGTATTTGAATTTTTGGAACTGCTCAATTTGGACCTCGTTAAGGTGGACTTTTGCTGATGATCCATCTGTGGTAATAACTTGGGTCTTATCTTCATTGATCTTCAGACCATAAGACTTGGTCTTGGCCATGGTGGCTATGCGGAATCAAATACCAGCAGCTTGAGCGTTCAGCAAAAATGGAGTGGTCATCAGCGAACATTAGGTCTGTAAGGAACTAGTTCTTGTTATACTGGTCTCCGCGCTTGTCCTCAAATACTTTCATGTTGGCATCAATTATGAAGAGCAGGAGCAACACTGTATCATCCTGGATGGGAAGGCAAACAATTATTGGAAAAATTCATAGGAATTCATTAGGTTAGGTGACAAATGTCCCGTCAGCTTTCCTGATGTTATAGTTTGTAGAACAGCTGTGACCTTGTAGACTTCTATCCACCTTCAGTTTTTGCCTGACTTATCTGTTGGGGATTCAGCATGCTTTAAGTGCTTCAAATCTGTTGGACAGGGCAATTTGGAAGTCTTCTTTGATGGCCAGATTCCTCAGGCATATCCTGTTCCTCTTGGCAGATGAAGGACCTTTTGGCTTCATTCACCGTAGCTGCAGCAGTATCTTTGCACAGAAAAGGTGGTGGTCACATTCACGATCACGTCCCCATATTGCTCTTACATCCTTGAGCAATGAGTGGAATCAATAATTTATCAGGATGTCTTTAGCACTATTCGGACGGGACTAGTTTTACTGGGGGACGTTAGAGAAATTTTTGTTTCACAGAGGTACTTTGTGATTTTAATCCCGTCCGAAACTGCCATGTCTGTCTTTTTCTCACACAACCTCTGTAAAAATTCCAGAGCAAATTACCTACTGTTTTTCAACAGACTTGGCGGTCCTCTGAGAAATCTAATTCCGTCTGAATGCGAAGGTCTGTGTTTGCCGAAAAAGTTTTTTTTCCGAAACATGTTTTCTTGTGTTTTGGTCAACGTGAACTACCGTACAATCTCTAGCGCACCGGTATTCGAGTTTCTGCTTTCTACGCTCCAGTAGAAATCCTCATCCTCAACACGTGGTCTTGTGCAACGCCCACATGTAAAACACAGACGTGCCCACCTCCGTAATAAACACGAAGATGTTAGTCCCGTCCGAATCCATACATGAAATGACAGACGTCGGCTGAAAAAATTCAAGCTCAAACGTCTCCCAGTAAAACTAGTCTCGTCCGAATAGTGCTTTTGAAAGTCTTTTTCATTTTATTCAAATTTGAGAGGGTATGCCCCCTTCATGGAATAATGGTAATTAGCCTGTCCTATGGCCAGATGAAACCAGTGGAATTGTTTGGCATTTGCAGCCACAGGACTTGGGTACCCTGCAGTCATTGAGTCAATCATGAACTCTTTTGTATACCAGAGTTTTGAAGCCATCTATCCAACAGCTAAAGCTTATTCAAAGTTCGATCATGTAACAAGGATATGCCTCAGAATGCCTGAAAAATCATGTGAATCGTTTTTTTTAGAATGGACTTGCTTCAGCCTACTTTTTGCAGGACCTTTAAGAGAGCTGTGCATAAGCAAATGCCCCAAAATTTGTTAGCAGAAAATAAAGGTGTTTCATGTACACCCATCATGTATTTTTTTCCCTTTTTGGCTTCATTTTCATTAACCCTTTTTACATCATTATATATTTAGGTTGTTTGTCTGAGGTTTTATTTGCCTAAAAAGGGGGTACTAACTTTTGCAGATGACTGTATTAGGCAGCAAGTGACAATTTTGTCCCTCAAGTTGATTTGTTGGAAGCAGAAACAAATTGGCAAGCACAGGTATTTGAGAGTCTTTGACAAGGTCCAAATTGTGATGGCAAGGTAACTGGATCAGACAACTCCCATACTTTAGATCTTGTGAAAAGATCCTGGTCTGCATCGGTCAGGACATACCAAAAGTGGTGAAGTGGCAGCAGGTGAATGGGAAGCAAATGCTTATGAATGTGAAGGGAATAGAGGAGCTACTGTAGCTCAAATTGCTGAAAGAGTTGATGCTTGAAAAATGTGTCATCACAGATTGTTGCATTTGCATCATGCAGATGGCCTGGTATGTGTTCGTCACTTACCTGGTGAAGATATGGCACCCGGATGCACTTTGGAAGTAAGGCAAGTTGGCTGAGGTAGTATGATGCTTTGGGCAATGTTCTGCTGGGAACGATTGAGTCTTGCCATTAATGTGGATGTTGCTTTGACATGCACCACCTAGCCAAACTTTGTTGTTGGCAAAGTATGTCCCTTTATGGAAAACTGGATTCCCTGATGCCATTGTGCTCTTTCCACAGGAAATTGCACCCTGCCACACTGCACTGTGTTGAACCTGGCTTTAAAATTCTCTAGATCTGAATCCAAAAAAAAGGACAGCAACATTACTCTCATACATGGTCTTACATGACAATGGTACATACTACATCGCTCGTCCATAAACGTCGCTTCTTGGTTTTAAATAAGTAAACACTTAAAGGACTTTGATTGGATAATAGTAATAACTATAACTGATGTGTGTATATATAACTGATGCAGACAGTAGTTTCTCCTTTCCTAAACCATTAGACATCTATGTAACACAAAAACCTAGACCAGGGGTTGTCAATGCACGGCTCTTTTTCATTCCTCTGCTGTGGCCCCCTGTGGCTTTGGAAAATAATGAGTATTCATTTGAAATAAATTTAATTTTAGGTCATTCGTTTTTTAAATTTTTTTTATGTAATTCTAAATTTGAAGATTATGGCGATCTTGTGACATCAAAATAAAATGTGTAAAAAAAATAAAAATTTGTCGCTCAAAATATGTATCAAAACCGCTGATGTGCGACACTCGCCAGCATGCAATTTATTAAGCTTTTCAAGCCCCAAGCTGCATTCCATTCCAAAATGTACTTCACATGGTGCTCCCTACTCCCTGCTCTGTTTGCAGTGAATGTCGGTGAAGGGAACTTCCCTCGACAAAACCATTCAGAACACACTGCGAAGTCACCAGCGCTGACTTCCTCCCAATAATAATTGATTGAATATGTACCGAGATTTATTTTACGGTGGAACCTCGGATTGCGAGTATTTTGCAAACTTTTAATAAATTTTTAATCGGAAACCGAGCAAGTATTAGTTTACGAGCGCCGAGTATCATGTATCACGCATGCGACTCTTATTTTGACACCGAGCGGCAAGTGATCACAACTGAGCCAATTATCTTTTTCTCTCTTACGCTGCGGGAATTATGGGTAATCGTCTCCCCTGCGTCAAAATAAGAGTCCCCTGCTGCATCTTAGTGCTCGTCTCTTATAATCAACCACTCCCTCTCTCTTCTGTGCGCGCGCGTAATTTGACACTGTGCCCCACACACCCACACACACCCACACACACCCACACACACACTTACTTTGTGTGTGCATGTGTGCGCGTAATTTGACACCCACACACACACAGATCTGCAAACACGCTTTATGTACACAGAAAACTCAGGTCTGTCGCGATTCTTTTCAATTCAATTTTATTTCTATAGCGCTTTTAACAATGGTCATTGTCTCGAAGCAGCTTCACAAAAATGAAAAGAAAATTTATGGAAGTGTATATACGTGTAAGAAAAATGTGTCTAGATAATGAGATTGTCCCTGATGAGCAAGCCAAGGGTGACGGCGACAGTGGCAAGGAAAAACTCCCTGAGATGGCAATAGGAAGAAACCTTGAGAGGAACCAGACTCAACAGGGAACCCATCCTCATCTGGGTGATAACAGATAACAAAAATTTTATAACATCATGTGTGTTATGCAGCTGAAAGTTCGATATAACAGAAGTTAATTTAAATTAACACAAAGTCCAGTTCAGCACAGGCATGAGTCAGCAGGTGCAGAGGGCAGATGGGGGTCTGGATCACTGGGAGCTCAGGGGCAGCATGTGTAGGTCCAAACCAACACGAAGAAGAATTCAGCTGGAGCAGGTCCTTCTCTGGATGCCTCAGGAACCTCGCAGGGCTGGTCTCTGTCTACTGAAGCTGGCACAATCTCCAGATGCCTCGGCATGGGTGGAAAAAATAAAGAGCAGGTGAAAAGAATTAGCGTGGTTGCCATTCAGGATAGATGTACTGGAGTATCAGGTAAAGAAATTAATTATGTGTATGCCAGATTAAAGAGATGCATCTTGAGTCTACTTTGAAATTGGGAAACTGTGTCTGAGCCCGAACACTGTCAGGAAGGCTATTCCAAAGTTTTGGAGCTAAATATGAAAATGCCCTACCTCCTTTTGTAGATTTTGATATTCTGGGAACTACCAGAAGTCCGGAGTTTTCTGATCTTAAGCAGCGTGGTGGATTGTAGCGTATCAGAAGACTGGTTAGGTATGTGGGAGCTAGACCGTTTAGAGCCTTGTATGTAAGTAATGCTATTTTGTAATTCATTCTAAACTGAACAGGTAGCCAGTGCAGGGATGATAATATTGGGGTTATATGATCATATTTTCTGGATCTAGTGAGAACCCTGGCGGCTGCATTTTGGACTAACTGTAGCTTGTTAATTGAAGAAGCGGGACAGCCACCCAGTAATGCATTACAGTAGTCCAGTCTGGAAGTCATGAATGCATGAACCAGCTTTTCTGCATCAGATACAGATAAAATTTTCCTAAGCTTGGCAATATTTCTAAGATGGAAAAAGGCTGTTTTTGTGATGT
The DNA here is from genome assembly GCA_013621035.1 of Clarias magur. Classification (NCBI taxonomy): domain Eukaryota; kingdom Metazoa; phylum Chordata; class Actinopteri; order Siluriformes; family Clariidae; genus Clarias; species Clarias magur. Next base: position 3,391,046 of record QNUK01000012.1, read on the forward strand.
TGGAGATATGATTTTCAAAGGATAAGTTACTGTCTAATATTACACCCAGGTCTTTCACTGTCGAGCTGGTGGTAACAGTACATCCTTCTAAACGCAGGCTGAATTGTGAGAGCTATTATGTACTGGTTTTTGGGACAATAAGTAATATCTCTGTCTTATCTGAATTTAGTAAAAGAAAATTATCGGTCATCCAATCTTTTATATTTTTTTTTTGGATTTTCCTCCGATTTTCTCCCTAATTTAGTCGTGTCCAATTCCTCCCCGTCACTAGGGGGCTCCCACGTTAAGGCTACTACTACCACTCAGCCGGGAGGGCCGAAGACTATCACGTGTTTCTATGAGTTGACTCAGATGCTCGGCCCTAGCCGCTTTTAGAGCCCGTCTATAGCTGCACATACTACCTTTATACGCGATTCTAAACACTTCTAATTTAGTTTTTCTCCATTTTCGCTCAAGGTTACGGGTTGCTCTCTTTAGGGCGCGAGTATGACTGTTGTACCATGGTGCAAGTGTTTTATCTCTGGCTTTTTCTAATCTGATGGGAGCAACAGTGTCTAATGTACTGGTAAAAATAGTGCCCATGCTGTTAGTCACTTCATCTAGATCGTCTGCACTTAGGGGTCTGATAAGAAATTGGGACAGATCCGGCAGATTACTTGTGAATTTGTCTTTAGTAGTCTGATTAATATTTCTACTAAATTGATAACGTGGGGAGGCACAGCTACGCTGTTCTACAGGTAGAGTATATACTAGGAGATGATGATCTGTGATATCATCACTTTGAGGTAGAATGTCTATATTAGAGACATCTGTACCATGGGATATAATTAAATCTAGCGTATGATTAAAGCAGTGAGTTGGTCTATTTATATTTTGTTTAACCCCAAAGGAATTTAGCAAATCTATAAATGCGAGTGCTGAAGCGTTGTTAGCATCGTCTACATGAATGTTAAAGTCTCCTACTATCAGCGCTTTGTCAGAGTTAACCAATAAGTCTGATAGCAGATGTCCAAACTCTTTAAGAAAATCGACATATGGCCCCGGGGGTCTGTACACGGTGGCCAGAACAAAATGTAGCAAGTGTTTATTATGTATTTCGCTACATTAATGATAAGCACTTCAAACGAGTTGAACTTGGGCCTTGTTTTCTGAGTAACAGTGAGAACATCACTGTAGATAGTGGCGACACCACCACCACGACCAGTTTGACGGGGTTCGTGCTTGGAGAAATATCCTGACAGAGTAGACTCATTTAAACCAATATATTCATTTGGTCTGAGCCAGGTTTCAGTAAGGCAGAGTGCGTCAAGACAGCAATCTGAGATAATTTCATTAGTAATCAGTGCTTTAGGCGCAAGGGATCTGATGTTGAGAAGCCCAAACTTTAGAGGTATATTTTGATTACTTATTTGGCCTTTTTCTGGTTTTATAGTTATTAGATTGTTTCGAGCGATTTTAACGAATGTATTATTTTTTTCTCACTATTCGGGGAACAGACACAGCTTCTATAGGACAAGCTATGTGTGTGCATCTATCAGTATGGTGAGTTGCAATGTGGCTATTATGTTTGGAATCTAAGACACGACTTACCGCCAGTCAGATGGTTCGTAGTGTCCTGGAGATGATGTCTGAAAGGACTGCTGCTCCAGCTCTGCTAGGGTGCAGTCCATCGGTGTGGTAGAACCTAGGATGCTCCCAGAAAACATTCCAATTATTAACAAAGGGTAATCTCTGTTGTTGACACCAAGATTGTAACCATTCATTAAAAGCAAACAATCTACTGAACCTCTCGATTCCTCGCTGGAATGTGGGAAGCGGTCCGGATACGATGATCCTTGTCGTAGGTGATGTGCTGCGGACCTTCTCAACCAGGCTCCTGAAGTCCTTCTTCAAGATCTCCGTCTGCCTCAGCCTGGTGTCATTCGTGCCAGCATGAAGGAGCACAGCTCCAAAGTTCTCCCTCAGGGCCGCAGGCACCTGTGCAGCAACATCAAGAACACAAGCACCAGGTAAACAGTGAGTGCTTACCTTACCTTTAGCCATGGTAGCACGGACGTGCCGGACGATGGAGTCTCCGATGACCAGCGCCTCGTGTACCGTCTCGCAAAGCGGTTTCAGGTCGGGATCTCGAAGACGGGCGGAGGGGGAGTGGTCCTCGTCTGGGGACTGGCATGCGTCTTCCGCTGCTGCTGTATCCAGGCTTCGTGGTATCCCGGCGCCGGGGTGAAGGAAACCTGGGCGGGCTGTGTCCGTGGTGCGTTGGACCTGGACAGAGAAACACGCGGAGTAGAGGTTGTGGAAGGATGTGTGTCATGCCGAGAATTTACCTGGGACAGATGAGCGTCGGTCCGTGACGATTCCAGCGTGGATTTCTGCTGTCATAGCTGGGCCAGCTTCACCTGTAGGTTGCGGATCTGCTTCTCCAAGGCCTCCATCTCGAAATCCGCCAAGTGAAGCTCCAGTGTGTCCTCACCTGCACTCAAAGGCAGACACACAACCGACATGGTGTCAAATAAACGGAGATAATCGGTGTGGAAAACACGTAGGCAAACTTGTGATAGGTAAGATAAGGTGCTGGTTCATTTATTTTTTACTTTACAGCAGTGATTCCGTTAGTATGCTCACGCGAGTATCATTAGAGAGATTTTTTTTTTTCCCCGTTAAAACAGTGTTTGCATTGTGTATGTTAGTTGTGAAACTTTAAAAAGCGAGGTGTGGGAGGGAGAAGGAGTTTTACTGTTAAAGACGAGGCAAGGGGCTAATTTCACACACACACACACACACACACACACACACACACACACACACACACACACACACACACACACACAAATACACACAAATACACACAAATACACGGCGCCTGCACGCACAAACAAACACTTAATTGTCTGGATTTATTTGTACTTTTTTATGTTAAGTGCAGGTTAATTTGTTTTATTTTTACTTTGTGTTAATCATTTTTATGTATTTATTGTTTTGGGCTGTAGAATGAATAATTTGAGTTTTCATTATTTCTTATGGTAAAAATCTATTTGGTTTACGAGTGTTTTTGGAATACGAGCCTGCTTCCGGAACGAATTATGCTTGTAATCCAAGGTTCTACTGTATTTTTTTTTTTTTTTTTTTTTTACAGATTATTAGCCTATATAATATTGAAGTTGCCTTTCAAAAGCTACACTTGATGCTGCGTGAAAACGCTATAGGAACATCTCTTTGTTCCACCAGTTGTGAACCACGTGTGTATCTCAAACATCAAACTTTGGTTTATATAAGCTCAGTCAGGTGACGTCATCTGATGAGATGCACCTGCAGGTTATAAATAGGTCTGAACTGGAAACATCCTCAGGTCAATTGTTTGTCTAAAAGGATGTCCAGTCATTGGATGTCCAGTCATCCAGTCTCTCGTTCCCGCTTTTTCAGGCAGTGGACTGGGTCTACATGTTTTGCCACAACCAACTTTCAAATACACTCCATTTGACGGCATAAGTTCTTCTAGCGGAGGGAGCCCTAGCACTTAGTATAGTTTCAATTACACTGGCTGGAAGATCAGCATCTCTTAATTGGTCCCCCTCAGTGGCCAGACGTGAAGGCTCGGGCCGATGATGAAATATTGTCCCCTGCGCCTGAGACAGAAGGTCTCCTCACTGGAATCCCTCACGGTGAGCCGTGACGATTTCTTGATTTAATCAAAATTTAAATTATTGTGCCAAATTAATATGATGTCTTCGTTGATAATAATGATGATAAAAATATTTATCTTTTTTTTGAGCTCCATTTTTTTTGGTTGACCGCTGACTACACACTCCTGTAAGTATTAGGGCCAATATGAGAAGAAGAAAAAAAAATAGTTGGAAGGTTGTTTAAAACTCAGAATTTTCAAGTTGAAAGTTTAGAGAGAAAACAGTCGAAAGCTTTGTTTAAAACTCAAACATCTATCAAGGAAGGAAACCACACATACACTTTGCAAATGTTTAGAAGAAAACACTACGGAGTTGAATGAGGTAATTGCTTTTGTTTATCATGAACTACAACTATACATACTATAGTTTCTATACATAGCGTAAAGGTAAAAAAAAAACAATACAGTACAGTGGAACCTTGGATTACGAGCATAATTCTTTCCAGAAGTGGGCTCGTGTTAAACACTTGTAAATCACATCATCATTTACCATAAGAAATAATGAAAACTCAAATTATTCGTTCCACAGCCCCCAAAAATAAATATATAAAAATAATTAATACAATCTATAAAATGAAAAATAAAACTAATTAATCTGCACTTTACCTTTAAAAAAAAAAAAGTACAAATAAATCCTGACAAATAAGTGTTTCCATTGGTGCACGCAGGCGCTGTGTGTGTGTGTGTGTGTGTGTGTGTGTGTGTGTGTGGAATTAGCCCCTTCCCTCGCCTCGTTTTACACAGTAACACTTCTCCTCCCTCTCCCCATCTCGCTTTTTAAGTTTCACAATAAACACACACAAACACACACACACACACACACACACACACACAACGGAAACACCGTTTTAACAAAACAAAAAGAAATCTCTCTGAGACTGGCATGAGCGAATATTAACAGAACCAGTTTTTTTGGGGGGAATTTTCCCCGATTTTTCTCCCTAATTTAGTCGTGTCCAATTCCTCCCCATCACTAGGGGGCTCCCACATTAAGGCTACTACTACCACTCAGCCGGAGGCACTCTAGACCTCCAGCTGCGACAGGTTACAGCATCACCCGGGAATCGAACTATGATCGTGATCTCCGGATGATAGGGCGAGCGCTTTTTACCACTGCGCCACTTGGAGGCGGAATCACTTTCTAAGTTTCACAACAAACTCATAAACACAGCGGAAACACAGTTTTAACGGAAAAAAGACATCTATCTGAGACTGGCATGAGCGCATACTAAGGGAATCACTTTTTAAGTTTCACAACAAACGGACACACAAACGCAACGGAAACACCGTTTTAACACGGAAAAAAGAAATCTCTCTGAGACTGGCATGAGCGCATGCTAAAGGAATCACTGCTGTAAAGTAAAACAAAAAACAAATGAACCAACACCTTACCTTTGAAAAGAATCGCGACAGAGCAGTGTTTGTGTTTGTGAAGCCGGTGAGAGGGTGAAAAGGCAAAAGAGTGTGTGTCGCACACGCATAAGAGACGAGCAGAGTTTCTGTGTGTTTATGAAGCGGTGGGGGGAGGGAAGGTGAGAGAGTGACGCTCGGTGTCAAAAAAATAATAGTCGCATGCGTGATACATGATACTCGGCGCTCATAAACAAATACTTGCTCGGTTTACAGTTAAAAATTTATTAAAAATCTTTGCTCGGTTTGCTCGGTATATGCAATGTTTTCATTTTAGGTGTCAAAAGGGTTTTGTGGCTCCCGATGTTTTCTTTTCTGTGGGAAACTGGTCCAAATTAAGATTTTTCAGATATTTGAGTGTTTAAGGTTGCCGACCCCTGACCTAGACAGAGGTTGACATTCCCCATGTTGCATGTTTAATTTTTTTTAAAGACTGTAATACATTATGAATTTGTACTTATATTTGTTTGTTTGTTTGTTTTATTCCCAGGTTTAAAATCAGTGATTGAATGTTGCAGTGCTGGTCAACAACCATTCTACATGTGTAGCACATGTGCGGAAAGATGTGAGGAGAGCTCCATAATAAATCATCTTTTAAGCAACAGTCACCGACTCCAGTATCTGGCAAGTGTTACACCACCATGCACTGGTCACAGAACTAAACACATTCTTCATTAGTAAACATAGTTTACTGTTATGTCTTTGCTGGCTTGCTTTAGGAATCTGTAGGCTATGGTCCCGAGGCAGGAAAAAGCAAGGTGATGTCCAGTTGGTTGATGATCCAGGCAGATATGGTAGAGAAGATGCAAGGATGTGGAGAGCCAATGGTACCGCTAGCCTTTTTTTTTTCTTCTCCGTTTCTATTTGACTTTAGTTTTGATATTCCTTAGGGCATTTTCATGCTTTTTTTTTTCTCTGGAGTTGTGGCGATTAAATTGGTGAAGTGTCTACCATTTTACAGTGACAAAAGTGTGAGAACTACCTTAAGTTAAGTTCACTGTGGAATTACTATAAATAGATTTACACAGGTTTCTGTATATTTTTTGTAAAGTATTAGATTTAGGCAATTGGGTAATTAGTCTGTTTTCCTATGATTTAACAATGGCAATTTTCCTCCAGACAGTAACGTTGGTGGCTAAAGATTACCATGAAATCTCCAGTGAACCTATAATGACTGGTGAGCTAAAATACAGTTTGACATTTCTGTAAAAACATGGTGCACTGAAGGTTATAGAGTTGTAATGGTTTCCTTTTTCTGTACTTATGATTGTGGTGAAGCTTTGGGAAAGCTAAGGAACTCTCTCCACAAGCTGATATCTGAGAGCAGTGCACAAAACCCAAAGGCAGCTTGCTCTGACAACGACAAAAGTGATGAGAGCCATGGACCTGAAAGTGCATATAAAATGTGAAATGAATTGCATATGTACATGGAGAATTATAGAAATTGTAGTAACTGTTGTGTATGGTGTCTTATTTCTAGCATTTAAAAGGGTTGAAGAAAGTAAAGACAGTCCATGTTCTGACCTAAAAGAAATTTTGGAGTCCACAGAGCCTGATACTTCTAAACAAGGTTTGTGACACAGTTCATTTTATATATATATATATATATATATATATATTTTTTTTTTTCAACTTTTTTCAATAATGTGTTTTATCACCTTCTGAACAGCATGAATTAAATTTACATGCAGGATATTTCATATGGCAAATGTGTACTTTTTAAATTATAGAAACGATTAATTTCCTTCCTAATTCTGTATGATCAGTTCTCCCTTATCACACAACAGGTGCCAACTAGAGAGATGCTGTTGTTCACTCTTAGGATGGTGCTACTGTATAGGTCCTCTTCTGCATGAAGTCAAACTGTAAAATATTATCAATTGTATGCAGACTTATGCAGACTGTCGAGCTCTTAAAATTTTCAACTGCAAATTTTTGAGGATGTGCAAAAGAGACATTTAGGCCACATGGAATAAGAATAAAATAATAATCCAGCCTATACAGTAGCCCGGCCCCATTCAGTTTCAAAATGGTACTACCATTAAATCTGTATGTTAATCATTAGTTTATTTTATTTATTTATTTTTTTAAACTGATGTTTCAATCCTGTTCTCATTGAAAAAGTTGTCTGTTTCAGTGCTTAACTGAACTCTGGCCTAACAAAATTATTTATAATTACACAAGCCAATTATAGGAGGTGGTTTCAAAATGTTTCGAGACTAGCTTTGCTACTGCCAACAGATGGCAGCAGTGAGCACCGATCTTTACAAGTCAGTGTGCCGAAAGACATTATCCTGTATACATCAGGAGCTGTGCAGCTGTGCGTTACCACATCTGCTATTTCATCATGGACAGCAAGTTAAAACAAAGTGCGAATGTACAATTCTGTGAGAAACTGGGCAGATTTGTCAAACACAGACGTTTGATACGATTCGGCAAGTTTATCGCGATGCTGCAGTGAGTCGTTTAAGGTGTTTTGAGTGGCACGTGCATTTCAAGAGTGGAAGAACGTCACTGGACGACAACAAGAGATCAGGAAGACTTTCAACGAGCTCAACCTCCAAGAATGTTAAAATCATTCAGCAACTTGTACAAGATGACCATCGGAGAACATTGCTGCTATTGTCAGTGTGTCTTAAGGAAGAGTCCAGGAGTAGAAGGAACATTATATCGAAGTCTGCCAAAAACTCATGTCCCTTCATGTTGAGGATCATTACCAGTGATGAAACTTTGGTGTATAGGTACGACCCTGAGATGAAGCAACAGTCTTCATAGTGGAAGAGCCAATTATCATCACGACCGAAAACAATGCAGATCAGCAGCTCGACCAAGTGCACGATCATCACATTTTTTGACATTCGTACCGTTGTGCATAGAGAATTTGTCCCCAGGGGCCAATAGCGAATTCTAATGCAAAGTTTTAAGGCTTCTAAGGAAGGAAGTACTGCGAAAGCGAGCGTATATGTGATGAATCTCTAAACTTTTTGATACCTCCTCAATTAACATTAAAGTCACATCTAATATGAGGTGTTTGCTTAAAGGTGTACATAATTTGTCTTTAATTGAATGTAACTGGCAGATCTGTGCATTTTATTTTAAAAAACCTTAAACACTTGTTAATTATGTGTTTGTTGGATTTGCTGTTAAATATAACCTTGTGATCCAGATGATCCTGCTCGGAATTCAAAGGATTTGTGGACATACCTCACAAGCGCTACTCGAAAAGAGCCAGTAATCGGTCAGTGCTGCTCTATCTTCATTCCCCTGTTTTAGTAGGATTGAGATTAAGATTATTCTTGTTTAACTTTTTGTTTTCTCTTTAAGGTTTAAGTATGGTCACAGAATATCGTAATCAAAATGGTCTGAACTCCTTTCTGTGCTCCTGCTGCAAAGTAATCCTTGCTACTTCCAGTTACCCGGGCCACCTGATTAGCCCTCGCCACCGCTTCAACTACATTGTGCGTTATTTTACAAAGATCAGAGTTCGAGTGCATGAGTTTGCCTGTCCTATATTTTGTCTTAAAGTTGATGATCCATTTATGTGCTGTTTTAACAGAAGATTAAGTACCCAGAGTTTGTGGCTCACTGGAAAGCTGAGATCAGTTTGACTGACAACATTAAAGAGCTCCAAAAAAAGGCACAGCTTGTGCAGGACACAGAGGGCTGGGGATGCCTCAAGGTTATCATCTTATTGTCATCATCCAGTAAGACTTTGAAATAAATAATGGTATTTTAGTATGTGAGACACGATCTTTCTTTTTTTAGATTGTAGAAAAAGAAAATAAGCAGCCTCAAAAAAGGAATCAAGAGCCATCAGAAGGTAAGAATAAAATGAACAATAACTGGGCACTCATTGCTGAAATTAATATGTGTGTATATATATATATATATATATATATATATATATATATATATATATATATATATGGCATGCCGTTTAGGAAAATATTCTTGAGAGAACTTAATGAAAACTCTGAATATATTGAATGAACTGTGAGAATATTGAATGGATTCCAAATATATTGATTGAAAAATATATATATTGAATGAATTCTGAATATATGGATTGAAAACTGATATATTGAATGAAAAGTCTGAATATATTGAATGAAACATGACGTCATCGAAACAGCGCCATCTTTAGAAAGGATGAGTGAGTCGGCGAGAAACTTGGTTGCTGCAATTGTGAGAAATGAAGAGATGGTGAACACATTGATGAGTGCGTGTCCGGCCCAAAGTGGTGGCACAAGCCGCACTCAGTATCAGACGACGGATGAAGAAATATATTCGCTATTTCACCGCGGAAGTCCGTGTTATGCGCTAAAATGCCCCCCTGCCACAGATTGCACCCCTACATAATCTCTATCAAATATTATATTACAACATAAATTCATAGGTTTATTGTTATCAAATATGATATAACTAATATAATTAACCCTTGGCACGTGACAGGTGTCGAGACCATGAATACAAATTCTCATATAATGTTTATTTTGTGGCACATTTATTTTACAGGGATTTGTCATGTAATACAAAAATGCTTGTACTAAATAAATATTAATGATGAAAAATTTAAGGAAATGATTTTCATTATTAAATAAGCAATATCAAAAATACATCTTGTATATAAAAAATAATAATTTATATTTTTCCCTACACAACATGCAATTTTTTATAATGCTTATTTTGTAATCAAATCCATTTGGTCTAATTCGTAATTTCTAAATCATAAACCTATAAATTTCTGTTCTAATATAATATTCGACGGAAATTAAATAGGGGGTGCAATCTGTAGCAGGGGGGCATTTTAGTGCATAACACCGGTCTTCCGCGGTGAAATAGCGAATAAATTTCTTCATCCGTCGTCTGATACTGAGTGCGGCTTGTGCCACCACTTTGGGCCGTACACGCACTCATCAATGTGTTCACCATCTCTTCATTTCTCACAATTGCAGCAACCAAGTTTCTCGCCGACTCACTCATCCTTCCTAAAGATGGCGCAGTGTTTCGATGACGTCATGTTTCATTCAATATATTCAGACTTTTCATTCCATATATTCAGACTTTTCATTCAATACATTCAGACTTTTCATTGAATATATCAGTTTTCAATCCATATATTCAGAATTCATTCAATGTATATATTTTTCAATCAATATATTCGGAATTCATTCATTATTCGGAGTTTTCATTAAGTTCTCTCATGAATATTTTCCTAAACGGCATGCCATATATATATATATATATATATATATATATATATATTTTTTTTTTTTTGTATTATTTATTTATTTATTAAATTATTATTTATTTATTTTTTTTTACCTGAGTTAGGAGTCGGTAGGTACGAGGTGGTATCAAAAAGTTTCAAGACTAGTTTTGTATCACACTAACAGATGACCGCACAAGGGAGAACTGAACTTTATAAGTCAGTGTGCCAAAAGACATCGTCCTGTACTAGTTGTGCAGCGTAGTGCTAGCCATGTGTCTGCCAAGAACCAAGTCGACTTGCGTGTGCGGGTATGACCCTAAGATGATGCAATAGTCTTTACAGGGGAAGAGTATCATCTTCATGACTAATAAATGACATTCGCAACATTCTACTCCCAGGGATGCCTTTAAAAAAAAAAAAGGCACTGGAAAAAAAGCGACTGGAAACAGCGGCACGCCAATTTCAAAACTTGTTGATATCACCTATTATTGGGTTATATACCCAGACATGGTAAATCAATTTTATGTTTGAGTATTCTAATATTGTTTGTTTTATTCTAGATACTGAAAATGAGATTTTAGTCAAGATGAAGAAACAGGAACCATCGAACACCAGTGGTATTGAGAATTCATATTCGGTATATTTTAGCATTTTCAGTACAGCTATAGAGCAAGCAGGAAGATGGTCCCACAGAGCGTCTTAAGAGCAGTGAGCCAAAACCTTCAAAGTTATGAGGAATTTTTTTGGGAACCTGTTAAAACCCCTTTGCTCCCATGGCCCTAGTTTACTCATTGTTAGTTCAAATATGGTGATGCAAATAAATGTACAACTTCAAAAACTGCCCTAAAACTCATCTTATTTAAATACATGAGGATTTAAAGTGTAGAGTAGGGCTATATGATTAATGGAAAAAAGAAAAAAAAATTCAGAATGACAGCAATTCACTTTCAAGTATTTCCCTGTGATCGTGCTGCATTGACGTGTCCATTTTTAACTTCACAACAATCCCAGATTGTTACACTATTAATTCACCAAAAGACCAGCGATTAGCAAATGGTTCAGTCACGCAGCTTGAATGTATAAAAAATGTATAAATGCAATTTAGTTGAGGAAAAATTATGTTCACTGATTTTGCTCCTGGCATGACTGTTGGTGACAGATTGTTACTATGATAATATGAAATACAACAAATTAAAAGGAAAAGTAACATACTGTTTTAAAATGGTATTGGGACACCATGATTCAACACATCTTCCGTATACTGTGACATGTGTTTTACAAGAATCTAACACTATACCTATACACTCATTTTCAAAAAATGGTGACTCCATTGGTGTTTTTATCATGATTGCAGAGGACCTTGGTGGAAAATCTCCCATAGGTGTTGATTTGAGTTGTGATTAGATCTGTGACATCTGGTATGAAGGCCATCGATCAGGCGTACTGAATTAAAATTTCAGAAGTTCCAGTCAGCAAAGTTTTTGTCCGAATTTGATGTTTGTGTTAGGATTCAGATCTCTATATATATTCTCATTTATCAGAAAAGCATCAGGGTCCGGATAGAACTGTCACTTGGTTTGGGTCTGGACCGCTGTTCGCCATTTAGTGATGCCTGCCATAGAGTAGAATTTCATAAATTTTTATTCATCAAACAATTGAGCCTTTGTGTCCTGTGAATGGGGACATTCTGGTAGAGAGCAATTTTATCAGGACGGGAAAAGAATTCGAAATAGAGTAACTTTTCATTTATTTACAGTGTTGCAATCGTGCACATGACTCGCATTTTCACCTTTATTTTGTCACCAGAATGCTTCATATCCATTTGGACCTAGTGTATCCGCAAAGCAAAACTTATGCCAAGAAAATGCTCATTTAGAGAGTTAGCTTGTTACCATGTTAGCTTGATAACTTAAGGGCTTAAACAGTATACATACGGTCATGTCTTATTACAGCTGCCATTGGAGTTGTGAATTATTACTAAGTAGATAGCTGGCCAGGAAACCTTTTGTTTTTGCTTTCTTTGTTTGACTGTTTTAATGTTGTGTCTATATTGTGTTCCAGATGCTGAGAAATCAGCCGAAGCCCCAAAACTGGAGCTGCCCCAAACTGGCGGTGACGCTGGTGAGGAACATTGTTGACATTTAATTGGTTTAGCATCACTGATATAACTATAAAGCAAGGTATAGATATTGTCATATTGTTATTTAAATAATTTGTGCCGTTTTTGACAGAACCACAAGATCAAACCAGCAGAAAGCCAAAACTTGAAAAACAGCAGCAGAAGAAGAAATTTACCAAACACAATGCTGTAATTGGTCAGTACCATGTAATATATTAACAAGCCAAAAGGAGACCAATGGCGTATGCTGACTTCCTTTAATACATTAGAACAATAGAATAACATTTTGCACCTACCCACATGAAACTTTGTTGCAGGACTGAATTTTGTTACGTGTGTGCATCATGGCAAAAAGAAGCTGTTCTTCTGTGAGCTCTGCTCTGTCCGAGGAGCTTTAGACCACATGTCTAGTGTGATCCACAGGAAAACCTATGTGGTACGAGCATTCGTTCTGAATCCTACTGCTCTTTGATACTGTAGTGTCTGTAAATTATGTATGACTGAACATGTAACTATGTGTTTATGTACAGAAACATAAATATCCTGATTGGGATGCAAGTGGCCCGAACTTGGAGAAGAAGCTACAGAAAATATCTTTGCGTTTAGCAGCAGTGGAGAGAAGCACTGGAAGAGGAATGAAGGTAAGAAAATGTTTTCTCTCAATATTTTTGATTTTGATTGTTTTTTTTTTGTTTTCTTTTGTTTTCTTTGGCAGGCATATTTACATTTGGAATTGCTTCCCCCAGAAACTGAAGGTCACTGATCACGTCTTCACAGCCTTGAGTACTGCTCCTGTCGATGAAGGTTTGTAATATTTAATTTCATTCATTAGGCCAGTCTTAATTTTGGTGTATTTGTTCATGAAAGTGTTTGATTGATGATAATTGATTTGACAGCTTTGAGGCAGCTAAAATTGCTGCAGACCAAGCCAGAAGATGGAGCAGATTTGAAAACTCCTCCTTCCCACAATGAACCTAGCACTTTCTCAGACCGTGAACAAGGTAAACATTTATGTGTATTAAAAACTGCATTTATGCCCAATAATTCCCTTTTCACCATTGTTAAGTTTACCATTTATTTTATTTCAATATTTAATATATATATATATTCTTGGCCACATGATTGGCAGTGTGGGGAGAGGGGACAGATTTTTTTATACATTGTATTTTTTTTTTATACATGGTATATGATATATACTTTGTCTGACTTAAGAACAAATCCAACTTATGAACATGCTCACGGAACAGAGCTTGTTCGAAAGTCAGGGACTACCTGTATTTTACTTTGAAAAGGACATCTTCCAATACCGATTCTGATCAAGAGCTGCAGGTGTTTTTACATATTAAGAGAGAGTCATGAAGACATTTTTAATTATTATTTAAATTCACTTGTAAAGTATTGTACATAAGTATTGTAAAAAGAGTACCATTAAGTATTCATTGAAATAGAAAGTGTCAACTTTATTTGTCTTTGTGGTTGAATACCAAATCTGGCCTATTGAAATTAATGATAAATAGTTTTTGTTAGTGTCTGTTTGTATGTGCTAGTGGTTAGTACTGTCGATTTGCACCTCCAGGGTCCGGGTTCGATTCCCGGCCAGGTTCGGTTTCCGTCTCTGTGTGCCTGGAGTTTGCATGTTCTCCACGTGCTTGGTGGGTTTCCTCCTGGTTCTCTGGTTTCCTCCCATAGTCCAAAGACATGTCGGTTAGGTTAATTGGTGTTCCCAAATTGGCCGTACTGTGTGAATGAGTGTGTCAGTGCGTGTATGTGTGCGTGCCCTGCGGTGGATTAGCACCCTGTCCAGGGTGTACCCCGCCTTGTGCCCTAAGTCTCCTGGGATAGGCTTCAGGTCCCCTGTGACCCTGAATACAGGATTAAGCGGTATAGATGATGAGTGAGTGTAATTTTAAAGAAAACCCAAATGTGCATTAAGCACCCTACCTAAAACCTAAAAGAATGCATAATTTTACTGATTTGAGAATTTGTAATTCAACAATATGGAGAAACCCAACACTGTCGAGTTATCTGGGAATTTGCACATCAACTTCTGCTTCAAACTCGAAAAAAGCCATTAGCCAACAACAGGGGACACGAGGATCACTTTTCTTGTGTCTGACAGCTTTGCAGGTTACACAGACCAACTAAGTGGTCGATGATCTTAAATGAAAAAACACTTAAAGGTACATCACTATTTCTGATGAATAATAGTTAAATAAAATGTAAACAGATACAACAACAAAATTATTTAAGCAAGCTTAACACATACTATTCCATGAACTGTTTAATACACGACATCATATAAAATTTTTTGGGAATACTTGGAAATTACACTTAAATAACATTCACAGCCTAACATAAGCTACTGTTTCTCTCTTGTAATGAGCACTATAGTAATTAAATCAAATATAAAATAACTCGGATTCAAGTGATTCAAGGATTCATCAGTCCTTTGTATAAGTAAAGTGCGGCGTTATCATACCATCAGTGTCCCTGAGATGCCCAGCAGCCGATGCGCTTCCCTGTCTCGCACGTTACTGACTGTAACTGTCTCTTGACTTGCACACAGATTTTTATACACAGACCTATTCTGTTACCTCATAGTTACTTAGGGGTAGAGACTGTGAGGTGGCAATTCTGTCACTGATGGCGCTTGTATGTTAAGGCTGTACCTTCGCTCCATTAGTGACTGTGAGATGATCCATACTGTGATGTCATACACTGATCGTGTTCTTTGTTCTTTGTCAAATGCCTTCAGCTCCGCCATTTCAATTATTTTAGCTTTACAAATACCAACACTAGTGCCTGTTATGAGTTATGAACCAATTATTAATGTCACAGTGAGCATAAATCAGCTAATTATCATCGATCATTCCACAGAGTGATTTGTGCCAATTGGGCATGCCTGACCTAAAAAAAAAATAGTGGGTTTTCTATTTATTTATTAATTAAATATTTATTAAACCCGAATTACAGCCTTATAAAGCATTGTAGTTTGCTGCAGTGAGCTCATACCATATGAGCTAAAGTTTACTAGTGGTTTTATTTTATTAAATATAAGGTAGTTATCGCACCCTGTACTTACTGTATGCACTGCAATTGCGTCGAACATTGTCCAACTGATTGACCGGATAAAGAGAATCATCATTCTGATTTAGTTCAAATAGGGATTATATTCTGTTGTCCTTAGGTTCATGCAACAATTCTGTGGATCACTTGAAAAGTTCTGCTACAACTACCAACTCTTTGCAGCAGGAGGAATCCGTGCTGCTAGAGAATCATCTCATTCCAGGTAGTCACATTCCCAAGACATTGTGGACATAGAGTTTTTATATTCAAATAAAGTTTAACGCGTTAACTTTATTGTACTCTATTTTTGCTTTTCTCTTTTTTCTCATGCCACACCCCTCTCATGGATTAATGCTGCACTTTCTCAGTTCTTATCTCATTTATTCCTGATTCACCCCACTTTTCTACAGTCCTGCTCAGTGCTTTGTACACTGCATGAACCCATATTACTTCAATCTGTGTAACATGTCAATTAATCCTCTATATCCCTGCGCCTCAGCTCCTGTGTATGAACCCATATCACCTCCACCTGCATCAGACTGCAAGGGCATACCCAGTGTTGCTCCTTCATATGCATCTACCCATCTAATTTTTCTCAAACCAAGTAATAACCTGGATTGCAAAGAACCTTTAGATGGTAGGACCTAGTTGTCGCACTCTCTCTCCCCCTCTATCTCTCTCGTTTCTTACTCTTACAGAGGCGCACACTCTGCCTTCACTTAGCTTGTCTGTAACTAATTTGTCTTTGTGATTACCTATCAAGCTGGACAAATCCTAAATAATTTTTTAGCCTAGAATAATATTCGACTAGAGCACCTTCCTTCGCCAGTTTTGAAAATGACACAAATAGTCATTAAATATTAAAGTCTGCTGCATCAGTGTTTTTAGATCTTTGTCAAATGTTACCATGTTACACTGAAATATAATTACATGCATTTCATAAGTTTTTCATAAGCCTTCATAAGGCTTTTATTTACAATTACATTAGGTTTATGTAAATAGCCAATATTTACATTTCTTTTTCAAGACCTCTGCCATTCACCCTGGCATGCTGCCATTCAAATCGGGGCCACATCCTGACTGATAGCGGCCCGTTCTTGCATAATCATGCATCATGGAGTTTGTTAGAATTTGTGGGTTTTTGTGTGTCCACCCAACTCTTGAGGATTGACCAAGTTTCTCAATGGGATTAAGGTTAGGGGAGTTTCCTGGCTATGCTCCCAAAAGTTTGACGTTTTTGTTGCAAGGTGCTCCATCATGCTGTTCTTGGATGGTTAGGAGATGTTGCTCTCTGGATTTTTGTACAATTCTTTATTCATGGCTGTGTTCTTAGTCAAAATTGTGAGTGAGCCCAATTACTTGGGTGAGAAGCAACCCCACACATGAATGGTCTCAAGATGCTTTACTGTTGGCATGACACGGGGCTGATAGTGGTGCTCAACTTTTCTTCTCTGGACCAGCTTTTTTCAGGATTCAGAAATGGGGATTAATCAGAGAAAATGACTCAACCCTGGTCTTTATCACTCCAATCCATGTACCTTTTGCAGAGTCTTTTTCTGATGTTTTTCTTGGAGAAAAGTGGCTTCATTGCTTCACTACATTTTGAAATGTATGAAGGTGAGCGCCACCATCTTGTAATTATATTTCAGTACATCATTGTAACATCTGACAAAAAGATTTAAAAACACTGAAGCGACAGACTTTGAAAATTTGTGTAATTCTCAAAGCGTTTGGCATTAGCAGAAAGAAAATGAAAAGAACAAATATATGGCCTTCATTCCTTTCTTACAATTTTTAAATGGAGCAATAAATAAGCATTTCGCTTACATTGTGCTGATTTAACCCTGCCAAGAATTTACCACTTAAATTATGTTTTGTCAGATAGACAGTCAGGAAAATGCCAGAATTGACTCAATAATTTATCATTGTTCTAGTTGCTCATCACGAGACAGGCCCAGGTGCTGTAACTTCACATGCCGAGGCCGGAGGAGCGGGTGGATTGGAACATAGTCCGTCAGCATTCCCCTGCTCTCCACTCTGTGGACATTGGAGTAAGTTTGATTGCATACAGACAGAGGAACTTGAATATTCTTAGGTTAAGCCTGGGTGTAAAAGCCACTTCAGACATCTTCACAATCTTAAGGTATAAATAGATTAATAAACTGAACTGAAGTCTTATAATAAGATTCTAATATTGAGCTGATGGTCGTAGCGATGTTTTGTTTCCTTAATAACGGTTACATTTCTTTCCAATTCATCCCAACTCCCAAATTTGCAGCGTGTTGCCAGTCCATCCTGAAGGAGGAAAGCAAACTTCTACTTGATAATGCACCATTAAAAACGTACTGTTTTCCAAATCTACCCACAGGTATTAAATTTTTCTAATCATTATCATTCTAATGTGTCTGTTAAGACCTTTCAAACTATTAGAAGGATTAAAAACTGGTCATTTTGCTCTTCAGTGAATGTCATATACTGACTTTTCTTAATCACAGTGGTGGGACAGAGTAATGCGTCCATATTTCTCAGTGTGAAGGGCCTCTCTAACAAGGATCCGATTATAGGTATGTGTGCATAAAACATTTCATTAGTCAGTGGGGGGAAAAAATTGTTTGTGTATAATGTAGTTTATTTGCATGTGCAGGTCTGGCTAATATATTGGAGTGCCAAGCAATTTTACAGCCAACATTTTTCCTGTGTCTAAGCTGTGCTGAGAAAGTTAGCAGAGAGAATTTTTGCCACCATATGACCAGTGAACGGCACAAACAGTTGACCATCGTGAGTGCAAAAATGTGTATGTACACATTAGGCTGTATTCAGAGTCATAGACTACATCAGTATTTAAAAAGAATAATAATTTGTGGCACCCTTTTATTAGGGGGATAAAGTGTACATTTGAGTATGAAATGCTCGCTGTGTAAACATAACTTTGAATATGGCCTATTGTAATTATTTACAATATACTCAAAGCAGATGTTAGTATTTCAATCAACGAGTTTGCATATGTTGTGATTTTAGAGAACTCGGTATCATGAGATATTTCAGCAGTGGCAGATGACTCCCCAGTTGACCACCCGTGATTTTGCTGAGAAACTGGCATTGACAGAGAAGGGGTTAGATGCCAAGGTAAGATATCTGTGCTTAAAACAGACTTGATCTCAAACGTCCTCTTTAAATAAATCATAAGGATAATTTCTCTGCACCATCTACCATCATAATGGAAATAATAATAATAGTAATAATAATGATAATAATAATGTTAGGGTTTTTTTTTGTTTCTCTGTACTAGTCTCTCTCTACTAGTTTCTCTCTGCAAGCCGGTTCGTCTGCACTGCACCTCTGAGCTCAGGAGAACGGGTCAAAGAACAGCCACACACAGATGATTGATCTTTCACCAGTCTGACTTTTATTATAGAAGCACACATATATATATAGTGATTATACACCCCCTCCTACGAGCAGAGCACGGAAAAAGGAGGGGGCTTGTACTTTAATGTCTACGACTGATATAAAACAAACATGAATGTCATACATGTAATGTCAAGTTATGCGGTTCGGATAATAGAACAATAATAGAACAAAGTGCATGCTCTTGACTTCTTGATATCCTTTTATTCGCAATTCTGCACACACAGCGCATACCTGCTCCACCTGAGCACAGGATGTTCTGTTGGACAGGAAACACCACAGACAGACAAGAGATCATAATATCATACCAGCAAAATCTATATAGCTCAAACTAGATTCTACTTTTTTACTTATCTCTTAAATGCATTTATCTCTAACAAATAACTAGAGAAGTACTTTTACTTTCTGAAGAACATGTGAGTGGTGCTTGCCATGGCAAAACTCGGGCCTCTGGGCTTTTTATAATGACCGTCTACAAGTTCACTTGCTAAGATGCTCTAAAGTGGTTGCTAGGGCATGGCTTGACAGCTTCACAATGATCCTAAGAGACTGATTGGTTGCCTGAGTAAAATGTGCCCACCCCCATGTCTCTATGACAATGGGATCCACAGTTGGGTTCAGTTTCAAAGTTCCTGTTGAAGTTACCATAGCATGGAATGCAACTCCTTTTCAATGGGGAGTACCTTCACTATTGTATGTCAATGGGGCGACTTTGGCCTCCTCCACATCTTGTACCCTGTTGTGGGTTGGTTCTGACACAGCATGTAAGCCTCTTCAAATATGATAAATGTTAAATTTCTACAAAATTCTTGCTTTGCACTAGAATTCGTCGAAGTTGGTCTCTATGTTAAGTCTTATTCCCGAATAAGCAGCATGATTTGATACCACTTTCATGGGTCTATGACAAATGGAACAGGACTAGATATGTGCTAAAATTAGTATGGAAGAATATATAATAATAATAATAAGCTCCAAGATAATACAACTGATCCTTTGATTTCGCAAGCACGACTAATTAATTTATCGATTTTGACTCTGCCATGATGGTTGGTGACCATTCCTTGTGACAAGAGTCCAGACCGGAGAAGCTGGTGTAATGGTGTGGGGAGTTTTCTTTGCACTCCTAGTACTGAAGTAATACTAATAATCACTGCTGGAATGCCACATCCTTTATGGCCCCAGTTTGAAGTCTTTTAAAGGCTTTGCCCAGCATGATAATGCACCTCGTCGCAAAGCAAAATTAACCTCGAATTGGCTTCATCAACATAAAGATTTTAATATTCAATCAGTCAATCTTTATTTGTATATCATGTATCCACTACCAAGTATTTTTCATTGGCATTTCCAGTCAACTGAACTAAATCTAAAAAAAAAAACACCTTTGGGATGTGTTAGATCATTCGCAACATGAAAGTACACCTGAAAAATGTGCAGGAATTTTTACAAAGCAGTCATGTTGACAAGAACCAGACTCTCAATGGAATGTTGTGGAATCCAAGACACAAAAAGTGACGCAGTGTACCCAGTCTTGGTTTAGTGTTCCAGATAAAGTGTTCAGTGAGTGTATGTACTGTTCTTTTTTTTTTCTATGAGACCTGTAGTAACACATTGTATTCCTTTAACTGTACAACCATCTTTCTTCAAGTTTCTTTGCTCTAGACCACAATATTCACTTCTGTGAGGTATCCAGGTAATTAACAAGTTGAATAGTTTGCACCTCAGCACAATTATTATTTTTTCTTTTATTATACAGATCATCAAGTTGACCAAAACGCAGTACGAGTCTCTGTGTTCGGCAGACTTCAATGATGGTTAGTGTGTGCAGGTTTTTGTTTGTACTATATTTTCTGTATGCTATACGGCTAATAGTATGTTATAGTTTAAAGCCCACAAGTGTATAGAATTCCTTTGTATGTAGTAGCATTTAAGCATTCCTTTACTGGAATGAAGAGGTTCAAACCTTTTCCAGCAGTGGTGGACAGTGAGGACAGTGGTGGCTCAGAGGGCTAAGGCACTGAGTTACTGATCGGAAGATCGGTGGTTCGATTCCCAGCTCAGCCAGGTTGCCATTGTTGGGCCCTTGAGCAAGGCCCTTAACCCTAACTGCTCCAGGGGCGCTGTATCATGGCTGACCCTGCGCTCTGACCCCAGTTACACTGGAATATGCGAAGAAGGAATTTCACTGTGCTGTAATGTATATGTGACAAAATAAAGACTTTACTTTACTTTACTTTACTTTACTTTTAATTTAGCATGACAATTTCTGAAATTGCATGACGGTGCAAGGTCAGAAAAGACGTTTCTGGTTGGTTGAAAGAATTACCGTAGCCCACACATAGCCCTGAACTTAACACCTCTAAACATATCTGGGATTAATTAAGAACAGCTATTAAAACAGCAAAAACAGAGTACATCTGGAATGCGATGTTCGACAAGCATGGTGTGTGACGTATGGGTGTGATTAGTTGAATACCCACATACTTTTGGCAGTGTATTGTGTAGCAGAACAAAAGATTTCATATCCGTTTGTCTCATAGATTCTTGGATTCACCACAAATGTAAATGTGTATCATGAGGTCATACATGCTTGTCAACTGGTTCTATATTTGCCATTTTTAGCAATTGTGATACTACAGAGGATGTATGGACCATGTCTGGACAAGAGCTCCCAGCCATCACACCTTAGAGTCCAGAATCAGGAAAGCAATGGTAGCCGTATAAACACCTTTCGCCACTCTTTAAAACCCGTTTTTGTAAAGGACATGATCATGCTCACAAGGTTCTTTATCTTTGATCCAGAAATCTCTACGAGATTAGCATCAAGGTCTGTGGAAGCTGCAGAAGAAAGAGACAATCCGCCACAACAAAGGTGTGACAAAACAACACAAAACCAGGAACATGGCAGTGGTCATGTACCACTCAAAGGTGAAGCCATGACATTGCTCCATATGGTTTGGTTGTTCATTATCAATATTTAAACTGATTCAATTGTACATTTTGGCTGTTTTCCAGAATTTGATCATGCACAGGGAAATCGTGGTAGAAAAACTAGAACATGCACCAGCACAGAAAATCAGCCGCAAACTGAGAGTGAAAATCCTCCACAAGCCTTGCCAGAGAGTGATGGCCAAACAGCAAAGTCCCAGCATCAGCCTGTGGTACAAATAGATCTGACTGCTGAGTCTGACAACAGAAAATCGCCAGTCCACGCTCCTAAGCGAATCTCAGAAAGAGCAAAAGAAAAACATGGTATAAGTGTGTACTTCCCTAATACCATCCATGTCTGTCCATATATATATATATAGTCTTTTGTTTATTGCTTTAATTAAGATTAAATATCTATCTTATGAATGTATTTTTCAATGCTCAATACCATGGACTATAAATTTGCAAATGACTTCAGACCTACCCTATGTAAGGAAATCCTAGCTGATTCCTTAATTATAAAGTGATTTGCCTAGCCCAATTATGAACTAACTTGTGCACCTATTTGTCCAGCAATGTAGTCAAGAGAGTTTACTTTTGGAAAAAAGGAAAGTAACAATAAACCTAAATGGGGAAAATGATCAAACTGATGAATCAGGCATACATTACGATGGGTAGAAATGATAACTGTTTGCACTGCACTGTTTTCTCGAAGATCCAAGTCCAACTGCATTTATTTTCCATTGTATATATTGTTATATAGGTTGTCCCCTACTTATGAACGTGCTCCCGAAATGGAACTCGTTCTTAAGTCGATTTTTTCTTAAATACGACAAATTGAGTCTTATCCGCCTTTGGCACGAATATACAATGTAAAGCATACCAATTCACTTGACTAAATCTATGTCCCCTTTTCCCTACACTGCCAACATGTGGGGGGTTGCTGTGTAGGACGACTTTCTTACACACACACACACACACACACACACACACACACAATTCTGCAGCGTGAGAGAGAGGGACTCGGATAGAAGTGCGAAACCTCCCAAACACGCACACATACGATATACCGGATGATGGGGCTTTTATTTATTTCGATCTCTTGTAGAACTGATTGCAAGTCGGTCCGTCTGCAGCACACCTCTGGCCAGGAGGAAGACTCAAAGAACAACCACACACAGATGACTGCTCTTTCACAAGTCCCGTTTTATTAATACAACACACAGTTTATATATCAGTTAACAACCCCCCCCCCCCCCCCTTTTATGCGACGCTTTCTTCCTCAAAGCTGTATGACATTTTAAAATGTTGCCACAGAAAGTCACAATCTACAATCTATTCTCGTCAAATGTCGAAAACATGTTCGACAACTCAGTCACAGGGAGGGGTGCAGACACAGAGAAGAGACGACATAAAAGAGGAAACACACATACAGGCAAAAGGGGAGATGATGTGGATTAATATAGAAATGCAGATTGTTTCACAAAGTAACAAAATGTCCTTGTCTAAGCAGACATTAATCATGGCATTAATTCTGATTATACAGAAACTCTTATACCGGACCTTAGACATTTTATATGTTCACTAACACACTGAAAATATTGTATACAATGGTAAATATTGGTATCTGGTGCACTGCAGTGTTAATTTTTGTACAATACACTACTTCAATGATTTATTTGCATCTACTGTACAAATGTTTGCAGAATCGCAGTCCGTTTATTTTTGTGGAAATTCGTAACTCGAATGCTCGCAAGTCGGGACTACCTGTATTTATGTGTAATGCAATTATCTTTTGGTTATTCTTACAAGTTCTTTATTACTGCTGGTCTCTGAAAGCTACCAAACAAATTTTTCGTTGCATCACTACAATGACAACAAAGTCTCTTTACTTACTTTACTAAAAAGAGAATGAAAAGAAATCAAAAGAAAAAGAGTTTGTACAGGGTGCCATACACACTATAACAATATGTATGTATGTATGTATGTATGTATGTATATATATATATATATATATGTATATATATATATATATATATATATATATATATATATATATATATATATATATATTTTTTTTTTTTTTCATGCTTAGTTTTCTTAAGAAAGTGTCTTTGTTGAACCCTCTGTGCCAGGGACTTCTTTCCTGTTGTATAGTTCAGAGAAAAAGTTCTTGAACGTAGAATGTTCAAACAAGATAAGCGCTGTCTGTAAATTGTATAGATTTTAGGATTTCACAAAGCTGATTTATGTGTTAATGGGATACCTTGGGCCAGATGGTCCAGGGCTGTTTGGAATTTACAGACCCCAACTCAAGGAGCATCTCCCTGACGTTGTGCAGTCTGGTTGTCTAGTTGGGCTTTGTAATCTCTTAAGTCAGGAAGAATAAAGCTCCTACACCTGCTAATCATAGTTAAATTAGCTAAAACATTGAAACCATTAGTTTATCGTACTTTGTATCATTGTGTATCATAGCTTGTGTTATTTTATATTTCAGATTGCCCAAATTCAACTGCCTTAGAAACTCAGACAGCCGCAGTAGATGTACAAGAAAGACGGCCAGCTCCCACGTTTCCTTGTACAGCCACGATAAAACAGGAGAAAACTGGTCATGATGAGGGTAATGTTAGATTTTTATGTTGAAAATGTTTTTCTATGAATCCACTTTTTAAAGTTTTTCTCACCAATTTAATCTTTAACTACTGCATTTGTAGCATTTATGTCATTAACACATAGGAGTTGTGGTGCTTTTCCATATACAGTGGAAGCTTGGATTGCGAGTAAGGCAGTTTGCGAGTGTTCCGTAAGACGAGCAAGGATTTTTAATACATTTTGACTTGAAAAACGAGCAAGTCTTGGATTACAAATACCGAGTATCATGTATCACGCATGTGCTTCTTATTTTGACAACGAGCGTCATATGATCACAACTAAGCCAATGGTTTTTCTCTATCTTGCGCTGCAGAATTGTGGGTAATTGTCTCCCCTGCAGGGTCTTAGTGCTCGTCTCTTACTGGTCTCCCTCTCTGGTTCAGCATGTCGTTAGTCCTATGTGTGTGCGCAAGCGTAATTTGCCACCGACACACACACACTCTCTCTCTCGCTGGCTCTCTCTCTCGCCTTTACACTCCACCCCTCTCCCTCGGCTTCACACACACACACGCATACAGACACACACGCATACAGACACACACACTCTACACAGAAATTCTGCTCTGTCGCAATTCTTTTCAAAGGTAAAGTGCGGGTTCATTTGTTTTTTTACTTTACAGCAGTGATTCCGTTAGTATGCGCTCATGCAAGTGTCATTAGCAATGTTCCTTGTTATTTTTTCCGATAACTAATGCACGCACATTTCTTATGGGAAAATTCACTTTGGTTTATGAGTGTTTTGGAATACGAGCCTGCTTCTGGAACAAATTATAATTCATAGTCATAATTCAATTCATAATTCAAGGTTCCACTGTACAAATAAATAGAATGAAGGATGAGCCTATTAATTTAGAGTGAAATTATATACCGTCTTAATGGAAAACACATTTTTATGTAATTCAATTTATATGTAGTAATTTCTCCTTTCAGATGTGATTAAGAAGCATCTGTGATTATTTATTACCCACAGTATTAAAAAGATGATCAGGATTGCATAAGGACAGTTTTGTTATTTTGTTCTAATTTCCTGTAGCTTGTAGGAATTATAGGTTTGAATTCTCATTATTATGACACATATTTCAACAGCTGCATTTAGATTTACATAGACTTCAGATATGGGTAATATATAAAGAGGATTTTGTTAAAGTAATTCATCCTTTATTTTGATAGATTCTTGTGGAGTTGATATCACTCTGACATTGGAAGCAAAAAGTTCTAAAGAACCCACAGGTGAGATTGTCGGTCTTGGTACATCATTACATATTACCTGCATGTGGTTTATTTTAATGAATAAATCATACCTTGATCTTCTATTCAGGGAATATCTTCAAGAACAGTGATTCGTGGTATATCAATAAAAATAGAACAGAGGCAGATGCTGTGGTTGGTGAGTATCTGGTTTTATACAAATTCATTTGTTTATAAATGTGCACAATTTCCTTTTTTTACTTTCTTTAATGCGTGTTCATGTTTGCTGCAGGTCTGAGTGCAATGATTGAATGCAGATGTGAGGGTGAGGCTTCACTGTACTTGTGTGTTTCCTGCTCCAGCAAACTCAACCATGACCTCATCAGATACCACCTGTTAAAGTATCGCCACAGATACAGTTACCTGGTACATCCCCGTGGGTTTGTTTTTGTGTTTATTATTAAGCTAATTAAAGCACACACTGCGGTCAATACCCCTGGATGAAACAGGGAACTGGTTATCCTTCCAGTTTTATGGGACGTCAAACCGATTAATTGATGGCATTTTGTGGACCAAATACTGTAGGGGAGTGCATAAGTATGTAAAAACTTTTTTTTTTTTTTTTAATGTATGACAAGTAGCAGTGAAGCAGATCCTTTCCATCATGTCAACACCTACTGTATCTATGTTGGCTAATTAAACCTGGTTCTAAATCCACTAATCTTTTACCCACCCAAACATGAAGAGCCTTTAGGATTCTTATAACACTAAAACATATCAAGAACGTAAAAAAAACAGTTTGCAAGTGTTCCGCAAGACGAGCAAAGATTTTTAAGTAATTTTGACTTGAAAAACAAGCAAGTCTTGGTATACGAGTGTCGAGCATCATGTATCACGCATGCGCTCTTGTTTTGACACCGAGCGTCATGTGATCACAACTGAGCCAATGATTTTTCTCTCTCTTGCGCTGCGAAATTGTGGGTAATTGTCTCCCCTCCTGGGTCTTGGTGCTCGTCTTTTACTGGTATAATCAGCATCTCCCTCTCTGTTTCAGTGTGTGTTGGGGCTTTTATTTTACCGAACCCCGATCGATCTGGCTGCAAGCCGGTCCGTCTGCAACACACCTCTGGCCAGGAGAACGAGTCAAGGAACAACCAACACACAACGACTACTCTTTCACAAGTCTTTATTAGAGAAGCACACACACATATAGGGCAAAGCACAGGAGGGGAGGCTTAGTCTAAGGCTTATCGAGGACAAACATGAGTAAATTTTATGACAGTTTGCTATGCAGTTTGCAAATATAAAAGAACTAAGGAGGCCTGAGAAACAGGAACAGAGTGTGCATGTTCTGGACTTCTTGACTCCCTGTTTCCATCCTTGCACACAGCGAATATCCTTTTCACATGAGAACAGAGTGTTAATATCCTTTTCACATGGGAAAAGAATTTTCTGTTTTCCTATGTGTGCGTGCGCATATTTTGCCACAGACACACACAAACACTCTCAAACTGTAAAAAAAAAAAAAAAAAAACTTTGATTCTTTCCAAAGGTAAAGTGCTGGTTCATTAGTTTGTTTGTTTTCTTTGTTTACTTTACAGCAGTTATTCCGCTAGTATGCGTTCACGCGAGTGTCATTAGAGAGATTTCTTTTTTTTCCCGTTAAAATAGTGTTTCCGTTGTGTGTGTGTGTTTGTTGTGAAACTTAAAAAGCGAGGTGGGGGGAGGGAGGAGGAGGAGTTTTACTGTGTAAGACGAGGCGAGGGAAGGGGCTGACAAATACACGGCGCCTGCGCGCACAAACGGAAACACTTATCTGTCGGATTCATTTTTACTTTTTTTTTTTATTTATGTATTTTTATGTTTTTTTGGGGGGGGGCTGTGGAATGAATAATTTGAGTTTTCTATATTTCTTATGGGAAATTTTGATTTGGTTTACGAGTGTTTTGGAATTTGAGCCTGCTTCCAGAACGAATAATGCTTGTAATCCAAGGTTCCAGTGTGTGTGTATTTTATCAACTTTGTCAGAAACTATTTGTACTCTATAGAAGTAAGACGAATATTTTTATCCAGTTTCACATTTATGTTTGCCTTATGCAGTCAGAAATTCAGTCACAAAAACAGGTGACTATTATGGAAAACAGAAAAAAGAGAACAAATTCATTTTAAAAAGAAGGAATAATGTTTATTAAAGGTTTGCAAATGTGCAGAGGCATCATCAGTCTACACTGACAGGAGAGAAAAAGAGGGGGGAAATGAGCAGCAGCCCTGCTTCCTCTTAGTCTGCTCTTTTTATAACGTCATGTACTTCCTTAATCTGTTCTGCCTTGCAACTCGACTATCGCGTCCCAAGGTTCATAATTGTCAGCTTGGATATAGTTTCTCTTATTACATACAGTATTATCTTGTGGGTAACTGCTTGGGTTGGGGCGAGCATTGCACTTTTCATTAAAGAACCTACATCATGTATGATTTAAAATCTATTACTCTAAACTCATAAGAGTACAAACTTACGTAAAGGTACATAAAAGGATATATAATATATAAAATGTCCATCACAATGACCACAGTAGGATAATCACATAACTAAAATACTAAACAAAATAGCAGATTTGCAGCTGCATGACCTTGTCTGTGAAGCCAGACTGATATCTCTGAGACTCCACAGCTTTCTTCAGATAAGAGGAACATTTTATATAGTTGAAAAAGTAAGCATAACAGAGCCCAGTTTGTCAACAGTGTAAATCTTTTTTAAGTTTTAAATAATAAAAAGAAAGGAACAGAAGAAAAATGTAAAACTTTGCTTTTAACTTGTACATTTAGCTGTATATTTTAGCAGTATTTATAATAAAAATGCAACTGTCCTCTATTGCACTTAAAAAAACTAATAGTGGAAAAAAAAGTTTCGGTATCCTAGGGTAGTGGCGCCCTTCCTGGATGCTTTTTATATTTGATAAAATTGGAATAAAATTATTATTATGTGTGCGGGAGAAATAAGTCTGCCTCAACAGTTTCAATGAATCAGTCCGGGAGCACAAAACTTTCATGTAAAACTGTCTTGATGACACTTACATTTCACTGTTATTAATTTCGGATTTGGGCACATGACGGCAGTGTACCGTATATAAAGGGGACAGATTTAGTCAATTGGATTGGTATGCTTTACGTTGTATATTTGTGTCAAAGGTATAACTTTGTCAGACTTGAGAACAAATCAGACTTACAAACATGCTCCTGGAACGGAACTCGTTCGTAAGTCGGGGACTACCTGTAGTATCACGGCTTATTCCACATACAGATTTGTTTTTCTGTCTGTGTCTCTTCAGAAAAGACGTTACCCGTCATTGTTTGATGACTGGTCTGATTCCGATAGTATACCCGAGAGGTCTATGAGGCTCATGAGGCTTGCTCACAGAGTGGAGATGACTAATGAGGATGAGCCTGGGCAGCTACAGGTAAATGACACTGTCCGTAGTAGATTGCATCACCTAAGACTACTTTCACCTCACCAGTCTTTAAAACGTGCACCACCTAGTAGTCATATTATTATTATTATTATTATTATTATTTATGTTTATTAGTTTCAGTGTTATCTTCTGTTTGTCCTACCTACTGTATCTATTATAGGTGATGAAACTGAACTGTGATGAATTGAATGAAATAAAAGCCATGTCATATGATAAAGGTAACTGCAATAACATTTCATGTACAGCTAGTTTCATGTATTCCATTCCTAATCATATTTCATTCCATTTCCTCTTAGCCATCACACAGTTGCAGAAAATCAGAAAAGAACAGAACCTTTGTGGTCTCCAAACTTGCATTTCTCCTAAGATCACAGAAAGTGAGCATTTTGTAATCAGTGAATTGACTTTCGATTAACATTGTGATGTACGAAGTCTGATTATTTTTCTTGATTATATGGCATGGTCAGATGTTTGGACATACTACATGTAGTATGCTTAATGTGTATCTAAAAATAATCATGATGTTATTTTATGTTAAACTAGAACTGATAAAACAGGAGAGGATGGAAACAGACGTGACAACCCAATATTCATCACAGCTTCCTGAATTGAGTAAGTGTGTGAAATTTCAAATCGGAACTATTTATTAATGCATATATATTTAAAAAAGAAAAAAAAAAACCTCTTTGCTTTTCTCTTCTTTTCTAGTTGCACAGGAATCAGGGAGAGCTTTTAAGCGAAGGGCCATTGAACACGATTTACCTCATTGGTCCTTTCCAGGGAAAAAACAAGCCTCTGATGTCCAATCCAACAATATGAACCAATCTCCTCCTGTAGGGAATAACCCGGAACCATCAGATTGCCCTGCTAAGCGAAGAAAGATCTCGGGCAGTGAATCACACAGTGTTACACAGCTCCAGACAGTGTCGTCTGTTTCAACCACAATCAACGCAAATTGTACACCAGCCACAGTTCCACAGACATCTCGAAGTTTTGTCCCGAATTCTAAGACTTATAATGTTACAGTTTCCATGGAAAAATCTGTGCTTAATAACAGTGACAAGAAAGAATCTGCATCATCCATTATTGCGCCACAGCAAAAGGACTCCTGTCCCGACGCTAGTACCATTAATGCTATCCCGCCTGCAAAGGGCCTGGAAATTGCTCGACTATCTGAAAAAAGACCTTTGGCGAAAAAGAGCTTAAGTGAAAATGTATGGAATTATGAAAATAGACAGTTTAGCCCCGAAAAGAACAGCATGACTAATACAAACCCAGTGCCTGACAGTTCTACCGAGATCGTGGTTATGAAGAAGCAATGCATTGCGCATCCAGTGCACAATTACAATCAAGCCCTCAATCCTCAATATAACTGGGATATTCCTAGTAAAAATCCAGACCCCAATCTTACAAATTTGCACCTTTCAATGGTCTCCGGATATGGCACACCAACCTCTGCCACCAGTCAACTGACACCTGAGTATGTAGTATCTCCTCTGTATCCCATGTATATGCATCCTGGTTACCCTTCGGTGTCGAACACAATGGCACCTGAGTATTTAGGGCCAGCAGAACAAAAGGCCATTAATTATCAATCAGCTGCCCCATGTATTACTACCAATGGTACATACTCAGCGAATACAAACTCTGCTCAAACACTGCAAACAGTTGATCAGACTCAACAGGTTTACCAGCAAATTCAGTCAATCCAGGACCCAGCAACTTGTCAAGCCTACTATGCTTGGTATTCTTACAATCAGACCCTTCACACTAACCAAACAGCAGCAGACAATGGAAATGCCACCTCCACACCCGTGTTCGCACATGGTGTTTATCCACTGTTTAGCTGGCCACAAGTAAGTCTTATTCTGACATTCCAAGCCTTAAACTGCTTATTAAATAATTAACCATATATCTACTACTTCACTTATTTGTCTTGAGTCTTATTAGATAGTATGCTGTAGTATAATGGAATATTATACAACAGTTAGTTGTGACCGAGTAATCTGATTAGGTGACAGTCATTCCACACGTGGTGATAATCGAGCATAACCGCACTGATTTAACTATATGTGTCACTCTGCATCACCATATGTTCTAACATTTGTTAATTATGCATTATGTGGTAAATAAAAAAAAAATCATAATCTGTTGATAAATGGCATTTGTGGAACTGCTGCATAAAAGCAATATGACACTCGAGGTCATGCTGTTGTTTTGAATCTTGGGCCCTTCCTCACTGGTGGTGGTGCCCTTGGTGTGTGAGCTACCTGGTGACAGGTGGAATTGGGTACAGCTAAATTAGGGTGAAAAAAAAGCGTGATAAAGCGTGATAAAGGATATCAATCTTCTGCGTTTAATCCGAAGTTTAGGCTTGAGCTCTTCAATAAGCATCTCACTGTAACAAGCTCTGTTTATTGTTTAACTTTGTCCTAATATTGTTCCAATACTGGCCCTAGAGAATCCCAGAAAAATGGAAGCACCAATTTTCCAGCTGATGGTTGACTTTTGGACCTCTTTTTGATCGGCGATTGTGGATGTTTCCGTTCTATATTCTGCCATTTCCACTCAGGCTTGTAGTGATGAATCCGTGTCTGGTCACAAGTAATGATTCTCCTTAAGAAACTTTCACCTTCCTTAGAATATCAGTCCAAATTTTGTTGGCAGATATCCGAACGCATCTGTTTATGCTCTTCCGTCAGTTGTTTCGGCACCAGGTACACCCTCGAACCACAAAAAAAACTAATCACTGCACACTGATCTTTCGTGCAAACCCAAAGTACAGCATCCATTTTTGATGTTACACTGCACAGAAGTGACTGGATAGACAGTAGCCTTGAACTGTAATCATTGTGGTATCAGTTTAATAAACATCCAAAATTCTGATTACTGGAAGCCTACACATACAATTATTTTTAAATGGTGGCTAATTAGTTTTGTTTTTTGTCATTTTTTTAGAAGAAGAACTGAAGAAGAAACTGCCAAAGGACTTTGCTGATGCCGGTGCAATCAAACATGAAGGGCCAGAACAATAAGCATTTAATCTTTTATTTACAACTTTCAAGTCAATACAAATAACTTGTATTTCTGTTGAATACATTTTCCTGAACAGCTGTTTCATGGCCGGGCGATTAAATTCAATGACGTTTAATGATTTATGTGTGATATTTTGCAAAATGCAGTGTAATGGTCTTTTATTGGCCATATGGACTGTTGTCTTGTTTTATTAAAGACTTTGATTTTATTCAACATTTTTACCTGGATTGTTCATATTATTTTCTAAGGGAATACTTTAAACGTATTTGTGAAACCTGAGATGATTATTTTTCTTTTTTTGTTTTTGTATTTTGTTTCTACAGATATTTTTTGCAAAATAAACGTTCAAAAATGTTCAGGAATTCTTTTGTAAGTCATTGCTTTGTAAGTGCATGTGAAGATTACATGAAAGTCCAAATACAAAAATTTATGGAATATACAATTCAAGAGTAAATTATCAGGCTGCATTAAGCATCAAGAAAAAAAAAATCACAATTTCAGAAGGGTCAAATTACTT
Source organism: Clarias magur (assembly GCA_013621035.1). Lineage (NCBI taxonomy): Eukaryota > Metazoa > Chordata > Actinopteri > Siluriformes > Clariidae > Clarias > Clarias magur. Next base: position 3,423,728 of record QNUK01000012.1, read on the forward strand.
TATTGGGCTGCATCAAGCCATGAAAAGAACTAAGGAGATTATTGGAACTGGGTTAGGAACCCAAAAAAATCTTGAATAAAGATCACTTAAACTCTTGGTGAAGTTGCTTGGTAAAACAAAAACAATAAAAAAAAGTCACAGCTATAGTATGTTTAACAGTGAAAGTAAGAGCATTTCCATATGCACACAATGAAATGAATCATACAAAATGCTATTTCTTTGTATTAATAAGTTAGAGTTCTGTACAGAAAAACTTTACACTACCGCTCAAAAGTTTGGGATCACTTTCTAATTCCCTGGTCTTTCCTGATTTTTATTTCTTTCTACATTGCTGAAGGCGTCCAAAATATGCAATAATCGTCTTTAAAAAGTTCATGTTGAGATGGATTTGCTACTCATGATTTTTCATAACGGCTCTAATCCGAGGTGCTGTTTGTGTTTGTTAATTGGTGATTTCTGAGGCTGGTAACTCTAAATGAAGTTTTGGTCTTGCTTTCCTGGGAAGGTCTTCATACACTAAGTGACCGTTGCATCATGGTGCTTGATGGATTTCACAAATACACTTGACACGATACTGTTCTTGCAAGAACTGTTTCCAGAAAGGCTGACCCCCGTGTCTTAAAATAACAACTGACTGTTGTTGTAATTGTTGTTACATAATTACGTAATTCCATACGTGTTATTTCATAGTTTTGACATCCCCATTATTGTTGTAGAATGTAAATAATAAATTTAAAAAATGCTTTTTATTTTTTCAGTCTTTTAAAGGTTTTTACATTTCCTCCCGAAAGAAAAGAATCCAGGCATTTAATTATTATTATTATTACTCTAATAATAGTAATAATAATAATCCCTTTAAAAAAAAATTCCCCTTAAAACAGACCAAACACCAGGTGCAAAATTTGGCTAATTATTTATAGATTTCTCATTTCCTCTGTATGGTACGCTGACCTCATCCGAAAATTCATGCATGAAAAAAGGAGGGGAAAAGTGTACATCCTCTCACAGTCTTAAATTTGACATAAGGTTCTATTTTTTGTCAAGCTGAAGGGATAATATATCAGTAAAATACCCCTGCAGCAACCATCTACAGTATGTGTTGCTCAGAAAAAGACGAGATTTTGACAAGAGTCCTTGTTGGAGTCATTTCCATGAGTTTAGCCTTGCCACTCTCACCCGAGACTTGTTCAAAAATGTCAATCTACACTTTAATTTATGGAAACTTGTTCATACTAAAAAAAAACTGTTGAAATATAATTGGATCAGAGAATATGAGAGAATTTTAGCAAGTTGTTTGCTAAAAATTGAGTCAGGAGAGACTCACCACAGAATAAACTTTGTGGGTAAGTATGGCTGGGAAACAGATTGTCAATATTAAAGGAGAAAGTATAGTATGGCCTGGGGAGTAGAGCAGAGTGATGTAGTGGCGTTCATAGCTCCTTTTTCCTCTGGTTCCTCCCACAGTAAAAAGACATGCAGATAAGGTTAATTGGCGTTCCCATATTACCCATAGTGTATGAATGAGAGTGTGAGGATGTGTATGTGTGCTCTGCGATGGATTGGATTGGCACTCCGTCCAGGGTGCATCCTCCTTGTGCCCCAAGTCTCTTGAGATAAGCTCCAGACCCCCCATGACTCTGTATTCAGTATAAAGCATGTCTCAGTTCTAAGCTTCACCGCTATTAATCTCCTTTCTGTACACTTTTGCACAGTACACAAAGTATGCATCACCGCATATTGTCTCTGAAGAGAGAGAGGTCGCTGTCCAAATGCCTTGCTACAGAAGGTCAGGGGCGAAATTCAAGTATGGTGTATAAGATCATCTGTGTCTCCTCTCAATCCTGAACATTTTCTTTGCACTACGTGAACGAGTAGGTTAAGCATAGGGTGTAAGGCTGAGCTTTTTTGCCTAAGTGTCCGACAGTTAACTCTATAGTAAGTCTCGTACATATGCACATTAGAGTTACGAACTTTCGAAGATACAAATATCTGTTCGCGCATCACATGTCTGGCGTACATTGTCTTGTGCGTGCAGTGAGTATCCCACGATGTCCGGTAGCAAGCGTAAAAAGCAGTGGTGACGAAGGTTCAAGTTCAAATAGGCTTTGTCACTTCAACCATATACAGTTAGTACTCAGTGAAACGAAACAACGTTCCTCCAGGACCAAGGTGCTACATGCAAAATAAATTTACAACACAAGTTAACAGAAAAACTAACTAGCTAACTAAGAGGTCTAGTTAGCTGGCTAGCAGAGACAAGACAGATTGACCTGACAACATAAATTTAACATCATACAGTACATTAACAAATACTAACTAGCCAAATTTAGAGAAGACCTCTCTATGTTTTTTTAAGGTACTGATACTGTTAAGAAGCACCAAGCAATAAGGATGAAGACAAAAATGAATCATCTAAAAACTCTATGCTACAAGATCTTGTAGACAAATGTTATGAATGTGGTTTGTGGCCTTTTTTCAGTAACAATTTTTTGTTGTTGATTTTTTTTTTTTTTCAATAACCATGCAGAAGTTATTTTCTTTAAAATACAAACTTGGACATATATACTGCTCACATATTATTGTAGCCCAATTTGTGCTGAATACAGTCATCCAAAATATAGTATTGTGCTGATTTTATTATTATTTTGTATGTTATACATTTAATACAGAAAATGTGTGTGCCAAAGAAGCTACTTCTAAAGTTTATGCAACATGAGCATGGATCAATCTTGTAACTGTAAGTTGCTAACTTTAGCTGTTTTGGAGGGATGATTTTATATGAGCCCCAAAATGGTCATTTTTATACTGTCTCACTTCAAACAATAATGTTTTAAAATGCGAATTATTCATATTTCTTTGAGTATTGATACTAAAATCGATGTCCGCTTCTAGAAACATATCGTCGATGTTCTGATAAAACCTCGTAACTCAATTTTTCAACTTTTTCAGGACAGCGAATTTTTTTTTTTAAATGAACTTGAAATGTAAATGAAAAAAAAAAAAGAAATTGTACAAATGTATCCAAGACAAATACAGCATATATATAGCACAGAGTAAGTTACATGTTGCACTAAAAATAATTAATATACACGAAAAAAAAATGATTTTGGCGAAAAATTGAGTTACGAGGTTTAATCAGAACACCGACGATATAACCTGTGGAAATTTTTTAACTTATACTGCTTAAACTGTTTTTTGGTAAAAGCTTGAAGAATCTGTAGTGTCCGTAACCATGTCAAATTCATGTTGCAATGTCTTGATATTTTTTCATTATAGAATAAAACACCTTTTCAGGTTTATGTCTTTTATCTGAAATATAAATTGGCCAAGGTAATTCTGAATGACAATTTTTGTTAATCAAATCAAAAGATTAAATAATAATAATAATAAAATACACTACAAAAAAGGGAGTCAAATTGTATTTAGAAAATGTTTCTATCTGATAAGAATATCAATGTGTATGCATTTTTTTTTTTTTTTTTAATCATGGATCAGGAGAAAAGAAACAAAGTATTATGAAAAACTGTATTATATGATTCTATCTGAAAATTCACTTTTTCATCTAGGTGAGACACTTTTTAGCACCAGTACCATAAAAATGCACAAACGTCAGTACACGGAACTCCTTTAGCGCCCAGACCCCAGAGGGTCAGTGTACTATGCTCAGTGCCCTAATCTAGCATATCAGCCGTGATGAGACGACTACCCTAAAGCACGTGCGCTGGGGCGCGCGCGCGGAGTGTCCGGCACAAAGGCGTCGCACGCGCGATTAAAGACGAGCAGGGAACGAAACTTGTTTTTTGAGCGTCTCTGTAGCTAGGTGTGTTTTATTTTCCTCAATTTCTTGACATTCTTGAGTCTTTTTTTTTTTTTGACAGTTACAAGTAAAACTTAGCGAACAAGTCTGAACTCCTTCAGTTCCGTTTTTTTTTTTACCGACTTCCATAATAGCAGTCTTAATTAACTTTTAAATAAAACTGCTAACGACCGCAGAACTAACTTTGAGTAATTTAATAAATTAAACAAAACAGCTTTCAGTTCATTCAGGGGGGGGGAAAGTTGTAATTTACCAGTTCCTTCTGAGCAATTTAACTCGCTTGTTTTCCCTTCCATCAGTAAATGATGCATTCTGAGCAAGGTAGGCTGACTTCTTGTTCTCACGTAAGCATGTACTTAATATACTTATTAATATAGCTTTAAAATAATGTTACATTTTAACACAATAAAAAAAACACAATTTTAGTATGGAAATGTTTTGGCACTTACAACAAAAGCAAGCTATGTTTTTGTAGCTGCTGCTTAAATGACCTTGGTAAGGGCTTTCCAGTGATACCAAAATCACTTTGCTGTGACAAACATTGCCAGAGTTACAGGATCACTCATTAAAACCAGATTCAATTTGTCACAAAGGTACATAAATGCAATGTGCACTTTAAAATAAATTCATGTTGTGTAGGGTTTTTTTTTTTTTACTTTTCTTTTTTTGGTTATGCATTTAAGATCTGTCAGTGTCTTTATTATTTCCGTGTCCAGGCTTCCAGAGTCATCTCTTTAAATCCATGCATACATACCTATGCAACCCAGACAGAGTACAACCTATTATAGGTACTGATGTTCTACTGATGCATTGCCACATTTATTTTTATTATTATTATTATTATTATTATGAACATTTGTTTTGTTGGAATTATATGAAACATGTCTATATATACTTTAGTGGTTCATTTTTTCAGGTCTTAGTTCTGTAATAGAGTTGTGCACAGACACTAAGCCTCCCATGTACCTGTGTGAGGTCTGCGATGTCAGAGCCAACATGACGGATATCAAGACCCACATTACTGGCAGTCTTCACAGATACAGCTATATCGTAAGTCATTTTAGGAGAGAAGAAACAACTGCGAGTGACAATAAAGAAAAAGAATAACAACATCCGGGTTACAATCTTTAGCCATGACCCAAATGGGTGTAAACGATATAATGTTAGAAGGAAGCCATGAGCCCACTTAGTAATAATAAGACTATGTACTGTATATATCTAGTCATTATGTTTCAAAGGTTGCATGCTTTTCATTTAACTTTCTAGAATGATTGGAATAATCAAGGAATGTTCAGAAAGCGGCATTGCCATTACAAGGTATCTTTTTTACCTTGTAAATTTACAAGACCCCTTCTGTGTGTCTGTGTGATTTTACCTATTAGAAATCGTGTCACACATATGAGCTGGGAGCTAACACAGATCTGGCTCCTCAAGCCTGGCATCTATTAGACCTGGCGAAACATATAGAGAAAATTGAAGGAACAGGAAATGTACAGGTATAACACATGGATGTGTGTATTTGGAAGACTTTTCTTTCTTTTTTTTTTTTTTTTTTTTTTTGAAGCATGGAATTCTTGCTTGTTGACTTTGTATTCCTTTGTCCCTTTGATTTTTCTTCCCCTCTTAAGGTGCTACATCTGCATGAAGACATCTACAAGGAAATGATATCACAGCCTGTATTAGATGGTCTGTCCTTGTATCTGTTTTGTTTTAGATCGGTGGTTTTCAGGGTCATGATAGGAATTCTTGTGCACTGTGTTTATGGAAAGTATCAAAATTATCAGTGAAAAAAAAAAAAAACATTTTTGTGTGTTTTTTTTTATTTTATTTCATCCACCTTTATAAAAAACCTTTTTTAAAGTTCTCTTTTCCTTCTTCATCCTGTATTCCTTCTGTAGTGTATCACTTTTTTCTGTTCTTCTCAGTACTTGCCCAGGTGAAGCAGATACAGCAGACACAGACAAATGTCACTGAGTTCCAGTTACCAGTTTGGAGGACAGCCACAAAAGTAAATAATTTTAATGGTGGGCAGAATTGGACAGTTGTTTTCTTCTTCTTCTTCTCATTTTATTATTATTTTTCTCTTATTATTATTACTATTATTGTTAGGCTTCAGGATATATATATATATATATATATATATATATATATATATATATATATATATATATATATATATAACATTCCTTTGTTTATGCTATAGGCTATATATAAGATCAGTCACCCTCCTATATGGATACATATGTTATCTACAGATCTTCTACATTAACATCTTTTAAAATGCTTTCTTTAATTATTTGAATATATCTTGCAGAATATTAGAATATTGTCATATTCCCTACGATGAATAACCTTCAAATTATCCACCTATTTTCATTTCTGATCATTTTGCATGTTGTAACTTTTAAAAAATGTATTCTTGTGTTTCTACATTACAGATGATTCTTCTGATTATTATAATGTCCTGGATCAGGTCACACCAAGCTGTGCTACACCACTCAGCCTTATGACTTACGCCACTGTTTCCAGCACAATGTCAAATGAAACACAAAACCAATTTAAAACCCAGAATCAAGTACAATCCTGGTTGCCAGCACAATTCTTTTGTCCAGAAAGAGACCCTAGCGCACAGGGTCCAGGAATATCTCCAATCCAAGCTACTCAAAGTTTACCTGGATACCTTCTTCCAAATTATTTTCCCAATTTAAGTCCAACCGCAGCCTTCAGTTCAATCCCTGCGGCAGGGGCAATTCAAACCTGCAATCCCATCAATGACTCGATGCAAAATGTTACTTTGCATGAGAAGAGTCCTCATAGCTGGGAAAATGGCTTCTGTGCATTTGAGTACCTTAGTACTCAATCACCGTCATCTCACACCGTGCAGACAACCAAACCCAATTATAAGCGTGTAGCTCACTGTGAAAACAATTCTCTGACAGTGACCATTACTCAGAAACGAAACCCTGAGCAGGAAAGTAAACAAGATCATCTCACCACCTTGAAGCTGAGGTGCCCTGGAGCCCACACTCCAGCAATCATCTGGAATGAGGATCATTACTATCAGAATAATGACTATCTTACCAGTGAAGAACTACACCAAGACACAGATTGGGTTCTGCATAATAGAAATGGTACTAAATTTCTTATGTACATGACATGCACACAAGCATCACATTACCTGCTTAAGATTGAATGTGCTTTATATATTTTATAGTTGGACAACAGGATCGTCAGCATCCACAGCCTATCACAGCTGATGATGCTTTGTTCATGTATGAACGAATCGATCAGTATCAGCAGCAACTTAACGACTATTCAGAAGAAAATATTTTTCTGCTACCAAAACATAACGAAGATTCTCCAGAAAAGTACAGTGGCACACAGCCTCTGATTGGTAAGTACCTAAATAAACATGCATTAAACTGTTTTAACCTGATCAGGGACACATTTGGATCTGGAGGCTGTTCCTGGAACACTTGATGTGAACCATTTAATTCAATTTTATTTGTATAGCGTCTTTTACACAACCAAAGTTTATTTAATACACCTTAAATGGGAGTCCAGTCTATCTCAAGGCACCATGCACATATGTTGCTTTATTATATGTAAAATAATGTAAAGCTGGGCCTTTTTTTTATCATCATAATTTTTTTTTTATTAAATACTTCTTTGCACTTTTATACGACATTGATGCAAATGGCAAAGATTTACCAGAATACCCTTTTGTGTGGTGACCTTTTTCTGACAGGTCTAAATGCCGTTATCAAGTGCCAAACTTTAGCTGGAGATCTGCCACCCTGCTGCTACCTGTGCCAACCATGTTCTCTGAAAGTGTTAGAGAGTGACATCATCCAGCACTTAATTAGTCCTCTGCACCAAATCAATTACATTGTGAGTTATGTATGTGAGTGTGTAATGTTCTCAGTATTCTATCGAACTTGCGATGAAAATGAAATGTAAGGGGCCTCCGCGTGGCGCAGTGGTTAAAGCGCTCGCCCTATCATCCGGAGATCCGGATCGAGATCCGGATCATAGCGAGATCCGGATCTCCGGATGAAGATCGCAGGTTCGAATCCCGGGTGGTGCTGTAACCTCTCGCAGCCGGAGGTCTAGAGAGAGCTGATTGGCCGAGCTCTCTCAGAGGGGAGGGATGAGAGGTACTTAGTGCTCCGACATTAATCACGGCTCTACAGCCAGTCAGGGGCGTCTGTGAGCTCGCGCAGCGGAGGGAGCGGATAGCGCTGTCCTCCGAGTGTGTTACGCCGCCCCCAACGGTGCGCGAGCGAGCAGTTCGAAAAGATGCGGTTGCCTGGCGTCACGTGGTTCGGAGGAAACACGTGATAGTCTTCGGCCCTCCCAGGCTGAGTGGTAGTAGTAGCCTTAATGTGGAGCCCCCTAGTGACGGGGAGGAATTGGACACGACTAAATTAGGGAGAAAATCGGGGAAAAAAATCAAAAAAAAAAAAAAAGAAAATGAAATGTAAATGTAGAATGTAAACCAGACCAAGCTTAGCTAAAGTAGGCTTATTTGTTTTTTTTTTGTTGTTGTTGTTGTTTTTGGCTCCTCCGTAGTCACTGGCAGCAGGATTTGATCTAAAGAGCTAAGTCATTGTTGAAACTGAGTGTCTGTCACATGCAATTATTGCACACAAGTATGACCCAAAGTGGCCACAACTAGTCAAGTCAATTTTATTTATATAGCACTTGAACAATTGACATTGTCGCAAAGCAGCTTTACACAGTAAAAAGAAGTAAGTTTTTATGCAATGTGTATAAATCAAAATGATAAGATTGTCCCTGATGAGCAAGCCGAGGGCGACGGTGGCAAGGAAAAACTCCCTGAGATGGTAATAGGAAGAAACCTTGAGAGGAACCAGACTCAACAGGGAACCCATCTTCATCTGGGTGATAACGGATAGCAGGGATTGATCAGCATAATAATGTGTACTGGAAGTTCAATGTAACAGGAGATGTGTTAAAATTAAAAGTAAAACTACTACAGGTTCACAAATCAGAAACTAAAGATTTAAGGATGTTTTCAGTGAGAAATGAAAGTCACGTGTGTTTGCAGAATTTTCAGTATCCCCACTTGTCAAACTGCCACAGCGGACTTCAAAGTCTGGAGACAATAGCCATGCAGCTGGAACAGGAAGAAGGTAGAGGGCAAATGGAGGTATCACATTTTAGAGTTCCTGTTACTTTTACTTTTTAAATTAAAAATTCAGTTAAATTTTATATTGAGGTCATTTAAAAAGTTTATAATACTGAAATGACTCATCATTACACTGACCGCTACTAGCTTTTACTGGCATCACACTAAAAACATGACGTTTCATAGGTGAGGAGATTATCTGCATGTCTTTTTAATGAGGTGCTGGAGCAAGATTTCTATTGGAGTAAGTAGAGCAGATCACTGTACTGTAGTAGGCACAAGAAGGCATTTTCTTAGTCTTTCTGGATCATTTCTTTTCATGACCATTCATACAGTACTCGTTCACTTAGATTCCAATGAAAGAATCTGCTAGAAATTCTTTAAGAATGTGTTTAGTGATCGTTTCATGACAACCTCTATTTTCTTTCTTTCTTCTCCAGCAGTAATGTGTTGTATTAATATATCTTCCTTTAGGTATGAAGGTATTAAACCCTGGAAAGGAGAGTGAGAACACAAGACTAAATCAGAAAGCATTGATGAAAAGGATAACCCCAGGTAATGGTGATTTCAAACTCTAAATTTAAATTTAATGAGATGTCATTGTCTGACACATTCTTGTTTCCAAAGACTACAACATCCCACTGAAACGGACAGCAGGACTTTTTGACTGTGATGAAAGTGCAACTATTGGAAAGCCTCCCCTCTGTCATAAGAGGGCAAAGAAAAAAGGCAAGAAAAAACCTAGGCTCTCAGAGCCTGTGTTTAAAGTAAGCCTTTTGGTGAATGAAGGGCCTATGCTTGTGGACAGAATACCCCTAGTGAAAGAAACAGTAGCTCCTGAAATTGAATAACCACATATATTGACTATGATGTACATAACCTTAAGAGGCCATACTCCAGAACTCTGGGACCTGTGCAACACCATGCAGTTATGTAGGTATATGTGCCCCATGCTGTCTAGTGTACCTCATGCCTTGTTGACACATGCACTGTAATTTATTTTATAGAAAAAGTGTTTGTTATTAGTAGACTGATGGTCTCTAAAGAAGAGAATCGTCTTTAACTGGCAATGATGATGCCACTCCCTTGTGGTAGGTTTGGGAATTGCTAATGGAGACACATTCACTGCCGCACTCATCTAACTGCTTTATCCTGTATAAAGGGTAATGGGGGGCATAAAGCCTATCCATAAAGCCTATAAATCTACACTACTAGACATTAGTAGGGCACACCTTGGATGGGGTAATTTGGGAAAATAAGCACAATCTGCTTGTCTTTGGACTGTGGGAGAAAACTGGAGTACCCGGAGGAAACCCACCCAGCACGAGGAGAACATGCAAAATCCATTGCTAACCACGTTGCCACTGTGCTGTCCTAATGGAAAAAGTCCTGCCAAAAGAAATCATAATTGACCCTTGTTTAAGGAGCATATATTTGTTCCACTGGATTCTTGGCAGTCATAAAATGTTTGGAATTATTATTATTTAAAAAAAAAAAAAAGAAAAAATATCCATGCATTTTCAGGAATACAAAATAATCCAGATTGTTTGCATTGCAGTGAGACATGTACGTACATGTTTTGTGTGCAACAATACCAGTTATGAAAGATTTGATCCAGTTGCTTAAAGGTTTGGCCACCAGATGGCAGTGAGCACCTTGAATTCAAGAGTCTGAAACTGATTTCCTGCTCACCAAGCGTAAACCATCACGTGATGTACATATTTTGCAACACTGTAGTACACCGTACAAATATTATTATTATTTTTTTTGGGGGGGAATGTTTTGATAATGTTTTATACTTCTGATAATCTATCCCACTTTTTGTCATTTGTTTAACCCTTTAATGTCCCCATGTGTATGTAAATGTAAAGCAAGAAAAGAATGAAAGAAAAAAAACACATATGGGTAGACTATTTCTGGCACTTATGCAGTTTGTTGCTCTTTAAGCAAACAGATGACATAAGCAATTTTATGCGGAAGACATTGTGTTACCCTGCTTAAACATTTCACCACTATGATCAAGTTACCCATGCAGTTTCTGGTTTGGTTTTGTGACTATATACAAGTATGACTTGTATGTAAATATTACCTGTTTTGAGTTTTCAGTTCAGTCAGTCTGACTTCTAGCCTTATTTAAATTTAACAGGATGCAATACCACATTTTTCTTTGCTTTATGTTAATCAAGTTGAAAACCATGACTGTTTTTTTTTTATATATTAAAAAAAACTAAAATAAATATTTTTAAAATAGTAAATACTGTTATTTGAGTCTTGTTGGGGGGGGTAATACAGTTCTAAGTGCAAACAATAACTGTGTTATTCTATGTTGTATTAAAAACAGTATTTTAGGGACAGGATTAAACCTTTCTATTAATGTTGCTGTCTTCATGAGATGTTTCAGATACTTCTTTTTTAGCTGTCATTTAAGTATGTTAGACATGTTTTAATGAGACCACTGACAAGGAAATAGGAAAGGCCTGGGCTTTCACATTGATAGAAGCTTCTGAGCTAACAAAATAGATGCTTAATAAATGTATACAAGTCTCTAAAACATTCTGAAGATTTCATTCATTTTCTACACTGCTTATCCTATGCAGGGTCACAGGGGAGCCTGCAGCCTATCCTAGGAGACAGGCAGTACACTTGACCAGGTTGCCTATCCATTGTAGAATACACACATACATGGAGAGCATGTAAACTCACACACTTGAGGCAGGAATCCTATTCCCTGGAGGTATGAGGCCACAGTGCTAACCAGTATACCATAGTGCCACCAGGCTGAAATTTTATATTTCTAATACTTATCTAATGGTACACACCAGAGCATCAGCTTGTTGCTAATTGCATTTTCTTCTATTAGTTACTGTTTTTTTGTTATTAATGAAAACAGGTTTATGTGATAATGCATGCTTTGTGTATATATTCTGTGTAATATGTCACAATATATTATGCATGTACCAAATGCATAAAATCTGAAACTGGTAGAGGAATGCAGAAGGAATGGGTGAAAGGCCTGCTCCGAGTCATCTGAGCTTTCCTGCAGGGGTTTTGCAGGGAAGTCTCTACATTGGACACTCAGTCTCCCAAGAATCAGAGGATTGCAGAAAAGATGAGCCATCAAGAATGTAATTGAAGCTATAGAACAATGTTTCCCAACTCTGTTGTGCACATTTTAGTGTTAGTTAATTATTTAAATCAGGAATTATAGAAATTAAGAGAACACTAAAATATGCAGGGCAGGATGTCATCCAGGACCAGGGTAGGAAATCACTGCTGTAGAACAAAGCACAAAGGTGCTATGGATCAAGTGGGGTGATCTATGAAGCACACTTGGACACAAGCCCAGGAATGATCCATGAATGTCCCAGCTCGGTTGCCCAGGTGAGTGTTTCTGTTGATCTAAGACTTAAAACACCCTATGACTGTGTGTTCATCACTGATGGTGTGTTCATCTGTAGAAAAATCTTGATGCAGTTATATATTCATGGTCCCCATATTAGGTACACCTGAACATTCTGTGCACTTATCCTTTAAGGCAGCTGTGGCAGTAGCTCCAGGCATGAATTCGATGGTGAGAGTACACTATATGGACTATTTGGCCAAATCTACAATGACATTGTATACAAATACATACATTTCAATATAGAGTTGGTCCTGCCTATAACAGGTTTCGTTAAATACTTTTGTCCATGTAGTGTAGCATATAATCTTTGTAGTGTTTTGGTCACTAGGTGGCGCGTAAAAGAATTTGCTGAGTAATACGTTTACTGTCACCTTAAACCCAAAGGTCATGTTCACCATCAACCACACCTGTGGTGCTTACAATGTTGATCAGATTGTTTGTAGGTATTAAAATAGCTGTTGCACCATTGTACCAGATGGTGGTGCTAATACTCCTTAATTCATGTATGTTATGTACTGTAGTATGTGCTTATACAAACGTTTCTTTGTACTTCTACATGCTGATGTGTTGAACGAGGGAATAAACCTTTACTCAGGGACAATCCCCTGTAATGTGAACTGTTCAGCAGGTTGAGGGGAAGCCTCGGAAACGCCTCGACAACTCCCTGTTGAAAAAGCACTTTAATATATCAGCGTGTAGTGTAGTGTATATATATATACCTTGCTGTGGGTTTGTCAAACGTTGGTGTATTTGCATTTCAGAACAGATATGTAGAGCTGCACGCAAATTTCCTTCTGCAATCAAGCCAGAATGTTGTTTAATATCGGGTTTGCGCGCGAGACGGCAGTTTGTGCCAGTTTAAAAACCAACCGCTACCCGTTTTTAAATCTGGGCTAGCTAGCTAGCTCCACGAAATATTTACAATAGTCTTCCACTTGTTGAGCTAAAAACAACATATACGTTTAATTATTTAAAAAAAAAAGTTATATAGATATTTGTATTTAGAAATACGATGGAAATGAGCAAAGTTGGTAAGTTTTGTGTAAAAAATAAGACTTGGATAGCTAACTATGCGGGTTTAAAACGGTCAAGTGCTCGTTTAAAGCTATCTAGCTAACTTAAGTTATAAATTAAGGTTTATTGTTCTTTTTGTAAAGTTAGATGCTATCTCATGGTAGCATTTTTATATGTTTCTTGCAATATAGTGTGTGTACTCTTGAGACCCTAATATCCTCATGTGTATTTTTGAGATAATGTGTGTACTGTGTGTATATATATCTTCTCCTGAGATAGTGTGTGTGTGTATGTGTATGTATACACACACACTCAGGTTCCTCCCACGGTCCAAAGACATGCTGCAGTAGATATGGGCATTCTCAAATTGCTTTTAGTGTGTGTGTGTGTGTGTGCGCGCGCGCGCGTGTCCTGTGATGCACTGGCACCCTGTCCCACCTCATGTCCAAAAGTCTTCTAGGATAAACTCCAGACCCTCGTGACCCATTACAGGATAAGTGGAAGAAGAAGAAAATATTTCTGATTTCCAAACAGTATTCTGGGGAAGAAAAAAAACCTTTAATCTTACAGAAAAATATCTTTAGGCCAGAAGTCAGAAAGTAAGAAAGCAGGATCTTATGTAAAAGACCACTTTTCAGACAAAAAAAAAGAAAGAAAGCTTCTGGGTTTTGCATGCATGAGAACAAGAAAAAAAACAAGTACGAGACTTAGACTGTGGGTGGTTCTGTATGGAATAAAATCACTGTCAAAAATAATCGTGCGTAAAAAACAGATTTGTGTGTAATTCTGCGTTTTGTCCAGTTTGGATTCCAAAATCTACGGCCACGACAGCTTAAAGATGCGATATTTAGTGTGTTTGTTACAGTACAACTCTGAAATATACGAATCTGACCGTTTACATACACAAAACTTGTTTTTACAACTTCTCTGTAATTGTGAAATTACGCCCATGAATGTAGTGTGTTAATCCGCTGTCAAACATACGTCATCAAGGCCACATGCACAGGCGTTAATAGGAGGGATTGATACTGCCGCCGTTTTAAACTCCTAAAATCTTACCTGCTATAGTTAAAACATCTCTGTAATTTTACTTCTCATAAACACGTACGAATCTGTGAAAAAAATAAAACTTACCTGAGACGATGAGAGAGCGCTCGGCTGCTGATATGCCATTTTGGCGCCGGTGGTTTAAAACGGTGGCCGAATCGATCCTTCTTCTCTCGGATATTAATACCTGTGCATGTGGCCTTGATGACGTATTTTTGACAGTGTTTTAACGCACTACATTCATCGGCGTAATTTCGCAATTCGTCCGTGTAACAGAGGAGACGTAAAAACGAGTTTTGTGTCTGTAAGCAGTCAGAGTCGTATATTTCAGAGTTGTGGCCGTAGATTTTGGAATCCAACTCGGACAAAACGCAGAATTACACACAAATCTTGTGTGTAACAAAGGATGTTCAGTAAAACTAAGCAATCAGATTTCCTATAAACTACACAAACTGTACCTGAAATTACCTGAGCTTATATTTTAAGCAAAAGGTCGCCGCAACAATTATTGACTTTCATTAATTGCTGTTTACTGCTTGTAATATATCACTGGTTTAAATCTAAATTAAAGTTATAAGAGAGAAGAGCAACAAACATACAAATTATGCAGTTTTACAGTACATGTAAAGGAATTGGGGAACGTCCCACAGATTTTCAGGAGAGTACCCCCCCCCCCCCTTTCAATTAAAATTTTTTGTTTCAAAGGACTGTTTCAAAATACTGGGTGAGAATAAAGTCTTTCCACAATTTCAAACATATATTATACAAAACCTGTGCTAGGTACAAACGTTTTTTTTTTTTTTTTTTTTTACATAAAAATGTATTAATTGGTGTAAATAATGCTAAAGCATTAATGTTTATATCTAGCAGACTTTTTTCTATGATTGTAGATTATCAGGAAAGGACTTTGTGCTCACCCTGTATGTCAGTACAAAAAACAGAAACTGTATACATGATTTTGCACTGACTCCATAATGCGGAATTATGTAAATATAATAAATAAATAAATATTATTTATAACATAATAAATAAAAACAAGTTGGAAACATTTATAACATTATGTGTAAAAAGTACCATAACCTATATATCATCTATTCTCAGAGACATCCTTTAATGTTGAAGATGTCTTCAGATTTCCACAGGCTCCAGGTAAGTTTATTTTGATCATGATAATGAAAGATTTGTTATAGTTTATATGATAGAAATGGAAACTTTTTTTTACATTATTTCTATATTGATTTCTACAATCGGAGAAAAATCAAAATCATGAAAAATGTCTATACATAAATAAATGTACTGTATAAGTGATTTACTATAGCATAAGCACTCTTATGTTACAGTTATAGGTATCTTTTTATTAGGCAAATCAACCATAAAGTTCCTTGGATTAACCCCCTCAACAAATAAGATAGATATGTCTAATAAACTGTCAAATACACGTGTCTATAATTAAATCCTGTAACCTGAGTCACAACATGCTGTAATATTTATTGTTTTGGATTAACTGTATGCTGTATCCATGTGATGTACAAGATAACCATATTTCTCAGGAAATTCATAGTAATTGTCGTCTTTCTTCGAACAGTCAGGGAGAAAGACCTGAAAGTAGAAGACTTGTTAAGTAAACTCAGAAAATTACGACAAGGTCAGTTCATGTACGTTTAAAAGATTATTGTCTCTCATAAGACTCTGATATAAGACTAGCTCCTCCTGGCAGAAGTTGTTGGGGCAGAAGTATTGGTTAAGCATTCCTTTTAGCATTTTGGCCTAAAAGAAACATTGCATTCCTTTCATGTATCTCCTCCACTGGCAGTCAAGCTGGTTCTTGAAGACGAAGTAAAGGAGGCCGCTTTTCTAAGAAATACTTTGCATGATGAAGACAATGCATGTAAGTAACCTAGTGTAACTATTCAGACAATATTCAATTAATATTTTAGAATATGCACAAATAAGTTGTTATGCAGAGAGTTACCAACTGGATTATGCTCCATTTCCACAGTGACTACTGAGATCGTACAACTGCAAGGAGTTTTGAATGAAAAAGAAGGTACAGTTAACTCTCTGAAACGTCCAAGCACCTTTGCAGGCATAAAAAAATGTTCACTGGCTATTCAGGAGCATGTGTATGGTGTACTTCATTCATGTGCATTAAAATAAAATGTTAGTCACCATTTGTAGTGTGGTACTTACTTTAAAAGTAATTTTAACATTACTGGAAAACTTGTTTATATGACAATTTTCATATTCATATGTTGCCGTAGAGACGTACAGATCTCTTCAGTTCAAATGTGAGGAACTAGAAAAAGAGTCACAGAAGTGAGTAAATGTTTTTAAAAATATGAAGGAAATTGCATGCAAAACATATTTTTAGCATGTTATTTATGTATGCCTAAAATGATTGGTGTTGAATAAACTCTTTCTTCACAGTAAGTTGGTTGTTGTTCTAACCATACTGTACATTAAAACAGCAGCTAATTTTACAAACTGAGCAGTGGCTTGTACGCAGTATGACCCACTTTTTCCCAATGTGGCCTAGCTTTAATGTCTTCCACAATAATTCATACATTTCTTGCTTCAGATTTAGTCTACAGTCTTTCCTGGAAGTTACTTTTTCAGGGTTTCTTTTATATCCAAGCTCTGAAGAAATAAAATGTAGAATATGTGGAGATGTACATTATTATCCTTCTGCAACTTATTCTTTACTCCACTTCATCCAAGCCCAGTTTTTAAATTTCTAATTTGAGATGTTACTTGCCAATGCCTACATGATATTTACATTTTACATTTAGGCATTTGGCGACTTACAAAAAGTGCTTTAAAGTTTACATCACTGGATAGATACTTACACTGGGTTAACTAGGTCAATAACTAAGTGCCATTAGTCTAACACAACTGGATGTTAGTCCTGTAACATCCTGTAATATCTACATCTATATTACATAATAGAGCAAAAAAAAAATCTAAGTACATTTTAACATTCTTTTCACTTTAAAACTTGGCCATGTGTTTGCTTATTCACATATGGAAAACATGTGGGCAGAATGTTGCAGAATACGAGTACAACCCTTTCAGCACTTTGAAGCTTCTGACGCTAGCTGGTGGAATGGATAAGGACAAATTTTTGTTCAGGATTTGACAATTTATGAGAATAAACTTCACAAACCCTAGATTAAAAAGCATTGGCTTGAACATTAATTTAAAAAGGTAATATAAGTTCTCAGTGGCTTACTGGGGGGTGGTGAAAGGTAGGATGTGAAAAACTGAGATTAGGGGTTCACAGGGGATCAACAATCCCTGACTCTTACAGCATAAGTGATCGTCTCTTCAAGCCATTAGCAATGTTAGTGTATTTATTAACAGTCAAAATAATGTCAACCCTGTTGTGATTATTTGTATGCAAAATGGTCTTTGTTGGTTTGTACTTATTTATAGCACATAGTGCATAAACGACATACACTGTCCTTGAATCTTTAACAGCTTGTTTGTACTTGGTGTATTACTCACACACCACCTGTCATACTAACGTAATGGTGTTTGCACATAGAACTTTAGAAAGGACTGTTATTAAATGTCACTCATAAGGACAGCTGTTGGATGTTTTTACTGTGGTAATATACCAGCCGTGTCCATGCAGGCAGGTTGAAGTCAAACAACAGAAAGAGGATCTTGTACAACAGTACAGATGTCAGATTCAGGAAACCAAACTCAGATACAGGAAAATTCGGTATTGTTTTGTATTATAACATATTTTATAAATATATAAAAAAAGAAACCACCTCAATATTAGTATCAGTATTAGTGATTTTAGAGCTGCTCTGTAGTCACACAGGACATTTAATACAACCAGTTCTCTCATAGGATGAAGTTTGAAAATCAACTTCAGCAGCTGATTGGACAACATAAGCACTTGTACACTATGTTTGTAAGTGTGCTCCAAAGAATAAACTGAAACATAACACTCTCAAGGCTAATATCCTTTTACTATATATATATTCCTTATACAGTCCTTATACAAGATACACATCTTATAGACATTTATACTGTTGTGTGACTGTATGACTGTTGTTAAGAAATGGTTGCATATATACAGTATACTTTAATTTTCCTTAGGCTCCAGAGGGACTCCCTAATGCGGTACAATCTGCTGAATACACCACAGAACAGTTGCTGAAAGCTGGTAGGTGCATTTATGTAACCTACAGTATGTCCTCCTCCACTGAAATGTCGACCTCTCTAAATCAGTTTTAATTTTTTTCTGTGATTTTTGACACAGAGAATCAGAAGTCGGAGCAGTTGGCAAAGTTACAGGAAGAGCTGAGTAATACCCAGAGCACAAATATACATTCAGATGCAGTGACGGATGCATGGTGAATCTTTTTTACACGTCTCGCATACCTGTAAATGATAAGATAGTCACACATCTATTCATACAAAAATGTATTTGTTACTCAGTCAAGTTGTACAGACTAGACTAACGCTACAGAAATGTCACATTTGGGTTTTTTCATTTTTGTTTTTTTCTGAGCACAATTAAATAAAAAAAGTTAAAGGTACAAAACCACATATTCAGAATTTCAGTTTTTATTTGTTTACATAATACAAAATTTACAATATTTTCACCAGCATTTATAACAGACACAAAAGTGAATTCAACAGTATCAATAGTAAAAATTTATCATAGCTCTATCAAATACCTAATGTTTTACAGCTTGCACCTGGTAAGACGCACTGGGATTTCTTTGGTCTTTAACAGTACCGAGTTGTTTGGTACTATAATTAAGACTTTGCACTAACAACATAGAGCTTAGGCCCAGTCCTGAGACTATAGTTATCTAACCATGAACATGAAAATTCATCTTGTATTATCAGGGATATCTTCGAAATGTCAATGTTCACTCATATACTTCCAAGGTGAGGAGACAGTAAAGTCAAAACCATACTTCTGATTATAATATGGTAAACATATGGTACCAGTCAAAAGTTTGGACACCTTCTAATTCAGTGGTCTTTCCTGATGTTTCTTTCTTTCTACACTGTAAAAACAATCTCCTTTGAACCATTGATATTGAGATGTGTCTGCTACTTATGCTCTGTAACGCCTTCATAACACCTCTTATCTGAGGTGCTGTTTGTTAATTGGTAACTCTAAATAAACTCCTCTGCAGCAGAGGTAAGTTTTGGTATTGCTTTCCATGGGATGGTATTCATGAGAGACCATCCCAGTTTTATCATGGTGCGTGGTTTTGCAAATGCACTTGACAATACTGTTCTGGCACGAACTGTTCCAGAACAGCAGACCTTCATGTCTTAAAATAACAACTGTTTTTTTTGTTTTGTTTGTTTGTTTGTTTGCTTGCTTGTTATTTAGTTCCCTAAAGCCTTATTTGTTATTTCATAGGTTTAAAAATGTCCAATATTGTTCTTGAATGCAGAAAAATAAATCCAAACTCATGTCCAAACTTTTGACTGTGTATCATCGGAAATACTTAAATAAGATATTTGAAATTTTGCTAAACTTTTAATTTGTAGAATTTTGCAAATTTTCCTGCAATTTTGACTTGACTTTATCATCAATTTATTTGTTGTTTTGTTATACGAACTTGTCTGCCCTCAGTTTTTAATGTCTTGTCTGACAGAATAATCCTGATATTGACAGCCATAGCAAACCTCAAAACGTACTTTCTTTCCTCTCTCCCTTTAGTGTCTCATGTTGAGATTTTCCACTCACATTCTCTTTTACCTCTCACTTACCATCCCTTTCAACATTTTTATGCTGCTTTGTTTTCCCTCAAGCTGAGTTTTTCCCTCCTCAAACAACCCTGTTTGGATTCTTTAATACATGTATTCTATTGGCACAGCTAAACCACAGGTGTGGTTGCAGCATGATGTATCTTGGAGTAGAGTGTGTGTTTTTTTTTTTTTCTTTTTCTAAATGCCATACTTCTACTTTTGTCTAGGCATGCCAGTCCACACTTTACCCACCTGAGAATGGTGCAATGTAGAAAAGTCCAAACACTGATCTCTGCGCAAACTGATGCGTGCGCAAATCATAAAATGTAAAAGAAAAAAAATTCAAACACTTGTTTGGCCAGTTGTGTTTTATATCCAGCAGGAATAATGTTTGATATTCTGGTATAAGGCAGTGTGCGCTGATGCCTTTTAAGGGCAGAGTGGCTTGACTGTGGGCCCCAGATTGGCAAAGTGAGGAATATTCATCTCATTTTTGTCAAACACCTCAGACTGTGAGGTTGCATATTTTTGATGCTCTTTTTTAGTTTATCACATCAGTTGCTGGCACTTTTTTGAGGTCACAGACCTTTTCGTAGACTGCATGCCCCCTCTGCCATGTTTTGTTATCCAAGGTTATTCCCCATCTGTTGAAAGGTGGAAGGAGAGACATGTAAGCAGAACAAGATCTTAAAGATCTAATATCTCAACAAAGTAGAGAACTTTTCTATATATAGCAAGTGAGCTTACATAGTTTGGGATGAAATATAAAGCTAAAAGGTTGCCCTTGAGAAAATGCTAAGCCTAACTGACGATAAACATATCTAAACACACTGTCGTAGAATAAAACGAATAGGAAAAACATAAATATTCAGACACAAATTTAAAAGAAGTTACAAAATTTTTACATTTTTTTTTTTACATTTGATACATAAACTACATTAAGAATCACATTCATTTGTTCAACAATAGCTTTTGTTTTATTTCAGATCACTATTCTTGACTATATTAGACTACCTCAAAGCGACTGTAGACCTTCTTCTCTTTGCGCATACTCTCTATTCTCTTCAGGAGGCTGTCCCGCTCCTGAGGGTTGACTTGAGCTCGGTTGAACCGGTTTCGATTCTGGTATCGTTGGAATGGCTCACGATCAAGATTTGAAACGTGACCGCCTTTGTCCCCCTCAGCATTTCCAGGCTCATCGGCTTGCTTGGCCAGCTCCTGTCTATTCTTTTGGCTGTTTGCAGAGATTTGTTCAAGGATTACCTTGGTGTCATCTCTGAGATTGCTGCTGAAAAGCACAGTAGAGGTAGAGGAGTGATAACGAGATGGACTTGACTTATTGGTTGATTTGGAACTGTCAGTTGTTGATGTTGATACTGCATCGGATTGTGCTTCTTTCCCATTAGAAGAGGTTTCCTCTGATACTTCAGGGACACTTTTCATTTGCTTGTCATCCGCAGTACTCGACCCTCCTGCATTCTTTTTCTCTCCTTTGGGCCCAAGAAAACCCTTCAGTCTCTGTGTCTGCTTCTTTAGAAAATCAATAGCTTTTGTGTCTTTGCTATCCGAGCCTGTAACATTTAGGGACAAGTTGGATCCTTGTCGACTTAAGCCAAGACTTTCCTTGGACTCTGTGAGTGGCACGGTCGATGAGCTCAGGCTTCGAGATTTTTTAAATTCGCTTTTTTCTGCATCAGTTGCGTCTGTGAGCATATCTTCACCACATGAGGTGCGACGTGTGTGAGAACTTTTGAAAGGTTTCAGTGAAAACTTAGGTGAAGGAAAGGGTTTTGGTACCTTTGGCTCCTTAGCGCTCTCTTTCTTTGTGGACTCCTCCGTGACTACGGAATTATTCACGTGTATTTGTTCCTCACTAAGCCCTGACTTTGCAGTTACCAGAGGGGGTTTTGTAGCAGAATCTATTTGAACTGTTGGTGGTTGTGGAGGTGGTGCTATTGCCTCTGTTGTTGATGATGATGATGTTGTTGTTGTTGATGATGATAATGTTGTTGTTGTTGAGAAGGATTCTGCAGGGGTAACTGAAACGGATGGAATTGGGACTGCTGCTGGTTGAATATCAGAAAGATCAGGCTTTTTTGTAACTGGCTCTTGATTTTTATTTAAAGCTTCCTCTGCTTTTGAGTTTTTTCTTTTTATAGACAGTTCTTTAAAGTACTGCAGACGACTTGCTGGATCATTCATATCCAAGGAGGAGGTTCTAAATTTTGGCACCGAAGGCTCCGTTTGTTTTGTAATGCCTTTTTCTTCAAATATAGGATTCTTGGATTCCTCTTTAATTTCTTTAGTGTCCTTAGTAGAGTTCTCATCCGTTTTAGAACTTGCCTCTTCTTGTACTGATTCCCTACTGTCTTTTTCCTCAATCTTTTTATGCTTAGTCCAGTCAAAAGGCTCCCTAGAGAATGACCTCCTCTTTTCTAAAATCTCTGCTACGATCGAAGAGGTTCTAATTGCTGTGTTCTCTTCATCCTCTTGTACATTCTCTCCAGAAGCTGCAGAGCTATGTTGCTCTACCTTAGAGGAGCTAAAGATGAGGGAGGAGCGTAACCGCGAGCTCCTCTGTAGCACTGGGTTGATGCGGGTCCGGAACGATTCGTGCTTGGTGATGCTGATCTCCTTTGATTTTTTTGATTCCTTTAAATCCATTTCTTTTTCACTATCTGTTTCTGCTGATGTGAATGGTGGAATGGTAAGTGCTGATTTCTTTTGAGAATCCGTTCCTGCAGAAGCCTGATCAGCGATTACATCTTTTAATTGCTTCCTGTCAGGCAAAATGGGTTTACCAAAGCGAGGCCGTAAATCAGGTTTTGGTTTACTCGGTATGGCTGGAGGCTCTTGTGTGTTAAAACGAAGCCCCTGGCCCTCTGGGTTGTACTGTCTGATTTCAGGTTGTTGTTCTGGCTCATCAAAGGCATCTGGGCCCAAAGGTTGTTGCAAGCCCTCTTCTCCTGTATTTTCATAGGTATTAAGGTAGGAGTTGATCCTCCAGCTCCGCAATCCCTGCTTAACACTTTCGTCTTGGGGCTGTCTTCCCTGCTCTCCAGTGGGGAACACTTGTTTTTGGTCTGGAGGATGAAGTTGAGTGGGTGAGCTTTGACAGGCATATGCATGACTAAGAGTTGGCCGTTTTTGGTTTGGTTGACCAAAATGAGCTGCACCTGGATTAAGCCTGCTCTCTGGATCATGGCTAAGATCTTCAGAGGATAACACATTGTGACTTTCTGGTGCTTCTAGTTCAAGTTGATACATAGGGTCAGAGTATTGATCTAGCTGGAAAAGACCTGCGGTCCGAAGAGTGTCAAAGCGTCCGGTGTCTGGTCCTGTAACCTCACTTTGATAGAACTGTTGGTCTCTCTGAAAGTGTGATTCCATCTCATCCAAGTTGTTCATGACACGATGCTTCATGTATTGTCGAGAAGAGCTGTAGCTCTCACGGGTGCCTTCAGCATAGCTGTGCCTTTTATACGCGTTCATTTCTAGTTGGCGTGAAGCAATGACTGGCCTGCCTTGGTCTAAGAAGGACTGTTGCATTCTCATTTGATGTGAAGTGAACTTGGCAGCCTGCAAAGCAACAGCTCCTGGCTCCATGGAGTGACGGAATGAGTCATCCCTTCTGAAAGGCAGACCGGTGTCAAGGCGTTCTCCTCCAAATGGGTATCCTAAAAGTTCAGGGGGCCGAAGAAATCCTCGAGGGTTCCTCAGAGATTGTGACCTTTTTATTCCAAACTGGTTACCAAACTGGTAAGCACTAGTGTTGTCAGGTGGCATAGGCACCAGGGAATTGTCAACAACAAGGGGCTGGGACTGAGCAAAGAGAATGCGAAATTCCTCATCAAACGTGGCTACAAGTTCTCCCAAAAACAGGTGAGCTATGCAGCGATGTATCTTCTCAAACGACCACATAAAACTGAGGATGAAAAGAATTAGAAAAGAGAAAATTATTCATGTAGTCTAGTAATTTTAGCTTATTTTAACTGCCTTCTTTTAAAACAGATATCTAAACGAAGAGGCTAACCCCTTCTTTTGATTTGTTGCCTTAAGGCTATAATGAAAGGAGGGATACAATTAAATTATGCCAATCAAAAGAATAACTCACCTATAATTGCCACTAAGCACTGCTCTGCAGTCCACTAGAAGAAAGCGGTCCATAACCTGTCCTTTAAATGACTTTCCTGTGCGACAGAAATATGTAATACCAGCAACAGTCCTCACTCGCATCATCTGTAACATATTCAACAAGAAACCACTGCATAACATGTCTTCATATGTGACTGATTAAAGTGACAAAAGCAATTCAAAGTAATTTCATTTTATTACAGGAAGAAGATCAGATCTTACATGCACCATATCCAGGTTAACTTTGCAGCTTGTTGCCATGGAAACAAAGTGATGGGCATTTTGTTCATCCAGAAGAATATAAATAGGTATGTGCCTATTTTGAGCAGCGTCAATTAGATCAGAAAATATATCAACATCTGTGAACATGTCCATTACCATTGCAATGACCTGTTGGGTAAATGGAATTGTAATATGGTTAGATATCAGTTCTATCAATCCTGAATCCTTATCTTCTAGTTCCATTGAATACTCGTCCATTAATTTAAACCATGTGCTATATGCTAAATAGAATTATATCTAATGTATCTTATTTCTCTTGATCTATATTTTGTCCAATTAATTAATTTACTGTACTCAAAGGTACTAACCTGCTGTGCATTTTTTATGAGCCGTCGGGCCTGTTCCTTGATGCTGGGCATTTCAGGGTCTGAGGGGTTTACCAGCGTTGTAACTTCAGTGGGCCCTATAAAACTGTGCTGTTGCACTGGCCAACCGAGATCCAAACCTGGCGCATCCAAGTCAGAGTGCAATGGCCAGTATGTGTCGGATGAGCCCTCGTCATCAGGCATTTCATGGTATGTCAGTTCTGGTACAGATGCAACACTTTGTGGCACCTGCAGATTATTTTTAATGTGCTCAATCTCTGGCCTTGACAGGAAATCGACAACATTAGCCTTTTGTAGGAAGTTATAGTATCCGTCAACATCGCCTTCCACCAGAGCATCTATTGCGAGTCTGTAGTCTTCCCGATAATGTGGTGGCAGATAGTTAGGATCCAAGGGATTGTCTCCCATTGAAGAACACTGGGAACGATGGGCCATGGTGAAGCAGGGGGCACAATCTGAGTAAAAAAAAAAAAACACACATTTGATACAATGTACTCTTATTTACTGACCTTAGCTCATATTAAGAAGACTTAATATCTTAAGATATTAAGATGATATTTACATTCACAGCATTTGCTATAGTTTGTTTTTGTTTTGTTTGAATCATTTATGTGAAGGGTTTTGAACCTTCGTATAATCAGTCCAACACCCTAACCACACAGCTACCCCTGTCCCCTTAAACCAGAACCAAAAATGACCATAGCTACATCTAAAGACATGTAGGTCTGGGTCAAAACATAAATTCCTATTGGTTGAGTGATATGCCAGTCATGGTTTCAGTGTGTTATTTGTAGCTTGCCTGCGAGTGTGTGCATTTATTTGTACTGCGTCACCATGGAAACACAGACTGAGGGTTATGAGTGACTCATTGTGGGTAAAGGAAGGAGGGAGGCAAAAGAACGAAAAGGTTTTTGACACAAAGGCAGATTTCTCTAGCAATGCAGTGTTATTCCGATTAGCTCTTCTTTAAGACAGACTCTCTGTCTACAGATAAATGAGTATCAAGTTTAACACATCCAGTGTTGACGTATTTTGACATCTTAAATAGCAATGGCTCACTTTCACTTCATGTCATTTCTGTCATATTTTAGCTTCTTTCACACGAATATATATAGTTACTTTATAGCCTACATTCATGCACCTTTCATGCAAATAGACGCCATATTCTTTCATTGCTTTAAAGATGTTGAAACCTAATGATCTCAATAGAAAATTATCTACATAAAATGTCCCAGCAAGCATGCACAAGTCTGGGCATGAGGCACTCACATTTCCTAATGTTTCACCCCTGATGTTTAGTTTAGGTATGCCGCAGTGCTCTCAAACAGCGAAATGAAAAGTGTTTTGAAACACTTGTAGAGTTTTTATCTTACAAAATTCTTACTTACACTGAGAGTCCATCCTTACACTGATTATTTCCCCTGCCAGCGAGACTAGATCTGTTAGCTAAATATCTGGACTATCTTTGTAATTTTGTTGGTTCAATATAATGAACCAACAATATATCAACTATAATACAGAGAAAACAAACATATTACTAAGAATGCAAACAAGTCTCAGTGTAAATCAATGCACCGGCTTCTGAACTGCACATAGCTCCTAAAACCTGTTTATTTGTTTGACCGCCAATGTGGAACACGCCCTTCAAATTAAAACAGGATTGAAGACACAACCAAAAGCTACCAACTACCATTGCTTCTCTTAAGGAAAAAAAAATAAATCAATCATGATCAAAATATTTAATCTAACATAATTCCAGATGTAGAGGCTATCGTGGCACTTTTATCACTGTTACCAAGTTTAAGTGGATTTTATGTGCTGCTTTGGATAGAAGTGTCCGTCAAATGACAAGTCTGCTGTTAACGATGAAAAAAAGTTCTCGTTACAGTATGACAATGTGAACCTAGCTTGAAAGAGAAGCCTCAACAGTGGATAGAAATCCTGTAACAATACTTCTAAGTTAAGTCTTTTATGTCCCATATGCATTACTTAACAGTGAAATTCCTTTCTTCGCATATCACAGGTTAGGATGTTGAGGTCAGAGCATAGGGTCAGCTATGATAAAGTGCTCCTTGCTCAAAGGCCCAGCAGTGTGATGTTAACCCAGGACTCTTAACCCGCTGAGAGTTATCACTGCCCCTAACATGCAGTAGTCACAAAGCAGTGTCCTTACTAAATATTCTAAATAGGTTGTGTGTTTTCAGACTGTATTTATATAACAAAATTATAGTTTTACTGGATAAATACTTTAACCGAGACATAACTCTGCTATTTTCATGGCCTGACCCTCTACATTGCACACTGCAGGGTGTTGGGAAACACTGAGTAAAAGGTTATTGCTTAAGCCCTGAGGGTCTACTTAATCGACTATCAAAGAATCCTTATATTGTTACTTTCATATAATACACATAAATGCACTCATCATCCCATGGTACTAATTCAACTATTGGTTAATAGGATAAAGAGATGCGTTTATTGTAATAAATTCCAGGGTTATAATGCATTATCATTTGTTTAAAATGAATATATTAGTAAAATGTTTTGCTTTCTTGCCTGAATAATGATATTAATAATGAGACTATATTTAATTGATCACCTTCATAATATCCTGTATGATTACAAAAAAAATTTGGCAAATTATAAATGATTCTGTTTAGTTTCTGAATAAAACAATCAGTCATATACTTTTCCTGCTAACGTTAATGTCTCCATGGAACACCTTCTAGTTTTTCCTTCTGAAACAGGAAGACAGACCAATGAGCTGAAGTACTTTCCTGACTCACACAATAGCCAATATTGTTAAAAATATAGCTTAGCAAGCTATTTGATCATTGCTTTGTTGCTGTGTGGCTACAAATCCAAGAAGGCCCTACATGCAAATGGATGCGAGTATTACACTGACCATGGTTTAGCCATTTGACTACTCACTACTATGCCTAACCTTGTATTTAAGCCTCTTTTTAAAATTTTGTGACCAGACAAGCCTGCTTGTTTTTCGCCATACAGAAACTAATTCAAAAGGGTTAAATATAAATAAATAAAAAAACTGCTAATTTATTAACAAACGCTTTTTACTTATTAAAAATCCCAGACACTATATGAAGATGTATAGTTGTATAGTATAGATGTATAGTATATGAAGATGGAAAAGCCTTTTTCCTCACTCAGCATATCCAGCTTTGAAGTTGGAAAAACACCTAGGAGAAAAGCCTGTCACAAAACTGCAACCTCGCATAAATTCCAAACGAATAAACTCCAAGTGTTTTGTTTTCTCTCAACCCTGAGAAAATGCATAGTGTGTGGGAAGACACAGACAAAGTCACCCTGATGAACCATGTTTATAGTTATAATATACTACAGTGGAGCAAAACCTGTGTCTCAGGGTAAGATGTTGTTCTGCAGAGCACTTAATTAGTCATCAAAGTCTTTGCCAAGATATGAATAATCAGCTATGCCATGCATCTCCAATTTTTTATTTATTTGTTTGTTTGTTTTTATTTAGCAACATATTGGTGTCTAAAACACTAAGGGTGTTAACACTAGTAAGCACGAAAAAAAAAAATTTTAAACGCACATTCAAACACCTTTTTTGATTTCCCTTTACTAAACCAATTTGTTCCTTGTATGAACAAGTCCATCTTTGTCAGACTGTTCTGTCTTGCACATGTTCTAATTTGCTACTCCAGCTTCTCCTTCTTTGACATGGTTTTGTGAGCTACCCTAGACTGTGTACAATTTTATTTCCAATTAAGGGTGTTTAATTTTACACATTTCAAGTTTACCTTTTACTCTTTTTCTCTGTGGAACAGCCTTTGTGTAAGGTTCCTGCCAAAGAGCTGATGCACTAAAAGTTTCATATCTGCTTTCACTTTAAAGTCCATGCCATTGCTTGGTTTTTCCATGTGTTATTTGACTCCAAGTCAAGACATATATTTATAAATGAAATTAATCAAAGTGTATGAAATTATGATTTGCTCTGCATGTCCATTTACTAGCTGTAGGTACAAAGATTCATAATAATAATAATTATTATTATTATTATTATTTTAAATATTCTATCAATTACACCATCAAAAACTATATAAAATGATATACACTTCTTTTTCTTCTTCTTTTTTCCATTGGCATAACCAATATGCCACCAAAGCACTACTGTCTACTGCCATGCTAGCCAGTTCCTCAATACTGCTTATGCATGTAGCAATAAGTAATATTTTATGTTTCTTTTTTTTTTTTTATACAAGGTTCCTTTTTTTCCCTTTTTTTTTGAGTAGTTTGCTTTTAGTCAGACTACATTTGTCTTTTTCCATGACACTCAAAACAAGGTGCTAACATGCTGGTTAAGTTCTAACGACAAAAGTCCAACCAGTATCTCACAGATAACGTGATAACTTCAACTATACAAAAGAACATAGATTCTTTGACCTATAATACTTTGCTGAGTCAACAATTTAAACGTAACACATTGTACAACAATTATCGACAAATAAAATTTTGTTAATGTTTCTTCTGTTAAATGGTGTAAATTAGCTATATATATATATATATATATATATATATATATATATATATATATATATATATGTGTGTGTGTGTGTAAAACATTTCTTGATCTATATGATTTATATAAAGATTTGAGCTATTATGCTGTCCCATATCTTAAATTTGCCAGTTTAGCACACCCTGAAATCTTAGAGACATGATGGACTAACATCGCCTTTGGTAAAGTCAGGCTAAGGCCTGTTATTTCTAAATACCATCCTTGTTTTGTTTTTTTCCTTCAATCAAAGGAAATCATAGAGTACAAAAGCAGAGATATTTAGTGCAGATCTGTCTCAGTTTTGTGTACGATTCACTTTCTTATAGTGTTAATAACTCTTTCCATGTTAGTTTATAGTACATATAGTACAAGAGATCCACCAACATTAAATATAAATTCTACACACGATGTGAAACGATAGAAAGACCTGAACACTAATGGTAAGCATATTTTAATTTCACGTTTTGTAAAACTTATGTAAAACATTAGGAGTCCATGAGCAGACAATAAAGTCTAAAAACCATTCAAAGTCCTAGCAGATAAGACGAGACCGAGCGTGGAACGCTGTAATGCAACATGCGTGTCATATTTTTTCATATTAGATAAGTTAATATTGTTACAACATAATTAAGCGTGATGACAAATGTGCCGCTACAATCAGATTTTTGGATTTATTTCTTAGTAAAGTTCTGTCGTTTTGGATCATGTTCAATTGAACTGAAATGTAATTGAACTCATAGCCTATAGGGTGAGCATGAAGTGCTTCCCTGAGTAAGTGTAATTAAATCTTAAAATGTATGTGCGCTGTTTTTATCTATGCCGAATGTTGAGGTATATTCCTTCGACCGGTTTTTATATATTTGATTTACAATAAACCATATGTTTGTATTTGGTGTAGTTTTCTATTTATTTATTTATTTATTTATTTTTTCAGTTTAATATATGTTTAAAGTCTTTATTATAGCTTGAAGGTTTCAGATCACACAGATGTAGAAAAGTGCTTAATCCATAACCAAGCTACTGTATGTTAATCACCAACCCCAGTATATGCTAGTTGTGGATATGCTTTCTAACAATTGTATGAAACAGCATCTGGACTACTAATCGGAGTGTATTCTGGCCTGAAGAAGAAGAGAAAAAAAGTACACCGATTAATGCCATTCCACGCACAAAGTTGTTTCCTTTGTGTTTTTCTTCGACAGCTTCAAGGTGATCGAGTGCTGGAGGTCTTTACTTGGTTTCTTACCTTTGTGTCAGTCTGTAACAAGGCGCTGGTGTTTTTAGTCGCCGCTTAGAGAACTTGATGTTCAGGCCGGGAAGACTCGGTTCTCCCCGCAGTCCACAGTGGTATGGCGCCGCGTCACATTCCTGGTCTCCACCCTGCCCTGTTCAGACACTGAAGGCCAAAACCAGTCCCGGCAAAACCTGTTACAGCTCCGTTCAGCCCGCCTTGTGTACAGGCAACAGCGCTGACTCTGTGAAGAGGAAACGCGATGTCCTCCTTTCGGTTTTTTTTTTTTTCTCCCCCCGCTGTGGCTCCTCCCAACTTTCCCAAAGCGTCAACGTTCAAACCGGCGTTTAACAGACAAATCCATAACTGAATCCACACAACCAGCCAAAAAACTCCAACAACACGGAACACCGCGAGCGGTTCTTTTTTTTTTGGTTTGTTTGTGCTAATTCCTTTAGCATGACTAGTTCTAGCAAAAGTGCGCGGATACTAGTGAGTTTTAGAAAAAAAGAACAAGTACTCCAAGTCCCAGACTGCACTGGTTTCTCTAACTTCTTTTGTGTTTAGATAGTGAAGGGATGGGTAGTGGACTGTTTAAAAAAAAAAAAAAATTTTTTTTAAACTACACCCTTATGAAAATGCAATATTATTCATCATACGTGTAATAATATTAATGATGCATATACTGTATGTACAGTCAGACAAATAATGTATACACATTAAAAAAAAAGGAAAATCCTGTATAAATATTTTAATAATACATATTAAAATAATAAATATTAAAATGATATACATCACAGTATTTTTCTTTTCCTGAAGTGTGTATACAGTTTTGTGGCTGACTCTGTATTTGCAGTATACATGATCCAACATCAGGAAGTTAGAGACCAGTGCCATCCAACTCTGTGTGTGTGTGTGTGTGTGTGTATGCATGTATGTATGTATATATGCAGAGACTCAGGGAAGCACTTTATGCTCACCCTGTAGGCTATGAGTTTATATACTACTGAGTTTATATATATATATATATATATATATATATATATATATATACTACCGCCCAAAAGTTTGGGATCACTTAGACATTCTGTTGTGAAATCAATCTAAATAGAAAATATAGCAAAAGAACAAGACTAGCTGCCATTGTCAGAGTTAGAAATAATGATTTCCATGGAAATTATGAATGTCTTCTTCAAACTTTGTCTTCATTAAAATTAAAATAAAAAATGTAATGTTTGTGTAGCAATTAATCAGTCTGGCAGACCATAGGCATTCTAGCTGTTCAAGATAATCTGATGAGATGTCATCCAGATGTCAATGTTTGACATCAGTGACAATCAAAGATGTCAGTGCTTCCTGGAGCATCTCCCACACGATGGATTGGCTTGATGGAGTTTTCCAAGATGCTCCCACAAGAGCTTACTAGGGTTCCGATCCGGAGACTGCGCCAGCTGCTCCATTACAGTCAGAATTCCAGCTAACTTTTTTTTTTTTTTT
This sequence comes from Clarias magur, assembly GCA_013621035.1. Classification (NCBI taxonomy): domain Eukaryota; kingdom Metazoa; phylum Chordata; class Actinopteri; order Siluriformes; family Clariidae; genus Clarias; species Clarias magur. The sequence goes on from QNUK01000012.1 coordinate 3,455,901, forward strand.
TTTGTAAAAAGGATAAAATTGTGAATTGCATGGAAATGTGTTTTTCTTTGGAAAAAAAAGAAGGAAATTTGCCAGTAATCCCAAAAATTCCAAGTGTCAGGGTTTGATCCAACCACAGTCTTAAAATGGGAATAATGCAGTGTTAATCACCTAGTTGTATCATAGAGGTACCTAGATGGATGGATGGATGGATATATGTATGCATGTTGCACTATTACCCTGTATACACACACACACACACCCATCCCTGTTTTTTTTTTTTGTTTTGTGTATGCTAATATACCAATACAATACAATAAGACATGCTGGTTGCTCTCATCTATGTGGGTGGAGTAAGACCGAAGTTTTAGTCACACCCTGACCCAGAAAACTCATTCGTTTTTACACAGATAGTCTGCACACAGTTAGAATCCCCATCAGCTACCTTAATTTCAGCAGACGTATTCAGGCATGTTTATAATGTCTTCCAAACATATTTGTTTGTCAGCGTGTGTGTGTGTGTGTGTGTGTGTGTGTGTGTGTGTGTGTGTGTGTGTGTGTGCGCGCGCGCACGCTTGTGTCACTTAGCAACATCCAACAGGTAAGGGAGGGGGATGAGGAAGGGTGCGGCCTTTGAAGGAATGTGCCAGTGCAAGTAAAGTAGTTACACACACACCACACCCAGTGCTCACTCATTCTCCGCTTACTCATACACAAACTTTATTCATGTGTACACAAATGGTCAATTTAAACATTCACACTCTGATACGTCACAAAATCATTCTACGCAAAAAATACTGTATCTGCATATTTGTATATTTATGCAGCTGATGCTCCACACACTGATACACTGATACTGTTTGTGTGGTGTTCTGAAAGCACTGTGGTTGTGAAATGCACTATGCTGAAAATATGAGCCTAGACTTGACAGCCAGGAAATAAAAATTCCAGCCTGAGGACAAAACCTTCAAATGAACAAGTAAGTATGAACATGTTGTTGGTGTGATTGTGTGTGTGTTTGCAGTAGAACGTTAGGTTCTTTTTTCAAGCAGATATACCTTTAATTGTACGAGCAATAAATGTGTAACTAATGTTATTAATAATAGTGCTTTCAACCTATATGGGGTAAAATGGTGTAAATCATTTCAAATGTATTAAAAAGTTATAGAGTCATATAGCAAAACCTTAGGATAATATAGTTCTGAATTTTTTTTTTTTTTTTATTACTCTCAGCTATTACTTATCTATTTACGACATGAACTCTGTTCAGGCTGTAAAGCGTGTCCTCCCTGTCTTTTGTCATAGACGCCATGCACTGGTCCCACCCACACTCCTCTACCTGCTGCAATTGTACACCTGCGTATCGAGTAGCATGCAGGTCACTCTCTCTTGGACGGGCTGGCAGACTTTTCTTATCTGAATGCAAAGCTGAGAAGGACCTTAGTTATCTTAGTTCGTGCTTTGGATGTTTGAGTGACTGACTACTGTTTAGTGTTCTATTAAAGTCAGTAGCTTTGTTTAAGGGGCGGGTAAATCCATTGCATTCATTTGGATCAATCCGTTTATTTGTCTGTATGAACCATCCACTCATAACGTCATAAACCCATGAACATGCTTCGGTTCTCTTAATTCTAGACATTCTGTGTGTGGTTTAAAATCATTTGTTTATGCTAATATACTTTCATATTACATTACGTTACATGACATTATATTCATTGTGTTATTGACAACACTGATGTAGGGATGTCTTATGTAGAGCCCTTATGTACTGGGAGCATTTGCCAAAATTCAGATACGTACCTTCACACAAACACATAAAAAGCATGTCAAATACTGAATGTTTCCACAGCACCAAGAAACGAATCTGTTCATTTCTGTTGAAAAAACTGTGCCTGCAAACTCATAAATGAACATTGCAATTTAAAAACTTGATTTTATGCAATGTTTAATACAGGAATACATAAGTAATAATAATATTTTCATAAAATCGTTATTCTTATAAATAATGACAATTATAATAACAATCACAAATAATAAAGACTACAGAATCCTTTAGAAAACAATCAAAAATCACTTACAAAAAGATCAATATTATAGCTGAAATTTATTTTAAAGTAAGACTTAAGACAGCCATCTTGCCTGGTTCAGGTTTGTATCAAGACCTAATTACTCAGTAAATAATAAATAATTAAGTATGCCCACGTTTAAAATAAAATGAGCATTTGAGCGGTATATGCACAAAACCAGTTTTAATGCCCTTATCAAAATACTACATATATTTATATTCAGCATTTATTGCATTTACTGTTTGCATGTTCAGTTGCATGCTGCAAGATTCCATTATACTGTATAACAGTCTGTTGACAAGTGTACGATACAAAATGATAATTTAGTCGATGCTTAATACCAAAAAAATTGGTCAGGCTCAAAAATGTCTTTACGGCTTAAAGGTGCATTAGGCAAGAATAGGCTTCTTCTCCCACCAAGATCAAGTCTCTAACCTAAAGCGTTGAAGAACGCTACAGGAAGTGTTTTCTGCCAGCTGCAATTAGACCTTACAATAACTCTGCTATGCAGCAGGGGAGGGATCTCCTTCTCTGACATCACTATTAACAGGTTCATATACATTCTGATTTCATTGTACTTATATGATAATGTTCTTTCCTTCTATCTTTTATGAATATTTTTACTTGCTGGTGCACTTTCATGCACATGCACTGTACACAGAACCTCGTTAATGCACGGTAAACTGTATATCGTATTTGTTTTCCTTTTTTTATCTTTTTGTTTCTTATTGTCTCAATTTGCCTTATACATTGTTTCAGGTCATGATTTTGAACTGGCTGCTGTAACAATACAATGAACCTTAAAATTAATAAAGTATCCATCCATCCATCCATCCATCCATCCATCCATCCATCCATCCTGACAGCTTCAAGATATGAATAAATCCAATGTCACAAAGCTCCACCCCTTGATCTACAGTGGCCCATACAGTGTATATAAGATGAGTGAATGGAGGAGCATCCAAACACAAACAAGCACTCCTGGAAGTAATCTTTCCAAACAGGTTTTCTCAGCAACTTTACCACGCTCTTGTTAAGTCCACGGCTTAAAAACGATTGCAGCTTCCACTACTAATCTTTTTTTGTATGCTTGTCAGGATATAATGTAGGTTCAGGTATTAATTATCATTATTCTTAAACTTCTAACCTGTAAAACCTGCTTTTATGTTTCTCATTTCGTTTTGCATTGTAACATCACAGTGGCAGGAGTGTCTTACTTGCTGTTTTTCCTGTTATTTAGCAGTCTTAATAGAATAACAGCAGATGGCCACTGCAGGAGTGTCCACAAAGGCGACGTTAAGCCTTGCACATTGTTTTACTGTAGGTCTGCTCACCATGAATGGATAGGTACAGCAGGTTATCGAGGGTACAACAGAGAGGTTTGCGATGGTTTCTTTGTGGAATTAAAGTATAAGCCATCTATGTGCATGCATAATGATAAACTCGTGCAATTACACAAAACTGCATACGGATGTGGTAATAGAGAAACCGCATAGCTCAATGGAGCCTGGTCTAATCCTGAGCTAGGGATACTGTTTGTATGGAATTTTGCATGTTTTCTCTGTGTCAGTGTGGGTTTTCCTTTGGGTTATCTTCTTTCCTCCTGCTGTGCTAAAAACACGCCAATAGGTGAATGGGTTATCCTAATCCATGTGCAGTGAGCCCTGTGAAAGTCTGGAGTGCCATGTGGCCTCATAGTATCAGGATAGGTGATGAACTGATGAATGAATTAAATGACCTCATATGGTTACCGTTTAAATAACTCGTATACCCAGAACTTCCTTGCAAATTTTATCCAATCCCCAAAAAAAGTCACCAGATTCATTTGGATTACAAATGACTCTCGCACTGAGCGTATACTCTAAAATACTGAGTATAAAAAATATTTCTACTGCATACCAATATGCTCTTAAAATAGATTTGTCGCGAAAATAATTAGTTGTCAAAAATACAATAAAATACTGCTTGCATAAGTATAGATCCCCTTTAAGACTAGTATATAACATAACCCTCACTTTGCTGCAGTAACAGCTTTGCAAACTGTTTTTTTTTTTGTGTGTGTGTGATACTTATTCATTCTTCCTGGCAGATTTGCTCCAAGTTCTTCAGTTTGGTTGGATGATGATGTTTTTGCCACAGAGTCTCAATGGGATTCAAATATGAACTTAGCTTTGGGCATTGTAGAGCATTTATCTTCAGTGACAGTTCAGCAAAGCTGGTGAGAGACTGGGGGGGAAAAATGAGTCAAGTGTGACATCATTAAGACTATATATATTTCTTCTGGATCTTCCGGGGTTTGAGTACTTATACAAATGCTTTAGTTTTTGGTTTCCTTTGAAATACGTGAGCACTATGACCATGCATCTCTAGGGTCAAGGGATTGATTTCCGCCTCGGGTCTTTGTACGTGGAGTTTGCATGTTCTCCCCGTGCTCCAGGCACTCCGGTTTCCTCCCACAGTCCAAAGATATACAGTGTAGACTAACTGATATTTCCAAACTTCTTGTAGTGTGTGCGTGCTAGTGTGCCTTGCGATTAATTGGCACCCTGTCCGCGGTATACCCTGCCTCATGCCTTGAGTCATTCGGGATAGGCTCCAGTGATCCCTCCCTGTGATCCTGTATGAGATATGAGAGTGAGTGAATCAGTGAAATACACTCTAACCAAGTGCTTGTAAATTCACAAGAGGAATTTTTTTTAATGTGACATGAAAAATACATGTATTTATTATATTTAGCTATTCAGTCAATTTTTTAAGTATCATTTCAAGGGACATAATTTTTGCAAGCCACTGTCTTTTCTTAAGTAGGACATGATGTTACTAATAAGCCAGAGATACTCGTCTCTAGGTGGCACGGTGGTGTAGTGGTTAGCACTGTCGCCTTGCACTGTCAGGGTCCGGGTTTGATTCCCGTCCCTGTGCGCATGGAGTTTGCATGTTTTCCATGCTTGGTGGGTTTCCTCCGGGTACTCCGGTTTCCTCCCACAGTCCAAAGACATGTAGGTTATGCTAATTGGCGTTCCCAAATTGCCCATAGTGTGTGAATGAGTGAGTGTATGTGTGTGTGTCTGCGATGGCACCCTGCCGTGTGCCCTAAGTCTCCTGGGATAGGCTCCAGGCCCCCGTGACCCTGAATACAGAATTAAGCGGTATAGATGATAAGTGGGTGAGTGATACTCGTCTCTAATGGCAGATTAGTATGATATACAGTGATGTGATGTGAATTTTTTATATGGTATCTGTATATCAGTACATATTTTGATAGAAAAAAAAAATACTAAAATAGACCTCTCTTATTGGTTAATCAACACAGACATGCCTGATGGGGAAAATTTATAATTTTTTTTACATGTAGCCATTTTTGAGTCCTAGATACAATAAGTGGACGTGCTCTCTGGCTGGGAAAGATGCCATTATTCTCTAACCTCACAATTGGAGCTCATATAGGCGGAAGAGATTTATATAGTATGAGGAAGTTGACTCTTTCCTCTCAGTGTTACCTTCGTGCAACAGCTGGAAAAGATGCAGTGGGAAAGACTTATCCTGGAGGAGTGACTTCAACCTTGTTGGAAGGGAATTGGCTATTATTATTATTATTATTATTATTATTATTATTAATACTACTAATAATAATAAGGTAAATATGTCATGGGATCTCCATAAATCAAATTAGTTTTAGTTTTGTTACAGTTATTCATACCAAAAGAGTTAAACTAGGGTTCAGGAGGTGGGAATCCCCACCATTAACAATGCTGCAACATTACCTTTCAGACTGTACTATTTTAACATTAATAAGACCACGTTTAAGATTCCTTTCTGTTAAAGACATTATACTGACTAATTTCCTTTAAAACACTACTGGAGTATACATCCTGGATGGAAACGCCAGTACATTACAGAGCACCATTCTCATTCATAACTTCACAGCATGTTTTTTGGAGGTCCACAGAGAAAACTCTTATGTGAACAATGCATACAGACAATGACCCATCTTTTCCCCTGAACCAGGGGCTCTTGAGCTATCACGTGACAGTAACTATCAAATGCATACACAACAGTCAGCAATTGCTCTGACTGAAAAAAGACACTTTACCATTTCAAAATAAAGCAATTCTCTATATAAAATGGTGTGAAACTATATTACACCTTTTAACAAAACATCATAAATACTGTATAATGCCAATGCTCAGCCTTACTTGCTTTTACATAAGCTGAAGGTGCCAGAAGCACCACTCCTGTGTGTGCCCCCAGTTAATCCCTGTCTATGATAACTACTCCAGATTTCCTATACAAAATTTTAATTCTTCTTAATCCAGACCTGAACACAACCCTTGGCATCATTTCAAATATGCAGCTCAGCCTTTCTGCATCCAGGGTTGAGATCTTAAATAGTGCAGCTGATTGGGTTTGACATGGAGGATATACAAATAAAATAAAATAAAATAAAACTTTTATTTGAAGACACTGGTTCTGCACAATAAAGTTATAATGATTGCAATGCTTCTAGCCACTGTTGCAATGCATTATGTTTTTCGAAATGCACATTTTCTCAGTGCATTTATTTTTACTCTCAATTTTGATTAAGTTTTTTGTATTTTTTATAGCATTAAACTGAGGTTTAAAAAGGTAATGTGAATTGCATATCAGTCACTCTAGCCAGTCTCAGCTTCAGTCTTGGCCAAATTAAGAACATGTTTCTAATGCAAAATAGAGTGCAATAGATCTTGGGTTCAGTTGTTGGAAAGTTAATGAGTAGCCTAATAATGTCCATAAATAGATGCATTCATAAACACCCAGGTTGTAAACCCTTGTGCACTAGTGACATTATGCATGACACCGTTTAAGCCTCGCTTCGAGGCATGTGTCATTTCCTTGAGTGTCACGTGACCAATAGCAACCAAGGCCTCACTTTTGCCAGAATGACGTGACTAATTACAACTGGCACTCACATGGGTCGTTCACATTAATGTTTCACTAATATTGGAGGGTTTTTTTTCCAAGATTCAGGAAAACCTAACCTTTTTTTGCATTTCATTATTAACTTTGCATGTACTTCTTATCTTTAAAATACACAGAGTAGGAAAATGCACACAACAAACTTTTGGTTCTTTTTATACAGTGTATGATTTACATTAATGCCCTCAAGCTATCTCATAAACCCTGTTACTGTGTCGACATGGTGCTTTTGTTGTTGTTGTTGTTTTTCCTCCTCAATTAATTTTCTTTATTGTATGTTTTAATCATTTGATTTGTGTATTGAATTGTTAACAATGACAGTGGAGAATGGCTTAGTAGTCATGTTCATGTTGTTACTTTAAAGAAAGAAAGAAAGCACATTGACATTCATTCATTTTCTATACTGCTTTATCCTATACAGAGTTGCAGAAACCTGGAGCTTATCCCAGGAAACGTTGGGCATGAGGCAGGGTACACCCTGGACAAGGTGGCAATCAATCGCAAGGGACACATTCACACACTACAGGCAATTAGGGGACACCAATTAACCTGCATGTCTTTCCTATGGGGAGGAAACCTACCAAGCACCGGGGGGGGGGCACATTCAAACTGTGTGCACACAGGCCCGAGGCAGGAATTGAACCTTTGACCCTGGTATTGAAGGCCACAGTACTAACAACAACACCACTATGCTGCCTATTTGGGAACATGCCACTCCACTCCACTCATAGTCTATACGAGTTTATCCTATATACAGGGTCGTGGGGAGCCTGGAGTCTATCCTAGGAGACTTAGGGCATGAGGCAGGGTACACCCTAGACAGGGAGCCATTCTATCACAGAACATACCCGCACACACTTACTCACACACTGGGGGCAATTTGGGAACACAGATTAGCCTAACCTACATGTCTTTAGATTGTTGGAGGAAAACAGAGTACTCAGACCACAAACAAACTCCATGCACACAGACCCGAGGCGGGAATCGAATCCTCAATCCTGGATGTGCAAAGCTCCAGTGCTAATCAATATACCACCATGCTGCCTATTTGTGAACATTTTAAAGTAATTTCCTCAATTACTTCACTTAATGCGCTTCACTGTACTTTTTAAGTAGTGAGATGGTAGTGAAGTGCACAAACATTTCCTGGATACACACAACTCTTTAACTGTATATACAGTATATTACATTACTTGAGATCTGTTACACAAAGATTGTCCACTAGATGTCACTACAACGAGCTCGTAAATAAAACTTCATGAAATTAAAACCTTTTGGCGCCTCGACACCTAAATAAGGCTTAATGTTTTCATCACCCTACGCGTGTACCCCATTCGACATGAAACGCTACTTCTACTGAAAAAGAAATATATACTGCATATGTATACCAGCAAGTGACTGTTACATTCCATTAGGGGGCGCGCTATACTCAGAAACTATGAAATAACATGTTTGAGAGCAGGGTTTACACTGCCTACGATTATTGAGAGCTTAAATTTTGGTTGTGTGATTTTTTTTTGCGTACTTTTAAACGCGGTTTTATATTTTTACAATGTTTACCCATAATAACCTATGGGTAAACATTGTAAAAATATAAAACCGCGTTTAAAAGTACGCAAATCTTACAGACCGTTTCCGCCATGTTTGTTTTGGGCAAACATTCGATTTTATTCCTCGCGCTTTATATATTATCATGTATATTTATTTACTTGAATTAGCGTCGATATACACATGTTAAATAAAGTTCGAACTGCTAACGTTTTCCATAATCGCTTTCAAACTAAAAACAATATATAATATAATAATACATCGGCATTCGCATAGTACTGGCGGAAGTCGAATTCACTCCGTGCTGCATGTACTTCCGGGTGGAGGTGCAGGAGAAACACGTGACCTCAGTACGCACACGCGTCGACAAACACCTGCAGTAGAAATGGCACTGATCCGTCCCTGGTAGCAGGGATCTCACAGCCGAGGTGAGTGACGCTCTTTCACCAGGTTATAATAAGAAATCTTGTGATTTTGACTCTTGTGAATGATGCTGGTTCGTGAGATCTATCTGCATAGAGAGGTGTTTTAGATCCCTGTACCACCAAACAGCTGTTTTTAGCAACCGTGACCTGTTCGGGTTGTTATGACAGATCATATGTTTGTGAAATAACAAAAGGTCTCATGACATGACTGTGTTCACATTAACTTTCCATGATCACTTGCATGTGCATGCTGTATTTATAATAGATTAGATTATTTTAAATAAAATTTTAATTTGATATGATCATCATCATAAAATGATATTATTATTATTATTATTATTATTATTATTATAATAAAAAATAATAATATAACTGTCTCATTCTAATAATAATGTTTTTATATTGCTTAAACATGTAGCTGTGCTTGTTAATCAGTCTAACGCTGTTCCCCCTAACCTGATCAGTCACTATTAATAATGTGTTCGTTAGTCTGCGTCCATAATAGAGTAGTATCTACCTATCAGATCGCTAGATCTCAAAAGGAGCAGGATGTGGACTTTATAGTTTATTCTACTGCCGCGAAGGGATTGGCATGTACATTTTGCCAAGACGGATCTCTTCTACACCGTTGCATTTCGCCATTGGCTTTAACCTGCTCCTGGCTTCACAGCATTTTACGCTCACTGCTCTGAAGCAGTTTTTCTGTACACAGTGTTTCCTGAAGCACAATCGACTGATTATTGGACTTCAGGGTTCAGAAAACCTGCAATGCATTTTGTACATGCGCATACACCTGAAACCAAAACGTCTTGTGCAAAGAGATATTAGTTATACAGTATGCATCTAGCACATGCATATCCTTAATGTTTACGTGGTTTTAGGTTGTGTGTTGCTGTGTTGTAATATTAGGCAATAAAAAGTCATCTTGCCTAAGAGTGCAGCAGGCTTAAAAGACACTCTTGTTGTCTGTGTTTGCCAAGCTAACTGTGTAATTGCTACACTATATCAATAAACGTATTTGGCCAAACCTGCAATGACATATGTATCCAAATACATGCACTCCATTCAATATGTAGTTAACTCCCACTCTTCTTAGAAGGCCGTCCACAAGATTTAGTAGTGTTTCTGTCGAAATTCGTGCCCATTCATTCTGTAGAGCATTTATGAGGTCAGGCACTGATGTTGGATGAGAAGGCCTGGCTCGCAATCTCCAGTTCCAGTTAATTCCAAAGGCACTCGATGGGGTTGAGGTCGGGGCTCTGTGTTAGGGCCGGTCAAGTTCTTACACACAAACCATGTTTTTATAGCCCTTGATTTGTGCACTGGGGCACGGTTATGTTGGAAAAGAGTCTTCCGCAAACTGGTGCCACAAAGTTGGAAGCATAGCATTGTCCAAGATGTTCTGGTATGCTGAAGCATTGAAGACGGATCTTATGCTTCACTGGGGATACAGGGCCTGATTAATTGAAACACATGAATTCAATAATTAACAGGTTTGGCCAAATACTTTGGTCCATTTCATGTTAAATATGTTGAGTATTTTAATTTTACTCTATGTGTCTCCCGTGTGTCTAATGTTATTCTTGGATATGTAGCACAGATCACACGCATGAGGCATCACTGGGAAATCGCATACCATGAGTATATAGTGGTCTTTATCCTGTATACAGGGTCGAAGGTTATTCCAGGATACATAACGCACAAGCCAGTCCATCGCATGGATTGCTGAATGCTGAATGTGCGAGGAGACAGTGTTAACCCACTAAGCCACTGTGCTGCCAGCCCTCTAGTTTTTTGTAAGTCGCACTGGATTAGAGTGCCTGCCAAATGCCTAAATGTAAATGTAGTAATATGGCTATATAATGTATATGAACGTTCAAACATGTACACAATAACACATGTTCTGGAGTGTTTTTCCATCCTGAGTCCAGTGCCTTGTTAAAATGTGGAGTCAAAACATTTAGCCAGTTTTTCTTATTTTTCATGATTTATTTTTATATGTAATTTTGTGTAAATGTGTATGAGCTCATAAATGGCTCGTTCTGTGTTCAGTTATGCAACATTAGTATCTTGGCTTTATCCCAACAGTCACATCAGAAGTGTGCCTTTTTTTTCTTTTTTTTTTTTTGTAATAAGAGTCGGGTTTGAGTTGCACGGGTTGATTGAAATGTTATACTCGCAAAATATTTGTTTATAATTTATTTGTAATAGTTCATTGCTGTGTGTATATTCATTATGTATCAAATAAAGCACAGTGGGTCGTGCGATTTTCAGTGTATTAGAAAGCAAGCCTAACTTTTAAACCATGCATAGTTATGTTTAATGTTACTGAACATCTTTGAAACGTGTTTTCACTTTGATTATGGCAGGTAAAGCAAGTTGTTCTGTCATATTAGACTGTATTAACACAAGTCCATCCATCCATCTAGGAAACTCCAACGTCCAACTAGGGACCGTGAAGGCCAACGGTAACCTTTGTATTAATTCCCATTTTTACAATTTGGGACGCCAATTAGTCTACCCTGCATGTCTTCAACCAAGCACTGGGAGAACATGCACACAGACCCTGAGGTGGGAATCGAACCCTCGCTGTGTTTTCCCCGTGATTGATGGGGTTCCTTCAGGTGCTCCAGTTTCCTCAAACAATCCACATACATGCAGATTAGGCTGATTGGCGTTCCGTAGTGTCTGAATGAATGTGTGCTCTGTGATGGATTGGCATCCTGTCCAAAGTGTACCCCGCCTTGTGCCCTTGGTCTCCTGGGATAGGCTCCAGGCCCCCCACGATCCTGTATACAGGATAAAGTGGTATAGACGACGATGAGTGAGTGGGTGTTTAACAGTGAGAGATTCACAGTTAGACTGGAGTCTAGTGAGACAGCCACATCCTTCGGCGTATGAAGCGAATGTGATGGCATCAGAGGACCTGATCAACCTTTGTTCTTCATGTATTAGAGAAAGTCCAATTTTCCTCTTCCATGATGTGGCCATGAGACTTAGTTTGTTCTAGCAGCACATCAATGTTGCATAATTTCTCAAATTATTCTTAAGGTTTTTTTTTTTTATTAAAATTTTTTTATTAGAATGTGTGACCTTTTCAACTACGCTTCAGCAGAGCTTGTGTAAATCTCCGGGAGCAGCACTGAGTATGCTGGACAAACAAACTTCACTCGGTTATCATTTAACTAACCGGGTCCGTGTTGGACGTAGCAGCTGTTTTCTGTGTGTCTAGCTCCCCAGCATTCTCATTCATCACAGCACAGGGATGTTTTTACGACCAGTGATTTGTTATATCCTTATGACACTGTGTATAAAGGATTGTTTTTTCTTCTGCTACATCTCCTTGTTACAGATATCTGTGAACGCTCCCAGTGTATAAATGCGATGCTGCTGTGGTCCTTCAAGGTGCTGGTGTTGATGCCTCTTCAACTCTTCCCCTGTTCCTCTCACCATCCTCTACTTTCTGTCTTCCATTTCAAGAAAGGTACATTCAACTTCAGGAGTCTTTTTTATTTATTTATTTGTTTTATTTTTTTAATCTTTCAATATTTTAAATTAACTTCTATTGTTACACTAAAACCTTTTCCTTTTTTGCCCAAATTGTGTAACATTTTGTTTAAAGAAATTGACGTATTCCTACATCTCGATCCTTTGGTCTTGGTGTCAAGATGCTGCATGCAATAAAAAGAGCACACAGCTGTGGTTTGCCGGAGTGGATGAGATCTAGTCAGCTTTTCCTCATGGTTCTGGGCTGTTTGTTCTGCCTCTGCCCCCCAGCTGGTAAGAAACATTTACTTATGTAGATTTATGGAAATTATCATACCTCTGTCATGTTAACATGGTTTGATTTGTGCAGCAGTAATTAATATGGCATATATTTTCAAAGCCTTTTTTTTTTTCTCTTAAAACCTTTAAATGGACACTATAGAGCCGTTCAGTGAAAAAAGTACTGATTCAATCCAGTGAATTACAGAATGATTCATGATTAGTTTATAAGAGTTCTTTTGAAGTAGAAAGAACTGCAAAATCGGGAGTTCAATGCATTTTTCAAGCGTATGAACTACACACGTGGACAAAATTGTTGGTACCCTTCGGTCAATGAAAGAAAAACTGACAATTGTCACAGAAATAACTTTAATCTGACAAAAGTAATAATAAATAAGATTTCTATGAATGTTAACCAATGAACGTCAGACATTGCTTTTCAACCATGCTTCAACGGAATTATTTTTAAAAAATGAACTCATGGAACAGGCCTGGACAAAAATGATGGTACCCCTAATTTAATAGTTTGTTGCACAACCTTTTGAGGCAATCACTGCAATCAAACGATTCCTGTAACTGTCAATGAGACTTCTGCGCCTCTCTGCAGGTATTTTGGCCCACTCCTCATGAGCAAGCTGCTCCAGTTGTGTCCGGTTTGAAGGGCACCTTTTCCAGACAGCATGTTTCAGCTCCTTCCAAAGATGCTCAATAGGATTGAGGTCAGGGCTCATAGAAGGCCACTTTAGAATAGTCCAATGTTTTCCTCTTAGCCATTCTTGGGTGTTTTTAGCTGTGTGTTTTGGGCCATTGTCCTGTTGCAAGACCCATGACCTGCGACTGAGACCCAGCTTTCTGACACTGGCCAGCACATTTCTCTCTAGAATCCCTTGATAGTCTTGAGATTTCATTGTACCCTGCACAGATTCAAGACACCCTGTGCCAGATGCAGCAAAGCAGCCCCAGAACATAACAGAGCCTCCTCCATGTTTCACAGTAGGGACAGTGTTCTTTTCTTCATATGCTTAATTTTTCCGTCTGTGAACAAAGAGCTGATGTGCCTTGGCAAAAAGTTCCATTTTTGTCTCATGTGTCCATAGGACATTCTCCCAGAAGCTTTGTGGCTTGTCAACATGTAGTTTGGCATATTCCAGTCTGGCTTTTTTATGATTTGTTTTCAACAATGGTGTCCTCCTTGGTCGTCTCCCATGTAGTCCACTTTGGCTCAAACAACGATGGATGGTGCGATCTGACACTGATGTTCCTTGAGCATGAAGTTCACTTGGATCTCTTTAGAAGTCTTTCTGGGCTCTTTTGTTACCATTGGGATTATCCGTCTCTTTGATTTTGTCATGAATTTTCCTCGTGCGGCCACGTCCAGGGAGGTTGGCTACAGTCCCATGGATCTTACATTTCTGAATAATATGTGCAACTGTAGTCACAGGAACATCTAGCTGCTTGGAAATGGTCTTATAGCCTTTACCTTTAACATGCTTGTCTATAATTTTCTTTCGAATCTCCTGAGACAACTCTTTCCTTCGCTTCCTCTGGTCCATGTTGAGTGTGGTACATACCATGTCACCAAACAACACAGTGACGACCTGGAGCCCTATATATAGGCCCACTGACTGTGTACAAGATTGTAGACACCTGTGATGCTAATTAGTGGACACACCTTGAATTAACATGTCACTTTGGTCACATTATTATTATAATTATTATTAATAATATATATTATAATATTATAATATAATATTATAATAATATTATTATTAATAATTATTATTATTATCATTATACACTGAATTATTTTCAGTATTTTCTAGGGGTACCATCATTTTTTGTCCAGGCCTGTTCCATGAGTTTATTTTTTTAAATAATTCTGTTGAAGCATGGTTGAAAAGCAATGTCTGACTTTCATTGGTTAACATTCATAGAATTTTTTTAAATTATTACTTTTGTCAGATTCAAGTTATTTATGTGACCATTGTGAGTTTTTCTTTCATTGACCGAAGGGTACCAACAATTTTGTCCACGTGTGTATTTTTATAAAGGATTTTATACAAGTTGTCGGTCTTCCGGCTGCTTCCGTCGAGCAGCGCCACAGCGGTCCAAACACGCAACTTGGCACAAGTTGGCCTTTTTTTTTGGGGGGGGGGCTTTGGCCTGGCACAGCATCCAATGGCTAGGGTTTGGGAATTGGGTGGGAATTGAACGTGGGCTTTTAGCATGGCAGAAGAGAAACCTACCACTAAGCCATCAATGCCCCTGATGGATTCCATGTAAGTAATCGGCCAAAAGAGATTTCACATAAAAAGACAAACCTGAAAAAGTGTATTATGCTATATTCTGCAAAATTGTTAAAATATTGCAACATGAATTTGTCGTGGTTACGGACACTACAGATATTTTTTAAAACAAGTCCTTCATTTTGCACAGAATGCATTTAATTTATAATTTAATTTATAATTTGTTAAATATCGAAGATTGTACAATGGATATAAAAATTCTACACGACATTGTTGAAAAAATACTTTTTTTAAACATTAGAACCTCTCTGGTAAAATGAAAGATCAAATCAACTTGTAAGTTTACACACCCCTAAACTGATGAAACGCATTCATTCTTTAGGAAAGGATAGGTAACATATTTTCCATAAATTTTCTTTTCATTCGGTGAAGCTGTTTTGAGATAATGACCATTGTTATAAGCGCTATATAAATCAAATTTAATTGATTGGCTGGGCATGTCTTGTGTACAGGCGTCTTTCCTTCTTTCCTTATCTTGAATGTTTTATCAGAAGCTATTGACTGGGATTTTGTGCTATCACGTATTCCCTCCACCCTGATTAAAGCCTCGGGTCGCAGCTAGAGAGCGGCAGCCCTAAAACATTGATTCAGCCTGTTTTCTACACTGTGGGGTGATGAGGGTTTTTTTTTTTTTTTTGCTTTTATTATTAATTTTTTTCTTTTCTTATCTTTTTGTATTACAGCCACAAAGGGCAACTTGGTTTTTTTCTTTCTTCGGTGTCCTTGTTTAAAAAAAAAAAAAAAAAAAAAGGTTTCTGTCTCGTCACACTGCCCTATAGCCTAAACATGTGAAGCATTTTAGAGATTAACACGTTTAAGGAGCAAACAGTACCTGGTGATGTCAGCCGTTTGGCAGCTCCCCTGACCGGTTTATTTAGTGCTCTTCATATCCATTTTTAAAGAGACATGTAGTTCTTAGTAATATCACTGTTGTGACTTTTTTTTTTTTTTTTTTTTCCCATTGTGCTCCATGGCGTATCCAATGCCTTAGGAACGTTTTTGAAACTCTCTCCTGATTTATAGTTAATTCAATACGTGCTTCATAAGCACTTTACAGCACATGGCTTTTCCAGTTAGTTGTTAGGAGAATTATATAGGAGCAGCTTATGAAGTTGTTCTCTAATTGGTTTAGCACGAGTCTGAATGTGATTTGATGTGGTTGATTATGAATGTCATGCCCAATTATAAAAGGGTGTACACCGTTATGTGAGCAGGGGAAAAACATTCCTCGTCATTTGTCATTTTATTTGATCCATTTTGATCTTTTTTTAAATTTTATTTATTATCTATTTTTCTTTGATATGTTGTAATTTTACAGAATATTTAAAATGTGCTTTCTTTGCCATTTTAACAAAGATCTGTATAGGCTTTTTATAGCCACTATGTTTTTGTGCACAAATAACATCGTACTGGATATTATTTTCATTTAGATAAATTCTTCATGTTCAGGCCTTTCAGAGCGCTTTGTCACACTTGGTATTCAATTATAACAAAGTTTGCCTGAATGTTATACTGAAAGATTAAGCCTACGCTATATTGTTTGTGATGTGTGTAAGAGGCAGAAGCACGATGGCTTACTGGTTAGCACAGCTGCCTCGCACCTCCAGGGTTAGGTTTTCGAAACTTGACTTTTGCGTGCTCTTCCTGTGCTTGGTGGCTTTCTGGTTTCCTCCCACAATCAAAACCAATAGGCCGAATGTGTGTGTTTGTGCTCTTTGATGCGTTGGCACCCCACCCCACCTAATACAGGAGAAAGCAGCTCAGTCTTCTGGAGAGAATTTCTGGGTTTTTGGTAGAACTGTATGACTGGTGGTTATTAGAGTGCATGAATTAGTGTTAACATAAATATGCATGATCTAAATAAAGACCAATAAGCTCACAATCGAATGTCCTTCAGCTATGCTGCATAGCACTACACAGCCGGTGTGCATCATCCTTTACGTGAATGGCACCAACAGAGATGGCCGCGCCAACCCCTGTGTAAAGCGCTACGCATACTAGAGCTGTGCACCTAATCAGGTTTTACTTTCAATTTCCGATTCTGTCTCCTAAGGATTGTGAAAACAAGTTAATCAGGATTAGCCAAGTGTTGTGCCACGTTCTGTTTTGCAACTATGTTCTTGTTTTGCGTTAGAATTTCATTTGAATTACAGTAGCGTACTTTTGCAATGTGCTGTCCTTTTTGTTTTGAAAACATTTTTTAAAAGTTGTTTTTAGATTAAAGTATATTTAAAGTTCAAGGAAATCCACTGTTTAAATAAATAAATAAATAAATAAATAAAACTTTTTTCATGATTTTCCAGATTTAGTGAGCAATTTTTCTCAGAATTAACCATAATAATCATGACTTTAGACATTTTTCTTTTTCCCATAATTGAGCAGCCCTGATTCATACTCTGTGTGTGGGAGAATTAAAGGGAGAGACAATACACTCGGTGACTAGTGTTTCCATAGTTCAGGCGGAGACGGCACTCATCTGTGACGATCGCATTATATTAGACTTTGATTTTTAAATGAACTTTTAAACTAAAGTACTGTAGGAGTGTGTTTTATTCCACAGGTCAACCTTTCTCTGTGGTTCTTTATTCATGTGTTACTTACGGTAGTTGCCTTAAATTTCGTGTTCTTGGCCTGTTATTACACAGAACGGTCGTTACAGTCGACTGCTGCACTGATGGCGCTCGGACCGAGGAGTTCAATGCAGGAAGGACAATAGTCGCTCTGTGCAGAGAAAGAAGGTTTCGCACGGAGGGGGAATTGGAAAACAGACTTGTAGTGTGTGTCCCATCTCTAAACAAAATCCCCAGGGCCTTCGGCTACCATCGGCGTGCCTGTTATTGCCATCCCATAATATGCAGTCATTTGGCTAGACTGTGCTGTGAATAAGCGGCGTGTTTTGAAGTCGGAAGGATAAAGAGGTTGAGAACAGGCTGCACAGTCACGTCCCGTCTTTTTAGGAAGGAAATTAGCGACCGACTATAGCTAAGTGAAACAAACCCGAGCTGTTAGTGCCCCGTGATGAAGGATGCACGCGGCTCCTGTTATGAAAAGGAAGATTGTCATTTCCCCCGTCATGTCCTTCAGTGCTTACAGTCCATACAATGTTAAGTATTCGACCATATTGGTCAACTTTTGTTCTGAAAATTTCATTAAGTCCATTAAGGTTACGAAGATTTTTCGAATCTTTTTAGAAGCTTGGCATGCTTAAAAATGAATCTAGAATATATTATAGTATATACTGGGGTCTTGATTCCAAGCTGTTGCTCTCGGCCAAAGAAATGCTGCAAATGTGTTTTGTTTCTTTTGTTTGTTTTTTCCCCTCTTTGTGATTTCAAGAAGAAAAGAGCCCAGGACAGCTAGAATATATATTTTTTTCTTTTCTTTTCTTTTCTTTTTTTTGGGTTTTGAATACACGCCCTCATGCTGCAGGGTGTCTGAGTTCATGTATACTTCAGAGGAACAGGAAATAAGGAGTGAGCTTTTAAATTAAACCTTCATACAAGTCTGCTTTCGATAAGCCGAAGCCGATGTGAAGGATCTCTTCAGGCCTGGTAATCAGTACATTAGCCAGTAAGAGTGTACTATCACTTTAATTTGACATATAATAATGTTATTTTAATAATGAAGCTGTTTTCCCGGACGAGCCACACTTAATGTTGGTTATAGAGTCTGTTTTCCAAGACAAACAGGAAACTAGATGCGAGATAAAAATTCTGAAACCTATTTATTCCGTGGACAATGTGGCTGTTTGACCTTTTTCTTTCGTAACTAAAAGGCCTTGAAATCTGAAGACGAAATAATCATGGCATCTTAGTTATTACTAAAAACAGATAATATAATATGTAAGGGTAATCGTTTAACTGTGAAACTGACATTCTGCTTGGCTCTAGCCACGCCCAGTCGTCCTACCAGCAGCTTCCTGTGTTGTTTCCATGCACGATAAATATGACATTAGTCATCCAGCATCATGGGGAAGGAAATTCATGAAAAACAAAAAACTCAATTACTTAAAAAGGGATCTTAAGAGGCAAAATGTTCAAATATTTATCTGAGTAATTAGTGTTTCAAACAGCCGATCTTGGGATTACATTGCTTGAAAGAGGACAGCCTGGATGGAAGTTTTTATCCTATTAAGGAAAGGCCTTAATCCTTCCTGGGAAGTAAATCTGTAATACCAGGCTGTTATAATGCATAGCATTATGAATAACTTCAAATACTATATTTGTTTAATAGAAGACGCTTAATGGATTGGGACTGGATATGCACACAAATGCACACAAAACACTATCTATTCCCAATACCCAAGGATGAACATATATTTAAGGGAAGCATATACTGAGGATTTGGGCGGCCTGGAGGAGTTGGGAATCGGCTGCATGTGAATATTAGTTGGTTCATAGCATCAGAAGTGATCTGGGGTGGACAAGTTTCCGAGATCTTGTTTCCTAGTCCTGCCTCTTTTAGTAATCATTATTTCCTTTAAAGAAAGTTTTACTTTTTCACTCGAAGATCATGCAGATAATCAACATAGATAAGGAACTAATCTAAGACTTGGCCTTTTTGTTCACACTCCATGTACTGATCGTTCCAATAATTTCACGATCGATTATAATGAACGCATCATTTCTTTCTTTTTACTCTGTCCCTCTGTTCAGGAGTGGAAGCGGGTATGTGCAGAGTGTCCGGTGGCGTGTTGGGGATCCCCTGCAGCAGTGTGATCGGGCTAGGCTGGCAGCCGCTGGCAGTGGACGAAGGTGGCACTCGGTGTTGGGAATCGTGCTGCCTTGAGCCCTCCTGCAGCGCGGTGTGGAGCCTCGGCGGCTACTGCGTCCTGCTGAAGTGTGCCCGGCCCAACGGCTGTGAAATCTCCTCGCTGCCGGTGACCCACATCAATTCTCTGGGCATCCTCCAGCTGCTTGACAAGAGCAAATCCAAGAAAGGAAGAATCCCACGGCACGCATGGGCTTCAGATATTAATGGAGGGCCTGGGCACAAACGCAGCAATCGTGTAAGTCCTGTTTATGTATTTTCCTTTCTATTTTTAACACAGTACAGAATATAGTTCTTTGGACTTACACAAATTATGGGCTCTACCCTAGGATGACTTCGGATCTCAGCCCTTCAGCACAACACCAGCGAGTACCGTAAGCGGGACCGCGTTCTCCGAGTCGGCCAATAAAGCGATGAATGAGCCTGTCAACGGCAGCAGAGGGGAGGCAGCTTCAGCAACTTGGCAGAATTCAACGGTGCCAGAAGACAATGTGGATCATTCATCTTCCAATAGCAGTATTGGGTCACCAACAAGTGCACCTTATTCTTCCACCCCTGCAGGAACTCCACCTGGTATGAGACACATTGTTACACTGAGGTTTCATTTATTTCATGTCGTTTATTTATTGCATTTAATGCCATGCAACCCCAAAGCTTCAGAGTCCAGATGTTACCAATCGCTATGAGGGATGAAAAGAAAAAGAAAAAGGTTTTGTATAGCTGTAATAGCTTCAGTTCGCATGTTACAGTAGGTATTGCACAACCGGCCACCATCTTTCTGAGGACTTTCCACATCTGCTTCCTGTTTTATGCATGAAAAAAAAAAGAAAGAAATTGTAATAATTTTTTATTAGTAGTATTATTATTATTATTTATTTACGTGTTTATTTTGCACTGACCTAATAATGAAGTCATATAATAAACATGCACAACAAAGTCAGTACAAAAAAAACTGTAGTGTCTGTAGACTGTATTGTTTTGCATTAGTACCTGAGATGAGATTAATCACGAGATGATTGCTGATTTGTTTCCACAACAGTGAAGGAGCTGGTGGTATCTGCTGGCAACAGCGTGGAGGTCACTCTACCACGCAGCGAAGTGGAGCTGAATGCGTTTGTAGTGCCAGCTCCCCCTCTAGGTAACTTACTGCAATTAAATCACTTACGGGCTCCACTGTGATTATTCGTCCTGTAGTACATAGTAATTGTTTTACTTAATGAATTTGCTTTTGTTTGCTCTTAGGGACTAGCTATGCCTTTGACTGGCGTTTGATAACACACCCTAAAGACTACAGTGGAGAAATGGAAGGGAAACATAGTGGCACACTTAAACTCAGCAAAGTAAAAAAAACGATCAGTTCTTTTATTTTTCATTCATTCATTATTCATTGATTGACTGTATTAGATGGCAGTTTAAATGTAAATAAATCACATTTGTGATTTTTATTTTCATTTCTCTTCAGTTGACTGTAGGTCTGTACGAGTTCGAGGTGATTGTGGACGGTGATGGTGCACATGGTGAAGGCTATGTCAATGTAACAGTTAAACCAGGTAACTTTACTATTCCATAATATACCTTAATAAATTATTATTTGTTTGATTGTCGACAGGGGGAAAAAAATATATATAGTTTGTATAGGGCACATAAACTAAAAAGGGATTCATTAGGGTTTAAATTCATACCGGATGCTTTAAAAAAAACTTTAAAATGCAGTTGCTATGCTTGCATTATTTTCATTTTATCTTAACTTTTATCTTGCTAAAAGAGAAAGGAAAATATCTTTACAAAGAATTGCTACTCGTCATGATCGCTACAGTAGCATCAGACAATACAATATGAATTGATCGTGATTACAGAAAGGTGCGTTTCATTTTAGAGGTGACATTTTATTACCTATACCGTACGACCCTCAACGACTGACCATATCAACAGGGCTTAAGTGATGTTTTTTTTAGTTAATTAGTTTCTGTAGCACAATATAATATGAAATATGTTAAAGAGATTACACTTTTTTTTTTACTAAAGTCACTATAAGTTGGGTTTTAATGATTGTAACATTTTTCCACAGAGCCGAGAGTCAATACACCACCAGTTGCTGTAGTTTCACCAAAATACCAGGAGATCTCTTTACCCACAAGCTCCACCGTGATCGACGGCAGTCGTAAGTATAAGTTATTACGCTTGTGGAAACAACGCTGTTTAAATAGTCTTTTCTGAATGGTTAATGATTAGAGTAACTTGGGAGAGAAATAAATACGATTGGATTGTAATCCAAAACTCTGGCAATGTGTCGAGTCAACTGGTTCTTTGTGGATAAACTGGACACGTTGGCTTCAACTGAACAGGCAATGCTGTAATCGGTGGTAATACAAGAGGCGTTCAAGTCAAACCAGGACTTTCGATTGTGCAGAATAATGCACTTAGCACAGGGTTGCACTAGTGCGGAAGGTTTTCTCACTATGCAGTGAGCCATAATCAAACTGAAACGCCGGCCTCCCAGGAACACAAGTTGATGACATGTTATCCATCAGTTCTCAAGGATCAGGTGTTCCACTCTGTTAGTTCACGGAACAACCACAGTGGTTTCCGAGCTGTATGTCATTCATGAGGGTACGGACTACTTTAAAATGTTTTACTGCAGCTCAGAGTCTCCTCATCGTACTGTGCTTGATATCCTATGTAAATGTCAATGCGTAATACACCTTCGGGCACTCGCATCCAGACTGAGAAACAGTTTTTACCCGCAAGCCATCCGTCTCCTCAACACATAGAGACTGGACTAATAAACACACACACACACACACGCACACACAAAAATCACTCAGACGAACTAAAATAACATCTGGACTGAACTGATAAACACATACACACAATCACACTGATATACACCCATCTCAATCTGCTCATACCTACCAACCTGTGCTGCTCTTCTCAATTTTTTGCACAATATTTATTTGACTGCTATTTGCACACAATACTCTTGTCACAATGTAAACTGTTTACTGCTGCTCTTCCCACTACCTCAATTCATACTTCATCAAAAAAAAAGTACTGTTATGTGTTACATTGTTGTGTCTGTCATGTACCTCTTGTTTGCACATTTGCACGTGCACTTTGTCTATTGTGTATTTTTGTATAGAAATGTGATAGGTCTTTTAGATTAACTTCAAAATGTAAAAAATGTGTGTTGTAAATTTATGTTGTTGCCTGTATGTAGCACCCTGGTCCTGGAGGAACGTTGTTTCGTTTCACTGTGTATATGGTTGGAATGACAAAAAAAAGCCTACTTGACTTGACATTCAAGAGAAAATTCCCGGTTTGACTTGAACAACCCTCGCACTATATAGTAAAAACGTAAAAAATAGAGTCCCCCTTTGTTTTTATGATTGATTTCCAGTATAGTGGTATCTTGCGTATAAAACAATGTGTAATCTCGTTCTGCCACATATACACATTGGAAATTGGAAATGTGTATATACTTTACATTAAGCAAGCAATTATGGGTAGGATTTCTGTATTGCATTTTCAAGTCAGACATATAAACCAAACGTCTGTCGTTGATGAGCATTCGCCCATCAACATTGTCCAAATACCGAAGTGACGCCCACAAAGCGTTCTGGTTGCTCACTGTAGGGTAAATGTCCCTGCTTATACGGCACATCTGCAAAAACTGGTTACTGAATAATTTAGGCGACTTCCTACACACTTGTCTAGTTCATAAACAAACCAGACAGTCAGGTTTTATGTACAACAAGAGTGCGACTGTCTTCTAATTGGCATATATGTTTTGAGCTGCTTCAACGACCTGTAATAAAAGAGTACTGTAATGTAATGAATGAAATACAGCAGATAGACAGTGTTCTAAGATCTGTTACCATTTTAATACAGATTACTTCTATGACATCTGTCATATTTTATAAAGACTTACTTAAGACTTTTGAGAATGGCAATGTGCTGCAAATAAACCTTTAGTTTGGCCTGATTTCATGCCTTTATTTGCTTTAAAAGTAAAAAGCTTTCTCACAAATCGTCCTTAATATGTTGTTATTGTTCCTAAACAATATAACCCATCATATACATACAGTACAACAGAATAGTTAATAAAATACTGTTGATGTATGTATCCTCCAGAGAGCATGGATGATGATAAGATAGTGGCGTGGCACTGGGAAGAGGTGAAGGGGCCGCTCCGAGAGGAGAAAGCCTCAGCAGATACGGCCATTCTCACGCTCACGAACCTTGTCCCTGGAAACTACACCTTCAGGTAAACCTTCTGACTTTAGTTCTAATAAAAGCAGCAATGGAACTTGAATGAAATGCATTTCAGCAAGGTCACACCGAACCATGAAGGAGCAGTTATTCCACATATTTATAGTTTATAAGCATTAGAAATGACGTAACCAACCTGATCCTTGATGGTATTTTTAACATGCTTTTGTATATGCAGCAGCTGCATCCTTAATTCTAACATTTAGTGAAAGGTCACATGGCATTCCTTCTTGCTCCACCTAATGGCTGAGTTCCTCATCATTCGTGGAGGTCCTTCATGAAAAAGGTGCACCAATTGCTGGTGTTATATTAAAAACAGGCAGGTATTTTAATTGTTTTTTTTCTTAAATTATAATGAATTGTAACTTCGATGCCAGACATAAGAACCTGTAACTGTAGGCGCTGTAACGAAGCCTTTTGCTATGTCACTTACTGTACTTAACTTGCAGAATAACGCAGAGAGACTCGAGGTGTTTTGGTTTGGATTACTCAAGATTAAAACAAACCAGCAACACCGTCAGTTCAGACTCTTTCCAGGAACACTTTGCCCTCTGCTCGTCGCTTATTTCGCAGAAGAGAGTTGCGTAGAGCAGAAATTTGCATGTAGCAACCAAGGTCCCACATCAGTTACCAGCAATGAGGACTATTCAGAGTTGTAACTTGAGTCGAGTCTAGCAGATTCTGGTTACATGACTACTGTTTGAAATAAGGGTGCTCCGATTGGGTTTGTTTTTACGGAAATCTGAATCGACCGATATGTGTGGAAGGGGGATGGGACCTAACATTTAAATAGTATTTTTTTGTATAGTATTGATTATTTATTTAA
This sequence comes from Clarias magur, assembly GCA_013621035.1. Taxonomy (NCBI): domain Eukaryota; kingdom Metazoa; phylum Chordata; class Actinopteri; order Siluriformes; family Clariidae; genus Clarias; species Clarias magur. Next base: position 3,480,811 of record QNUK01000012.1, read on the forward strand.
TATTTATAGCTGTAAAAATAAATAAAGAAATAACTACTCTAAACAGTAGTGCACAAATATAATTAAGATCTGAAAAAATATCATGCGTATATGATCATATTCCGTTTGTTTATTGTTTCATGTAGATTCTAAAAAAAACTGAAACCAATGGAATAGCCTACGCTCGACTGAAGCGCGAAATATTCCTTAACTAGCATCAAGGGGCTCTCACCATTGCCCAAATGCTTATCTAAAATGCCATAGTCCTGCTATAGTCTGTCATTATAACATGCAGCACATGGAACAAAGCCGCAATGGATAACAAATCGAAATTCTGCACTGACTCATATCAGACACTTTGTATTTGTCGAGCGAATCGTGGCTACTCATTAGTAAGCAGCCAGGGCTGGCATTTCTTTAGAAATATCAGAGTTTCTTGATTTTTAAGAGAACGTCTGTTCCTCTCATCCTCCAGAATGTGTGCGGCTATGCTGAATAGTCGGCTATTCCCGGGCCAGAGCTGGGAACCGTTCTTTATTTCTCTCTCTATTATTATTTTTGTTCTAATGGTTTTAGTCTTTTTATTCTCCACGGAGTAAGGCTCGAGTTTCTTGTGGGCTTCTGCTTTACGTGGTGAATCGATGATCGACTTTAGATTTATATGTTGCTTCTGCATTTTTGCAGATAACATTTTAAACTGAAATTATTCACACTGTGTTTTTCTTAAGCGCCGGACAAGGTCTGTCGTATTAAATCTTTTGGCAGACCAAATTTCCCTCGCATTGTTTCGCTTTAGAAAGAAAAAAAAAAGAGAGACTTGGTAATACTGGCCGACGGCATGCTGATGTGGCTCATGTATTTTGTGTAAACACAACGTTATTGGTTTATGTGATCGGTCAGATTATAAACAATTCATTGATTTTGATCAGTGGCTTATGAATCGGAGCACCCTTACTTTGTAATGTGAAGGAATATTTGAACTTCCTTTAAACATTTGATCGCAACATGCTGTTGTGAAAGTCACAAGATCATCGAATATCTCCACCAGGCTAATAAAACTAAACTAGATTCAGACTGGTGTGTGATGCGATTCTTTCTTTTTTTAAGCTCTCACTTATTAGACTGTAGTAAACGGGTCTTTTGCATACATCCCACCCATTTTCTGCATATTTTTAAAAGGCTTGGCAAATTTTATTCTACTACTGTTTAATATTTTTACCTTTTCATGATTTGATGGTCTCATGGAATTAACTATTCTTTTTTTTTTTTTTTTGGATTTTTCCCCGATTTTCTCCCTAATTTAGTCGTGTCCAATTCCTCCCCGTCACTAGGGGGCTCCCACATTAAGGCTACTACTACCACTCAGCCGGGAGGGCCGGAGACTATCACGTGTTTCCTCCGAATCACGTGACGCCAGCCGACCGCATCTTTTCGAACTGCTCGCTCGTGCACCGTTGGGGACGGCGTAACACACTCGGAGGACGGCGCTATCCGCTCCCTCCGCTGCGCGAGCTCACAGACGCCCCTGACTGGCTGTAGAGCCGTGATTAATGTGGGAGCACTAAGTACCTCTCATCCCTCCCCTCTGAGAGAGCTCAGCCAATCAGCTCTCTCTAGACCTCCGGCTGCGAGAGGTTACAGCACCACCCGGGATTCGAACTAGCGATCTCCGGATGATGGGGCGAGCGGGAATTAACTATTCTGAGTGAAGTGAGTCGAAAAAAAGACTCCGCTTGGATGTAAGCACTTTATTAAAGTAATGACACAGACATTGGGTTATTTAATACAAGTCTGAGGAATAACGTTGTTCATGAAATAAGATAAGCAAACTCTTATTTTTATCCTCAGATAATGGAAGATGCCACGGGCAATATGAAATTAATTTGAAAAAATATTAATATCACATGAGAAGGGACTCAAATGTTGTGGGAAATCTTTAGCCTAAGGCACAGGAACAGTTATTTGAAGATCATGTTCAAATTGGCACAATAATTTTTTTATTATTTCCTCTGGAGTCAGTTTATGAGAGTTAAGTAAAACAGGGGATTTCAATATTGCTTCAATAGATGCTGCTGACCAGGCTAAAGGAGTTGAATCATTAGTTCTTCAAGAAGTTTCAACTTTATGCTTGATAAAATAAAAAAAGGATACTGTAACTCTTCCTATTGCTCATGTAAATAATTTGTTTTTAAAATATTTAATATATTTCCTCACAACAAAAAATTGTATAATCACGACATTGTAAAATCTGGATGTTGTTATGGTTTTAAGTAACTATTAGACCCTTAACCTTACAGCCAATACTTCCCAGCGTTGCTGAGAAAGTTGTTGCACAGTAGTTGGTGCTGCATTCTTAGACTTCTTATTGCTAAATTTTTCCTACAATTTAAAAAAAAATTTTTTTTTTTTACATTCTTTATTCTACTGAACTAGTTTGGATGTATTCATAATTAGTGGTGCTTTGCGAAGCGAAGGAGGCTTATTATTTTTCTTTTTTTTTTTCTTCCGTGTGAAAGTTTGGCGCGTAACTAGTCCCGCACCGTTTGTCGTAGACCCATGAATGAGGTGTTAAATCGTGCGGGCTGGTCAGGAATGGGGTGCTGTGACTTTTCTAAGTTCCATAGACTTAACATTGAGACCAACATCAGCTATGACATCAGCTACATCTATGACATGGGAAGCTCTATGATGTCACGGCAAGCACCACTCACATTTTCTTCAGGAAATGTACCTCTCTAATTATTATATCAAAGTAAAATATAGTTGCAAGCAACGATGACGGGCCCAAGCAACCTGTGCCATCGCGCCCGGGCGCCCCGCACAACCTGTGTTATTCGAGTGTGTTAAGACCTCGAAAAAGCCATCGTCACTCGGTTGCACCGCACAACCTGCACACCTCACACACTATACAGGGCTAGTGTCAGTTTGGGCCCTAAATATTTGTTGGGTTCGTTAGTGTATGTCGTGAAAGAGGAGTGTGTGTGTGTGTTAACATTTTTGATGTTTATGTGTGTACAATAGGCCGGAGATGCTAGAAAATATGATATTCCTCAATGTGATGTCGCTGAATGTGATGTCACAGAAGGTGTCACTGAATATAATGTCACTCAATATAATGCCACACAGAAAATTATTAATCATTTTGTGGAGTAAGTTTAAGACATTATCACGGCTGGCCCGTTTGAGATATCGAAAATCCCTCCGCAATTTTGCATCCTCAATGTCTTTACATCTCTTCGGCACAGTTTGGTGGCGATCGTATAAATTCCTTAGGAGGAGTATATCAAAATCCATCGGGTACGTTTTTGCAAACGACCCAAAATAACCAGCCTCCTGTTAAGTTGAGCCCAGGACATGCAAAAGTTGTTCGGCTCGATGAGCTCTAAATGTGTACCGGGTTTCGTGTGCCTACGTGAAGGTGTGTATGAGCAATGCAGCAAAATCTCATGTGGGGGCCCCGGGCCACAAGACTCTCAGGCATCCTCATGGCAGCAGATTCCAATCTGTCTGCCAAGTTTCATGACTTTCTGAGCATGTTAAGACCCCCGAACAGTCCAAAAGGTTGGAGGGAAAAAAAATCCTTAGGAAAACAAGAGGGTCCTGCGGAGCTTATAGTGCTTGGGCCCTAATGATGCACTGTCCAGCAATATGCAGTGTACAAACGGTGTTCCTCAAAGATCGGTGTTAGGCCCCATGCTGTTTAGCTTGTATATTAATGATCTTCCTCAACAGAGTTACTGCATAGACTTTCAGATGTATGCTGATGACACTGTTGTGTATAGACATGCCAAACCACCGGCGCTAGCAACAGACGTTAAGTTAACTGCTATGGAATGCATCTTACAGTGAATTAATAAATCATGTCTTAGTTTAAACAGAAACAAGATGAAAGGTATGTTCTGTTCTAAAATCAATGAACATCCTGATATGGATATGCGTATCAGGGGCGAAAAGATTGAAATAGTTGCTGAATTTAAGTATCATATCATTATATTAGATTTTCATTTTAGAAATTTAATGGTAAAAAAAAAAAACATTAAACACAATTTGTAAAATATTCAACAAATTACGACCTTAGCTGGAGAAACTTATTTATACCTCTGGAGTGAAATGCATTATTGTCATTGTACGATGAGAAATGAAGAAACATCATCTTCTTAGCTTTGAAATTTTTAGATTATATTCAAATTTGTATCTTATATGTAAAATTCTAAATGGCTTACGTTACCTTTTGCCAAAACCCTGTGAAATGTCCTACCCTACACACAATATGCCCTTGGTTAGGATATAAACAATTACAGTTATTTTACTAGTTACAAAGTCAAACTAAAAATCTGCTTAAAAAGACTTAACTTTGTAACCATCTACTGCATTTTATTGATTATAAGCTTGTTAACTAGGGGCATTGATGGCTTAGTGGTAGGTTTCTCTCCTGCCGTGTGGGGTTCAATTCCGTTGGGTTCAATTCCAATCCAATGCCCAAACCCCAGCCACTGGATGCAGTGCAGGCCCCAAGCCTGGATAGAATGGGAGGGCTACGTCAGGAAGGGCATCCGGTATAAAACCTGTGCCAAGTTGTGTGCGGATCAGATGGTCCACTATGGCGGCATCTCGACTGGAGCAGCCGAAAGATGAACAGCATAAGCTGTTTACCTATTTAGACTTTTGATTACTCATAGCATATTATGTGTCTAATTGTGCTTGCTTTTTTGTGTAGTGTATTGTTTTTTTTTAATAGTTTTTTTGATTTTGTGACCTGCCAAAGAACTGCAGCGGAAAATTTTTTTAATTCAACGAAAACATGTTTGTAGCCTCACAGTGACTGACTCGGATGGTGCTCAACACTCAACCCAAGCTATGCTGTCAGTCAACAAGGCAATGGACTACCGGCCTGTAGCCAACGCCGGACCCAACCAGGTCATCACCCTTCCACGCAACTCTATAACACTCTACGGCAACCAGAGCACAGACGACCATGAGCCTCTGGCTTACGAATGGTCCCTTAGCCCAGAGAGCAAGGGCAAGGTGGTGGAGATGCAGGTAAACAAATTTGTTTGTCTTAATGTACCATGTGCCTTACAATTGCCTTACAAAGTAATATATTAGAACAAGAGGATTGCTTATTTATAAGTCTATACAACAATTTACAACTTTTGTTGTCCACTTGTGCTTAATTGAATTCATTTGAGAAGCCATTGAGGTCACGAGAATTACAGTATCTGTAGACATGCGAGACAGGATTGTGTAAAGAAGCCAATCTGGAGAGGGATACAAATATATGCAGCTTAAAAGTGCCCAATAGCACGATAACCTCTGTCAGTCTAAAATGGAAGATTTAGAACACCCAACAGTCTTCCCAGAGCTGTTTAAGACGAAGGGGCCTTGGTTGTACAGGTAACCAAAAACCCAAGGTCTGCTGTCAATTGGATCCCGAGTTCACTGTGTGGATGGGAGAGCCTTAGAAAAGAACACCCCTCACTGCAGCACTACACCAATCAGACCTCTATGGAAGAGCAGAGGCAAAAATGACCGCCTGCTGGGAGTTTGCCACAAAAGCAACTCAAGGACTTTCAGACAAAAAAAAAAACAAAATATTCTGGTCTGATGACTCAAGAGTTGAATAATTTGGAATCAGGAAATCAGGAACTGATCATCACCTAATTAAAACCATCCTGACAGTCAAACACTGTGGTGGCAACATCATGCTGTGAGGATGTTTTTCAGCAACTTGGAGATCGTATAGACGGAAGGATAAAGAACTATTCTGAGTGAAAGCCTTCCCCGGAGTGCTCAGGATCTCGGGCTGGTTCAACCCTTTACAGTTCAACAAGATAATGACCTCAAACAACCTCTAAGAAAACACAGGAGTGGCTTTCTGTGAAAGTCCTGGAGTGGCCCAGTGGTAAAGGGCTCGCTCTATCATTCGGAGATCGCAGGTTCCTCACGCAGCCGATGGCCTAGATGAGGGAGGCACATCGTGCTCTCGCATCAATTACGGTTCTACAGCTCGAAAGGAGCGGATAGCGCTGGCCTCGGAGTGTGTTACCCCAATGCTGCATGAGCGTGCAGTTCGAAAAGTTGCGGCCGGTTGCCGTCATGCGATTTAGAGAAAACACGTGATGGTCTTCGATCCTCCCTGTTAGTAGTAGCCTTAATGTGGGAGCCCCCTAGTGATGGTAAGAATTGGATATGACTAAATAAAAAATAATAATAATAAAAAAGGATGTCAGAGAAAATCGGTAGATAAGGGAAAAAGAAATCTACTGTACAGTTGATGGTAATGTAACCTACTGGATTCCAAACGCTGTTAAACAACAAATGGAACAACAAACATGAAACCTGAAAATAGTTGGTGTGAGAGAAGAGGATGCAGAGGATGGGGTTAGATGGAGGCAGATGGTTCGCTGTAGCGAACAGCGGAAATACAATGAAGAAGACGACTTGGAAATGGCTGTGCTCATCCAATCTGATTAAGCTTGAACGGTTCTCCCAAGAAGAATGAAAGAAACATTCAAAATAAATCTTAAACATTAATTTAAAGCTAATCTACTTTCCCTAATGTATTATATATGGCCTTTTTATACCTGTAGATAGAAGCATGGAATTAACTCTGTTTCTATTAAATAAATACACCTACCCTACAACATATGTTGAGTTGTATATACCTTGTATTAGGTAGACCGTAAAGTAGGATATCTAATTAATTAGCAGATAAGTGTATTCCGATGTCTTCAAAGATATTCATACCTGTATAGATAACATTAAAATATATATCTTTCATGTAGGGAGTCCGGACACCCATGCTGCAGCTATCTGCTATGCAGGAGGGAGATTACACCTTCCAGCTGACTGTGACCGATTCGTCCGGACAGCAGGGCACAGCACAGGTCACGGTCATCGTGCAGCCAGGTAAGTGTCTCAGAACATCACGACCACCATGAATCACTGTTAAAACAAGGCTCAGAAAGTGACTGTGATTATGCCTGAGCATGTGTGCTGTGAATTATCTTTCCCTTTAGAGAATAACAAGCCACCAGTAGCAGACGCAGGGCCAGACAAGGAGCTGACGCTTCCTGTCGATCGAACCACGCTCGATGGCAGCAAGAGCAGTGATGACCAGAAAATTGTCAAGTACCACTGGGAAAAAACAGAGTCAGTACTAATAAGATTTGTAAAAAAAAATATATATAATTTTTTTTTTTTTTTTTTTTTACAATACATATCCATATTCATGCGAGACGAGTAGAATCTGTGGTCTCATTACATGATTGTGTGATGACGCAGGGGTCCAGAAGGTGTCAAAATAGAGAATGCAGAGAGCCAGGTTGCCACGGTAACAGGGCTTCAGGTGGGAACGTACACGTTCAAGCTGACTGTGACTGATGAACGGGATCTGCAAAGTTCAGACACGGTCACCGTGATCGCTCGAGAAGGTATGTCGCTCGTGTGATAAAACCACGCCACCTACTGGCCATCCGCGTCACTTTCTGCCTGTTTACTGTTACTAGCATTTTAGTGTACAGTAAATATTTTACCTCTTTCTGTCATCAGAATTTGACCAGCCACCCGTTGCCAAGGTGCAGTCCAGCCCCCGGGTCACTCTACCTGTCCGTACAGCGATCTTGGATGGTTCCCAGTCCTCTGATGATAAAGGAGTGAGCAGTTATTCCTGGAAGCGGGATGAAAGCAGTCCTGCAGCTGGGGTGAGCACTGCTTATAGGAAAAACAACAAAAAGTTTGTTTATCATTTCTACACAACGTATTGTGTGCACTGTACTTAATTGTCTTAACAGTAAACAGATCCAGTGGGACAAGTTTTCCCTGGGTGTGAATGTCATTAATTTCTTATGTTTTTTTTTCTTTGGAAGGATGTCCTGAATAACTCTGACCACCAGGCAGTGCTGTTCCTTGGCAACTTGGTGGCAGGGAAGTACAGTTTCACTCTGACTGTAATGGACAGTAAGGGCCAAAGCAAAAGTGCCACAGGCGTAGTGGAAGTGTACCCAGGTCAGTGTGTGCAAAGGATGTGTGTGTAAGAGAGTATGTGAGGCTATTTGGTCTTGTCTTGAATGGCTGAACTACCCTCAAATATTTGTTTGTTTTCTATTTACCGAGAAGTTACTATGCAAATGCAAGCTGATATTAAAGCAATAGCAGTTTTCAACTTAATCCTAGACGAGCACACATACAAGCTAGAGGTTTCTTGTACGAAGAACAGATCAGAAATATTTTCAGTTGAAATGCACTTGTATTGGAAGTCTACCCGCAGTTGTTGTTGTTGTTGTTGTTGTTGTTGTTGATCCATAAAATCAAGTCGGGTATTAAGTTACATTTCGAGTGATTTTGATTCCTGGTTCAGTTATTCCAGTTTGATACCAAGTTTATTACACTGAGATATGGCCAGTGCCAGGATTTCCCATGTACCCCTAAAAATTAAACTTAAAATTAAAACAGGTGATGTTTGTTTTTTTGTTTTTTTTTATCACAAATGGAGTAACCAGCTTAGATCATATTCATTAAAATGCTTCAAAACTGTGTTTAGATTAACCTTTTGTTAATTGTGTTGAAGGCTCAGCACAATTAAGTATTTATATATTAAGAGGTTTTACTATTATATATATATATATATATATATATTTTTTTTTTTTTTTTACTGAAATTTGATACTTATCACCTACTGCACGCTATCGGCAATAGTGCTAAACTAACCTATTTGACTTAATACCTGACTTGATGTTAGGAGTCATATCATTTATGCAAAACATACTTTTGTTGAACATACTTTTGTGATATGATGACCATAGTTGGTTTAGCTTTAAATGAACACGCAAAAGGCTCAAACATACTGTAGGCATATCCATGAAGGTGAAAGCACATTTTGTTGTATTATTTTTTTTGTTCCCCTCCTTTTGGGGAGTGTTTTCCCCTTGTCTTGTACATCCCAAAATGATTCTGTTTAGAATGGAACATTTATTGATTTTTAAATTTGCAATGCAGCATCTATCCTTTGCCTTTTTTTTTTTTTTTAATCTTTTCTTTATTTGGTACAAGAAACATATTAAAACATTGCGCCATGGTAATTCTTTCTATGCAACACATACAAGTAATCTGAAAAAGATTGGTTTCTTTATTTGTAGTTCTCACGCTTTGTTTCTTGGCAGATGTCTGGGAACGAGACTTAGTGGAGCTGGTGCTGGAGGTGGCTGTGTCTCAGTTGTCTCAGAGGCAAAGGGACATGCTGTTAAGACAGGTAGCTGTCCTGCTGGGTGTACTGGACAGTGATATCATCGTACGGGAGATCAGCGCTTTCAATGAGCACAGGTCTGTCTAGACGCCATATATAAGCCCGTCTGCTGGAATGCCACAAATGACTATCGTGATTTTTTTTTTTTGCTACAAGTTTTAAAATACTGTACCATGTTCTTAGCTCTTGGAGCATCTCATGTCCTTTAAACGTCTTTCTGGTCTCAATCTTTAGCATCTTGAAGGGATCTCTTATTTCCTTCCATATGTGCATACGTTTATGGGTTTCGGATTATTTTGAGTTATTCTTAGCCGGCTGGAGTGAAAGATTCTGTAAACTTGTTTTTCAGTCCAATCATTTAAAGTTTAGTTTAGATAAGTTAGTGCTGTGGAAACGAGATTACGTTTTATGGTTGCTGGGAAATTCAATAGTGGGTCATGCCGGTCACGTGGTCGAATTCTGTGAGATTAAGTTGTCCTTGGTGATCCATGTTTATTAATCAATGAACCAATGATCCAGACTCGATAATTCATGTTAAAGATATTAATGTCGTATAAGATTGAGATATCGCTCCCTTTAAAAGTCTTGATTATTGTAGAATTTAAAAGGCCGGATTTGAGATTCTTACTACATAGATTTATATAAAGAAGTGGTGTCTAGTTACGTTTCTGCAGCCGTGACAATAAAGAAACATTCAGGTTGTGCGCTAATCATTGAAATTGTGTGTGTGTGTGTGTGTGTGTGTGTGTGTGTGTGTGTGTGTGTGTGTGTGTTTGTGTGTGTGACCTTCATTTCCTTTAGCACTCGTTTAGTGTTCCTGGTGTCTGGAGGCCCCGGGCGCCCACCACTGTCTGGTCACAGTGTTGCCACAGGACTCCGTAACAAACTTCGCAAGCAAAAAAACGACTTCCTTATCTTCAAGGCCCAGCGCGTAGACACAGTCGGTCAGTAGCTGCGATACTCTCCAACATGCGCCATTTACATTAACTCGCATTTGTTTTGCCATTATACCACTTTCCGCTGTTGATGTGTCACCGTGCTTGTGTGGATCATGTATGCAGTTTGCCAGCTGAATTGCTCCAGCCACGGAGAGTGCGATTCGTTTACCCGCCGCTGTGTTTGTCACCCGTTCTGGATGGAAAACTTCATCAGAGTCCAGCTGGGCGACGGAGAAAGCAACTGTGGTGAGGAACACATGCGGGAAATATGATAGCAGTTTTGACGGGATGTACAGAGCGTATTATGTAAACATCACGTTTTAAATATTTGTCCATTCTGAATATCTGGATCTCTGTTCTCTTTCAGAATGGAGTGTGTTGTATGTGACAATAGCATCATTCATGATAGTGGTTGCCATCGCGACCTTTGTATGGGGCCTTGTCTGCTGCTGTAACAGGTAAAAGATGGGATGACTTGCTGGTCATAAGTTAAATTTTTTTAGATGTACTTGCCTGTTTAGAATCTTTCAAGCATATTTATTGACCATTGAACAAGGAAAAGGTTAGCAAACAGCATGGATTAAGTAGTGAAAGCATGCATTTTGTTGTCTGGTCACTCTTCCAATGAGATGAGGATGTTGCAGTTTTTCAGGCATTTATTCTGAAATAAATTAACTGTTAACGTATTTTTTAATTTTACAAACATTTTGCAAGCTATTATACTAAACGCTAGTCTACAGAATTGTTAATGGTTTTAGAAATAGCTTCCCCGATGTTTACTTGAAAGACCGAAGTGCTTCACAACAGCCACAAAGGTGGCTTTGTTGTATGTATAATTCCAGTACATTCATCTGTCATCAAAAGCATTTTTAAAAGCTATCTGAAAAAGAAAATAGACATAATATAAGCTAAGCTGAGGAATTAGGAATAAACTTGTGAATTTTGGAAGACTATGTGCAGATATCTGTAATGAATCTGTTCCCTGTCTGTATATCCGTCTGTTATCTCCGCGCACGATTTGAGAAGACGAAAAGGAAAAGGCAGACGAAAAAGTCGATACAAAATGCTTGAGGGAGAAGACCAAGACAGTTTGTTGCTGCACCCACCTAGAGCAGGTAAAGCTACTCTTGGAAATGTTTTGGAAAATGAGTTTCTTACTAGTATATAATTCTCATAATTGGGTGTAAATTTCAGCCCGGCTGAAACCCGTTCCTGCGCCCTCTTCATCTGCTCTCATGCACTCCGATTCGGATTTGGACAGTGACGATGGACAAGCAGGTGTCCCCTGGACTGACCGGGAGCGTGGACATCTGCTGCGTCCACAAAACGGCTCCTTGCGCAATGGCCAAGGGCCCCACAGAACCAAAAAACAGAGGGATGAGTTACTATAGTGATGATTATTATAGTGACTTTGCTGAAAAGGACCTCGAATGCCACAACGTTGTCATTTAAAAGCCTCGTCGCAGGGTGTAAGGGAGACAGGACGGAGTGTAGTCTCTTCGACTTCCACCCCACTCTGAATCTCTGCCCAATCTGAGCCAGAAGACAGGTTGATTCAGTAACTAGGGCATTCACTCCTCTGCTGCTGACTCTATTCTGTTAGAAATTGTTGAGGTTTAGACCCTTTCACCCCCAGGGTCAACAAGGATGTATTTTAGGAGGAGACATTGCATATGGGAAAGGATAAAGGCTGCTTAAAAGACTTGAAACCCAAGTATCTCTCGAACTCCCAATCCCGAGCCTGTCTGACGGTCTCTTCCCCCATCAACTTTTGACCAACCACTGACCTAACCCCTCTAAACACAGCCTTGAACATCACTTAACTAGACAGTGCTCCTTCACTTGTGGCAATAGCGCAGACAATGGACTCGTCCTGTGCGCTGCACCTGTCTTTGCCAAGTTGTATGACTGCATGTATGGTTGTGTGCTGAAAGAGTAGTTTTACTGAAAATACTGCATGTGTTACATCAGATTGTCCGGCCTTTATGCCACTGTGTGTGTCTGTCACTTAAATCACCAGCAAACGCAGAGAGGCTGCAATCTGCTCAAGTTTGTAGCATTTAAGAGAGCATCATATAATGATAAACAATATTTAAGAAAAAAAATACACTGGATGTTACACTGGACCTCGCTTTTAGCTTCGTATTTAAGCTCTAAAAATAAACGGGGGGGGGGGGGGGGGGGGGGGGGGGGAGAAGAAGCAGCAGAGCTTGGCACTCACCGCAAAATTTAGACCATGTGATCACAGACGAACGACTTATTGTACCCGTCTTATTTTAAGTTTCTTTTAACCGATCGTCTGATTCTTGTGCAATTATACACAATCTGTGTGTTAGTCTGCTTTCACTGGATTCCTTCATGAAGATGTTGATGCTCACTGAATGTCTTTGATAAAGGCTCGTGTGACTTTTCTGTGTTCGGCACACACGTTTTCGTGTTCTTAGTGGTGATGACATATATATTAACTGAACTACTTGAATTCCGTGTCTACTTTGTAAACACTGAAAGAACTGTGATATTTTATCCATGTACACTGATTCTATTGATTTATGTTCTTACAAATGTATGAATGGGGTAATTTGGACCCCAGTGAAAGCAGGGAGAAGAAAAACAGAGATTTGCCTAATTACCTAAAATCAATGTTTTACTGAAGGATTCCCTGTGTCATGTGATTTAATGAGATGAAACTGGATTATCTTAATTAAAAACATTGTGATTCTATACATTTTTTCATTGTATTATAAAAATGTGTGCGAAATGTCATTTTGATTTGATTGAATGATATTTAATTGACATATAGGGATCTTAACAATAGACCATAGATTTAGGTATTGTAACAAAACAGATTTACAGAATCCCAGGTCTAGATCTCCACCCTTAATCAGCGAAACTAAGTTTAAAATGCCACAATTGTTGGCTGAATTGTTATTATGATTTTGGAAGATCAGAATGTTACAACCACCGTTATACAGGGTGACCATTAAGTCCTTCCCTGATTATGTGCAGTCATATCTTAAAATATATACTGGATAGAAAAATGAATGTTTTTCCAATACAAAGACTAATTCATGAATATTTTTGTCCTGTACAGCATAATAGCACAGGTTTTGTGTAAATGATGAGTGAAGGACCAGGATGAAATTTCTTGGTTGATTGCGTAAAACTGGCTGACATTTACAGAAGACTTGTAGCTGCAGGAAAAACATTAAAACATTTTAAATTAAGCCATATATCTGTGAATGATGATTGCGGACAGGGTGGCTTGAAGCCCGCTGCAGGTGTTCCTGTGAACATTCAGCGAGTGGAATGTCTGATCGTTGAAAATTGAAGGTAGTTTCTTCTCTCTTAACTGTAATCAAAAGTCCCGGTTTGACTTGAACCCTCGTCTTTTATGCTTATAAATTACCAAAAATGGCACCAACAGGATTGAAACTTGTTGATACCACAGAAAGTAAGCCTATCACTTCCCGGTGTCATTTCTTAACTGAAATTGTTGTCTTATACATGCTCGCACGGTATACACTGATTAGAGCCCTGTCTTCAGTAAAGTGCTATCTCTACTGAGTCTCTGCATTCATAAGGGATTAGAAGAAGCAAGCTCAGGCATGCGCGCATTCTATTTTCAAAGTACAGAGTGAGCCGAAACAGTTGGCAAAAAAAATAAAGATAAATTAACAAAAGCCAATTAAGCTCATATAAAAGAATCATATATAAGACAAATATAGTTAAAATACTGTGAACTGTCTGTTTGCTTACGTTTATAGTCATGTGCAAGCTTTGACAGCACCACTTAAATTTTGTTTGCACATTTGTGTTTACGCAACATAAATGCCAACTTAATGACAATGTCCTGGCATTAGAGTTGCTCACTCGTTTCAAACGGACGTATGGGGTTTCCTCAAATAAATACTCTTACTCACTTATCATCTATACAGCTATATCCTGAATACAGGGTCGTGGAGGCCTGGAGCCTATCCCAGGAGACTTGGAGCAAGAGGCAGGGTACACCCTGGACACAGTGCCAGTTCATCACAGGGCACACAAACATTCACACACTACAGGCAATTTGGACGTGCAAGGCAACAGTGCTAACCACTAAGTCAGTGTGCTGCTCAAATAAATACATTCACTCTCACTCACTCATTGTCTATACCACTTTATCCTGTATACAGGGTCGCAGCGGGCGTGGAGACTACCCAGGAGCCTTAGGGCATAAGGTGGGGTGCACCCTGGACTGAGTACCAATCCATCGCAGGGCGCACACACACACACACACACACACACTATGGGCAATAACGGCAATTATCCTAATCTGCATGTCTTTGGACTGTGGGAGAAAACCGGAGTACCCGGAGGAAACCCACCAAGCACGTGCAAACACCATGCACACAGACCCTGAGACGGGAAGCGAAGGTGCAAGGCGACAGTGCTGACCACTAAGTCACTGTGTCATCCGAATAAATACAACGCTGCGATAACAAATATAACTAGGCACGATTCATTTATTTCTTCATGAACTGTGAACCTGTAACAGTAAGCTTTAGGTTTATTTTAAGGCTGACAACTAGCACCTGCACCACACCCATGTGACCACACCCATCTGTTCAAACAATAAAAACTACCTCCAACATTGTTTTTGTTTTTTTTGCAATGGTTGAACATGTTAAAAAAGGGGGGGGTGTAGCATTAAGAGTAATTACAATAAATTATAAGGTATTAAAATGAAAACATAAATGAGCTGAATGTGATTTTAATCTAATGCACAGGAAGACAACGTTTTAATGTTTTATTCTTCTTTGGAAGAGTGCATGCTCAAGCAGGGAATCATGTCTTTTATCCAGCAGTTGTGTGTGTTTGTGTATTTTTTTTTGGGGGCTATCTTCCCTGTTTCTTGACTCTTCCTGCTTAAACGCATTTCTTCTTTCTTGACTTTATCACGCTCCTCTCCTCTGCCCTTATAAGGAAGTCGAACGGTGCGTGCTTTGAGTCGGGGCGGAAATGGCGCGCGGGGGTTGATGGGAAATCTGTTACATCCAGGAAGACGAGAGACACGGAACCGACAGACTAAACACACCCACTGGACTCGAGCGAGAAAAGCTTTACGCTTTAAACGCACTCACGGTTGTCAGAAGGCGAAGGTAGGCCGTTTGGTTTGCGTTAAAATGTCGTTGCTTTATGTCGAAAGATATTGTTGTTGTTGGTCTGCGAACGGATAAATCTGTTCATGACAAAGCGGCTCTGCGGGTTTCAGCCGTTAGCTCACAGGCAGTGGCGCGCGCGCGCGCACACAGGCGATGACACGGCGTGTAGAGCTGTTTGGTTAGGCGAAATTCTTTTAGCTGTTTTTTTTTTTTTCTTATATATTTTTTGGTCAACTCGAGGCAAAAGGTTTAGTTTTGTTCAGAATCAGAGTATTTCACTTACTGGAGTGAGAGAGAGAGAGAGAGAGTTGCTGGGTTTCCATTTCTGCTGTTTGTGCAGAGTTTGCATGTTCATGTTTGCAGCTCCAGGAAATAGCAGGACTGGCTTTATGTGCACTGCACTGTCTGTACTTTTCCTACATGTATATTTTATATATATATATATATATATATATATATATATATATATATATATATATATATATATATAATGTATTATGTGTGTAAAAAATATAGATATCTATCTATCTATGCATATATATATATATATATGTGTGTGTGTGTGTGTGTGTGTGTTATTCCAAAAGGAATTGTTTAAACAATGTACAATTTTCTAAATATCCAGTTTATTATATTCCATATTAAGCAGATTTAATGACAGCCCCTTAAATGATTAGGTTAGATTTGATTATTGAATATAACTTTGCTTTTCTAACACTTCTTTAATTGTGACACCACTCTCACAGCCTGCTCTAAGAATGGATGTAATCTGGCCTACTTCTCCAACCCCAAGACTAAAGCAGAAATGACCCGTTTTTGTCCACACACTGTAGCTTTGTCACTTCATGTCCATACATATTTCTTGTATATTTCGTGCATATATCCTGCCAATGGTTATGGACAGTATTTGCTTATATTAAATTTTCCATGTCATTGCATTATTTATTCTGTAGCTACTGTGCATACTTGCTGCGCATATATATATATATATATATATATATATATATATAAAATTACACAGACAACTCTAATTATTTAACCTGCACCTTATAATTTGCACAGCTGTGTATATACACTACCTTTAGTAGATGCTAAACTGCATTTTGCTGCCTAGTCCCCATACTATGCAATGACAATAAAGTTGTACCTACTTGTGCTGAACCCTGAGGCTGTTACTACAGTGCTGTACATTTCCTACTGAACACTAATGCCTAGTCATGTTAGGCCTGAGCCAAATATTTATTTACGTCATGAACATATTTATTGATTTCTTTCAGGTATTAAAATTATGATTAGGCGGCACATTTAGATGACGTTTTCGTGGCTGTTAATTTTGGCACTTTAATGTCATGACATACTAGGCCAAAATGAATGAGTTGTTAATCCAGACGAAGTCACTTCCTATTAGGCTATGGGTGGCTACAACAACCTGTTAAAAACAAACCAACAAAAATAGGAGCATACACCCTTAAGGATGGGTTCAGAACCTTGGCTGGGTGCAAGGATGAAGTCATTGTAATAATCTATACAAAGAGATTAAGGATTGCATTAGTGCAGGAGTACTGGAGTGCTTTCTACAACAATGGTGATTCTACTGATGAAATTTTGATAAGGTGACCATGAATCCTGTAATTTCACTCCTGCACAAATGTAAGCAGGCTTGACAAAATAAATCACACCTGTGGTCAGATATCAGCTTAAGATCTGTAAGCTCTTTAACACCACTATGGTGTTGGTTTGATTTCAATGCAAAGTGTATTTTCACAGCGATCAATATTGGAGCATTAAGGTTCATTGACATTTATTACATTGTGATTTAAAATGGATAAGAACAGGGTAAAGTATTTTGCATTTCTGTTTTTAGTAGCATTAACTTGCATTTGTTTAACTGAAAGTTTATGCTAATAGTCCTAAAACTACTACATTTTTTTTTGTCTCCTGTGCCATTCCCCGGAATAACAATTTCCCACTGAGATATACTAAACATGCATAAAACAGTAGCAACGTTTAGGTAATTTACTTAAACAAGAAATCAAAAGTATTAAAATTGGAGTTTTTGTAAAACTTTCGATTGTGCTGTTTGGACAGGTGGAGTCTGCCAAAACAGGGTATTTGCTTTGACATTCAAATTCTCTTAATTTCCCTCTCCTTCTCTCCTTGTATTTACCTGAATATTTTGGAGAGGCCTCACAGTATCATGAAGCGCTACACTGTCTTGATTTTATATGCCTACTGAGTTCACTCTGTAACTGCAATTATGCTTCTAATTCCTTATGGATTTAGAATACAGAATAGCACAAGAAGCCATCAAGAGAATCCGGTGACTGGTGAAACACCTGGGCTACCTGTGCTTTCCTGTGCAGAGGCACTCGGGTGGACATGATGAGTCAGTCGCTTGGATTGGTAGATCAAGTTTCTCTTCCATTAGGCCGTAAGCTGAGTTTACAAATGAATGCAGGAGATGTAAGCAAATAAGGACGATTCTGCACAGAAATCTGCCAGTAATAAACGAGAGCTGATACTGTCTCAGAAATCAAAATAGTTTCGTCATGTTCAAATTTGAATAGGGTTGAGAGAGATTGTTTCTCAGACTATGAGGTATGCATTTTTTTTGTTTTCTTCCCACTGAGAAACGAGTTGTGACACATCCAACCACAATCCTTCTCGAGTCTGTCAGTACATTGTATATTGTAAGTCTCAGTGTAGGGTGCTGCCTTGTGTGCTTTTGTTGCTTGTTTCTTGGCATTCATACTGTCAAGGTTTGTCCTTACAGTTAACGATTAATCGTTTCATGTTATCACCGCTGACGGTACACATCTGTGATAGGCATGGCAGAGCTGGCGGGTCTGGTGCAGAGGTTGGAGGTCGCTGTTGGCCGTCTGGAGGTTATTTCCAGCACTGGAGGTGCAGGTGGCACTGCTTCAGCCGGTGGAGGTACCGCAAGTATTTTTTAAAGAATTTTTTGTTTGTTTTGTTGCCAAAATCAGTCTGTATTTAGCAGGAAATTTATTATTTTTTTATTTTTTCCCCCGATTTTCTCCCTAATTTAGTCGTGTCCAATTCCTCCCCGTCACTATGGGGCTCCCACATTAAGGCTACTACTACCACTCTGCTATCTCTACTATCACGTGTTTCCTCCGAACCACGTGATGCCAGCCGACCGCATCTTTTTCAACTGCTCGCTCGCGCACCGTTGGTGGCGGCGTAACACACTCGGAGGACAGCGCTATCCTCTCCCTCCGCTGCGCGAGCTCACAGACGCCCCTGACTGGCTGTAGAGCCGTGATTAATGTGGGAGCATTGAGTACCTCTTACCCCTCTCCTCTGAGAGAGCTCGGCCAATCGGCTCTCTCTAGACCTCCGGCTGCGAGAGGTTACAGCATCACCCGGGAACTAGTTCATCTGGAGATCGAACTAGCGATCTCCAGATGATAGGGCGAGCGCTTTTACCACTGCGCCACTCGGAGGCCCCAGCAGTAAATTTTAAATCACATGGCATGTGCAGTTATTTATCTTTTATTATTGAGAATCCTCTCATACTTTTGATTCTTCTCTGTCTACAGCTGTGTCTGTGTACGTCGAGGCCTTCGATGGACTGATCTCAGGCCCTGTTGCTGAATACATGACCCTGAGTGAGAAGATAGGTGGCGACGTTAAGAAGCATGTATGTAAAAGTAGCACTTGCAGATCAGATCAACCTTCCTACTTGCGAATTATCACTGTTTCTTTTGCTATGCTTAACATTCTACAATCTGAATTCTCCTCAGGCTGATATGATGAAGCAAGCTTTCACCTCTCAGAGGCAGGTTCTGGTGATCGCTTCCACCTCCCAGAAACCCTCTGATGTAAGTAAATTAGCAAGGGTAGTAAGAATTGCGATCCATGTGTTTTTTTTTTTTTCATTTATTTATTTAAATTGTTCTATGAAGGTTCAGATTTGTAACGTGTGTGGGGTGGGGGTTCTTAGGTTGTCTTGACATCTCTGCTGGCTCCGGTGTCTAAAGTGATTCAGCAAGTGCAGGCGTTCCGAGAGCAGAACCGTTCCTCTCCACTCTTCAACCATCTCTCGGCCGTCAGCGAAAGCGTGCCTGCCCTTGGCTGGATAGCCATGGTGAGTGATGTCAGCATGGTATTCGTGGGGTATGAATAGTCATCTAGTAAAACTCTGCCTTGCATTTAATTAAAACAATCCATTCATTCATGCAGGCGAGAGGGGAAAAAAAGTATTGTACAGTGAAACAGTATGCTATGTTTTGTTTTTTGATTTTGTAACAAAAGCTCAGTGTTGGAGCTTAGAAGCTTGAGGCTTTTGTGTCATGGATTTTTAATGGAAAGTAATATTGATGAGACTCTAGATGAGTTTTTTTTTTTTTTTTTTTTTTTGTTCCTAAATTATATCATTGCTATGGGCTTCTTTTTTCCCCCCTTCTGTTATTTCCAGTTGAG
Organism: Clarias magur; assembly: GCA_013621035.1. Lineage (NCBI taxonomy): Eukaryota > Metazoa > Chordata > Actinopteri > Siluriformes > Clariidae > Clarias > Clarias magur. The sequence continues at coordinate 3,500,559 of QNUK01000012.1, forward strand.
ATTTACATATATTGAAATCCTGGAGAGAAAACCTGAATGACCTTTTTCTTTCGTTTTGTTAGGCCCCTAAGCCAGGTCCTTATGTCAAGGAAATGCAGGATGCTGCCATGTTCTACACAAACCGCGTGCTCAAGGATTATAAAGACAAGTAAGCTCTACAGTTGCTTATTTACATATTGGAGTTTCTGTATTTCTTGTGATTGCAACCTTTTTTTCTTCTTTTTTTTTTAACTGTCCAATGTATTATTTTGTAGGGACAAAACTCATGTGGATTGGGTCAAGGCCTACTTGGCAATCTGGACCGAGCTGCAAGCATACATAAAGCAACATCACACCACTGGACTGGCCTGGAGCAAGAGTGTGAGTTGTGCTCTGTCTTTACTGTTACAACTGTTGATTATGTATTTTGGATTTCTAGTAATTATAAAGTTTTTTTGTTTGTTTCATTATTATAATTGTGTCCATCACAGGGTCCAGTTGCCTCAGCATCTGGCGCTCCCGCTGCCCCATGCGGTGGAGCTGCTCCTCCTCCTCCCGGCCCCCCTCCTCCACCTGCTGATATGGAGAAGTCTGGAGGTGGAGACTCAGGTCCCACTAGCCGTAATGCTCTCTTCGCGTCCCTCAACAAGGGAGCTGATATTACTAAAGGTGAAATTAGTCAGGGCTCATCACACACAATCATTATGCATGATTAAATTCTTTTTTTTTCCATCTGATTTGCTTTAATTTTATTGGCCCTAAACAAAAAGGTCAGGCTGGCTCAAAGGCAGCTGATGTCCAGAAAAAAAGTGAGATAGGTAGATTATAATTGTTAAGATTAAAATTCACATTTTAAGCAGGGTTCGTTACAGTTGTCATTCTTGGTGCATACCACAGTTATATCAACAAATATATTTTTAAATGTTCCATTACAACAAGTTAAACCTCTGTGGGGTATTCATAATGTCTTTTTTTTTTTTTTTATGTAAAAGCTTTTTAGTTTAAAATTGTGCCTTTACCAGCATGCACTTTCAAACTGTAATATTTATGGAGCAGAAAAGCCAGCTATACATCATGCATGTCACTTAGCTAAATAATACTTGGACCAATTCTAAACTTCATAAAAATAGTTAATAATAATGTTAGAAGTAAATGTTTGAATTTGTTCATTAATGAGGATAATCTACTTGTTTGATAGATTTAGGTGGTCAGAAAATGATTTTTTTTTTTTTGTTTTGTTTTTTGTTTTTTGTAACAGTCATCACTTCAGCTTGTCTTTTAAAGTGCTTTATTTTAAAATGCCCAAAATGTCTGTTTAATACGCACTCAGGGCTGAAGCATGTGTCTGATGACCAGAAGACCCACAAGAATCCTAACCTGAGGTCTCATGCAGGCCCTGTGAGCACAGGACCCAAACCTTTTTCATCCCCCCGTCCAACTGCCTCTGCTACCCCAGCTCGCACCCTGCCTCCAGTGCTGGAGCTTGAAGGCAAAAAATGGAGAGTGGTAAGTGGGAAGAATTTTCTGCTCAAGTCTGTGAAATTAACATTGTTAATTCTATAAAATATATATATTTTTTTCCCCAATTCTTCTTCTAACATGTCTGTTTCTGTTGATTTTTTTTTTTTTATTTTATATAATTTGTAGGAGAACCATGAAGGTGCTCAGGGCCTGGTGATCAGTGATACAGAGCTCAAACAGGTGGTCTATGCATTCAAGTGCAACAACAGCACTCTGCAGATAAAGGGAAAGATCAACTCAATCACCATAGGTATGCATGCAACACTTCCCCTCCTTCACACTTTCGTTTTATGTTCCTTGAAAATGTGCAGCATATAAAAAAGTTAAATTTCTTTTGATTTTGTTTAATTGAGTCACTTTGTCTGCAGACAACTGCAAGAAATTGGGTCTTGTTTTTGATGATGTTGTGGGTATTGTGGAGGTGATCAACTCCAGGGATGTTAAAGTCCAGGTGAGTACGTGTGTGTATATATGGCTTAATCCAAAAAGGGAGCATGTTTCATTAGAACTGTCCCATGTGATAATTGAAACACAAATGTTTCTTGTTGCTTCAAGAGGAAAAATCTGAATGACGTGTACCAAAAATGACTTTTTATTTTAACAACTTTAAAAATTTTAATTCATGATTTAATTTTTACTGAATGTATAAGAAGAAAAATAGGTCTTTCACATCATTAAAATGATAATTTCAGTGCAAGTAATTTTGCATCATGAAGTCTTCAATTTCAGTGGCTGAATCTCAGTAATGTTTCGTTAGTTCTGCGATGCTGTTATGTTACAATCGGTACATATAATAAAACTGCAAAGATGGCGTGTCTGTACATTTTGAAGATATTTGCAAAAAATTATTTGGGGGGGTCATAAGTAACAGAACACATGATGGTCGAGCTTGAGGTACCACAGGCTTTGTTTCATTGCAATCTGTCCATGGAAGGGGAAGAAATGCTAATTTAAATAGGGAAACGCCCTTATAAAAAAAAAGGGGGGGGGGGAATAATTCGTTCATCTCAAAATTCAACAGGTGGCGCTGTTGATGTAATATTTATATATATTAGATTATATTCATGCCTGCTTATGAGCATGCAATTGAAATCTACTTAATAAATGCAATCTCACACCTTGATTCTGCGCACTTCACGATAACACGTAAAAGTTTTACTTTCTTCCAAAATTCAACAGATGTGCACATTTAGTTAAAACTATAAAGTTCGATTAGATGTTACCCTTTAGAGAACATTACAATGTGCAAATCATTATTGATTTTGCCAGCCTTGCACGACATTTACATCTTGGCACACAGGTTGCCCTTGCTGCATATTTAAAGGAGTTGTGTATATGCAGGTTTTGGGCAAGGTGCCAACCATCTCCATCAATAAGACGGATGGTTGTCACGTGTACCTGAGTAAGGACTCGCTGTCATGCGAGATCGTCAGTGCCAAGAGCTCAGAGATGAACGTGCTGGTGCCTGGCAAGGATGGAGAATTTGTAAGTACTGGAATAACTTATCTAAGAACTAAGAAGAATGCCCATGCACATCATTACTGTATCACAATTAAAAATAAATACACATGTAGAAATTGGTGATGAAATTAACGTTTACCTTTCCTTTTTTTTTCCCCCCCCCAGACTGAGATCCCTGTCCCTGAGCAATTCAAAACGGTCTGGGATGGCAAAAAGCTGGTCACTACAGCCACAGAGATCGCAGGCTAAAAGCCTCACCTATAATATAATATTTCACCCCCCCCCCCACCCTTTTTTTTTGCCAATGCCTACCTACCTACCTACCTGACTGACTGACCAACCAGCCAATCACAAACAAAACTGAAATGCTAATCGTCTCCACACTCCCTATCACCCAATCTGAGGCGTGGCTGAACATTCCTTCAGCCTATGAAATGGCAGTTTGCTTCATGTGGCATCATGAAACTTTCCATTCCATTTGATGTTTTAATAGCAATTTCTTCGTTGCCAACAATCAAGTTGTTCTGCTGTTTTTGAGCATTCCAAGGAAAATAAAATGTGAACAGCCAAAATTATGCATATATTCTTTATATTCATTTTTATTGGTCTCACTTTTTGATCTTGTAATGAAATGGCTGATTCAGGTTGTTTTTTTTTTTCTTGTTTTTTTTTCTTTACATTATCAGGGGGTAGAAGTTGTGTTCAGGCGAGGGGGCTGGTAATGATTTCTGTTCTATATATGCAAATCTGTCCTAAAGCGCACACAAACTCTTCCTCAGACAAAATCAGTTTTAGCGTTTCAAACATGGATGAATTTATTTATGCTTCTGGGGTAATTAAAGCCAGGATTTGTGTTAATTACCAAAATTAGACCACACTTTGGAGGAAATAATGGAATACATATTGGTTTATTGTTGTATTTACCTGTGAAGCTAAAGTAATCTTGAAAGATCTAATAATAATAAATGGATATTGCTTCCATTTCATTCTGTATTCCAGCATACAGAGCGCACACTCTAAAGCACTGTAAATTAACATTCCATGATGATTGAAAAGGTGTACAGTAAGGACAGTGACCATTTTATGTAGGAACTTCCTTGTCTCCCCCCCCTTCTTTTAAAATTCTTTGGCATAAAATGCAGTTGCACAATTCGTCTTGAGACTCTAGATGTTAGTATCAACATGAACAGTCATGGAACTATAGTTAGCAAATTTTTTCCTATGACGTTCTGTATACACAATTTTCAAATAGATGTATCTGCCACTGTTTCTACTTAATCCTCTTAAAAGCATTTTCTTCTCATAGCACTCAGGCCATTTAAATTTCTTTTTTCATTTTTATTAATTTGTCTTGTTTTTAGGTTTTGTTTTTTTGGTCAGCAATTATAATTTTGCTCATTATTAGTACTGGAGTAAAATAACATTAAAATGGTTGCAAACAAATGTCAGTTTGTTCTGTCATTACTTTGCGGTTTTCAATTTTGCAGTAATGAGTTCTCTAGTCATGCGTCTCGTTTTAAGTAATTTCCTGTTTTGTGAGGTCAGCATTACACCAACCACATCTCGAAATTCCGGTTTCAGAAACACAAATACACTCGAAGTGTCCTGTGGAGTTAAATGATCTTCTCATAGTGAACCTTTTGCTGTGATAACCAAGGGATGTAAGATACAAGTGGTAAGCCACTACGTTTGATTCAATTCCACGTGTATTTTCTAATGGAGAACTTGGATTAGATTAACAAACTGAATCATGATTCTAGCAGAACTAAATCAAGCATTAGTTTTTCTGCCTGACTACAAATAAAGTGCAGATCCTTACCGCGCCATCTTTATCACATGACTCGAACCTAAATGCTACCATGCTAACATCTTAGTAATACTTCAGCACAAATGGCTTTATATAATAAAATTATTAAAGCAATAAAACTCAAAGTTATCACTGTTGTCTTTTAATTCATTAGTGTGGCAAAATCATCATTAAATTTATTTATAAAGTACGTTTCCAAGTTTAAGAAGGAAAAAAATGGAGCATTACGAAAAAAAAGTTAACATTAAAAAAAAAATCTTGTAGAGATGGGTATTAAATCAGTGTTTAATTGACAACAAAATGACTCTGAACCTCAATAGACAAATGACTTCCACATTCTGGGAGCATCAAATGAAACAAATATGTGGTTGAGAGAATTGCAAAATTGTGACACTTCATTAGTTGCCCTGACATAAAATATTAATTCACACTGAAATCTGGTTGCCATATGAAATCAGGCGACTGTGTAAATGAACCTGAACGCAGAACCCATTGAATGAAATTTGAAAGAACCAGAGATATATGCATAGTATAAATTTACTTAAGATAAATAAAATGTACCAAAATGTAACTCGGCTATACAATTTGGATCTTAAAACATGAAATAAAAACAAAACCATGTTTAAGAAAATTCAAGCACAAAAAAATTCAGTAGTCACTTGGTTGGTAAAATTGAGCTCATACAATTTCAGGCTGGGTTTCTACTTCCTGTTTCAAAGTTTCCAGGTTCAACGACTTTTTTTGTTTTGAGTTGTTGTGATTGAAATTTGAATTTGAGTTTCATTACATCAGGTTCAGGAGAAGTCCAAATGCTTTCCCATATTTTTCTTTTTTTTTTACCATCACACATATTCATCTTATAGATTTTAACTCAAATGCATGATCTAGATTTAGATATTTCTATCGTTAAGCATTATGAATGTATGTTGTGGGTTGGGTGAATCTGATTTAGCTCCCTTCTACTTAGCCAAGGAAAACGTCAGTGCAATAAAACGTATCTGAATTATTGTTAGTACAGTAGGCTTCGTTAGATTTCAAGATATAAGCAGTCCAGCATTAGGGCATGTGAGGGAGACATACTGGTTCTGTCTCTTCTTATTACTGATCTGGTATTAACAGGACAACTTGGGCATTACTGCAAATAGGGGATTAACTTGGCATTGAACCACGCTTGATCAAACTGTAAGTGATCTCCATCACTGAAAAGAAACACAAGTTTTCCAGCTTTATCCATCTGTGCCAGTCCTAGGCGATCCTACAAAACATTAAAAGACACATGATACAGTTTTTGCCTTGGAATTTCACTTGCAAAACAGCTAATAAAATAAAAGCTTGTGGGAATCAAGCCTATTTCTGCCAAATAAAAAAATGGCTGAAACTAAATATGAAATATACTTTACCTCTTTATATAGCGCACTTTCCTGCAAAGTCTCAGTCTCCTTAGCTTGACCAGGTTTGAAGAATCCGAACCACTAAGAGAGGAAGTCATGATGTGCAATTGTGTCGCTTTTAATTTATAGACTTTAATGCCAGAAATGTTGTTACCTCTGATATCACGGGGTCCACGACGGTGTCTTTTAGAAACTTGACCATTACAAACTTCTCCAAACTCATGAGGTTCTTCTTGTAGGTCTCATTCACCACCTTTTAAAATGGGAATAATGTACAGGGTGGGCCATTTATATGGATACACCTTAATAAAACGGGAATGGTTGGTGATATTAACGTCCTGTTTGTGGCACATTAGTATATGTGAGGGGGCAAATTTGTCAAGGTGGGTGGTGACCATGGTGGCCATTTGGAAGTCGGCCACCTTGGATCAAACTTTTGTTTTTTTCAATAGGAAGAGGGTCATGTGACACATCAAACTTATTGGGAATTTCACAAGAAAAACAATGGTGCATTTGGTTTTAACGTAACTTTATTCTTTCATGAGTTATTTAGAAGTTTCTTACCACTTATAAAATGTGTTCAATGTGCTGCCCATTGTGATGGATTGTCAATGCAACCCTCTTCTCCCACTCTTCACACACTGATAGCAACACCGCAGGAGAAATGCCAGCACAGGCTTCCAGTATTCGTAGTTTCAGGTGCTGCACATCTCGTATCTTTACACCATAGACAATTGCCTTCAGATGACCCCAAAGATAAAAGTCTAAGGGGTCAGATCGGGAGACCCTGGGGGCCATTCAACTAGTCTGACACTAACGCACATTGGATAGATCCCTCCAAGACTGCTGGAACAAAAAAAGTGATGGTATGGTGTGGTATATGGGGTACAAAGATAGTGGGGCCATTCTTCATCAATGGAAACCTCAAGGCCACTGGATATTTGAAATTGCTACATGATGATGTGTTTCCCTCTTTATGCACTGAAGCTGGCACGTTCCCTGAGTTTTTCCAGCAAGATGGTGCACCACCACATTATGGGTGTCAGGTCCGAGCATTCCTAGATGAACAGTTTCCTGAAAAGTGGATTGGTCGTCATGGGCCAGTTGAATGGCTCCCAAGGTCTCCCGATCTGACCCCCTTAGACTTTTATCTTTGGGGTCATCTGAAGGCAATTGTCTATGGTGTGAAGATACGAGATGTGCAGCACCTGAAACTACGGATACTGGAAGCCTGTGCTGGCATTTCTCCTGCGGTGTTGCTATCAGTGTTTGAAGAGTGGGAGAAGAGGGTTGCATTGACAATCCATCACAATGGGCAGCACATTGGACACATTTTATAAGTGGTCAGAAACTTGTAAATAACTCATGAAAGAATAAAGTTACGGTAAAACCAAGCACACCATTGTTTTTCTTGTAAACTTCCCAATAAGTTTGATGTGTCACATGACCCTCTTCCTATTGAAAAAACAAAAGTTGGATCCAAGGTGGCCGACTTCCAAATGGCCACCATGGTCACCACCCACCTTGAAAAATTTGCCCCCTCACATATACTAATGTGCCACAAACAGGACGTTAATATCACCAACTATTCCCATTTTATTAAGGTGTATCCATATAAATGGCCCACCCTGTAAAGACACAATCAGATCTTTTTATTATTATTATTACTATTATTATTATTATTACAGCATAATAATAGTTCGCAATATTTTGCATTCCACTTGGAAAAAAATAAAGAAGGAACTCTGATGAATAAGAAGGACATACCCGCTCTTGATTTATATCAGCAAGAAACAGGCTATGCTGTTTGTACAAGTCACTGTTGATTGGATCGTGCCAGTACTGCGCCTGCACCAGGCTGCAATTAAGAAAAAACTTGCTTAGTCAACAATGGAATAAACCAATTGTGGGGGAAAATAATTAAACAATAGAGTGACGCATTACCACCTCTAAGGTTATCATATAATAGAACAAGTGCATTAATATAAACCTGTGATTTATGAAGTAGCAATAATATAGAGCATAGAATCATCACTAGCCATCTCTAAAACCGGCACACTTTCAAAAAGAAAATCACAATCTTACCGTTTCTGCACTGCATCTGTGTAAGCCCCAGAGTCCAAAGCCCTCCGGATCCAGTCGCAAATATGAGAACTCTCGCCAGGGCATCGAGGCAAACCATAAACCCCTATGTAACCAAGCAGAACAGAAAAAAAAGACTGAAAAACCACGAAAAGGAACATGAAACGAAAAGGGCGTGGTAATGAAACCTTTAGTGCGTAAATGTCAGTAAAATAAAACAAAATTCAGAAATGCGAGTCGGACTGTGCTTACCCGTCATAGTTTCACATATCTTTGAAGATCTAAGAGTTTATCTTATATCTAAACTATATACAGTATTCTGTATGTGTGAAGCTGAGACCCTGAACTGGTGAGTGTGAATTTCGGCGTTAAACACTAATTCACTACCTTGATGCTGTCCACCGACTGAGATCAGATTCTTCATTGGAGGGACAGGGCATCTCTGTGCCACGGCACGTCTGAGAAAAAAAAAGAAAAGATAGGAAATCAGTATGTTTTTCTTCTCACTGCAGATTCATTCGGGTATCACATTACTTACAGAAACTGTGCACCCTGAGAGAAGCCCATTGCATTGTATCCTCCCTTCAGTTTAGGGTCCTGTGCTATTTTTTCACATGCTATGTCCACTTGCTTGTTAACATCCACGAAAAATCCACTTTCTGTGTCCTGAAATAGAAATAAATCTTTAAGACGTGTTGACCTTTATTTATTTATTTATTTATTTATTTATTTTAAAAAACAAAAGCAAATAATATATATATATATATAAATACTTCATGGAATTTAACTTGAGTACCTCCGCTATAGTCTTCCCAATCATGAGTGACAGCACGTATATACCAGGCAGTTTGTCTTCCACCATTTTCTTTATAGAACCCATGCTCAGAGGGTTGCAGCAGTTATCCCCTAAACAAGCACAAGTGAAAATAATCTTTGTAACAACTCTGCCATTAATTGGTCAATACCTTACGGTTTTTGATACTGGGACTGTAATATGGAGTAACATTTAGTTACTTTCTATATCACCTTTCTTATTTTTACCAACAATCTTTAATTTCCTTATAAGGGATCAAGAAAGGTCTGTTTTATTACATTTTACTATTATGGCATTTAGCAAACACCCTTATAATCTCATTATGCAGTGACATATAGAGCAGTGGCAACTTGGTGGTGCTGGGGTTTGAAAATGTCACCTTCTGATCGAACACCCTAACCACTGACCTACCTATTATCATATTGTTTGTTCATTCATTCATTTTCAGTCGTTAGTCCTTCATTTGCTTCCGTCAAGGGGTCGCCACAGCAGACCATTCGATATGCACAACAACTTGGCATAGGTTTTGCTCTGGATGCCCTTCCTGATGGAACCCTCCTTGGGCTGGGGACACTGCATCCAGTAGATGGGGTTCGGGAATTGGCTGGGAACCGAACTCAGGCCTTCTAACGTGGTGAGAAACTACCACTGAGCCACAAATGCCCATTCATTCATCTTCAGTAATCTTACATAATCACGTCACTGAGCCATAATAGGATGCAGACCATTCTGAAAGCACCATTCACACACTCGATCACACATAGGGGCAACATGCATGTTTTTGAGCAGCTGGAGGAAACCTGAGAACCCAGAGGAAACCCATGCGAAAGCATTCGAAACTCAACCCAGACCCTAACCGAAACTTTACCCCCATGCTGCCAGCTTATTTTGCACTGGAATTAACATCCCACCAAATCGGACTGAAAATGATATTGATAAAGTTGCATTGCTTATGGTGTATTAAGGTATCATTTTATAGTTGCATACTAATGCATGATCAGGAAATGTGTGCATTGCATTATTACAAACATTTGCACCTTATGTAATTCATATAAATGATGCAACAAATCGTGTAGCCCTGGATAACATTAGTTAATTCAGGACACACCAGTTGTCTTACCCATTCCATGCCATAAGACCAGAGGGATGGAGTTATTGGACCCCAGGGCTGCTCCTGAGAGGAAAAGCAGTGATCCAAAGAACAGCAGCGATGCCATGGTCAGTCTGCAGAGGAACACAAAACAACCTGAGCGATTTACAGAAATCACAAGACGGCAACAGAAAACCACGTGACCACTCAAGAGGGAAAAGCTGCAAATAAGGGCACTAGACTAATATGACGTCATTTACTGTCATGGAGTCTTTGCTTGGATTCGGCTACTACGTCAAGTTTCTAATCTCTCAAACTCCGTTTTACACCTTTAGATCTGAGATCAGTGTTCTAACTGAACAAGCCTAATTATAAGTAAACGCGCTTGATAATGAGAACGTGCAAAATTACTAACCCTTATCGATTCACTTCCTGAAGTCAGCAATGTATCACGTGGCAGTACAGAAACGCGCAGGCTTTTATCTGAAAACATCAGTATTCTAGATCATCGTTGAAAGACAATTACGAACCTGAAGGAATGACGTTCAGTCAATCCACATGTGTTAGAGTGCAGGGATACGCGGAGGCTCGAGCTCCTACTCAAACTTCCTGATTCTCCAGTCACGTGATCTGCACGCTCACGACACAGAACGGTGCTGCAATTCAATAACAAGCGCATTTGCGAAATGTTTGTAACTCGTAAGTGCTCACTCACTGTTTGATAAACGATTGTATAAATATCACAGGTATAATATACATATCTCTATTAAATCTCCATGGTATACATATATACAAGACGTGGCAACTAATCATGATAGAGAAGTATGATACAACAGCCCATTAAGTGAGGCTCATGTTGAACGTTTTGGGGACAAAGTTAGGGATGGACATATTAAGAAGGTTTGGACATGTTCAGAGGAGGGAGAGTGAGTATATTGGTAGGAGTATATTGGACATGGAGCTACCAGACAGGAGACAAAGAGGAAGGTCAATGATGAGGTATATGAATGTAATAAACGAGGATATGACAGAAAAATTCAAATTTTATTTGTCACATACACAGTCATACACAGTTTGACATGCAGTGAAATGCTTAGACAACTGCCGATGACCTTAAAACAAAGATATAGAAAATACAAAGATTAATAGAAAATAAAAAGAATATATATATATATAACTCAGAAGGAATAAAAGAATAAAATAAAAATATCTGTATAATACAAAATACAAATATACAATATAAGAAAAATAAGAAAAAACTAGCTGTACAATAGAAAATGTAGAATAGTGGAAATTTATGTGGGAATCATATTAAAGTGACTTGTGTGCATATGTCCATGAGTGTGCAGTGACCACTAGTGTCAGTGGATGTCCAGAATGTCCAGAGTGAGTGCAGAAACGTGTGAATGTGCAAAGTGGATCAGTACTGTGTGGTGTACTGTGGGAAGAAGCTCCTACTCAGTCTCACTGCTTTGCGACAATGACACACAAATAAAATAGAATTTAACTGAATTTAATGTGTACCGGATTTCGCATGTATACTCGCAAGTGTGTATGAGCTATGCACCAAAATCTCGTGTGAGAGCCCCATGCCTTTCATGACTTTTTGAGCATGCTTAGACCCCCAAAAAGCACTGGGTGCATGAAAAAAAATCCTTGGAAGTACAAGAGGGCTCTTCACACACTTCACACGCTATGACTCACTGTGACATCAATACTATGAAAGCCATCAGACATCAGTAGTATCATAGCAGTGACAATGATGTAAAAGCCATGACGCCATCATGCTGATATCATAGTGCTTGGGCCATAATAATAATCCTTAGAAAAACAATAGGGCCCTTGCACACTGTGACATCTGAACTATGAGACATCAACACTATCATAATGAGGTGATGACATCATAGTGCTGACTAAATATAGTTGCAACCAATGATGAGCGGGCCCAAGCACCTGTGCCATTGCCACCCGGGCGCACCACACAACCTGTGTGCTTTTTGAGCATGTTAAGACCTCCAATCATATAGGCTCAGTTTGGTGGCGTTTGTATAAATCCCCCAGGAGGAGTATATCAAAAGGAAAGGGAGCCCTGCCTATGGTGGCCGAGAAGTGCTAAACAAAATAACAAAACCAAAAACAAAATAACAAATTAAAAAAAAAATAAAAAATTTAAGAACAAAATAAGATGCATTATTCGTTCCTGATGCACAAAAGGAAAAAAGAAAAAAAATAGCCATATTAATTTTTCATTTTTGTTTTATTTTAATTACTAGTCAAATAAGCATCTATTTTCTTTTTTTCTTTTCTTTTTTAAACGAAAATTTCCAGAAGGTTTTCCGCAAGAAACATTAGAAAATTTTGTGCTGAGAATGTCCCGGGCTGTTGTCGCCTTCATGCGTAAGGCCTGTAATAGTCAGTGGTACATAAGGTGCTTATAACCTTCAATGATGAAAACATGCCAATAATAGGCTTCACTGTGGTTTTTATTCACTATAAACCAGACATTTCTAATATATAAGATGAGTCCACATTGTGAGATGTTTAAACGGTTAACAGCACTTTACTGAAAAACCTGATCCCAGAAATACCAGAAGGTTTTTGTATTCAAATTTTAAATGTTAAATATGAATTTTGAAAAAAATGGAATGTTAAAAATACAATTTTGTCAACTTTCATTTATAAGTCAAATTTTATTTAGTATATAGAGCAAGATGTCAATTTGCAGTTAGCCATCTACCATTGGTAATATATAAAAAAAAAAAATTCCCAACTTTCAGTTAGCTCACATTGCTTGAGCATACTGTTAAAAGCTGACTTGATAGTATTCCACTGTGATTTTTTTTAAACGAATCTTGTTATTTTTAAGGGAGCTCAGAACCTTAACCCCCTACCCTACCATGCTGAATATATGGGCCATAAGCTTCACCTCGACCAGAACGAAAAACCTGTGATGTTTGGAGTGACCCATGTTTTAGCCATCGATGGATTCAGCAAAAAGATTGTGAGTCATTCTACAATGCCGATCAAAAACAACTTGTCCATCTATGAAGATGTTTTCTGGTAATTCTAACAGTACCACAGACCCCTGTTGATTTCAAAGTCATTTAAATTTGATTTATCAATTTTTGATAAATGTGTATAACCTAATTTATCTGAAATAATGTAAAATAACAGATGTTTTCACAAATTAACACTATCAAACCTAGTTATTTGAAATGTGGATATGAAAGAGAAAAAAAATCTAATGCTTTTTGGTGTGTTCCTTGAAATAAGAAACAATATTTAACAGTTTAAACTTTAACAATATTTTGTTCGCTATTTCAATTCAATATACTTTATACCTTTGTGTATTTAATAAAATGGAGAGGGGAAAAAAACATTCCATGGTAATCATGTAACCACAATAAGTACACAGTATTAAGTACCACATAAGTACACCACAACATTAAAACCACCAGGTGGGTTTAATGTTGTGACCCTGACAGGTCTGTAGCTACACCGCCCCATACACAGCAAACTGCCAAGCACTGTAGCTATAATCGGAAGGCTTTAGAACCCACCGTGTATTGTTGCTTGCTGCATATGGGACTGTGTATCATCACACCAGTCAGAGCCACATTAAAACCACCTAATGAATTTTAATGGTATGGTTGATCAGTGTATGAACTTGTACATTCAAAAGTATACTATAAAGTGCACCAATGTTTGACAGAAATGAAAGTAACATTTTGCACAAACAAAACAACTTAATAATAAGTTGTTTCAATAATTTTCTTTCCTAGGCCTGCAGTGATCACGTATGGTATGTGGGACCAAATGCGGGTAGACCTTGGAAACGAGTTTTACTTGACACTGTTCATGCAGGAGATGCTGTCACACCATCGCTTCAATCAGGAGGGACTGGATGCGCTTGGTGGCTGGGGATGGTTTCCATGAAGACTGTCCTATCATCGATTGATGCTCTGGGGACCTGTGACTTCAGTTGTTCGATAGCTCAGGACTGGAATCTCCCACAGTCTACCTGAGCCTCCGGGAACAAACTGGACTCCTTTTAATTTAAATTTTAACACATCTCCTGTTACACTGAACTTCCAGTACACATTATTATGCTGATCATTCTCTGCTATCTGTTATCACCCAGATGAGGATGGGTTCCCTGTTGAGTCTGGTTCCTCTCAAGGTTTCTTCCTATTACCATCTCAGGGAGTTTTTCCTTGCCACCGTCGCCCTCGGCTTGCTCATCAGGGACAATCTTATCATTTTGATTCATACACATTGCATAAAAACTTACTTCTTTTTATTGTGTAAAGCTGCTTTGCGACAATGTCAATTGTTAAAAGCGCTATATAAATAAAATTGAATTGAATTGAATTGAATTGAGGGACTGCCTTACGTACAGACTTGATCTACAAGAGTAAGATTTCTGCACTATTAACAAAAGAAACTGAAATTCTTTCAAATCTATACTTGTAATTAATTCAGGCCGTGTTTTTTTAATCAGAACCACACAGTTGAACGGCTTTGGCCTGAGATCAACAATCGTGTCAACTATCCCTTGAAAACAGCCCTTCTCCAGCTGGTGGACCAAGAGGAGATCGATATGGAGGACAGCCTTGTAAGATACTGCGTGTCCAACCTGACTTGTAGGCTGTGCAACATTGGTCTTGCAAGTGTGGCAGAATCATGGAATGCTCATAGGATTCCAGGTAAATTATATAGTAGGCAGTATACCTTGAGCACACAGATCCTCGCGTAATCTTTTTGTTACACTTGTTCTTATGTTAACAGGAAAAGGCATACCAAATCACTTTGCAGAACCTGGGTGTAAACAAAGAATTCCATCAGAACTCTTGCCACATTCACTTGGAGCTGCAGACCATTACAGACAGCATGTGGGATCTACACTGACAACATACTCCTTGTTTGGACTTGATCCCTTTACAACAGAACAGGACAAGCTAAGAACAGAGAATCATTTCTCTCAGAAATATCCTGACATTTCACGTTTGTTTCAAAGAGCAGTAAACAACGACTTTGCTCCATACAAAGACGCCTTGCTTTATCTGATAAACATAACTCAGAGAAATGCATAAACTGGTGCATTAGCAATTTACAGAACATACTGAACAAAAACAATACATAGATGTAAGGATTTAGATTTCTGTGAGTAATCAAAACATTACACTTCCATAAAAAAAGGATTTAAAAACTGAAAAAGCAGCAGTTAGACCTGCAACTTCTATTGCACCATTGTTGACTTCTCTACATTTTGCACAGTGTGGAGAAGTCTCCTTCCACTGCTCCACACATGTCTTGCAGCCAATAATGCAAATACCGTTTTACAGCACTGTACTCCAAAGAGTATTGATAGAAAAAGACAAGAAATACAAAATGTGTACTAAAATGATGAATTTTCACTAAACCAAATTCAACTTGATTCAACTAAACCACATTCTGTATGTGTAGTCCCTAAACTGAAACTATCAAATAAAGAGCCCCACTGTTGAAAGATTAATTTGGCCACATATGCCTTGAATGCAATGAAAAAACAGTTATTCATTAAATGATTTTTACAAATGTAGGAAATAATTGGAATAAAGCAGTGGTTCCCAACCTTGGTCCTTGAGAATTTCCTGCACTGCACATTTTCATATTTTCCCTGCTCCTAGCACACATGGTTCAACTGATCAGGTAATTTAACAGCATTCTCTGAAAAGCAATGTGTGTGATAGAGCAAGGAAAACTATAAAATGTATTGGGCAGGGGGATCTCCAGGAGCTTGCTAACCACAGGTCAGTAGTGAAGAAAAATTATGTGCCTTTTCCACTGCATATTACTGGCTCAACTCTACTCACAATTCTTTATAGCAAAACCAACTGGAATGCCACCATCACATACAGCAGGGGTGGCCAAGTTCGGTCCTAGAGAGCCGCAATCCTGCAGAGTTCAGCTCCAGCCCTGAAAAAAAAAAACTCTCCTGCCAGTAGCCTTAGTAGTCCTCAAGACCTTGATTAGCTTGTTCAGCTGTGTTTGATTAGGGTTGGAGCTGAACTCTGCAGGATTGTGGCTCTCTAGGACCGAACTTGGCCACCCCTGACACACAGCATCACTATGACTACCAATCTAGTAAGTGGATACCATAGAGCATCTGCAGCAGAACCAGTAACACTTCGAGAAGGGTTGAGTCAAATTGAGCTGGTACTATTTGGTGGAAAGAGGGCTATAGTATCAGTTTTGTACACACTTCTACAAACCACACAGCTAAATCCTTCATTGATGGTCTGTAACTCGGGGACAGTGAGAAGGACTCTTTGGGTAACAGCAAGATCAGTGAGCTCTTTGATTGCTGCTGTAACAGCTGGCAGATTTTGAGATGCCAACACCAACTCTTCTATTTTGTCACTAACTTCTCCCAAGCCAGCTGTATCGTCATCTTTACGGCTGCTACAAGCACAAAACATGAGCAATAAGGTAAAAACCAACTGTTTATGGGTAAAAAATTACTGCATATTACTATTCCAGGACACATCCTACATTACAGTTCTTTTTGGGACTGTACTCATAACGCATGGATGTTTTTGCAGTTTGTTGCACTGCAAAGTGATCATTTGAATGCATACCTCAATCTCTTCCTCTTTGTTCCCTGGAGACTATTAAAATCCTGCTCTGGTACAGCAAGAATTTTTCGAGCATTTTGTTTCCAGTATTGTGACCCTAAGGATGAAGAATTTATGTACTGACATTTAAAATAAGGTGAACTGTTCACAAGCAAATGCTTATAACGAGGTTTAATTTTACAAACAACTTTATATGACAGGTGTTACACCATCTTTTTGTAACAAAATCTGTAACCTTTATTTATTTAAATAAAGGCTTCTGTGACTCACCTGTTGTACCTTCTGACTCCAGAATGGCATTGCCTTGGGCATCTGTCAAAATTATAGGGTTGTAATTGCCAATGGCATCTTGCACTTTTCCTACTATCCCCTGAAGGGAAGCGTCACACTCCAGAAAGCTGACCATCACCATTCTATTGGGAATCAACCGCCCACCAACCACCTCAGCAAGGTAAAAAAAGACAACACATGTTGAGCTTCAAGACAACACATGATTTCACAATTATTGCAATAGTAGTTGTGTTATTCTTAACTATTCACATTAGCTATTCATGTGTTGCCCGAGAGATTATTTATGGCCTCTTTTTGCTTTTTCTATTATAAAAATTACAAAAAACATTGAAAAGAACAATACAACAAATGTTAACACACAGACCACACACACACACACACACACAAACATGCACAAACATTTACCTGTCACACACAGACTGACACACACACACACACATACGTTTCTCTCTTTTTCTCTCTCACACACACACAAACGTACTCAACAAATATTTAAGGCCCAGACTGACACCAGCCCTATATAGTGTGCAATGTGTGAAAGTTGTGCAGTGCACCCGGGCGGCGATGGCTTTTCATAGGTCTTAACACACTCAAATAACCCAGGTTGTGCGGTGCCCCCGGGAGCCGATGGTGCAAAGTGCTCGGGCTCATTGTTGCTTGCAACTATGTTTTTGTTTTCTGATTTTTCATTTTGTTTTCGGTTTTGGTATTTTGTTTTACACTTCTCGGCCACCGTACCTGACCAAGCATTGAGTGCTGTACATGTTCATATTTTTGAGTAGTCCAACATTTCTCTGTTAAAAACTTTTCTCTTTTTTATCAGTCTTAAGTCATATTAAACTCTTCTCAGCTATTGAATTTTGGGTTTACATCAGCTGTAAGCCATAATCATCTAAATGAAAATAAATAAATACTTGAAATATATAAATATATCTGTCTGTGCGTAATAAATGTATATAATATACGAGTTTCACTGTTGGAATTGAATTACTGAAGTAAACCAGCTTTTCGATGACATTCTGATTTATTTGGATGCACCTGTGTGTACTGTATGCTATCATGTGACCTTCCGAAAAGAGGCATATATTTTCATGTTGAAATGTGTACACATTTTTGGACCCCTCTGTATAATATTATAATATATAATAAGAATATATAATACGTATGCTTTGTGGCCGCCAGCTTCTATAGCAATAATAACGCTAGGCTTCCTCTGGGCTTGTTCATGAAGCTGTGGCTGCTTTTTTTCTCGCGAGAGTTGGCGGCCATGGTGTGTTCACGCATTGCAACAGCTGCGCACATTGAGCGCCGCATCCGCGTTGTTTTCGCGTAGATTTTAAGCGAAGACCAGCCGAACCTTCGCGTCGTTGAACTCACACTGGCCGGTTTTCAGGGAACCATTAACAGCAAGAACAACTGGAACTACTGGACCTGCCACTATGTAACATTTACTTAAAAATAAATAAATAAATGAATAAATAAATAAAGTTCTTTTTTTTAGGACGCGACAAAAATGCAGAATTGATTCTTCTACACCAGTATTTATCGACTGAAATGTAAGACTTTTTGGTAAGAAAAACCTAACATGACCTAAAAATCTATCAAATGTAAAGTAACTTATTAACTTATTCTTCTGTCAACATCAACATTTTATACTATTGTTATATGAATAATCATATGAGGTATCAGTTTGTGACTTTGAAGCCGTTGTGGCAGCTTTGTGTTTGTTGATGTTGTTGTTGTTGTTGTTGAGTGTAACACTGTACTTTCCCTGAGTACTATATACACTATACAGTATTAATACTAGTTAGGGTGTACTAATACTTTTGCTCTCCAAACAGCCTTAATTCTTTTATGACATGAATCCCGCAAGAAGTTGAAACCGTCTCTTTGACAACCTGGTCCTGAAAATGTTACAGATTTTTTTAGGTGCCATTTCATACTGCAAAAGCTTTCCCTTTCTACTACATCCCAAATGTGTTCTGTAGTATCCCGATCTGACGAGATGACTGGAAAGTCCACTGAAGAACACTGAACTCATTGTCACACCCCACTTTAAGTTTAAGGTTTTTTTTTTACTTCTGCTTTGTCACATGGTGCATTTTTATGATGAACGTAGCTATTGAAAGTTGGATAAATTGTGCCCATGAAAGGAAGCATATGACCAGCAACGAGATGATTGATTGGTATTTTTCGAGCAAAAAGTGTACAGAGAAAAACATTCCCCACAACAACACTCCACCCCCACCAGCCTGGACTGCTGACACAAAGCAGGTTAGGTCTGCAAATTCATGCTGTTTATGCCAAATTCGAATCCTACCATCCGTGTACCTCAGCAAAAATCAAGATTCATCAGACCAGGCGATGGATTTCCAGTCGTCGGCTGTCCGGTTTTGGTGAGCCCGTGTCCAAGACAACCTCAGCTTTCTGTTTTTGACTTTTTGACAGACACCGAACCTCATGTGATCTGCTGCTCATTAAACAGGGTTTTATGTGTTGTGCTTTCTGAGATGCTTTTAACATTGAGCTTATCTGAGTTTCTGTGGCATGTAATTTCTGGACATCCACTGATTCCTCTTATCAGCAAGGAGTTTCCATTTAAAGAACTGGATGTTTTTGTATTGAAACGGGAAGGACATCAGATGTAAAAGCTGTGCCAAGTTGTGTGTGGATCTGATGATCCGCTGTGAACAGCCGAAGAGATGTTTTCGTATTGAAACATTTTAGGTCATCTTTAGAGACTGTTGATAAAAAGCACGGGAGGTCAGATAGTTTAGAAAAAAAAAGGAAAATCAGGCCATATTTGAAAAAAAAAACTGCTTATATATTTTTTCTCAGTTTTAATGGCTGATATGAACATCACCTGAAGCCACTGGTCTGTATTTGTACTGCTGTATACACTGCTGCCATATGCGTGTCTGGTTAGATAGAGGCATGAATACGTCGATGTGCAGGTGTTCCTAATAAAGTGGTCAGTGAGTGTATATGGAAAAGATAATTTAACATTTAATGCATACCGCATATGTTTGATCAAGCTTAGGTTAAACTAGAAGATAGCCCAGAATATTTTATTTTCCACTGTCTCCAGTAAGCTTTTTTTTTGTTTTTTTGTTTTTTTTGAGAATTATAGCTCATCTAATTTTGCTAGAATTACTATTCAATGAATGGTTATTACACTATAACAAGAAGATAATATCAAACCAATTTTATAAAGGACAATTATAGAAATAATATTTAAAAAATTTTTGTTTATTTTAAAATTACCATGAATTAACAAAAAGTCCTGAATGTTAAATATCTACTTCCAGATATCCCTAATAGAAACGTTTCTCATGTTTACTAGAGATAATAACAACGGTTGTTGCAACATCATGTAGGATTTAGGTAAATGAGCAAACTTGTTAAAAGTCCTTATTTGTAGGGAAGCTCAGTTGGTCACATGTACATACTGTACTTTTTCAGTCATGAGATTCCCACCATCATAAATATCAGAAAGAGTACATCAGTTACAGTTTTACCGGACTGCGTGACTAAGCAACTTATCCTGAGAAAAATATCCTGAAAGTAGTTTGGATCATTAACTAACCACAATACACCTTCGCCTGAAGGTTCTCTGGTTGGTAAGTTACGAAATAGGAAATCATTTCTACATGCACGTTACATGTTTTCTCTGAGTTTTCTCTATTAACTACTGAGCTGTGTATAGTTTTTCTCCCTGCTACTACTCACCTGATTTTACTCAAACCTGAAGTTTAATCAGTTCAACGTTCAATAGTAGGCTATTTCTCTGTACTGTTTTCTGATGCAGGACTTGAACCTTAGATTTAAGGAGCACTTTTGAAAATTGGTGCACTTGAACATTTACCATGGCTCGACATAATGGATGGTCTGTTAACACTGCTGTGGAGGAGGAGGAGGAGGAGGAGGAGGAAGAAGTGCCACTGCTGGAGAATGAAGCAGCACAACCTAAAAATTATAAAGGTATTTATGTGAATATATTTTATTCAAATGATGTTTAAGATTATTTTTTTAAATTGGCCTAGATTTCATCCTGGATTAGTAAATTATGATGGGAAAAGATCTTGTGTCTGGGTTTTAGGGGCTGTATAGGTTTTCCAAAATATATTTTGAAATTTTGATGTTGGTTTTGTTGGTTATTATGCTAGTTTGTTTACTCAAACTTAAAATGAAATATAATAATATTTTGAGATACTGGAAGCATGTCATATCACTCAGTATGTCACAAAAGTGAGTACACCCCTCACATCTCTGCAAATATTTAGTTCTATCTTTTCATAGGACAACACTGCATAAATGACTCTTTGACACAATGAAAAGTAGTCAGTGTAAAGTTTGTATAGCAGTGTAAATTTATTGTCCACTCAAAATAACTAAAAATACAGCCAATAATAGCTGAACCCATGGCAACAAAAGTGAGGACACCGCTAAGTGAAAATGTGAAATGTCAATATTTTGTGTGGCCACCATCATTTTCCAGCACGGCTTGAATTCTCTTGGCCATGGAGTTCACCAGAGCTTCACAGGTTGCCACTGGAATCCTCTTCCACTCCTCCATCACAACATCACGGAGGTGGTGGACATATGACACCTTGTGCTCCCCAGCCTTTCTTTTGAAACTTAAATTAATGTTAATAATATAACTTGGATCACAAAATTTGCAGTTTTACTCAAATTGGTTGAAGCAGAAATGAATACACTCCGGAACAAAACTACTACATCTCGTTTCTTGTATGACCACCGTTATTTTTAAGGATAGCACCAAGTCTTTTAGGCATGCAACGTACAAGTTGGTGACATATTGCAACATCTTTTTCCATTCTTCAAGAATAACCTCTTTTAGAGCCTGGATGGAGAGTGATGCTCAACTTGTCGCTTCAGAATTCCTCCCAGGTGTCCGATTAGGGGTCAGATCAGGAGACATACTTGGCCATTCAATCACCTTCACCCTGTCCTTCTTCAGAAATGCAACAGTAGCTTTAGCTATATGTTTTGGATCATTATCGTGTTGGAAAAGTGCGCGAAGACCAAGTGCACGGAGTGATGGCAGCATCTTCTCCTTCAGTATAGAGCAGTACATTGTTGAGTTCATGATACCATCAGTGACATGCAGCTCCCCGACACCAGCAGCACCAGGTTTTCTGAAAAATGTAGTGGGGTGTACTCATTTATGCTGAGCACTGTACATGTCAGCTATCTAAAATAAACTCTAAATAGATATCTAGCATAATCTTTTTTTTTTTTAATGGTGTCTGTAACAGGTCTTATGCATTTTAAGAGATGAGAAATGTCTCCTGTGGTCTGCTTGCAAACAGTTTATATTTTCTAAATGTGATTGGAGTTTTGTGTGTGTGTGTAACAGTGTCTTCTCAGTGCTGCTCTGCGCGATACAACCTAGCCTTTCTGATGTTCCTGGGTTTCGCTGTTGTGTACGGTCTACGGGTCAATCTCAGTGTTGCCATGGTTGCCATGGTGAATATAACTGGTACACAGCCATCTCACAATACCAGTGAATCAAATGAGTGCCCAGCATCTTCTACTACCTCTAACAGCAGCAACCAAATTCCCGATCAGCCAGATGGGGTGAGCTCTTTAGTCCACTCTCCCAGCCACAGCGTTTGTGTAAAGAGAAACTTCTGCAATTTAATATTTTTTCTAAAGTCCAGTTCTAAAGATTCCTGGGGTCCTGTAGTATTATTTTATCTTCTGCTTTGCTTTGTTCTGATTTTCTTGACTCATTCCGATTTCTCTCAGGTACCAAGATACCCATGGAATCCTCAGACACAGGGAATGCTGCTGGGAGCATTCTTCTTCGGCTACCTTTTTACACAGATCCCTGGGGGATACCTGTCAGGTCGCTTTGGTGGGAGTAAGTTCCTGGGAGGAGGAGTTTTAGGTACAGCAATCCTCACCATCCTCACTCCTTGGGCTGCTGAATATGGTGTTAACTGTCTGTTTGCTCTAAGAGCTCTTGAGGGGTTTGGCGAGGTAAAGAGACAAGAGATAAAAATATATATATACAGTACTGTACAAAAGTCTTAGGCCCCATATTATCTGTAGTACAAATTTTGTTATATAAGTTTATTATGTCTGCATTATAATGTACAAGACCATTCCCTATAAAGATACACTAAAATGAATGAATAAATAACATAACAGAAAAATATTTGCATGCCTGTAAAGAAAGCGACATATTACATGACAGACCAGTTTTCAGATGGGGGAAAAAAAATCAATAATGTAGACTCCTGGGTTTTGCATGAAAATAGAAAGGAGCGAGTGTGACGAAGTTACCAAAAGAACTCATATTCTTAATATTCATAATATGTCGCCTTCTTTACAGGCATGCAAATATTCTTCTGTAATGTTATTTATTCATTAATTTTAGTGTATCTTTGTAGGGAATGGTCTTGTACATAATAATGCAGACATAATAAACTTGTATAACAATATTTGTACTACAGATAATATGGCGCCTAAGACTTTTGCACCGTACTGTGTAATTTATTTATTTATTAATTTATGAATTCTAACAATTGATATCACCTTTCAAGCCTGAACAAAGATGTGTTTTGTGTGATAAGGGGGTGACATTCCCTGCCATGATGGCTATGTGGGCTTGCTGGGCTCCTCCATTGGAACGAGCGCGTCTGATGACTATCTCAGGGGCAGGAGGAAATTTTGGTGCTTTCATTGCGTTCCCTCTCACAGGCTTCATATGTCACAGTCTGGGCTGGCCTGCAGTCTTCTACTGGTGTGGTAATTATAATAACTCTAATATCTTCACTTTAAACCCAATTAAACACTCAGGGTTTAAAAAAAAAAAAAAAATATATATAGTATATATATATATATATAATAATATGAATATATACCCAATTGATTTAATAACAGAAAAAATGGAGTGCAATGAAAAAAGACTGCACTAACTTTTGACACAATTTTACTCATCACTGAAATGGAAATTGGAATCTATTCTTACTTTTCGCCACCAGGGGGAGCAGGATGTCTTTGGGCAGTGCTGTGGTTCATCATGGTGTCAGATCAACCTCACTTACATCCAAGAATAAGTGACCAGGAAAAAGAATACATTGTCAACTCTATAGGTTCAGAGGTATTAAGTGCTTTTCAGTACATGTTTGAAATTATACTTACGGAAAGATATTAAAAATCCACCCCATTTTAGTCGCAAAGCTTGGCAGTCATTTGTGAACAGCATTATTATTTTTCTGATAAATATGTCTTCATAATCAGTAATGGTGGTTCTGGGTAATGTTTGAGAGGTTATATGCTGATTATAGTTACTGTTGTTTGTTTCTCTACTCTACAGGGAGGCACCCATGGTTGGTCAGTGCCGCTGTTGGCCATGGCATGCTCAGGCCCTCTCTGGGCCATCATCGTCTCACAGATGTGTTCTAACTGGTATTACTACACGCTGCTTACTTCCCTGCCTACGTACATGGACACAGTGCTGCACTTTGATCTACGCCAGGTAAGACTTTGTAAAGGTTTTAACCCACTGACCACAGCCTCTTAGAGCGTTAAATACTGTCCGTAAATGTGTCAACCACAGTTGGACTGACCAGCACTAATCACCTGACTTTCTCTTGCTCTTCTGCATAGAACGGCTTCCTGTCAGCGCTACCCTACTTAGGCAGCTGGTTGTTTTCCGTCCTCTCGGGTGTGCTCGCAGACCATCTTTTGGAGAAAAGGATACTAAGTGTAACCGCTATCCGCAAAATCTTCACTATTGCAGGTTAGTGACTGGGACTAACGGCGCTCTCGGGTATCATAAGATTGAGCTATATCAATGTTTAGTTTAATAGAATGGGAATAATCATAAAGCAGCTGTACAGAAATCCGAATATGATTTTAAGTCCATAATAAGCAACAATGACATAGAAAAACTTCATAAGATGACATGAGCAAGAAACCATGAAAGGAACCAGACGCTAAAGGAAACCCGTCCTCTTCTCGGTTTATGTCTTTTTGTGTTTCTACAGGTTTGGTTGTTCCAGCGATTTTCCTGATTGCTGTCATATACTCTGGGTGCAGTGGCGTCCTGGCTGTTACCTTTCTCACGTTATCCAACACATTCGGGGGCATCAGCGCAGCTGGAGTCTTCATTAACCAGATGGATATTGCTCCTCAGTATGGGCACAATGATCTCCTGAGATCACAAGCTTTTCTGTTTCATTTCCTGAGCTCTATTTAAAAAAATGTAGTCTGTATAGGAAACAGTGCGATTGATTTTTTTTTCAAGTAATGTTTATTTATTTGATGATTGAAAATGAATTTTCATATTCAATTTTCAATTCATATGAATTCCATTTTGAGATAAACAGCAACGTATTTATGAGCAACGTATTTATGAAATATTTATAGATTTCATAATATTTTAGCCAATATTTTTAGCATATATTTAAAGATTCAACGGTGCTTCGTTGGCCTGACAGATACTTACATACATATTGTCAAAGCTTAGAAATAAGGCACAAGAGGGCCTCTGAGTGGCGCAGTGGTTAAAGCGCTCGCCCTATCATCCGGAGGTCGCTAGTTCGAATCCCGGGTGGTGCTGTAACCTCTCGCAGCCGGAGGTCTAGAGAGAGCTGATTGGCCGAGCTCTCTCAGAGGGGAGGGATGAGAGGTACTTAGTGCTCCGACATTAACCATGGCTCTACAGTCTGTGAGCTCGCGCAGTCCTCCGAGTGTGTTACTCGGATAGTATATAGAATAGTATAGAAAGAGTAATAATAAATAAATAAAAGAGTACAGACATCTAATCAAAGATAACGTGACTTTCATGAACATAAAAAAAGAAGAAAAAGCAAATATACATACAGTACATGTACAATATAATGATAATAATAATAGTATTCAATTCAATTTTACTCATATTGCGCTTTTAACAATGTTCATTGTCTCCAAGCAGCTTCACAAAATGAAAAGAAAATGTATGGAATAGTAGTAATAATAATAATATTTTTGTTATTGCTGTTTGCACTGTACCTGTATATGTACAGTATATTATTTATAATATTGTATATACAGTAGTATATATACAGTAAACATTGACTGCATGAAAATATTTTACCAATATTTTACTGTTGCTTTCTTTTTCCTCTTTTTTTTTTTTTTATTCCATGTCTCAAGAGGTATGCTGGCATACTGCTCGGAATCACCAACACTTTTGGCACTATCCCAGGAATACTTGCACCAATTGCAGTGGGTCAACTTGTCAAAGATGTAAGCTAAGAACACAATTAAACACAATGTACACAATTAAACTTGGACTTGATTACAACAAACCACATGATGTTACAAACTCCTTTGATTTATGCTATTCCTTTCTCCTTAAAGCAATCTCTGACGGGCTGGAGGAACGTCTTCTATCTGTCAGCAGGAGTGAGTGTATTTGGTGCCTTATACTTCACACTGTTTGGCTCTGGAAAGATCCAATCTTGGGCGCTAAGGGAGAAGCTGACAGAAACAGAGACAGAGGGAAGGGAGTGTTTTGAAAATACAAAGTATTAAATGATTCACTTAAAGATTTTATTTTTTAAATGACTTCTATTAGGTAATGTTTTTATGATACTTGAAAAATGCAATATAATAAGAGAATATGGGAAAACAATAATGTAATGTGAAAATGTTATAATTTGTTTAGAGACTTGATGGTTGTCTATTCCAGTATAATTAATAATACGGTTAACGTTTATCTGAACATAAGGACCAGACCATGAGAATAACTGTTACCTCTTATAATACTGGAATGTCTATACATTCAATTTACAGTTACAGTTAGCTCCGACCGAGGCATTACATGAGTGGTGATCTAGCACTTAACAGCACTGCGTCATTTAACTATAGAACATGTATCACTTCATGTCTCAGATGTTTTAACAATTGTTAATTACACTAAATGTCGGTTGCCAGTGTGGGTGAAAGTAGGTCTGCAGCACTAGAAAGAGGGGAGAGCAGCTGCCTGCCAAAACCCACATTCAAAGCTAGTCACGTAAGCACTTTCAGAAAGAAAACACATCTGATAACGTTACGTCATCTTAAACAACACTTTGTCTCAGTAACAGTAATTGCTTGCAAGTCATTCCAAATCACCTCTAAACCATCCAGGTTGTTCTGTTCACGGCTAGTGCAAGCTACAAAGCTAACTAGCAAAGGCACGTCTTTGTGTTTAGAACAAGAGATTATAATTTATACAACATGTAGCGCACAAATCTTTTACTTATAAGGCTATTTGAGACTCAAACCCAGAACCTTGAAGTTAGCTGATATTCTAAAGTGGGATACGTTTTTTGGGACCGTCAACCACCTCCATAGTTTATTTTCCTTACGTTTTAGCTACCTATAACCAATACACAAATGTAACTACTTTCAGCCCTGCTAACTACACCAGATGTCATCAGTGAGTCACTACCAATCACGAAAGTGTGCGTGTTTATGACAAAAATAATCATATAAACAAACAGATGATAATCTGTTGATAATAAAGTGCCTCGTGCCTACAGCCTCATCACAACCACAAGTTGATATTCAGTAAAATCCTACTTTATCACTCAGCACTGGCATGCTTACTATCAGCAATTTTTTAAAAAAACCACAAACTGTTATGTAGTATATATATATATATATATATATATATATATATATATATATATATATATATATAACAGTCCATTTCCAAACTTTTAAAATGTTTATTATGCTATTATACTGTATACAACAATTGTAGCATTAAAA
Organism: Clarias magur; assembly: GCA_013621035.1. Lineage (NCBI taxonomy): Eukaryota > Metazoa > Chordata > Actinopteri > Siluriformes > Clariidae > Clarias > Clarias magur. Next base: position 3,528,388 of record QNUK01000012.1, read on the forward strand.
AATTGGAAGTTTGCGAACAATTTTTTAATTTGTTATTTTATCAATCTGCTGTATGAAAACATTCGATTTTTGTACTGGTTTTAATTACTGTGATATTTTGTTTGTTTAATGGATATTTTAAACTTTTTGAATATAATTAATTCAGTGCATTGTGATAAATGTAAGATTTAAACATTACGATTTTTTTAACAGTAGGAAAGTATCTGATATTCAGTATACTGTATGTGAAGGCACATAAGTTAATTAGCTTCTGTTCCTCCCGTGATATTTATTAGTTATTTTGTTCACCTGGATATTTTGAACTATCATAACAGAGCTTGGCCATGTGCTATGTTTATTTTTAAATACCATGATTAATTAAAACCTTTTATTTATATGAACAAAAATAGAAAAAAAAAATGGTAGCGCATTGTGGCACAGCTTGTCACATGATCAGACCAAGAACATGTGATCCAGAAGGGAACCAGTCAAGGGAAGTAGTATTTATGCACATCACAAAGCAGCTGCAAAAACAGGACAATTTATTTATTCAGTAATATAACTGAATAAACTGGTACTGCTAGTGATTTTAGTACTACTGTTTACACAGCCTAATCATTTAATAAGCAGCTTTTTAATGTATTGGTTGGCACGAAAATTAAAGTACTTAATGCTGAAATACTTATGGAAGAGTTCACCTGATAATAAATGTTAAAAGAATGTTGAAGGAATGTTTGTGAATTTAATGCTTTTTCCCAGGCTTGTATTCTGCTGTGGATGACACACTACTAATAACTCCCAGTTTAAGTTGCTATGGAAACAATAACTTGGTTAGAATAAAAGAGCTTATTACACATTTATTTACACCTAGGGACAATTTATCTTAGCCAGTCCACCTACTAGCATGTTTTGAAATGTGGGAGGAAATCAAAATCCCAAAGAAACCCTTATGGACACCTGGAGCACATACACAGTACATTCACATAGACAGTAACCAGAGCTCAGGCATCATCCACGGCACATATCGAAATGTTTTATTCTTCTTGTACGTCAGTAATTTGGTCTCTGATCAGCTTCTTTTTTTTAAGTTATTGAGACAAATAAAATGCCTGTTGGTAATAAAGCACAAAGTCCCAAAGAGTTTCCCATGTCGAAATAATAATGGCTGATTGTTAAAAAAGAGTTGAAACTAAGGAGCTCTTCCAAAAATGCGTTTAAAAAAAAGGTCTTACTACTAAAACAATAGCACAGTGTGACTCTATAACGGGCAACAACACATACACCACAAAGATAGACCTGAAATATTTTTACTTCTTATTATAGTCATATTGTAAATGTTTCTCTTGTGTATGCATGTGTAATACATGTGCAGTGAAGCTACCACTTGTTTTAAATTGACATTGTAAAGGTACAATGATGACATATGATACATTTTTAAATATTTACCATCTATCTTCTTTAATGCAATCATTGCGTTAAGGTGCGGCCAAGTGAATATAGGATATGCACAAAAAAAAAGGTGTACAGAAAGTGCATTAGAAAACTGAAAAATTACTCACATTAAGTACGGTAACAAACTGCACCATAAGATAAATTGAGTTGCGATCAGACTATTCAGACTCTTCATAAAGAGCAGCAACAAGCTGCATTAAAACTTCTGCAACGAAACAACCAATAAATAAATACAATGTAAAAAATTTTTTACAGAATGCCCCAACTTCATGGTTATTATTTCATCGAGGATGTGGATGAAGGTGGCTTAAAAATCATGTCCTAATCTAAGGTGTTTATTGCAATACTAATTCCAGCAGTGTCTGTATTAAACCTTGATTAATTCCCTGAGTGCCAGTGCTTAGATGAGTTGAACTTCTGTCTTGTTGGTGAAGTATGAGATCCTTTAGTAGTCCATTCTGAGACTCCTGCATCTCTGTGAACATTGCCATTTGCCTGGCCCATTGCTCTCGTGCTTCCTCCATTGTCTCCTTTCTTAAGCGCTTTTCATGTTGCCTCTGCTTGAGGAGATAAAGTTCTCCCCTCTCTTTCAAGGTTCCGGCGATTTCTTTAAAACACTCTTTCATGTCCTTTGCTATTTGTTCCTTCTGTAAACATGCACGTCAGAAAAATACCATTGGTTAAAACCATTTTAAAACGGTTTTAAAGCGGTTAAAATGGTTTATATTTTATCAATCTAAATTTGTAGTGACTAGTATAACGAGTATGCGGAGCTAGCAAGATCAAACTCACCTACATGACTATCATGTATGTATTTCTGGGTCTCTGGGCTGTTTTCGGTGATGGGATTCACCATAAGAGTTCTCACAAGATAATTTTGAGATTCTAATGATTCTTTAAACGTGGCCATTTGCCTAGCCTATTCGTTTACCGTCTTCCTTAAGCACTCTTTATATTGCCTCTGCTCCAGGAGACGAAAGTGCTTCCTTTCTTCAAAGTCTCTGTCCATTTCAGTGAATAACTCTTTCATGTCCTTCACCATTTGATCCCCCCCTTGATACTTTCTTGGCACTTTTATTCGGTGGTGACTGAGGAGATAGAGGAGATTCTGGGGAAAAATATGGATTTAAAGTAAAGATAATTTAGTATATAATAAACATGTTGTGTATTTCACAATAATGTACTGCTTGTGCATGTTTCATATACATCACTTAAGCATTAACAAAACCAACATGAAACAATTTTTAAGCGTGCAAATAGTCGTTAACGGAAAACTATTTAGCAGTTCAGGCTTGAAACATCTTTATCCTTTAGTTACATATGCTCTAAATCCTGTTACCCAAAAAAAATCACCCTATGTAGTCATATGATCAGGAAGCCTGATCTGAATTTATAAAGATCATGAGAAGTAGAAATGCAAAATATCTCATTCTTTTGTCTCTATTATATCCGATGATATTATAATAACAACTGCTAAGGCAACTTTTCAAGTAAAGCCCTGTTACCCAAATAACTGAAATGTAATTGTGAATAATTTAATATAAAATAGATGGTTTAGTGGTTAGTACTGTCGCTTGCACCTCCAGGGTCAGGGTTTAATTATACTGTATATAACAAATGGGACATTGTGGTGCTGGGGTAAGCACTGTTGCTCATACCTCTAGGGTTAGAGCATCAAATCCTCCCCCTGGTCTCATTGTGTGTGTGTGTGTGTGTGTGTTTGTGTTCTTCCAGTGCTTTGTGGGTTCCTTCCAGGTATTTGTTTTCGCCACAATCCAAAGACATTAGTTGTTGACTGATTGGTCTTTCCACTTTTCCTGTAGTGTACAGTTTGATTTGGTGTATATGTGGGTGTGTGCTTGTGCCCTGTGATGAGTTGGTGCCTCACCCTATGACAATTTAGAGAAAAAGATATTTACAAAATGGTTTGCATGTGTACAAATAGGTCAAAATCAATTAAGTATTAGATGTTATAAGTTATGTCCAATTTTTAACAGTTATAATTATAAAATGTGTTAAGAGCTTTGCATAAAATTGCAAAAAATATAAATAAAAAATTGACAAATTACATTTCTAAACAAATAAGCTTTTGCATTTGTCCAGTGCTCTTCATCTAGTGTCCTTTGACTCAGAAACAATTGTATTTTAAAAATAAAACTCGTTTTATGTTTATGTTACAGTTACATAACAACAATTACATATCTTTAGTGGATGATATGTATTTAATATTATTAACTGTACTTAATGATTGTTTTATGATTTTTGTAAGATATTGATGTTAGTGTGAATCAGATTTATTTTATGGAAAAAAAGAATTAGATGAAAAGTATACGGTCCTGCTTTGAAGTATGATCAAAGTAACAAGGCATTTCTTTGAACTTGGCCTTTAAAAAAAAGAATGACACAATAAATATTTAACTTTAAAATAAGAAAATGTATTTCATGATTGAAAGTACATACTATATTTTCTGAAGGTGTACAAATTATGTGTCTGTTATGTTTATTTAAATGATTTAGGCATCAGGAAAACTAAGTGCCAGCACTTTCCACCATTTCTGTAGAATGACTCTTATAAAATCAGTCTTTTCTCTTAAAGCCCAGCGCTCTTTAAGTCATTTACTCGTACACCACGGCTTCCCGAACTGTGCCGTTTGGCTGCCGAATTATTTCTTCTTCTGATGGACAGCAGCTCCTTCGTTTCAGAATATTGCCAATTCCAGGCATTTTATATTCCTTTGAATATATAATCACAATATATTAATGGCTATTATTTGGCTTACCACAAACAGTGATGTGTCGTTCACGCAAGAGTCGACTCTTTGATCTGGTTACTAATAACCGACCAGCATAGGTGCGACTTTTAAATGTTCCGTTTCTTCCGTTACTCATTCACACACTTTTTTTTTTTTTTTTGTAGATGTAACAAAAAAAAAACGGTGCTTCTATTACATTGTACCTTAATAAAGTAAGGTGTTTATGAGGCAGCATGCTTGAAGCATTGTTGAACTCACTCGGTTTTCAGCATCAATACAAATGAATCGTTTGAATGATCACTTGCAGCAGATATAATATAATATTAATGCTAATTTAAAAACATGTAGATATATTTTCATTGACTTCTAATATAATATTTTCAATGAATAACAATTACTGGTTAATCTATCACAGACTTTCCGAATTTTAATAAGAAAATGCCAAGGATCAGTTTAGTGAGCCGAAGGAATCGACTCTTCTTTGTCTGCTGAGTCAAATGGCCTGACTCAGTGAAAAGAGCCGAAATCCCCATGGCTAGACTTTAAGCTCGTCGCAGGAAAAATGCGTCACGAAACGTCACTGTCATACCCGGGAACGTCACTGATTAACATTTCTTCCTCCTGCTCCTTTTCCCTCTCTGTCCCTTTCTTTGTCGTTCTGTCTGTCCCTATTTCCCCCTTCAGTACTCCCTATATCATTATTTTCCTTATTGTTTTCTTTTTTTCTTTTTCCTTTCTGTTAATTATCCTCCACTACTGCATTTTTCTCTTTCTCCATCTAGCATTTTTAAGTTCATACCTAGTTCCCATCCTAAAAAAATACATTTTGTCCTAATAGTTTGATTAAAGTTAGAGAAGGCATCCAATATCATAATCTACACCCACCCTGATCAACAAATGAGGATATATTGTGTGCGGTTTTATTTTATTTTTTGTTTAATGTGAAACATACATTGCTTCTTAAAAAGGTTTCCACTTACAGTGATCTCTGATAGAATGTTTACCATTTGGGTGTCAGGGTAAACACAGAGCTATTAAAGTTTAAAGTCCTGTACATACATGTTTATCTCTTACACGTGGTACTTTCCCAAGTCTATAAAGGCAGAAATGTTCCATGCTGCTAAACTATTACATGTTTCTAAAACACACACATTATCATTTTTAGTAGAATATTGTTTCAGGATAAAGGTATTTCGCACTTTGTATATCCTGTTTTTGTTAATATATGTTCCACATTATGACTAGTATAGTTGGGTTTTCGTGATTTATCTTCTCTTCTGGAAACCTAATAATAAAATTATTCATTCCACTAATCCTGACATTTAAACACCTAACATGATGGTTGTAAATTTTGTACATGAGACTGATTAATAGAGACTGTCTTTTTAAACACATATATTTGCCTTGTAATATTTGGAAAAATCACTTTCATAAAATATTAAATATATTTGTTAAATTGATTAAATTAAATTGTAGTAGGAAATGTGTAACCACAAATTGTGGAATACTGAATATTAGTAGCAATATAAAAAAACAGGTTTTGACTTATCTTGTGTCTTGTGGAGTGCCACGGTTTACCCCTTCACAGTTGTAAAACACATGAAAAAGAATCCCTTTTGCACATTAATGGGACTTATTTGCATTCTCAGGTTCTCAGACAGAATCCTAGGGTGCTCACACATGCAAGTGAGTAGTACCACCATCGGTAATCACACCCAAATGCTCTGTGGAATGTGTGAGTAAATTAGCAAGTGTGAGCATTTCAATTCTTGCTGTTTGGGCAGAGGAGGGTGGGGTTGACCAACTGGAATTGCGCTTACTTGCAAAGTTTTGGGATTTCATTCTCTTTGTAACAGCTTCAGATCCCAGGTGTTAGTAAGACTGCATCTTATATTTATCTCTACTTATCTTATCTGTCAGAGGGGCAAGTTGTATAACTACAGTATCTTGACAGAGACAAAGTTTAATTATATATTTTTCATCCCATATTTGTCACTTGCCACAGGGGTTTTTCCCATTCCATTCCAAGACTAGTTTACATTTGAATATGGTTCTTTGCTTCAAAACAAGTTAATTTTAATAATAAACTTTCTTGAGTTTAACTGACTTGCTTTGTGTAAATGTCCTAGAGGAAAATAGAAGGTTGAGGCCCTTCCTTTCCAAATACATGACTCAACATTGAAGGCCTGCCAGCACTTGACCTAGATCCAGAGTACCATGTGTCATTTTACATGCCAGTCAAATAGTCAAAGTTTACAGTGGACTATGCTCTTGCTATATGAAGTGAAACAGTTTCCCAACACAATTTTGATAACAGACCATTATCTTAGGGCAAATATGTTGGTTTGACAGTAAGGTCTGTTTTCAGTGCTGGTAAAAAAAAGAAACTTGAGCAGGGAAGGTGAGACTCATAAGCAAGGTGAAGAGACTGGTGCCATTCACACAAAAACAACTTTCCATTGAGAATAGGAAAAAAGTTAAGGCAGAAGAAGGCACAGTAACTGTTGTTTCAAGTACAGTATATTAATCGTTTATGCGTCTGCTTTGGCGCTCCACTTCTGCGATAAATTCTTATCAGTGTTAGTCATATGACTGCCCTTTCAGACCACACCATGTAACTCTTTCGTTCATACTTTTCCGCTGTCCTACATATTTAACTGACATCTGTGTCTTAAAATGGCCCTGCCCTTCATTATCATATAGATTAGTTAGCAATTAAATTAACTCTAACTTTATTTAATGTCTGTAAAGTGAAGCTCTGCAGGAACTCATTCTAAATGAAACACAAAAGCAAGAAAAGCATATGCTGACTAATCACGGTTAATATAATTGTTGTTGAAGGGATGGAAATAAAAACATTCAAAATATTTGGTCATTTAAAGCGTTTTGTTTATGGAAAGTGAGCCTCTGGGTTATGGAAAGCCTCTGCATTATACTGCACATTGTGGAGGTTACTGCTTATCATTTCTTTCTCTTTCTCTCTCTCCCACTCACACACACACAAACACATGCACCTTTTCCTATCTACAGTTTTCCACACTTTAAGGAGTAACAAAGTAATAAGAAACTCTTATTTATGTTTTGTGTAAATTAAAAAAAACATGCAGACTGAATGACTTTTCTTATGAGTAAACTTTTATAACATGAATGTATGAATAAATCTGGTTTATCAGGTCTGGTGGCAAGTCTCTCCTTTAACGACATTCAATTGATGCATGCTTTCATATGTTGCATGTTGCCTGTCTTTTTGTACTCCCTGCTGTCTTAACATTTTGGGAATACTTAAAAAGCTACTACATTCAGTTAAACTTGTACTGTATTAAAAAAAGCAACGAAACAAAAAGAAAAAAGGAAAATTTGCATTTTTCACATTTAATACTTTGCATACATGCTTTAACTAGTTTAAGGTGTTAGAAGCTTGCTCCATTGACTCCCGGTTGGGCACTTTAGAAGTCATTTGTCTTTTAAAAAAAAGTAATAGTTTTTATTGCATTTCTTTCTATTTTTTGATGAGCCTGTATATGTTGTAATAATAATTTTAAATCATTTACAATTAAAGCACATGTTGTACATATCTTTGGAGTTTTTTCAATAAGGTACATATAATATCTAGCTTAAATATGATCAATTCTTCATAGTTTACTGTTTTAGATTGCCAACAGACCTTAGCAACAAATAGTCCAATACCCAAAGCAGATTTTGATTAAATATTAACAAGTGTTGCATTAATAACCTGTCACTTGATAGCAACAATAATAAAAAAAATTACATTCTGTGTAGCATGGTGGTAACTTTTAAACTGCCACTGCATGGGCCTGGAGTGTATGAGACTGTGCATGCTCAATCTATGTCTGACTGAAAACGACAGCTGTTGGTTAGGTCTGTAAACTAGGGAGGCAAAAGAGAGTTGAGAGGAGGCTCACAGGGATGCCAGCTGCTTGAAATAGGTCCATTAAAAAGTGATGGAGACTACGAGGCACTCGGCATAGCGTGGGACCAGTAGGCTAATATACTGTAGGTTGGTAATATTAGAATGTCTTTATAAAACAGAAATTCCAAACAGATTTCAGCATAGTTTCAACAGTAAAATAAATCGGATTTTTAAGCAAGACCTAATCAATTTGGGCTTTGATTTAATAAAGTATGTTAATTGAGGAGAACCCCCACAGTGCCCTTGTCTGAAGATCACGTTTGAATGTGAATACAATGTGAAGGTGTAACTTTGGGAGGAGACCCAGAGTAGACAATGGTGATTCATCTTCTATTATCAGCCAAGTGTTTTCGAATGTAAATACCTGATTGTGAATACAATGTGCATTCAAAAAGTCTGCAAGCAGTTTCAATATCTGTAAACCTTTGTTATTTGCAAAGCTATGGTATGCAGGTATAGGTATCACAGTGAGGACAGTTTTCAGCATCATCCCCAAATATATCCAGTACACTTTAGGTTGCTCAAGCCTTTATGTGAGCCCATCCCTTAAAGCACGAGTCATGTGTCCTGCTTTGACATATAGAGTACATACTAAACATGGCAGCATGCCCTATACAGGCTTCAGAATTCATACTTAGGCAGAGTGTCTAAGAGCTGTAAGTCTATTGGGTGCTCAAAGAGGAAGGCTTATTTACAAACTAATGCAGAGATAATGCATTAACAATTTAAAGTGAAACCCAACACAAAGGCTCACTCGACATGTCACATTAAAATTCTTTATGCTTACATTATATTAAAAAAATCTGATAATCACATCCGGTCGTTATATAAAAAAATGAGGGATGCAAACATAATTGCATCCACATTTTTGTCTTCGAATATTTTAGGTGATACTTCAGTGGGTCAAGCCCGGAATCTGTGAAGCACATTGATGATGTCACAGAGACGAGGCGGGGAGATTTTGCTGTGAAAATACGTGCGATTTGCGGGTCAGTGCGGGAGGAGGGGAGGAAACCCGACCGCCTACTTGCATATAAAATCCGAGTCCCAGGCATTTTTCGGTCTCTTTCTGTTAACCTGGCATAGGGGAGCAGCTGCTGCGGAGTAATCGCCAAACCTTGGTAAGTGGTTCCTATTGCCAATTAAAAATGGCCTGGTATTTCTTTTCCTTCCTAGAAATGATGCCGTTTAAAGCTTGATTTGTACGTGTTACAGTTATGATGCAAATGACTTCCGTTTTTTTTTGAAGGATGTAGTGTTGGAATGTTGGATAAGTTTATTCAAAACATTCGTTTAATGGGCTGTTTGGTGATCTGATTAGTATTTTTCTTGTCGATGTGTATCTTGAAACTCGTTTTTAGTTGTTAATTGGCCAGCGATATTTTTTTAATAATTGCCGGTTCACCTCGTACAGAACAAAGGCTCCGAGTCAGTTAGGAGTCTCTCAGGCCTGTGAGAGAATGTGTAAAATATGGCGGTTGACGTTTAAATACATTTTAAATATATATACATTGTATGTAATGCGTCCTTTTTATTTAGTTGTCTTGTTCGAATTTTTTTCTGTAAATCTTACGTGGCCCTAAACACGTGTCCCTGGCGTGTGGCCGGCCTACAGGTTAAGTTAGGCCCTGACTCTCTAGTCTTCTCATCAAGGCGTTGTAGGTAAATCTTGACGAAATATAACACATGCTATTATAAACTTATATTTATAAATTAAAACATAATTTCTTCCCCCCCACAGAAACTTAAGAAATCATGGGAAAGGAAAAGACCCACATTAACATCGTGGTTATCGGCCACGTCGACTCTGGAAAGTCAACCACCACCGGCCATCTGATCTACAAATGTGGAGGCATCGACAAGAGAACCATCGAGAAGTTCGAGAAGGAAGCCGCTGAGGTGAGTTAGCTACAGTTTAGATGAAAATTAAGTTCTGACTCACTTGAGCCAAGATGGCGCCCGAACCACGCGTTATGGTGCGTGTGAGCCGGCAGGGTGTGGGGGTGGGAGGGGCTTGCGCATGCGTGGTGACGTAGTTAGCTGTAATGGCGCTCACGGCTGCGCGTGTGAGCCGGTCCCCGACTGCCCGCCCCCCCATTCTCCTCCAACACACTGTTCTAGAATTTTAATAATTCTTAATGTGCTTTGTCATGAAGCTTTTTCTAATAAAATTTGGTCTTTAATTTCAGATGGGTAAGGGCTCCTTCAAGTATGCCTGGGTGTTGGACAAACTGAAGGCTGAGCGTGAGCGTGGTATCACCATCGACATTGCCCTCTGGAAGTTTGAGACCAGCAAGTACTACATTACTATTATTGATGCCCCTGGACACAGAGACTTCATTAAGAACATGATCACTGGTACCTCACAGGTATGTGCCTTGATTTATTTTGCTGTTTTCTTAACCTGGGGAAGTGTTGCAACCACTGAAGCTTATTCTTTCTCCATTGGTTCCTTCTCTAGGCTGACTGTGCAGTGCTGATTGTTGCTGGTGGTGTTGGTGAGTTCGAGGCTGGTATCTCTAAGAACGGACAGACCCGTGAGCACGCCCTCCTGGCCTTCACCCTGGGAGTGAAGCAGCTTATCGTTGGAGTCAACAAGATGGACTCCACCGAGCCCCCATACAGCCAGGCTCGCTTTGAGGAGATCACCAAGGAAGTCAGTGCTTACATCAAGAAGATTGGCTACAACCCTGCTGCCGTTGCTTTCGTCCCAATTTCTGGATGGCACGGAGACAACATGCTGGAGCCCAGCACAAACGTGAGTTTAAGTGTAAATCTTCTGTATTGAATTGCTGTTGTTGTACAGGTGGCTGATGGCTAACTGGCTTTTTTTCTGTGGTGTAGATGGGATGGTTCAAGGGATGGAAGATTGAGCGCAAGGAGGGAAATGCCAGTGGAACCACCCTCCTGGATGCCCTGGATGCCATCCTGCCCCCAAGCCGCCCAACTGACAAGCCTCTCCGTCTGCCCCTGCAGGATGTCTACAAAATCGGAGGTTTGTGGGTTTAAAAAAAAAAATGTACAAGCATGTGTATGACCCTTCAAATAGCTCACTTGGCTGTTTATGTCTTCAGGTATTGGAACTGTACCCGTGGGCCGTGTGGAGACTGGTGTTCTCAAGCCTGGCATGGTTGTGACCTTCGCTCCAGTCAATGTGACCACTGAGGTCAAGTCTGTTGAAATGCACCACGAGTCCCTCCCTGAGGCAACCCCTGGTGACAACGTTGGCTTCAACGTGAAGAACGTGTCTGTGAAGGACATTCGCCGTGGTAACGTGGCTGGAGACAGCAAGAACGATCCACCCATGGAGGCTGGCAGCTTCAATGCTCAGGTTGGCCTACTGCTATTCTCTCGTCTTCAAATGTTACTTTAGCCTGGATCTTGTGCTAGCAAAGACTAACCTTCCTTTCTTTGCCCTGTAGGTCATCATCCTGAACCACCCTGGTCAGATCTCTCAGGGCTATGCTCCAGTGCTGGACTGTCACACTGCTCACATTGCCTGCAAGTTTGCTGAGCTTAAGGAGAAGATTGACCGTCGTTCTGGTAAGAAGCTTGAGGACAACCCCAAGAACCTGAAGTCTGGAGATGCTGCCATTGTTGAAATGATTCCTGGCAAGCCCATGTGTGTTGAGAGCTTCTCCACCTATCCTCCTCTTGGTAAGTATTCTAACGTACTTGTTGCGTAGTGGGAGACTTCTGTTTCTTGCCTTGTGTGCGTTTCGACGTGACTGACACAGTGGTCCTCTCTTGTTCTTCAGGTCGTTTTGCTGTGCGTGACATGAGGCAGACCGTAGCCGTCGGCGTCATCAAGAGTGTCGAGAAGAAGGCTCCTGGTTCTGGCAAGGTCACAAAGTCTGCACAGAAGGCTGCCAAGGCGAAGTGAATTCTCATTCCAGTTGTTTTAAAGGTGGTGGGGCGTCCTTCCCCATTTCCTGGAATTTCTCTAAACCTGGGCACTCTACTCAAGGACTGGCTAATGCTGATTAAAACTCATCGAAAAAATTTTCGCAGGAAAGGATAATTGTTGTGGCATCACTGTTTGACAGATGGCATCTTTTTGAGTTGTTAATTTGAGTTGAATGGTTTAGATCTGCACCTGTTGCCACAGTTAAAATTGGAAAGAAAGCTGCTGAGAAATTAATAAAGGTATTAAAAATTGCACAATGTGTGTGGGTTTTTTTTTGTATGGAACCTGCTGCTAATGCAGCTCAGCTGTAACATGTCCTTGCTTCTTGTCTGCTGTGCTTCTGATGGTGTTAAATTTATGTCCAATCATGGCTGTGTATGCCTGCTGTGCCAACCAATGATGCCCCCGTTTTATTCGTATCGTAGATCAAGTGTCCAGGCACTGGTACCCTCCCTAACTTGTTGAAGCAGTATAAATTAGGACGGTCAGTGTGACTCGGTCCTTTTTATCCAGCTTTACTTTGGGGTGTTTAGGCAAGTACCGGGATTTGGTAAGTTGCTAGACTTACAGTTCAACTTTTTGATGGGGCTAATGCATATAGAGGGAGGGTACATGTGTAAAGTCGGAGTATGTTGTGGTTTTTGTCTAGCTTCAGATGCCTTAAACGGGTTGGGGTGTGATAATATTCAAAGGCGTGATAATTGGATTTCAAAGTTAAATTTTTTTTTTTTTTATTGAATATTGGTTACAATGTATCTATTTGGATAGTATATGATTGTAAACATTTGGTTACAAACCGTAAAGCTAGAGAAGTTTAGACAGGGGGTCTGATGGGCAGGGGAGTGAAACGCTTGTTTTGCTTCTGTGTATTAGTCTTTTTGCGCGATATTGTCATTGAGAACGTGCGAGCTGTCGGGTTTATTCCAGTGCTTTAAACAACATGGCCGGCGCGCGCACACACGAGCTCCAACGGCTCAACATGGAGGATACAAGAGAGGGTGGGGGAGCCGGGCTGAGTCACACTTCCCTTTGATCACACTTGTACACGGGAGGGGTTATTACTAAAGAGCCGAAAAACCTGTTCATCAGTCTTTCCCTAATTCCGGATTTAAGTCATAATCTCGCAGGACTGGAAATGTGCTTGTACGGGTGGCAGGAAATCCGGACACGAATACAGTTCCTTTACCACACGGTCCATGGTTTTACGTTCTCAATGACGCTTAAAAAAAAAAAAACCCCGATGACTCGGCTTCAAATCTCAGGGACCTAAACGTCTTTGAGTTGCTTAGGTTGATTTCTAAGCTCATAGTTTATATATACGCTATTATATAAAAAAAAAATAAAGATCACCACAGAACGTTGACGCTTTACGTGAAGCGTCAATGTCAGTCATTTTGACCGTTGTAAAGAAATCCGACTCATGTCAATAACGAAACCCGTGTTTCTCCACAGTAAATCGCCAATATGGGTAAGGAAAAAATCCACATCAACATCGTGGTTATTGGTCACGTCGACTCCGGCAAATCCACCACCACCGGCCACCTGATCTACAAATGCGGAGGAATCGACAAGAGAACCATTGAGAAATTCGAGAAGGAAGCAGCTGAGGTGTGGTTGCACACGGACATTCGGTGGTGCTATGAATAAACCGTGAATACATGGGAAAAGCATGCTGCTTGTCTTTTTATGGGTGCGCCGCGCTAACGCCTGAGCGTGCAGTAAGAGCGCCCTCTGCTGACCAGTTAGTTACTGAGCAATTTTGAACAGTCATGTTTATTACTGGTTAAACATTTTATTAGTTACTGAGTAAATGGCTTTAATTATTATTAGCTACACAGTGATACATTTTTATTATTGTTCGTTACACTGTATTTAATTTCATTACGATTAGTAACACAGCGGCAACACGTTGGCTTAGTGGTTAGCACTTTCGCCCTTGCACCTCCAGGGTCTGGTTTCGATTCCCACCTCAGGGTCTGTGTGTATGAAGTTTTCATGCTCTCCGGGAACTCCCTGTTTCCTCACACAGTCCAAAGACGTGCAGGATAGGTTAATTGGTGTACCTTGATAGTGTATGTGTGTATGTGTGGCACTGCGATGGATTGGCACCAGGTCCTGGTTGTACCCAGCCTCATGCATTAAGTTTACTGGGAAAGGCTCCAGGCCCCAGTTACCCTGTATAAAGGATAAAGTGGTATGGACGAGGCGCGACACGACGCTACATGGTGTATAATTTCACTATTATTAGTTACACTGCGTATCATTTGGTTATTATTAGTTACACTGTGTATAATTTAATTATTATTAGACTCACAGTGTATAATTTAATTATTATTGGTTACACAGTGTATAATTTAAAAACAAATTCTAACACTTTGAAATTGCATTGCACGACCGGAAACACATGTTCTTTGCAACTAGATGGGTAAGGGCTCCTTCAAGTACGCCTGGGTGTTGGACAAACTGAAGGCCGAGCGTGAGCGTGGCATCACCATCGATATCTCTCTTTGGAAATTTGAGACCAGCAAGTACTACATTACTATTATTGATGCCCCTGGACACAGAGACTTCATTAAGAACATGATCACTGGTACCTCACAGGTATATGCCTTTTTAAAACATAAAAAAAAAAAAAATCCTACATGAAAAATAATTTTTGCATAGTAGTAGGAAACATGCAAGCCATTGTATCCCAAATTCATTCATTCATTCATTGGTTCGTTCGTGACAGGCTGACTGTGCAGTGTTGATCGTTGCTGCTGGCGTGGGTGAGTTTGAGGCTGGTATCTCCAAGAACGGACAGACGCGCGAGCACGCCCTTCTGGCCTTCACCCTGGGAGTGAAGCAGCTTATCGTTGGAGTCAACAAGATGGACTCCACGGAGCCCCCATACAGCCAGGCTCGCTTTGAGGAGATCACCAAGGAAGTCAGTGCTTACATCAAGAAGATTGGCTACAATCCTGCTACCGTTGCTTTCGTCCCAATTTCTGGATGGCACGGAGACAACATGCTGGAGCCCAGCACAAACGTGAGTTAACTATAAATCTGTTTTATATACAGATTTATAGTTATATTTATATCTGTTTGTTGTACAGGTGGCTAATGGCTAACTCTGGCTTTTTTTCTGTGGTGTAGATGGGATGGTTCAAGGGATGGAAGGTTGAGCGTAAAGAAGGCGGTGCCAGTGGAACAACTCTCTTGGAAGCCTTGGACACCATCCTGCCTCCATCTCGCCCCACTGACAAGCCTCTCCGTCTGCCCCTGCAGGACGTCTACAAGATCGGAGGTGAAAAACAATCTGCGTTTTATATGTTAGAAAACAAATGAACAAATTAATTAACCTATTAAATTTTTTGTGTATATATCTATAATAATTTTTTTTTTTTTTATCTCTCTCAGGTATTGGAACTGTACCTGTGGGCCGTGTTGAGACTGGTACGCTAAAGCCTGGCATGGTTGTGACCTTTGCCCCAGTCAACGTCACCACTGAGGTGAAGTCTGTTGAGATGCACCACGAGTCTTTGGCTGAGGCTGTGCCTGGTGACAACGTTGGCTTCAACGTGAAGAACGTGTCTGTGAAGGACATCCGCCGTGGTAACGTGGCTGGAGACAGCAAGAACGACCCACCCATGCAGGCTGACAACTTTACAGCTCAGGTTGGACATGATCAATAATTTTAGTCAACGAGTCTAGCAGACTAGATTCAATACGAAGACTTAAAATGAACTTCTATGAGAAATATAAACAGCGTAGGTAATGGCCTTAAGAATGACATTTATTTATGAATCAGTTATGTAGTTTCTACTTAAAGCTAAAATTTGTATTTAGAACTAAGTAGAAACAGCCAATGACTGTTGGAACTATTTTGGATTTTTATGAAAAGACTCCTGGGTAAAGCCTTCTCATGGAGCCGGGTAGTGTTCTGGCACCTAAATTAACTTCCTCCAGATGTTTTCGACGGCTTAGTCACTGTCTTTAAAGGGTGTCTGGTCTGTGTGTATGGAGTTTGCATGGTTTTCTCATGCTTAGTTGGTTTACATGTTGGAGACATGTAGATTAGGCTAACTGGCATTCCCAAATTGCCTGTAGTGCGTGTGAATGTGTCAGTGTTGACCGGAGGTCCTACCATGGTGGTAAAATAGGAATAAATACAGTCCAATGGTAATCACCATTGGCCTCCACGGTCCCTAGTCGGACTACAGAGGCTCATGGATGGATTATATTTAATAAATAATTTACTTTAACCATTGGAATAAAATCTATTGTCGGATGTAGAAAACAAGGCCCTCAACCGTTTTCTTTTTTTTCCTTTCAGGTCATCATCCTGAACCATCCTGGTCAGATCTCTCAGGGCTACGCTCCAGTGCTGGACTGTCACACTGCTCACATTGCCTGCAAGTTTGCTGAGCTTAAGGAAAAGATTGACCGTCGCTCTGGTAAGAAGCTTGAGGACAACCCCAAGAACCTGAAGTCTGGAGATGCCGCCATCATCGTTATGATCCCTGGAAAACCCATGTGTGTTGAGAGCTTCTCCCAGTACCCACCACTGGGTAAGTAGAGTAATCGAGGATGCTTCTTTGTACATAAACCTCTGCCATCTTGACTCATTCGAGCTATTTGTTTCAGGTCGTTTTGCTGTGCGTGATATGAGGCAGACCGTTGCCGTTGGCGTAATCAAGGCTGTTGACAAGAAAGCCGCTACTGGCGGCAAGGTAACCAAGTCTGCTCAGAAGGCCGCCAAAACCAAATGAACCCCTCCATCAGACACCCAAGGCATGTGTAGAGTCTCCCATCCTGCAGTGTCTCAGAACCTGAACTTCCTTCTTAAGGACTGGTTAAAGCTCATAACAGCCCATCGCAAAAGCTTCCGCAGGAAAGAAGGGATCTTTTTTTTTATTATTAAATCATCTTAGGAGAAAACTATTTAAAAAAAATAAAATGATTATTAATAAGAAATTGATTTGAGTGTTTCTGCTTGATTCATATCATCACTCAGCAAGTCTGCTTCATTGTTTAGCTAACTATGATTGGAAGCAGTGAACATTTAGACTTCTTTAGACTTTAAGGAAAAAATGCTTTGTCAATTACACTCCTTATGTAGTTTAACTTATGTTTCGTTTTTAGTAAATATCTTTTCAGACTGTGCTTGCCAGTAAAATGCTGTTTATGAAGTGGACTTCCCGTGCATAGAGAGATAACAAACAGATGTTCCCGTTAAATTATATTAAACAGGAATACAGGTCCTGATTGTTCTGGTCTTCCTGCCCTGTGGCTATTGAATGCAATTCAGGAGAACATCCTAAGTTGTCTTCTGATGGTGGGCCATTAAAATAATCCAGTCTAGTTATGTCCAGCTACACCATATGGACAAAAGTATTTACCAAACGTGCAATAGCATTGTATCCAAATGCATGTCCACAAGTCTTTAGAGTGTTTCTGTGGGAATTCATGCCCATTGATTCTGTAGAGCATTTATGAGGTCAGACACTGATGTTGGACGAGAAGGCCTGGCTCACAATCTCCAGTTCCAGTTCATTTCAAAGGTGCTCGATGGGGTTGAGGTAAGGGCTATGTGCGCTTAAGCCAGTCAAGTTCCACTCATCAAACTATGTCTTTATAATCCTTGCTTGGTGCACTGGGGCACAGTCATGTTGGAATAGAAAAAGGCCATCATCAAACTGGTGCCACAAAGCTGAAAGCATAGCATTGTCCAAGATGGCTTGGTAGCATTAAGATTGTTCTTCACTGGGGATAAGGGGCCTGATTCACTGAAACACCTGAATTCAATAATTCAAATTCAAATATTTGGCCAAATATATATATTTTTTCCTTTTTTTTTTTTTGCAGTTAAACCTTGGATTGTGACCATAATTCATTCCAGAAGCATGCTTGTATATCAAAGCAAATTTCCCCAAAAGAAATAATAGAAACTCCAATAATGTTCCAGAACCCAAAAATATTCATATAAAAATAATTAATACAAAATATAAAGTATGAATAAAACAAATTAACCTGCACTTTACCTTTGATAAGAATCGTGGCTGATGTAAGTTTAGAAAGGAGAGGAAGACTGGGGGCTAATGTGTAGGACGACTTTCACACACGTACACACTCATGTAATCACTACTCTTTCTGTAAACTTTTTTTAACAAAAGAACCTCTCCAATGACACTTGCTTTTGTCTCCTTTTGAGGATTTCGCCGGAAATATGATGTTGCCTTGTTGTCATATAGATGAATCTCCCGCAGTGCCACAACCTTAACCTTTTTCTTTACAAAAGGTTGTTGCAATACAGATACTAAAGAACAGTCATTACACTTGGATAAAAAAAAAAATCACGTTGTTATAGTAAACAGTACACACACGCACATGAATGTTGACTATACAACTGACGTACGCTCACTGAGACCGAACATGGGAGATGATTACCCACAATCCCACAGCGCGTGAGAGAGAAGAACCATTGGCTCAGTTGTGATCACGTGGTGCTCGGCGGACAAGATGCACTCTTGCTACTTGTATGTCAAGACCTCGCTCGTTTATTTATTTGTTTATTTGTTTATTTTATTTATTTGTTTATAAGTTAAAATGTATTTTAGAATGTTACTCGTTCGCAAAACTCTCGCAGTTCAAGTTACTCGCAATCCAAGGCTTTACTGTAGTGTATATTCAGCCTGTAAAACTATAGATTTTCAGCTTTCTGTTTCAGTGATTTAGTAACACCATGACTGAAAGTAAGACATTGTGGGAGCATTTAACTAGAAAAGAAACTGAAACTGTAGTCACTGATTATGCAGTGCTCCTCCCATTCTTGGTTCTGGTATCCCTGTCGGAATTCATTTCCGGCACAATACAGAATGAAAGGTGGTGTTCTTGCAGCAACACGCTACAAACTATAGACCGAAAATATCTTTCACCCGGGCTGTGTTTGTAGAGAACAGCTGAAGCTGTAGACCAAGTATTTGGATTCATCGGGGATCTCATGTAAGTCTATTCATCTTACTTACTTTAGGTCACACTTACTACAAGCTTTGATCTTACTACAAGCTTCTGTCTAGGTAAAGACAAGTTTTAAGAATTGGGAAAAATTCAGAATGAATGAATTCACGGTACGAGTAACAATTAATGAGTTCAAGTGTTAAACACACTTAGAACTCTATTATTCCCTTAGATGATGTGGTAGACTGTCTATCTGACTTCTTTAAACTCATCATATAATAAATTGTTCTTAATTCAACAAAGCCATGTTGACTAAAGAGTCATGTAGGAAAAAAAATTATCAATGGGCTAAAAAAATTAGCAATGGGCCAAAATTTTCTATGCTCTATGATGTATACATTACTATTATAATGTATTCTATAAAATCGAAAAAACAAAAAGAAATGGCTCATGGCCAAAAGTATTCGGACACCCCTCCAGATTAGCCACAGTGCGACCCAGGAACTAGCGCCAGCCTTGAGACAACACGCAGTTGACTTATTCTTCCTCTTGAAAATAAGTAGATTTTGCATGAATTTTACTCTCACTCGCACACAGACACACAATCTGCTTTGTGCATTGTGTTCATCTCTGCTAAACCTAAAAGAAGATAAACAATAAATAGGTGACGTGTTAAACATTACAAGTTAACTCTCGGCTCGACCTGTTCTTCGCTATCTTAAAAAGACACGTGACGAAACCGTCGCTGCTTCACAACACTATTTCTAGGGTGTGTAAAATTAATTTTATAGCCATGTAATGTCCACAGACACTAAATAAACAAGTCAGTAGTTAACTATAAACACGGCACTAAAAGTGTAAAGAATTCCACCTTCCACACAAGTCCTGACGTTGCTGGAGTTTATGCTTTCTTAGATCTGCGCTGGCCAACTCTAAGCGCTGTTATCGTGAAAATGAAGCATTTAGGAGCAACAGCAGCTCAGCCACAAAGTGGAAGACTGACAGAGCAGGATTAATGAGTGCTTTAAACATGTAATGCTTAAAATTCTGGGTTCCCATGTTTGAGCGGATGCAAGCAAGTGTACGATCAGTGAGTGCAATGCGAAACATTCACTGAAGTGGTGTGAAGCACAGCATTACCGAGCTCTGTCACAAGGAAAAACATCTGCTGTGGAGTGATGAATCACGGTTCACTATTTGGCTTTCAGATTGATGAGTCTGGATTTGGTGAATGCCAAGAAACACTACCTAGAATGCGTAGTGCCAAACAGTTCAGGAATTTGTCGACTTTATTTGTGTACTTTATTAAGACATGACCTAGAGTCAATTAAGCCGGAGTGTACAGTACTTACTTTTCATTACCCGCATCAAATATACTATGTTCATGAACATATTACAATCTACAGCTAAAATGTACTCCACCAGCTCAATATACTAAGGCTTTAGGTCTGTTGATTTCTCTCAGAGTGTGAATAAAACTGTGAATGTAGATTCATCAAGGCTGCTTAATGCATAGTTAGTTTTATCGGTGGACTTGACCTTTGTTTTTTTCAATGTCTAAAATGTACAGTAAATGTATATGATATACATAGATGTATATTACACCATAAATGAATAATGTACATTAAAATGACAGCACAAGATAAAAAAGGAGAGAAGTATTGAATGGGTTTCAATAGTTATCCAATTAATACCGAAATGACAAGATGATAAAACTAAAGTCACAACAGAGATAACACAATAATGATAATTGTAATAAATACTGTATGAAATTTAAGTTGAACACTTTGAAGTATTCTTAGACATAATAATAATAATAATAATAATAATAATAATAATAATAATAATAATAATAATAATTTGTGAATAGTGAGTACTCACTGTAATGTAAGGGCTTTATTTTCTAACACTATAATCTGAATTCCTAGCGTTAACTAGAAATTCAGAATGGTGCGAGGCCAACCTCAGAAGAAAGCGGGACGCGTCAATAAAGAAATGGTAGGATCACCAGTAGAACCTGAAAATATCAAGATTGTGCCTCCACCAAAAGCCATTCAGAAAACATGGCACTGCCCAAAAGGTAAGAGTTTTTATTTATTTATTTATTAATTCATGAGAAAAAAACACTAACTATGGACATGGATCTCAAATCCTTTGTTCAGTTATAATCAAACTGTGCTGTGTTTAGAGTTGGATATGTTGCGGAGGTCTTTATGTGATGATTCAGTATTTATAACACCAACCTTTCCTATTCGTGTGTAAAAGAGAATGATTACCTAAGCACAGTTTCTGCTTCAGCCTTCTAGAGCTTTTCCGTGTAGGCAAAGTAAATAAGAATCGAGATATTTTTTAGGGTTTTAATATTTTTTTCAGTTCAATTCCAAATTCAAATCAAATTCAAATTTTATTTGTCACGTACACAGTCATACACAGTACGATATGCAGTGAAATGCTTAGGCGACTGCCCGTGACCTTAGAATAAAAAAAAATAAAAAAAAAACGATTTAAGACTATTTATACTAAAAGAATATAACAAAGAACGTAGAAATAGATTTAACTAAGAATAAAAAAAATAAAATATATGTACAGTAAAAATATACAATAAGAAAAATATAAGAAAATAAAAATATAATTTTCTTATTGTATATTTTACTGTACATATATTTTATTATTTTATTCATTATTATTATTTTTATTTTTTTATTATTTTTATTCAGTTTTATTTGTATAGTTCTTTTAACATTTTTAATTGTCGCAAAGCAGCTTTACTCAATTTTATTTGCTTTATTCAATGTCATGTTTTTTTTGTTCTAATTTTTTAAAGAAATAGTCTTGTATAATTTCCTGCCTAGTCACGTTACTAATTTTATATGTATTTTATTGTTAAAATCTGACGTACTGTAGTGTGTTACCATTGTCTCCTTGTACCTCCAGGGTCCAGGTTTGATTCCTGGCCAATTTTGTTCCACATTTTCTCCCTGTGCTTGGTGGACAGTACCCCTTAGTCCAAAGACATGCAAATTAGACTAACTGGCATTCCCAAATTGCCCATAGTGTGTGAATGAGTTTGTGAGTGTGTATGTGAGTCTGCCCTGTTATGGATTGGCACCCAGTCCATGGTGTACCCTGCCTCATGCGTTAAGTCTTCTAGGATAGACTTCATGACCTCCGCGACTCTGAATACAGGATAAAGCGCTATAAACGATACATGAGTGAGTGAGTGGCACTCTTAGAAAGAAAGAAACAAAGAAAGAAACAAAACAAAAAAAATCCCTAAATGAATTCTCTCTCATTTTAAGGTGCCCCTGCAGTAGACGAAATCCCTAAAGAACTCGACCGCTGGATCAGGCAGCGAGGACGAGACCTACGCCTGCGCCAGGTTGAGCGACAGCCTGCTGTGAAACTGGTCAATAATCTGAGAAATGATTTAGTGAAGTTCTTGAAGGACAACGAAGAGCAACCTTTTTTCAGGGATGTTTCTGTTCTCAATAGTGGAAGCTACTATGAATTTGTGAAGGTAATAAAAAAAAATCATTAAAAAAAAACACTCTTCAGGCTGATTGGTCTAAGTGTAAGCAAAAATAGAAGTTAAATCATTTAGCTTAATTGTACTTATTGAAAAAAAGATTGTTGTTATCTAGGAAAGAGATGAAAATGATCATTTTTGTGCGACCCTGGCTATTTAGTTTGAGGGGTTAATATGACTTTTTGGGTATTTTAAGGTGGAAATTTTAGGAGGACCGTTTTCCATTAGCAGTATGTTACACTATAAGGGATATTTGTACATTTATTAGTTATGGTATATAAACTACAAGTCCTATAAGATTACATTAATAAACAGAGCAGTTGGATATCATAGTTGGTTGAAGAGCTTTAATTTTAATTAAAATGTTTAAATATTTGACTACATTGAATTAGAATGCATAGATAATGCCGTCCACCAGTGTTTCCCTACTAATACAGAGCTCAGCCATCCAACTAATCTATCATCTCAGTCTCTATCTTGTTTTTCTCTGACGACCCCAGACTCCGTTTCTAAGCTAATCCTGAAATCCAACTCTTCTTCCTGTCACCTCGATCCTGCTCCTACTTCTCTCCTGAAACTTTGCCACTCTGCTATTTCTGCACCTATTTCTCATTTCATCTCTTACCTCTGCTTCATTTCCGTTGCCACTAAAAACTGCTGCAGTTACACCTGGGCTTAAGAAACCCAACCTTGACCCCTCAGTTCTATCTAACTATCGTCCCATTTCTAACTTACCATGCATATCTAACTTACTGGTAAGTGCTGTTGCTACCCAACTCCAGTCCTTTCTACTTGATAATAATCTCTTCGACCCTTTTCAGTCAGGTTTTCGCCCCCTCCATAGTACTGAAACTACACTTGTAAAGGTAGTGAATGATTGACTGCTGCTTACTGGTGATTCTGGATCCTTGTCTATACTATTGCTACTGGACCTCAGCTCTGCCGTCTCCCACGATTTACTTATTTCTCGTCTCTCTTCTCTGGGCATTTCTGGTACTGCTCTTTCTTGGTTTTCTTCCTATCTTTCAGATCGACAGTTTTACATTTCTGTTAAGGATTTTCGATCACCCACTGTCCCCCTGAAGCGAAGTGTTCCCCAGGGATCTGTTCTTGGCCCCCTATTATTTACAATTTACATAATCCCACTCGGTCTGATCCTTCAACGTCATGGTCTTAATTATCACTTTTATGCCGACGACATTCAACTTTATTCCATCTGTACACCTACTCCATCTGTCCAAATTGACAAAATCTCTTTTTGTCTCATCACGCATTGATTTCTGTAATGCCCTTTTCACTGGTTTACCTGCCAGCTCCATCTCTAGGTTACAATATATTCAAAGCTCTGCGGCTAGAATACTCACTCATACTAAACGCTCTGCTCATATTACCCAAATCTTGTTTGATCTCCACTGGCTTCCAGTTAACTACCGTATTAAATAAAAAATTCTTCTCCTTGTTTTTAAATCTTTAAATGGCTTGGCTCCCTCTTAGCTTGGCTCCACTACGTTCTTCTGACTCTGGCCTTCTTGTTGTCCCTCGGTACCGCCTATCTTCAATGGGAGGCAGATCATTTAATGTTATTGCACCTAAGCTCTGGAATTCTTTACCACACTCTCTCCGTTCTGTTAATAACATCTCAGCATTTAAATCTCTACTCAAAACGTACTTGTTTTCTGAATGTTACAGGTCGATTCGTATGTCTGTCTCCTAGTTTTTTTTTTTCTTTACTTCAATGTCTGTTTGTCCCCCTTTTTCTATTCATTGTAAAGTGTCCTTGAGCTCTGGAAAGGCGCTGCATAAATAAAAATTATTATTATTATTATTATTATTAGATAATAGAAATAACTTATCATACATTTAAAATATGGAAATTAATAATTCATTATTCTTAAGAGCATATATTTTTCATGGTTTGTTTTAGATCAATAAACCAAATGAGTTTGACATCATGCTGAAACTTAAAACTCCCCGAATTCAGTGGAAGATGCTAGAGAAATTTAATGGACTTTTCTACACAATTTTCCTCCAACGACCTTCACGTGGTGAGATACGGACATTCCTCTTAGAAGATGGACTCACTATCTCAGCCTCCAAAGTAATGAAAGAAATGCACCGTTTGGTTCAGAAATTCATCAAAACATATAAAGGTAAAAAATTCTTTCCTTACTACTTGTTTTCTTCTAAAAAAAAAAGTTCCCATGCTAGCATAAAGAACAACAGAAATTATTTAACACAGTCTCACTAATTGTTAACATTTAAGAATTGTTCAGTACTGTCACATACATGGCCAAAAGCATGCTTGTTGGTTTTCTGTGTTGGTCTGTGCAAGAACGTTTTTGGATGTAGTATGAACGTAGAAAATCACAGAAAAAAAAAAACCGTCAAGGAAAAATATATGATATAATAATTATATTAATTGTTTATATTTAGGATCACATGGCAAACTGTACTTTAGAAATCCTGCAGATTTGTCAGGTGCTTTTTCTAGATAAAATTCTCTTGTGCTCCCAAATCCCAAACATGTTTTTATGGATTCGGTTCTTGTGACTGGAATGGCCATTAAGAACACTAAAATCATTGTCATGTTCATGAAATTAGACTGAAACAACTTTTCCTTTTTGACATTGTGCCTTATCATGCTGGAAAAAGCTATTAGAAGGCAATAAATTGTGGCCATGCAGGGGTGCACATGGTCATCGTGTACAATACTTAAATAACGAGCCTTAACATTCCCCACACTATTATTATGCCACCTCCACCAGATATAGATTGTTGACACGAGTTAGATTGGATTTGTGTGGTTGCCATCAAATTCTGATCATACCTTATGTGTGCCTCAGCATAACTGAAGATTTATCAAGCCAGACTACATTTGTCCAGTCTTCAACTGTACAGTTGTTCTGAGCCTGTGCCCATTTCCATCTTTCAGAGAAAATCCTAAAGAAGGATGTGAGTGAAAATCAAAAAAAAAAAAAAAAACTGAACCAGCCCAACAATCATGCCACGGTCAGAATTGCCACTGAGATTACGTATTTCCTAATTCCCAAGTTATTTTAGGTATACGTCATGTATTTATTTGGCACGTATACATTACGGAACATTGAATTAAATAATAATTATTTTTTTATTTGCGTTTGTATTTTTATTTGCGTATCCCAGCGAAACTGGAGTCAAACCGTCATAATACGTCAAGTCAGTCATAAAACAGGGCCCCCTGGAGCAGATAGGGTTAAGGGCCTTGCTCAAGGGCCCAACAGTGGCAACTTGGTGGAGTTGGGGCTCAAACCGCTGGCCATCCGATCAGTAACATTCTCCGATCAGTGCTTCAGCCCTCTGAGCTACCACTGCTCGAAAAAAACATTCTAATGGTTTTAAGTTTTTCGCATTGCCTTGATGCCTCCTGATTGGTTGATTAGGAAAATTGCATGAATGAGTCAGTGTAGACTTGCTCCTAATAGAGTTGTAAGTGAATTTATTAAATGAAGTTTGTGAACATGTATCACTTATTAGATACAATTTTTTTCCAGTAAAAATTATTTATTTGGTAATGCCATTTTCTGTGTAATTTAAAAATGTAATTGTAAATCCGTTATAACTACAACATTTTGTTTATCCTCCAGTGTCAAAGGGTCACTGGGTAGTGTGCAGGAAAAAGATCAATTCTCCAGCTGTTACCCTGGAATTCCTGGGGGACAACGAGGAGGACGAAATACTGTCAGTGGATATTGTTCCTGCCCTTGAGGTGTCTCAAGGCTGGCCAGAAGCTGCACGAGCCGGCCCGGATGTGGACAACTGGCTTGGGAAGAATGTTCGGCGCGCAATTCTTGGAAAGCCTTTTTACTTTGTCCCAAAAAGACCCAAAACGAGAAACCTCAGCGATGTTGAAAAAGGTCCTAATTATGTCTTATACTCGAACTATACTGCAATTCAAAAGTTTACATTTTTTGGTTAAACTTTAAAAATTGTTTTAAAAAGAAATCTATCTAAATTAATCTTAAGTTAATTGTATCACAAAATAAATATTGTTATATGTTTATTATTGCTAGTAATATACAGTACCAACTATGAGGCAAATCTCCTGTATGTATGGATTGTTAGGGGCTCATTCAGAATCACATTAGAAACTAAGAGTGTGCAGTACATTCACAATCTAATGCAAGAATTTAAGTATTTTATGGAACCCTTGTTTCTGTGTGAACAAAAACGTGTCTTTTAATTGGCAGAGAGCTGGAGAATATCCTTTTCTCATATTGAAAAAGAAATGATCAGGTACCATGGCAACAAAAGGACATGCTGTGAGGGTAAACAAAATGAATGCTGCCGGTGAGAATAATCTCGTAATTTAACTTACCGCTCTATTTTGTTTTCTTTCTGTTTTTGCTTGTATTTTTTGGAGATTTTGTTAACAGTGTTACCATTTATCATTTATTAGAAAACTGTGCTTGCGGCTTCTTAAGTGCCTCTTTGAGGGACTGAAGCAGACCTACTCCAGCGAACTTGATGCTCTATGCTCCTACCATGGGAAAACGGCCTTCTTTTACAACCTCAGTGAGAGATATGAAGACTCACTCTGGACTCCTGGCCAGCTCTCCGTCTGCTTTATGAAACTTTTGCGGCAATTTGAGTGTGCTGTAAATGATGGCTACCTTCCTCACTTCTTTGTTACAGACCACAATCTGTTTTCTTCATCCAGTTTCCCCAAACGTTCTCTCCTGTTTCTGGGCAATGCTTTGCGTGAGCAACGGGAGACAGGCCTTCCTCTTTTACGGGTCCCAGATCCTATCCCAAGACTTTCCTACAGTCCCGCCCTTCAAGTGCGGGCTCAGGAAAATGCCCTTGAACCCCAAAACTGTGATAATGTGAAATTTCTAAGGAGATCATGCATTGTCCTGCTGACTGGTGCTTTCATATTTTGTGCCATTATATATGCACTTTATTTACCGTAGATGATAATGCGAGTTCTGTGTGTAAATACATGTAAAATAAGAATGTAAAATAGTAAAGGAACAAATCTACTATGCACATGTTATACTTTAATTAATATAATATTTCCATTCACATGCATTTTAAGTGCTATTGTGACCAGGTTACCTGATTCGATCCTGAGCAGTGTGGAATTTCTCAACGTATTATCCCTGTGACCATGAGGGTTTCCTCCTTCATCCAAGAAACACCACAGAATGTGAGTGTGAATGGCCTGGCATCCCAGCCAGGGTTCTAAGGGGAGATTCCTGAGCCACCATGACCCTGATCACATTAAAATGATCACTACAAATGATTGATTTTTTAAATTAAAATTATGTTAATAGTTAAGTTAATACAAACGATATACATTTTTTTATATTTATTTAATGTGAAATGATGCATTCTTAGTAAATTTATTATTAAACCTAACTATTTACTTTACATTTACTGTAAATCTATGTGTATAATTATCAACACTAAACTTTATTATTATTATTATTTTTTTACATGATATTTGCTTCAAGTTTTTAAGGACCCCTATCTGGTGTTACATTCAGCTGACATATGACATAATGATAATAATATTGTTATAATTGTCATTTTTGCAATCAGAATAACATAAGAATATTACAGTATGTTTCCTGTGTTTGTTTTAAAGATACTAATCTATTTGACTAATCTATTCATTCATTACAAAGAAACACTGAACACTCCCAAACTATGCAGTCTAACAATTAGGAGATAATTAACTTTCACACCTTACCTGGTGTTTTGTACAATATTTTGCGTTATACAAGTAACAGTTATTAACATTTCTAAAGATTATTATTAATAATAATAATAATAATTATAATAATAATAATTATTATTATTATTATTTTAAATTAAATGCCATTCTTCCTGTTTTATTTCAAAACAGTTTAATAAACTGTTGTTTTATGAATTACAGCCTTTTACAATATAAATATGGCTACACCATATTATTTTTGACTTTTTTTATTCTACAATATATTAATTGTTTCATGGAAGCAATGTCACTATCATAAAAACAATATAATACAACAGTCGGCATGGTGGCTTAGTGGTTAGCACTGTCATCTTGCAGGGTTGAGTTTTGATTCCCGCCTTGAGTTTGCATGTTCTCCTCGTGCTTGGTGGGTTTCCTCCGGGTACTCCAGTTTCATCCTACAGTCCAAAAACATGCAGATTAGGCTGCATTCCCAAATTGCCCGTAGTGTATGAATGACAATTGAGTGTCGAGCTGGCAACCTGACCCCTTAAGTAATTGCCACAAAAACAATGTATATATCTCCAGAGTGAGGAGTATCCATTACCAACCGATACTGTAGCACGTGGATGGACAAAATACCAAAAAAACATGAAAAAACCCCACAACAACTATAATTGTGATAAATAAGACTATTATTATTATGATTATTAATTGATATTTTCCACAATATTTTTTTAATTGATTTTTACATTATATTTATGATAAAAAAACACTATATAATACAACAATAAAAACAATATAATACAACAGACGGCATGGTGGCTTAGTGGTTAGCACTGTCATCTTGAGGTGAGTTTTGGGAACAGTCCTCTGTCCCACCTTCCACCCCTACACACATACCCAACAACATCCTACTCTCTGCAACAAAAATAACTCCTGACAGAGATAGTTAATTTTTTATACAGACGTCATAAATTGCACAAAGGGTGTCCAGACCTCGTAGAAGTGACTATTATTATTATTATTATTATTATTATTATTATTATTATTATTTTAATAATTTAAAACATAATCTAGGTGGTCTTTTTATTACACAAGGTATCATAGATTTTATTTAAACAATTAATTTGGATTAGTAAATATTTAATAGCTTGCTTTTATTAATGGTAGGATGCGCAGTATGTATCACATTGTTGTGCACTAAAAGCAGTTTAAAGTTTATGAAAAGAAAAAACAACAACATAATATTTAACTTAATGATCTACATTTGTAGTTATCCTATTGGAACGATATACCGCGAGCAGTATGTTTTTGTCCGGCATCTTTTAAGGTGAACACGCTCCTATAAATACTTTGCGCCGGAAGCGTAACGTCCTCTTCTAGCGATCCAACATGGCGGTGAGTGCATATGAAACCCTAATGAAAATGGTGTAGTATTGAAATCTGAAATCATCGCCCTGTTCTTGTCGTATTTACGGTCATCCGTGATACCCGGAGTCGTGTTTAATCAGCGTTACGATATTATGGCTATATTTGGTATGGAAGTGATATGATGTGAAGGATAAAGAAATATATAGCGGTTAGCTTTCCTGATAGCCTAGCGCTGTAAAGTGAGCGAGTGGTACAAGCTGAAAACTGGGGATTAATGCTTGTGGTTCGTGTTGGTGAACATTGTGTGGACAGGAAGTTGTTTATTTGTAAACTGATATGTTTCTAGAGTTTTCTGTAGTTGAAATATTGGTTTATGGTAGATAGTTGGAGCCGGTAGAGTGTAAGTCGTGGATATGTCCGGGCATGCTTGGGTGTTGGAACTGTAGGAACTTAGTTAGTGGTGTATTTCAAGTTTGGTAGTTCATACAGTTCTCTCTTTCTACATGGAGCTTAATTTTCTTTATGATCTTTTAAGGAGGACAAATCATGCTCATACCCTTTTAAAGTTCATTACTGATCGTGAAGTATAGTGTGGTATAATGGCAGCATGTGCACAGACTATGGAAACCTTCATTCATGTTTGATTTGTTTTCAGGACCAGGGTGAGAAGAAGGAGAACCCCATGAGGGAGTTGCGTATTCGCAAGCTGTGCCTGAACATCTGCGTTGGTGAGAGCGGTGACAGGCTGACCCGTGCCGCCAAGGTGCTGGAGCAGCTCACAGGCCAGACTCCTGTCTTCTCCAAAGGTAAACATTACTGTCATTATATACTGCTCTATTAGAGTATGGGCTTTAACATTGCATAAAAAAAAAAAAAAAAAGTATATATATATATATATATATATATATATATATATATATATATATATATACATACACAAAAATACATTTATTTATTTTGTTTTTCTTTCTAGCCCGCTACACTGTAAGATCCTTCGGTATCCGTAGGAACGAAAAGATTGCAGTCCACTGCACTGTTCGTGGTGCCAAGGCTGAGGAGATCCTGGAGAAGGGATTGAAGGTGAGGTTTATCAGTTCAACTTGTCTTTATTGTTTTGTTAAATGTTACAAACATCGAACACATACACTATAAAATCTAAACAAAAGCACTTAATGTTTAAACATTAAATAAATCAAAGAACACCTTAAAGGCAAGATAAAGATTTAATGTATACTAGCAGTTAGGAATATAATGCGTTTTCACACCTTATCGAGAGTTAAAGTTTGCCATGGGACAATGTTGGTGAAGTGACGATAACTAATGTGAAGGCTGTTAAAATATAATGTTTTAATGAAGCGTTTTAAGAATTGCCGCCTTTTACAATATAAATATGGTTACAGCACAACACTGTTGGAATGCATTAGGTGTCTATGTGCCATAGATTAAAGCAATTTTATTTACCACAATACTTAAGACTGACTGACAACTCATGAAATTGAATTTTCTTTTTTAATTTGTGGAGCTTTTTTTGGGCAGCCATTAAATTATTTTAATTATTATATAGTCTTTTCAAAATGGGTCTTTCCTGACTCAGCTGATACATTATTAAATTTAAGTTAAATGCAAACACTAAAATAAACAAATACTATAAAACAAATGATTATTTCATTCCACTACCCCCAGATTATCACCGAAAATAAATTCATTCAAACAATGTCGGAATTCTTGTTGCTGTTCCTGTTATTGTCTTGCGTTAAAGCAAAAAAGCCAACATTTGCAACATGATTATTAAAGAACGACACCATTAATTTAATTTATTGTAATTGATGTGGATTGGTTGCAAAATATCTTGACTTGACAATTTCTTTCTTTTCATCTAAACGCATAAGAAGATGAAAGTGGTTTCAGACAATGCATGAAATGCAAAGAACAAACCTTCTGTTCTTAAGGCTTTTCCCACAAGTAACAAACCTTAAACATTTCTGCGTTAATATAGAAGCGACTTGTGTAAATGTAAAATAAGCATTTGTACTGTTTCTGTACGCTATGCTTTCCTTTGTGATTTTGATACAGGTCAGTGCACAAATTTTACCAGGCATTGCAAAGTATACTTGCTTTGATATGTATATCAAATAATCAAATAAAATGAGCAAGACCGCATATTTACGAATTAGATTATTGGTGCAGTTTCATGATTAAATAGAGAAATTAACAAGTTACACAATATGTGTTGCGAATGAAATTGTAGATGTATCTTTTTCTTAATCCCACAACCTTTACTACTGATTCCTTAGTCCTCCATAGTCCTTTTATTTATTTTTAACTGTTTCCCACAGGACATTAACTATCCTGGTATGCATACTTTTTAAAATAGTTTTATTTCTTGTGGTTTGAAATCATTTGGACAATACAGCTTGTGGTTGATGGATGAGTTAATGCGAATTTACACTTGCCATTTCCTAAAGCACATGGATATTGGGAACATTTTAAAGTCTGATTTAAGGCTCGATGAGCAAATTCACCTGAAGCATTTTTTAAACCATCTTGTTTATTCACTTTGTAAATGGAAATGTCTAATATGTAAATGCTTGCAGTGTTCTTTTAAGGGGTTTTGGGCACATCACCCCCAGGTTGGTCCTGAAAGATTTGTAAAATTGTCTTCCAAGTTAAAGTTGGTCATATTTTAAGTAAAATATAAAAAGGGAAATGGCTGGTCTGTTTCTCCACTAGGGGGCAGAAATGAAGCAATAAATTTAAGTTCGAATCTCATGTACTAATTTTTTTGTTTGTTTTGGGTTACTTATGGGGTTTCACACCAAAGAGAATAAGTGCTAATCCAATCACTGTGTGTTTTGCACGTGTAAATAATTTTGCTTAAGGGAGTTGTTGACAGCTCCATTCCAAAGCATCCTCCTGAGCCCCAGCCCCGTCCCTTTTAGTTCCATATGACCTTATTTTTCAGCCTGTTTATCTGCTATTTTGCCTGTTTGATTCATTTGTTCATTCAGAAGTAGCTTTTCAAATGAACCAGTGTGTTAAAAAGAACTGTAATGTAGCTCATTGCCCAACATGAGTGCAAACCTGAACAGGAGATGAGATCTCTTCATTGCTTCCTGTATCCAGGTGCGTGAGTACGAGTTGAGAAAGAACAACTTCTCAGACAGTGGAAACTTTGGCTTTGGCATCCAGGAGCACATCGATCTGGGCATCAAGTACGACCCCAGCATTGGCATCTATGGCTTGGACTTCTATGTGGTGAGTTATTTATTTTTATATAAAACATTTTATATGATGTGTATTATATAAATAATACATAGATTTTTTGTAAAAGATGAATATAAAGCTCTTGACGCACTTTTCTTGTTCTTTGTGAATGCAGGTTCTGGGCAGACCCGGTTTCAGCATTGCTGACAAGAAAAGGAAACGTGGCCGCATTGGCTTCAAGCACCGCATCCGCAAGGAGGAGGCCATGCGCTGGTTCCAGCAAAAGGTATATTTAAGTGGATTATGTTGTTCTCCTGTGATCTTTCATTACCTATACCTGAATGAATTGCCATTGAAATGTTTAAGCAGTGGGTTAACATAAGCAGCATACACAGCAGCGCTGTGAGGAACAGTCATGCTAATGGGATGTTGTGGGCTTGTTTTTTTTAGCCACTTGATGAATGTTGCAACTTTTTTTCCTCTCTGCTTGTTTTTCAGTATGATGGCGTTATCCTCCCCGGCAAGTAGAGGACCACCTCTTTTGTTTATAACAATTAAATAAAACGAAAAGCCCAATTCTTGCTTCCCTTGTCTTTTTTTTAAAAATGAATGTTCTGCTTTATGTCAACTAGATTCATGTTGTATGCAGCACATACAAATTGCCTGAGCAGATGTGTAGTTGTTATGCCAGTCTACTTTAAGTGTGAATTATACATCTTGGACAGTTTTGTCTGCAGTCCAGCTTAACATATTTTGCATTTGAATTTTAAGATGGCCAATTGCGTCAGTGGTTCCATAAGTGCTATATCTTGATCAGAGAGCGGGACGTAGCAAACACAATGTCTCTTGAAACAAAGCGATTGCATGTCTCTAATGTATCTAAATAAAACAAAGTGTGTTATGGCTCCAAAATGCAGCAAAATTGGTGGCGCTAATGCTTTCATCAACGAAAGGGTGAAGTATTTTGGAAGTGAAACAAAATTTACAGTATCCCATTTAGCTTTGCCAAGAATATAACAATTTTTACAGTATCCAGGTTATAGAACTTTGTATTTCCTGTAATGTCTAACCAACGTTAACACTATGATTGATGCTGCTTGATCATGGATGACTTTAAAATCGGGTACGTTTATCAGCTCTTGTACTGTACCTGTTGATTTTCCTGTAATTCGGTGATGTCAAAAGGAATATTAAATTATAACCAGGCAACCTGAGGTGGAATGGGAGAGAGACCAGCTGCAGTGTTTATTTATTTTTGGTGGGTGACCTTTTCCCCAACCTTACTCCGATCACCAGACGTATTTGTTCTACTTTCAGTGCAACTTGAGTGAAATTCAGGAGAATTTTTTAATGAGCTGATTTATAATTCGTTCAGTTGAAGTCTAACCGTGATTAATGGAGAGAGCCTCAAGATACTTGCCATGCCTGTTGAAAAGGTGCCAGTTTCTTCATAAGACGATTTTGTTTTTGATGATTCTGCATGTGTTCTACGGTCTGCTTGTATACAGTTCCCTCAGGATAAGCCTGAGAACATTCCTTTTGAGGTTGTAATCCATTAAATAAACCCATGTATTTTTGAGGTTTAGACATGCTCCAGAATTGCTTATTACTAATAGAAACACAGGGCAGCAGCTAACATTACTGATCTTGCAGAAAGAATATGAATTAAAATTTGACACAATCTTTTGAGGTTCCACTAGATCAGGGGTGTGAACACAATTTAGTAATAAGGCTGTATTCCTAAAATCACGTGGACAAAAATAAAGGTAATTTTTAGCTCCGTTTAGCAAGCAGTGGCATAGTGATTATCACTGTCGCCTTGTTCTTTTAGGGTTTGAATCTCTCTTCCGGTCTGTGTATGAAGTCTGCATGTTCTCGCCAAGGGTTTCCTCTGTGCACTTTAAGTGTTGATGTTTGGGTGTGTGCATTTGCCGTTTTCAATAAGTCAAGGCTTCTCTGAGTGTATCAGCATTAGAGCATAGCCTTTATTAGCCTTAGTGAAATCTTATGATGACCTGACTGAATGAATAATATTTATTTGAAAAGAGCATCATAAATGCATTTATAGATATATACAATTTAGTTTAATCTACAAAACATTTCTTACTAGGAAAACACATTTTTCCCAAATTATCGTAGAATATCTTTTAAAAAGTGTAGTAACTGAACTTTCGCGGTTCTCAAAAGTGTTGCGGTGTTGACACCTGAAACTGGGATTTTGATGTTTGATTGGAAATGCATATGATGTTCGTTTCTAAAATAATGGCACATGGTTTATATTGTTCTAAACCATGTGCCATTTGAAACTCATTAGGTGGACTTTATTAGAATGTTTATCTGGGCAGCCGACACACAGGCTGAATTTCTAACATCCATGTGCAGAGGAGACGTGTTTTCCCAAGTAAGAATTCCTTAATGTGTTTCACTGACTCTTAACAACAACTACAGTATGTGGGGAAAATAATACAACGAACTGTCTTCAAATTCAGCCTCTCTATTTTTTTAAATATGTGTATGTTGGAAGCCTTTGTATTTATAGAAAGTCACAGTAATTATATCTCTTTGGACTGCTGAGAAACCAGAACAAACTCAAATAATTTACGCAAGTTATAATTACATTTTACACAAGTAATTTTTAAAGTATGGTAATTACAGCATGATGGTTTTCTGGTCTTTGCCTCCCAAATTCACTCTTTAGTATTTGGTGCCCATGTGGCACCCGTGTGTGATGATTATACTAATGTCAGTACATCCCTCTTTGCAGCTTCACAATGTAGGTTTTTAATGTATTATTCAGACTTTCAGTTCCACCACTAGTGGAATTAGGAATTGTTCCCATGCAAACCACCACATGAGTCAGGGTGTAATGAAAACACGAGGCATGTATCGTTTCGATAAGTTTGACTTTATTCAAGTGAAATCCTATCCTAGAGAATTAGTGCCCTCTGCACCATTTGTCATTTGTAACACCTACTTTATTACAGTATATCTCCATTCAAACACAAAGCAAAGCCTTAAGCAGCTGGTGACCATATAACTTATAATGGGAACATTATAGCAGCGTAAATTGAAACTATCCACATTATCAGTGACATTACTTCTCGCTTTAATTTCACATTTCAAAATTCTCTCCCTGTCTGGAACAGCGTTCTCTCTCTCTCTCTAGGA
The DNA here is from genome assembly GCA_013621035.1 of Clarias magur. Taxonomy (NCBI): domain Eukaryota; kingdom Metazoa; phylum Chordata; class Actinopteri; order Siluriformes; family Clariidae; genus Clarias; species Clarias magur. The sequence goes on from QNUK01000012.1 coordinate 3,564,316, forward strand.
TGTTCACTGGCTCTCTTAGGAAGTTGGTTGGGTTCTGTCTTTATACAGTGGAATGGAGTAGAAGGCGATGTTACCAGAAATGCACATGCATGTTATCCAGACAAGAGGAAATGATATTATTCTTTGGGAATTAGTAGCTACAATTTAAATGCTTACCTTTAGGAGAAAAGGATGAAGGCGTTGTCTGAGTTGCGTTTCGCTGTTTCTTTGTTTTTTTTTTTGTATTTTTAAATAAATTAATGCCAGTTACAATTAAAACTCAAACAGTATAGATTTTTAAAATTGAAAAAAGACAACTGTATTAATGTGATGTAAATATTTTACAATAATGTTCTTTTCTAATCTTGCTTTGATATATGCTGTTGTTTTTCCTCAATTATATGCTTTTAATATATGCTTATGTGCTCCTTATGTAATTATTAGTTATGATATGCTACTAATATAATAATTAATATCATTATAATAATATAAATATATATATTACAGTATAATTATGACTATCATTAATAGTAATTGTAGGCTCTTAATATAATTATTAATAATTATATCATTTTAATATATGCTTATATGCTCCTTGGTTATATGCTTTTTTCCTCAATTTTTTTTTTGATGTACGCTTTTGTTTTTCCTCAGTTATATTGTGTGTGTGTGAGAGAGGGTTAATTTATTTTCAAGACGCATAGGGCACTGAATACCTCAGAGAAGATGATCCCTTTGGGGTTGCATATTTAAATACGCAAACAGTTATGAATGTGTGTGTATGCGGCACTATGATGGACTATGAAGGAATATATATATATATATATATATATATATATATATATTAAAATCATTGAGGTGATCTTGGCATGATAAAATCCTGATATCTGACCAGAATACATTATATAAATAAATAAGTATGTAGTGTGATATGATGGGATGGATCTATGTAAACCTTTATGCATTTGAGATCGCAAAGGGATAATTTGCAATGAATTTCACTCTCAAATGTTTGTCCCATGTACTCTGATTTTCTAGACATTTTCACATAATTAATTAGTGGGCCCTAAACTCATTACTGTGACACTAAACTCCTTTCACAGCTGTCTCAGTAATAAAAGAGTTCTGTCCTTCCATCTCTTTCCTTTACTTGTTGCATCCTCCCTAGCTATTAACTGTTCACCCCTTTTTGTTGTTTTTTATCTTTCTTCTCAATACTCATCTCGGCCTCATTTTTTACTCTCTTGCTCCGTCTCTCATGCAATTACCCCACTCTGATCTTCATGGTTGGGGGTGTTACGATGCTTGCGTGCAGTGTGGCGTGGGGGTAGTGTCAGAGCACAGCAGGAAACCCCCACCGTAGGCTCGGGCAACTCTTCCCCAGACGACCAGCTGTCCGTACCTGGGTCGTAACGCTGCACCGCTGCCTTGTAGCGCTTCTCAGCTTCATTCCATCCACCCGCAAGGTAGAGGTGATCACCAAGCGGTGCCAGACCAGCCGTGCTCACTCCCAAGGGCAGAGAGGCGGCCCTGCTCCACTGACCGCTCTCGGGTGAGAACACCTCCGTGATCAGCACATCAACACGCTCTCCACTTGGGCCCAGCCGGCTGCCACCCACCACGTAAACTTTACCACCAAGTGTTGTGGAGCAGTGCCAGCCACGCGGCATCTCCAGTTGTGCCTGCTCGCTCCAGGTGTCGCTTTGCACATTGTAGCAGGCAACAGAGCGAGAGTATGCGCAGTTGACATAGCCACCGGTCACTAGGATGTCTCCAGAGGGTAAGACAGCACTGGCATGGCAGCAGCGTGGCATGTCCATGGGAGCACGGAGCTGCCATGTGTTAGTGGAGGGCAGGTAGCTCTCAGTGGTCGCCAGCAAGCCATCGGTGTTACGGCCACCGATTGCATAAAGGCGCCCGTTTGTTGCCACGAGGCTAAAGTGTGTTCGGCGCTGACGCATGCTACTCAGGTGCAGCCATGTATTAAAGCGGGGGTCATATCTGGGGAGTGGTGCAAATTGATGAGATTGAGGTCAATTTGAACTAACTTCTTATTTCCTATATGAATGCGTTGCAATACACTGCAGTCGAAAGTATACCTGCACAGAGTGCTGACAGCATGTTTGGCCTGGTTTCGAGCATCATTCTGGTCTTCTCCGCCTGCCACATAAAGGAAACCATCCATGACGGCCACACACTGGTTAAAGCTTTTAGCGGGAAGCTGGGAAAGATGGCGCCAGGTAGCAACTCCATCACGAGGGTCTCTCCACAGGACCTAGAGTCAAGAATATGAGTGAGAAAATATGTGAGAATATGAGGAACAGTTTTAACAGAGGAAATCGTGTGTCCAAGGGCTTACTTCTCGACTCAGGGCACGCTCAGTAAGGGAGGGGCGCCCCCCAATGGTTAGCAGAACGGTCTGGCTGCCTCGGACCTTCGTGCGACGAGACTGTAGAGTGTTTTGCTGGTATGGTAGCAAATGGTAGTTCATGGCATCTACCAGTAAACGGTGGCACTGAGGGTCCTGCATCATGCAAGCAACAGGCTGAATCTCTCTGACCAGCTCGCTGGCGGGGATAGTCTCGAACCGCACATTGGACAGTAGGTCATAAGCATGAGCATGCCTCTTTGGATCAAAGTCCAGCCACTTCATGGCCACCTGAGTCCAAAAACAAAGTTAAAGATAGAGCGCCATCTTAAGAAATATACTTGGCTTTCAATTTACATACAGTACAGCATCTCGGATTCCATCATCTCACTTTACACTCATTTTATTTCTATATAGACCATGTAAGTATTTATATTTACTGCTATTTTTAAAATACTTCAGTATCAGACACATAAATAGACGCTCTTCATGAACTGTGAAACCCATGCTTTCGCACCTGTCCCGTCTTCCAAACTGGTATGCCCAGTATTTCCATATGTTGTATATTATTGTCGTTCTAAGTGGTTCGGGCAACAGAAAGCCTTCACGTTTGGTCTAATCTTACCTGGAATGTGGTGACCTCTGAAGGCAGGATAAGCTTATCATCCTGAAGAAAAGCAGTGATCTGTTCAAGGGTGAGCTGAGTAAACTGGGGCGTCTCTGCGAACTGGGCAAAGTTTTCCAGCACAAAGTGGCGGGCAGAGTCCCGCACAGGGCTCAGGCCATAAGCGGCTCCGATATTCCACACATACACACAGGTGTGCACGTTCAGCTCCGACATCAGGAAGTCCATGCACATCTGGAGGAGGTGGGGGATTTGCAGCGTGCAGGCCGCAGACACGGTACAGCCAATAGTGTATAGAGACATGTGCACACGGCCAAGATAAGCAAAGGTGATGACATTGGCTAGACCTGAGGGTAAATGATGAATTGATTAATGCATGTTGGATAAAATGCCAGATTTAATCATCAAGAGTGATTAACACACACACAGAAAAAAAATAAAAAATACAGCCATGTACCTAAGGGTGATATGGTTGGCAACTCCAAGCGCTTGAGGCCCGGGTCCTTGGCTAGAACTTCACGCAAGTACTGGCTGACAGAGGACATGACCAGCTTGTGGACATCAAATGCTTTAGTCTTGCAAGCCAGCTCCAGGTCAGTAAGGAAGCGTTCCTGTCTCATACGACTTAGCTCCTCCAGAAGAGCTGATCCATGTTGGGGCCGGGTCATTTCCCCACCCAGACCAAAACCCCTCTCTCCGGGACGGATCATGGGTGTCATGGACATTCCATTGAGACGATTCAACTGCTCAATGCTGAGAGACATTTCTAACTTTTTCACCCCTGTCTCAGGGACCACTACCCCGCTCTCCATCTGTGCTGGCTCTGGAGACTTTTTGGGACGGGATAGCTTCTTCTTGGGGGCCATTATAAAAGATGGGCTTCTTTTGTTGGTTATTAATTGATTAGCGTTTAGTTACTGATAGTGGTGAGTCTTAAATCAAAGTAGTGATATGATATTAACAATAGGGTAATAATTTCAAATATTTTTGGTGTTTTGTTAGGGTTGTAATGTACGAACCCACTTCCTGGAAAGTGTCTTCAACACAGTACTGACAGGCTAAAAAAAAACAGACTTTACTGACTGAAATTTGTTGAGGTTGGTGAAGGCTTGTCCCACAGGACACAGGACCTAGAGGTAGGAAGAAACATACAGTATTACAATGACATTAATTGTACAAACAGGCTACAAAACATTACATACCTACACAACAGTATTGTATTCACTACATCTTTTCTTAGATTCTTGCACTTGGAGAAAGGTGATTGGCAGGTCCATGTGTGTCTTGACGTGGGACGTGTCAGAATCGCCTGCTGTTAATTACAGTCTAATGTATGCTGTTTTCCATCTTGAACACAAATTTGAATTAAATTATTATTAAATTGTTACTTTATTATTATTATGGTATTATAACATTATAATTATGATTTAAATGTTAATAATATGACGAGAATCAATTCGGTCAATATTCCAATGACGGAAACTTTAAAGCACTTTGGTAATTCACCTGGGATAAGAGCATCTGCCAAATGTTCAAATGTAAATGTAAGAATTATGACATTTATTATAAAGCAATACAACATTATTTAGCCTGTTTACATTACTGTTGTTTTATTTCATTATTATTATTATATTTATTTCATTGGCAGATTTGCTCGTTTTTAGAAATAGGAAAAACATATCTGCTGATATAAGAATATCAATGTTCTTATGAAAACTTGTCTTTTAATAAACATATATTCCATTGAAATGTATGTAAAGGCATCTTGACTTACTGAGATGTGATTTTTACAGGTCTAATGCTACATGTTTTTCTGTATTTCCACTTTAAAGCTCATTATAAAGCACATGCACACAGGTGAATATATCCATCACAACCATTCTACATGTTCTATTTCTTTTGTGTAACCTAATAGTGTTACAATTGTAATTTGTTTTATGATCATAAAAGGAGGAAAATCCTGTTTGTGTACATCCAGGCTCACGCACAGTCCTACATGGAGTATGATACTCAGGTGCAATAAAATCACTACCTAAAAATATCTAAGGCCACATGAGAGCATGGTAAAGCTGCACTGCTTAAATTACCCTCTCCGTGCCATCTGCCTCTTCCATGCTCCCCTGTGAATCCCCTTTCTATTACCTTCCTCCTCCCTCCACCCCTCATTCTCTCATTACACAAAGGTGTATCAATATATATATATATTTTTTTAATTCGGGTAAACAGGTATTTTAGGTTTCCATCTCTTGCACAGACATATACTCGTTTAATTATGTTCTTATGGATGCTTAATTTAAAAGGAAATCTTGCATAAATGTCTTTTCATTAATCACTGTCTCAGCCTGATCAGGGTGTTTGTTAATTTGGACCTATATTAGGTATACACTGGGCACACTGCAGAGATACACCCTGTCTTCATTCCCTTATAATTTTAGAATTATCTATTGTTAGTTTCTTTAGACATGTATATAAATAATAAATACCTTCCTCTGTATACGTCATTGCCAAGAGACAGGTGTCACTGCGGATAAGACGTGCCATCACTAATTTCAAATAATAATCCAGTTTTAAGTGTGGTACAGATTAAATTCCTCGCACATCTGTAATCATATCTAAGGATGTAATTGAATATTTATAAATAGCTCTTTTTAATATTGTACTTACTAAAGCATTTTATGATTAATAAAATATAAAACTTTCTTAATATTTGTTATACATAGAGGGTCTGTATATATTTTATATATATATATATATATATATATATATATATATATATAATTTTATCCATTATGAAAAAGAACTTTTATGAATTTGTCTTAAAAGCAGGAAAATCCATTTTCTCAGTTTTATAGTCACTGAGATGTGTGTGGGTTGAATGCTGTCAGTGGATTGCACCATCCTAACTGTCATAACACAGAAATGTGCCTCTCTCACATAACGCCACAGCTGCCGCTGGCTTTGGGACAGTGTGAAGGACATCGAATCCAAATAAAATACAAAGCCAATACAACACAATACAATACACAACCACAATCAGAGACAGAAAAACTGCCCCATAAGTATCCCAAGTCCTGGAACTGTGGCCAGATTTTTACAAATACAAATATTAATTCCAACACCATATTACTTCACAATTATATTGAGGTTAAACTGAAGTGACGCATCTGACGTAGATTGTTGTGTGGCATATTTAAACATCTTTAAATTGTATTATACAATAAATACATTGAACCTAATATGCAGAGCTATGCATAATGTATGTCTGTACATGATTATAAAGTATAGATTGATTATTAAATAAACATTCATGGTGAAACAATGATATATCCTTTTCTTTTCTATTTAGAAAATTATATGAATACTTTTTTTTTTCTATATAGCTTGGTTCTTGGGTTAACCAAAGCCACATTGCATACTGTAGCTGATGGAGAAAAATGGCCACTGATTAACATGGTTAAATAAGAATATGCACCACTAAAATACACTCTAAAGTAATAAAGATACTTTAATTGCAAAACATTTGACCACAAGATATTTCCCAGGTGCTAACTCCTTGGATCAGCACCTGATTCGTCACTATTTATGAGACGCATTTACTGTACGTCATAAATGAAACAAGAACTGAATTGCTCTTTCAGAGGACGGAACAGAGAAGACAGAGTCTGAGTCTGACAGAGAACAGTTATAGGGGCAAAGTGAGTTGAAGAGTATACACTGAAGGTGTTTAAGTGACAACCAACAGCTGTCATGTGCAGTGCTTGCCCTCTGATTGTAGGCCTACTGCACACCACCCTCTGCCACAGCATGCCTGCTCCTATCTCAGTCTGTTATTTATAGGGACTGTAAAAAAAAAAAAAAAACATGCTGGGACCTCAGAGTGAGAGGAATGACAAGTACCCCACCACCATCACCACCAGCCACACACCACCCCTTCATGCCATTCACTGTTTTCAATCCAGACTGTGTCTATTTAAATTTAGACAACCATCCTGAGGTTTATTTTCATCCCGATTTATGTTTATACAGTAAGGCATGGCAGTTCAAAGATTTAGCAAAGCCTTAGCAAACATTTCTTTAATCCAACCTAAGACCTATTTACTTTGTTTGTTGTTTAATATGATTTACAGATTCGTGAGTTTGCAAAATCTTTACATTTTTAAAACTTACTTGTTTTAATTCTACATGACTACAAAACGTCATTTCATGCTAATGTGATATTATAATTCATACCATTGCCCATACTAAGGAAATATTATAATGCATTACTTATTATTGTAATACGAGCAGACATGCATAAGTAAAGCAAAACTTGAGACTTAAAAAAACCCGTACCTTATTTTTCCAGCCCTCTTAATCTCTCTGTTCTTTTTCTTTGCACTCTCGTTTTACCACTCTTAAAAAAAAAATCCTTTTCTGTTTTTCTTTTCTTCTATGGTACACTACCCTGGTGTCCTCGGTCTGTCTGTCTTTCTGTCTGTCTGTCTGTCAGAGCGCTGTCCTCTGTCCACAGAGCACAAGCCTGAGGAAGACAGGTTCCTAGGAAAGCTCCGTAACATTAACCCCCAAGGCCTGAGCTCATCCAGGACCTCCATCTCCATATTCAGCTGATACCCCTCCCCACCAAACAGAGCCCACATCCAGGACTTAAGCCTAAAATGGAAAAGAGGCGGGCATCACAGTTTTATTCAGCCATGCCAACATGCTGTGCTCATGAGTTTTTGCTAAACACTGAGCGTGGCCTTTATAGAATGTGACCTACTCTCAGGGTTGTGATTATTTATATATCTTACACTTTATTTGTTTCATGGTATACCAGTTGTGATTTGCTATACACAGACGCCCATGATTCTACAATACAATTACTACCAAATAAAATCACCACCAAAAAGTTGCTATTATTATGATTAATCTTTGTTTTTCTTTTGGAATTAAATATAACACTCTTTAAGCATACCTAGAAAAAAGCAATAGAAATAAATGTCTGATGTCTAAAAGCTTCAATGGAGTCAAAACCTGGTTAACCTGGGCCTTCTGAAAGATTTATTTGCATCGTTTAAAGATCTGTTTATAATAACCCTTGTTTAAAAGCTTAATCCTTTAAAAGTGTCAGAAAAACCTAAATAATTTCAAGAACAATAAATGATCCTTAACAGCTTGGTTATTATTGCTGTGTAACCAAGAGGAATCTTAACTAATACTAAGGAGGCGTTAGCACTGTCACCTTGCACCTCCAGGGCCCGGGTTCGATTACCACCTCGGGTCTGTGTGCATGGAGTTTGCATGTTCTTCCCGCACCTGGTGGGTTTCCTCCAGGTGCCCCAGTTTCCTCCCACAGTCCAAAGACATGCAGATTAAGCTAATTGGCATTGGGTTCCACGCAACCCTGTATATAGCAAAAGCGGTATAATTGACGAGACTCCTAGATGGAAGACAAACACATACACAAAGTTTGGCTTGTCTTAGCAGGTAATGGTAGCTCATCGAATGTGACAGGAGGCAGCGTCCTCAACGAATGTAACATTAGGCGACTTCATCACCGAATCACCAAAAACAGTAGGCTGTGTCAGGGGTTTAGGATTTTGAAAGTGGGGGGGCTCATGGGAGACCAAGAACCAGTCAGAAGGGGGGGCGGATGTGGTAGGGGCTCATGGGAAATCAGTTTTAATTAGAAATACATAGTGACTTGTAATGAGTGATTGAACGAGCTCTGAGCCAATGAGTGATTTATGGCGCTCTAATCCAATGACGTTTGGCCTTGTCAGGTTGACAGTGTGTTGGGGGGGGGGGGGGTTTGGGTGGGTGGAGTGGGGCATCATATTTCTGGGGGCCGGTGCCACTGGCATTAAAATTATGAGGTGTGGCAACACTGAAGCAAGCATCCTTGCATGGTTTCTGTGGATTCAAGGAACGCTATTCTTATTCGCTGTATACATTAGGGTGCACATTTTTACATTGTCCTATAAAAATGAAATAAAGGCTGATGTGTGATTGACTTGAACCTGATATCTGGATTGGAACGTTAGATAAAAAAATTAAAAAAAAACCTTTCTAACTAGTTTTAGAACACTAGGACACTAGTGCTGTGGTGGCAAATGGGGTGGCAAGGCTTTTTCTTAGGGTGGCAATTACTACCCCGTGCCACCCCGGTAGATCCGCCCCTGTCTAGAGCCATCAGCTTTTAACGTCATTCTGGTGCGCGTATATTAATTATATTGACTATATTCTCTCTCCTCGAAAAAAAAAAAGAGAGGAAAAAAAAAACGAATGCCATACGTAACCGTACGCATTACGTCATAACCCCCGTGCTTGCGCGAGTGTGACGTATTTCCTGGAGCTCCATGGATCCGACTGAGCAGGCGCTGTGTGTGTGTAAGTGTGTCTAAGTGTGTGTATGTGTGTGTGGTTTCCGCTCACTGTGTCCCAGCTGTAAACATGGCGGAGGAGCTGCAGGAGGCGGTGGAGAAGTTGCAGTCACGGCTTTCAGAAAGCCAGGAGCCCCGTAAGGTAGGAGCAGGTCGTTCCGCGGCGGAAACGTGCACGCGACGGTGTAGGATAAAAATACCGTGACGTTGTAGGAATTAGCGTGAGCGTCCGGGAGTAGTTCCGTGTGTAAAACCCAAGTGAGATGTGGCCACTGATACTGCTTACGCTTACGTTTAGTGCGACACACTGACTGAGGGCTCTTTAAATAGAGAAGTGCTGGGCAGAGTTTGCCAACATACACGTCTTGTCATGTCTGAATAAATGAAAAACGCAACGGAACCGACTTTTATTTGTAGCGTGTGAGCTTACACAGGTGATAGATGCTTTGTTTAAATATATATATATATATATATATATATATATATATATATATATATATATATTATTTTAGAGGAAAAACAAACTGGAGTAACAAGACAGGCCGTGAGTGATCTGATGCAGCAAGCTAGCTAGCCTGCTTTATTTACACTGAACTTCTCCATGTCTCAGAGCTGAGAGTCCGAAATGATGGGGGGGAAAAAAAGTAAACATTTTAGCAAGGTAACCTTGCTATAGTTTTTCGACGACACCTTAGAAAACTTTTAACATTTGCACACAGGACTTGAACACATCTGTACGAAAGAATTCATTGAGATTCACCAAATCCTTCACTCCAGTGTAAACCGGTTTCTCTGATATAATGCATTAATCTGTGCTTTGTTTGTTTGTTTGTTTGTTTGTTTGTTTTTGTTTGTTTGTTCCCACTTGTGTTGTCCAGCTGTTGAAAACGCTTAAGAGATTGGGAGACCTGCCCATAACGGTGGACATTCTCGTGGTAAGCTCAAGCAACCTTCGTGTCTTTCCTATGGATTTGTTCATCCCCAATTGATCCATTACAAAAATCTGTAAAGTTGGCACCGGGTGGTGGATACTTTCTAAAAATCATAACCTATATTCCCAGTTTCACATATCCCAGTTAGGAAGCCGAGGTCAGCCGGGATACAGGGCCCCCTGGAGCAGATCGGGTTATGCGCCAAGCTCACCCCTGACCTTCTGATCAGAAACCCAGGAACATACAGCCTTAACCGTTTTCAAACGCTGATGAATGTAAAGTAAATGGTTGCCAAACGAAACACTTAAGGAAGTATACAGTGTGGCTATGGCAGGTCTACAGGTCATAGAAATTAGAATTCGGCTTGTCCGACTGATGTGTGATTGACTTGAACCTGATATTTGGATTGGAACGTCAGATAAACTAAAAAACTCTTTTATTTTTAATGAATCGTAGTGATCCGTGAAAGAAATCGGGGAACATTTGAGCCACCACTGCTCCTCGAAGACATCATCCCAACACTGATGCCAACAAACATGCCTTGAAAGTAGTTTTCTTGGCGCCAAACTAATTTTTGGGTTTTGACACTCAAAACCTGCGACAGTAGCAACATGACAGCAGAGTATTTGTCATTTAAAGCGAGAGGGGGTGAGGGTTTAGCGACCGAACAGAGATGAACAGCAATACACTACATGACAGTAAACCACAACATGACAGGCTTATTAAAACCATTTCCCTTGCTGATATGGTGTTATACATTACTGCAGCACTTCAGCTGCTGGATAGTGTTCCACCTCCCCCCACCTGTCCCAGTATCACCCAAACCCCACACACCCTGTTCTCCCCCGAAGCTTGTTTCAGTCATGCTTGAATGGCTTCACACTTTGCTTCAGTTGTTGCTTGTGAAATTTCTTTCAGTTCTCTAGAATGCATGACTTTGCTTCTGTACACACATGAACCCGCATAGTATTACAGAGGTTAGTGCTGGGTCCTCGAGTCATCAGTTTTGGATTGCATTCATGTTTTCCACCGATTTGAATCAAAAGCATGTGTGAAAGATGATTAGTTTCGTTTTTTTTGACCTACAGGAAACAGGTGTTGGAAAGACTGTCAATTCTCTTCGCAAACATAACCTTGTTGGGGAGACAGCGAAGGATCTCGTGGCCAAGTGGAAGAAGCTGGTACCACAGTCTGCAGATAGGTCAGCACTTGCACACATTTGAAAACCAAGAAATGTTTAGCTAAACGTAGCAAGCTTGATGTAAGCTTAAGCAGACAGACATTTGATGGCATTGAAAGAAGTGCAGCTGACGCTCAAATATTTAGATAGATAATATATTAAGCTTGCCAGAATACTGGATACAGGACATCAGGGATACAAGACATCAGAGATACAGTACTGCTTAAGCTTTAAAAATGTTTTTTTTAAAAACCATTTTTATGTATTTAAAAGCATTCTTAGTCATGTGATATATCTTTATCTATCAGCAGACCTAGCAACACTAAAGAGGCGCGGTCGCATTCGCGACCGGACAAATCCAGAGGTTACAAACGCCCCAGAGAACCTTCACCAGAGCAACCGCCACCTGTAGAGGATGAAGAAGAAGAAGAAGAATATCAACAAGAATACTCCCCCTCTTCCCCACAGCTCTACAGTCAAAAGTACAGTCATGGAAACGAAAGGGATTATCAATCCGAGGAATACGAGAGTCCGGTAGATGAGCCAGTGTTTAGTCCTCCGCAAAAACAAACTGGACACAGCAAGCCACACAGGGAGCAAACCAGAGAACACGGTTCTCATTCCTCCAGGGACCAGGAGAGGCGGAATCGGCCGGCCCAGCTTCCGAGCGAGGCACAAAATCGCCACGATAACAGGGCACAGAAAGAAAGCACGACGCACACACCGTCCAAGCGCAGTCATCACTCCTCTGTACAGGAAAATAGAAAAGAGAAGAAAGTCAGAGTCAGTGATGGTAAGTGTTTGGAGTATTGTTTCGCTTTTAATTCAACAGTAAATTGACTTTGGAGGATCGGGTGGGATTGTACAGTTCACAACAGGGAGATCTGATAATATGAGAGATGGTGCATGAGAATAGAATATATTTTCTGATCCTGTGACTGTTTCTAGGCAAGGAAAAAAGAGAGAAGCCTGACCAAGACGACAACAATGATGAAGAGGCTACCTTTGAAACTCCTACTATGTCTTTTGAATCCTTTCTCACATATGATGAACCAACTCACAGTAAGAAAAAGAAGAAACCTTCTCGACCGTCTCAGCCTGTTCCCCCTCCTGCTCCTTCAGTTTCTTCCAAGTCTAGTAAATCTAACGGGACTAGCATTAAACGGTCTGAGTCAGCCACCGCATCAGTATCCACACCCACAGTGCCAGAGAAACGCAGAAAGGTGAGCATCGTTATCAGCTAACATGAACATCATCATTACTAGCATAATAATTGAAACACTGTCGATTTAGGACTTCTCTAAAGAACACTAATGTGTTACAATGTAAATTGGGTGTATTATTATTTATGTCTTAGGTTCTCCCTCAGATACTTGATGTGGTGCCCACTTTACCTGACATTCCTTTGCCAGCGATTCAGCCCAACTATAGACCCCTGCCCTCAATAGATGTCACGCCGTTGTCCCCGCAGAGACGCAAAGGTTGGTCTCTAATTTTGTTTCAGCAACATGTTTATTACAGCGTAGGATATTCTTAATGAGAAAAAGCTTTCTTTCTTTCTTGTTTTGCTTGTTATCAGGATTTTTAAAATCTGTATCCTTTCGCTGTAGTTCCCATAGCGTACGAGGAAGAGGATGCTGGCTTTACTGGGCGGCGATTCAACTCGAAAATGGTGGTGTACTCCGGATCAAAGACCTCATGCTTGCCCAAGATGATGACCTTGTATGACCAGTGCATTAGAGTTCTGCAAAACAATATTGATTGTAAGCAACCTACTATAATATATACCCACACATATAGGACACACATATAGTTAACACATTTAAAACAAAATAAAAACAACAACTCCAATTCCATGCACAGTATTTTCTTCACTCTGACCCTGATGAAATGGTGAGAACGCCCAAGGTTGAAAATTATCTGTGTGAGGCTAAGGCGGTCAGGAGATGACTTTGCACTGCTGAAGTTGTTTGGTTTCCCACTGTAGAGAGTAATGTAAGTTTTTAAATTATATTAAATGCACATTTGACCCTGTTTTGAGCTCTAGTGCTACCATTGAGGGCAAAAAAAAAACCGTCTTCTTGTGACATGGCACAAATGGGCTCATTTTGTACACATGAAGGAGAAAAAGATAAGTTTTTCAAAAAAAAAAAAAATCAGTTTTTTTTTTTGGTTTACATTTACACTGAGGGAAAGACACAGCAATGCTAGTGATAGTGACTCATGGTGGCAGAAGAAAAGAGAAACCACGTTCCCGTGCAATGTTTATAGGGGTCTAGCTCCAGTTTTCACTTAAAGTCGAGATATGTTTTGCTAACTGGCAACTTGGATTAACTGCACCTGGTAGCTGTTTTTCAGTCCACTGCTTCTCTATAGTGAATGTGTAAGGATGACATGGCGCCGCTCCAACCTCAGATGCCTGTGTGGAAAAAAGCATCCACTTTGTGTGGAATAAACAAAAAACAACAACAACTTGATAGTTGTTGGAATTTGTGCCAGATTAAGATTTAAATTCTTGGACAAATATTCGGTTTGATCAGTAGTAGGTTATTACACAGCTGCAAATTATTTAATCTGTAATTTACTGTTATAGCATTGTCAGATGCCCCTTATCCAGTGGGATTTACAATCATGCTGAAACAGTGATTCTCAATGAGCTCATTGGCAATGCTGTTTTACTCCTGTCAATTACAGCAACAACAGTCAGTCTTGAGTCTCTGAGTTTACAGTATGTATATCAAAGATGGCAGATTGCGCTGAGTGACTTGTAAAGCAACATGTGCCCCAGTTGTGGTTGGTTGACTTTACATGTCTTGTAGCATGCACATGTTATATATAAAAGAGTACGAGTCATGGTGTATTTAATTAAAAGTTTCAAAATTGCAAAAAAAAAAAAAGTAATGTATAGCAAGTAATATGGTAATAATTAATATAATGTCATGCCAAGAACTTTTGAGTAAGCTGAAACTTGTACCATGCAAAAATGAGAACCGCCAAGAGAGAGAGGGAAAAAAAGTGTCTGGTCTCTTTAAATAAATTAGGGTGCTATTGGTTATGTGCTTCCTCTCTTTGTGCTGCAATCATAAGGCCAAACACTAAAACATACTAAACCTTTTTTCTTCCTGATGCACTCTTTTTTTTTTTACTGACTGAATGTTGAGTTGAGAATAATCTGATAAAACAAAACTGAGTATTTTTTGCACAAAATACGATGGATGGATGTGCTTTATCACATCCATCTACACACGTGGACAAAATTGTTGGTACCCTTCGGTCAGTGAAAGAAAAAAACTCACAATATTCACAGAAATAACTTTAATCTGACAAAAGTAATAATAAATTAGAATTCTATTAATGTTAACCAATGAAAGTCAGAAATTGCTTTTCAACCATGCTTCAACGGATTTATTAAAAAAAAAAAAAATGAACTCATGGAACAGGCCTGGACAAAAATGATGGTACCCCTAACTTAATAGTTTGTTGCACAACCTTTTAAGTTAAGTTAAGTCTTTATTTTGTCACATATACATTATAGCACAGTGAAATTCCTTCTTCGCATATCCCAGCGTAACTGGGGTCAGAGCGCAGGGTCAGCCGTGGTACAGCGCCCCTGGAGCAGTTAGGGTTAAGGGCCTTGCTCAAGGGCCCAACAATGGCAACCTGGCTGAGCTGGGAATCGAACCGCCGATCTTCCGATCAGTAACTCAGTGCCTTAGCCCTCTGAGCCACCACTGCCCTTTTGAGGCAATCACTGCAATCAAACGATTCCTGTAACTGTCAATGAGACTTCTGCACCTCTCTGCAGGTATTTTGGCCCACTCCTCATGAGCAAGCTGCTCCAGTTGTTTCCGGTTTGAAGGGTGCCTTTTCCCAGACAGCATGTTTCAGCTCCTTCCAAAGATGCTCAATAGGATTGAGGTCAGGGCTCATAGAAGGCCACTTTAGAATAGTCCAATGTTTTCCTCTTAGCCATTCTTGGGTGTTTTTAGCTGTGTGTTTTGGGCCATTGTCCTGTTGCAAGACCCATGACCTGCGACTGAGACCCAGCTTTCTGACACTGGCCAGCAAATTTCTCTCTAGAATCCCTTGATAGTCTTGAGATTTCATTGTACCCTGCACAGATTCAAGACACCCTGTGCCAGATGCAGCAAAGCAGCCCCAGAACATAACAGAGCCTCCTCCATGTTTCACAGTAGGGACAGTGTTCTTTTCTTGATATGCTTAATTTTTCCGTCTGTGAACATAGAGCTGATGTGGCTTGGCAAAAAGTTCAATTTTTGTCTCATGTGTCCATAGGACATTCTCCCAGAAGCTTTGTGGCTTGTCAACATGTAGTTTGTCATATTCCAGTCTGGCTTTTTTATGATTTGTTTTCAACAATGGTGTCCTCCTTGGTCGTCTCCCATGTAGTCCACTTTGGCTCAAACAATGACGGATGGTGCGATCTGACACCGATGTTCCTTGAGCATGAAGTTCACCTTGGATCTCTTTAGAAGTCTTTCTGGGCTCTTTTGTTACCATTTGGATTATCCGTTTCTTTGATTTGTCATGAATTTTCCTCGTGCGGCCACGTCCAGGGAGGTTGGCTACAGTCCCATGGATCTTACATTTCTGAATAATATGTGCAACTGTAGTCACAGGAACATCTAGCTGCTTGGAAATGGTCTTATAGCATTTACCTTTATCATGCTTGTCTATAATCTTCTTTTGAATCTCCTGAGACAACTCTTTCCTTCGCTTCCTCTGGTCCATGTTGAGTGTGGTACATACCATGTCACCAAACAACACAGTGACTACCTTAAGCCCTATATATAGGCCCATAGGACTGATTACAAGATTGTAGACACCTGTGATGCTAATTAGTGGACACACCTTGAATTAACATGTCCCTTTGGTCACCTTATTTTCAGTATTTTCTAGGGGTACCATCATTTTTGTCCAGGCCTGTTCCATGAGTTTCTTTTTTTAATAATTCAGTTGAAGCATGGTTGAAAAGCAATGTCTGACTTTCATTGGTTAACATTCATAGAATTTGTTTTTATTATTACTTTGTCAGATTAAAGTTATTTATGTGACCATTGTGAGTTTTTATTTCATTGACTGAAGGGTACCAACAATTTTGTCCACGTGTGTATACTACTTATCCCATATAGGTTTGCGGAGGAAGCCTATAAGCCTTGAACCCTATTCTGGAGACCTCAGGGCACTTTTTGCGTACACCCTGGATGGAGTCGCTTTATAAAAACCCCTGCTTAAGAAAATCAACATTTACTAAGATGTTTTTTTCCCTTCTTAGCTATCGATGAAGTGGGTGGTGTGCCTTATGAGATTCTGGAGCGAGTTTTGGAGAGATGTACTCCGGAACAGTTGTACCGCATCGAACAGTGTAACCAGGTATGCATACACGCAAAGGCATGTTTACTCATGCACTCGGGCATGACGTTTCTTTTGAAGATGCAGAAAAGCAGGGTTAATGTTGTGATATTAACATTGTCGACATTTCCTCAAGTCTTTCATAGAGGAATCGGATGATCTGTGGATGCGGCACTGCCAGCGGGACTTTAAGCGCGAGGCTCCTCAGGAATATGAGACCTGGAGAGAACTGTATCTGCGCCTACACGATGAACGGGAAGAGCGCCTGCGCAAGCTCACACAGAATATCAGCTCTGCCCATGCCAATAAACCCAAAGGTATGCATCGACCCGTCCTGCATGGGTCTTGGTAAAGAAGCGCACTGCTTTTATTTTCTACATTGTACCCACTTTCCTTCAGGAGATATTAACGGTCTAGAAAATTTGATGTGCTGTTGTTTTGATGACACAGTTAGGCTCACCGTCCACTTTATGAACAATGGCTGTACAAATGCATATACAAGCTGACACCCAATCATTTGGCGGCAGCACAATGTAAATAAAAAATATTCATGCCGGTAATGTCCATGGTGGCCTGAGGTTCTGGAGTGAAACCCAATTTGGTTTGCCATCCACTTTTAAGTATTTAAGTAATATGTTTTGTAGTTTGAGATGCTTTTCTGCTCACCATGGGTATAAAGAGTAATTACTATATCTCGCCCTTTTTTTTTGTACAATTCTGTGTAAAAGCTCTAGAGTCTGCTGTTTTCCTGGGATTTTCACATTTTCACACAGTTTATAAAATAGCATCATCCAGGCCACAATCCTGATGCTTGATGTGAATATGAACTATAACTCATGTTCATGTATGATTATTTGCATTTTTCTGCCGCCATTTGATTGGCTGATTAGATGACTACATGAATGAGTTGTATAGTCCATGATAAAATTACGCGTGTGTTCCGCCGACAGGTCGGCAAGTAAAGATGGCTTACGTGAACTCTGCTGCTAAGCCACCTCGTGATGTCCGGAGGCGGCAGGAAAGGTTTGGCACTAAAAACGGCTCTACAAGCAGCAGCACTAGTGCTGCGGCACCCATTCCAATCAAGTGAGTAAACTCTGCATCAGCTTACATGCTGTGGTGTGAAAATGCGTAAGTGCCTGAAGTGCTTATAATAAACTATAAAATTGTACATTCATTAAAAAAAATAAAAATTACATTACAGCCCAAATACAAGTTTATTGCCAGAAGGTTACATTTCTACACTGAAAGACAGAACAAATGTATTTTGTACTGAATTCAGATGTGTGTTTTGACCCAACAGGGGTCATCCTTACCAATCCAGTGTGTAGTGATGTACAGTATGTTTAAATTGGCCTAAAATTAGAATGCTGTATTAAGAATGCTTAATATACCAGGGCTATTGTAGCTATTCTATTTTATATATCCAATTCGATAAAATTTTATATAATGTATATAAAATGTATGAATTATAATTCAGTTTGTGCTTGAGCAAGCCCAGGACACATTTCAGATTAGCATTTGGGCAATCTGACTGCGTACTAGTAGTTAAATTATTTGAATTTACCTGAATATAGTTAAAACATATGAAATAGTTGATATTTTAGCATGAATTATGGATTTCCTTTAGAGTTACATGTCTTATGGAGGTACTTCTCATTAAATTAGACGTCACTTTTTTTTTCCAAGGATGCCATTACCCTAAATACATATTAATTTCAGGATCAGATCAGTGCCGTATAGCTCCCAGAGTCAGTCGAGTGATGGTGGCCAGTCTTCCTACAGCAGTCCTCCTGAGCCATCACATTCTAATGCTCCAAGCAGCAGTGTTGGCCACAGTTCCAGAGACAAACCACAGGTCAAAAGTGAGTAATCAAAAAACAGTCCTGAGATGTTATTAATAATGATACTTTCATCTTTGCATTTCAGTGATGGTTTATAAGTTTTGTTAAATTATCAAAATGTCTTCTTTTTTATCCACAGAAATTGCCCCTATGATGGCTAAAACTATTAAAGCCTTTAAGAACAGATTTTCTCGGCGGTGAAGGATGAAGAGGAAAAAAAAAAAAACGTTTGTCTCATGAGTATAGAGTCCATTCTTATGTTAAAATAATGTTTAAATCTACAATGCCCTAGGTCCTCTTTTTTTCTTTTTTATGGATATGCAGATCACTGGAAAACAAAAAACAAACAAACACAAAGACATGCCATAGGATGAGTTCCTGTTTCTCTCTTTCAGAAGAATTACATACTGTGCAGTACACTACAATGGGACATTGGATTTTAGCTGTTTTTATTTTGGTTATTTAATGACCGTTGCAAAGAAAGAATATCTGCATTTTTCTTTTAATAAGGACTGAACATCCATATCAATGTGATTTGTAAGTGTTTGTTGCTTCGTTTTAAGCTGATTCATGATCATTTAAAATTGTATGTTAAATATTGGGAGAGATTAAGAGGGTTTGTGTCAATGATAAGAACCCGACATATCGATTCAACTATTTATTTTAAATCCATCGCCCTGGTTTCCCTGAGCTTGGGCAAATGGAATTTCAGGATTATGATCAAAATAATAACTTTAATGCATTTTAATAAATGTTATATAGACATTTTTAATAAAATGTACATTTCCCCCTACTTTGTATGTGTCATGGATTTTTCTTTTCCAGTAGAACAACCTATGTATACGAGTATTCATAACATGGATTATCTCATTATAATGGAACCTTCTAACGGGAGGTATAGTAAACAGTCAAGGGAAAATTTTTAATAGCTGGATAACTGACTCCAAGAAAGAACATGTGCATTTCCAAGAAAGAACAACTGGGGAATCAAGAATGGTCATGAGCAAGGGACACCTAAGGTTTTCACATGTGTATTGTGAACAAAGGACCTCTCTGGACCTCTCAATCTGGACCTCTCTTAGCTTCAAGTTGTTTCTACTCGCAGGACTGTCGTTCACTCTTTGTTTTTTCTTTTCACACAATTCTGGGTAAAAGCTTGTAAGACTGTGTTAAATTATGAAAAACCCAGGAAGTCAAACGGTTATAAACTAGCATTATCCCTGACATAATCCTGATGTTTGATGTGAACATCAACTATATCTCTTGACCTGTATCTGCATGGATATTTGCATTGTGCGACTGCCATATGATTGGTGTGTTCCCTCATGATATCTGGAGGCGGCAGGGGATGTTTGGCACTAAAACCAGCTCTGCTCCATATGGATATGGATACCATTCATGTGGATGGCAGGACACATACCACGTTTGACACATATCATGTAACTAAACCAGCTGCAGACCAGGTAGACTGGCAATATTATCTCCTAATGACCGTCATATCTCCTCTGTCAGCAGGATAATGTAGCCTATGTCCCAGAACAGAGTTTGAGGGGTAGACCTGCGTTCCAAATTCTCCAGATCTTAATCTGACTGAGCATGTGTGATATCTCTTGAACAATAAAATCTGATGCATGGGGGCCCCTCCTTGGAATTTACATGACTTCTGATGCTAATGTCTTGATGCCTGATACCACAAGACACCTTCAGAAAACTTGTGCTGGTAGTTTAAATGTTATGAGTGTAATAACAGTAATGCTTGTGAAAAACAAAATTTTGTGACATTTATGTGAGTTTTAAACAATCCAGGGTTTCTAATGAGGACAACAAAACTGAATGCACGTAGAAGTGCGAGGCGGCGCACCATATGACGTCAGCCTACGTTTATGTTAGGCGACATTAAACACCGCGCGCGATTGGTTACACGCGCTTTTTCGCTGTCCAATCAGAGAAGCAAAAGATTCTTGATATTTTGGGGAGTTTTTGCGCATTGCATTATTATTAATATACGTGGGTTAAAAGCTGGGACAGCACAGGCGATTGAACTGTGTCAAGTTCTGATATCGGACCGTTAAAGTACTTTTCATACAGATCGGACAGACCGTACGCTATGTCTGGACACGGACACGGGCATGGACACGGACACGGACACGGGTGTTGTGAGGATGATCATGAACCTGCGGAGCGTGGTGTGGAGTACGGACTGTACAGACGCATCGATATAGACAAGCTGCAGTGTCTCAATGAGAGCCGAGACGGAGACGGCAAGCTCGTGTTTAAACCCTGGGATCAGCGCACAGACCGGGAAAAGGTACAGGAACAGCACGAACAACTTGGTAAAGGGGAAAAGTTGTTGGATCAGGTGCGTTAGGCGGCTCTGTGTCCCCAAAGCTGTGTCATCATCTCAACCCCACTGTGGTGCCTGATCAGCCCTGGAGAGTCAGGGGAATGACATGGCTGTTTAATGTAGGGACTCAGTTTAAGGCGAGACACTACAGGTGAACAGGGTGTTTCTTTTAAACTGTATATAATAATCTCAAGCAGTCTTAACATGTTGACTGTTTATAAGCATATGTGGGTATATCTATTGGTGTGTGCATACATACATACATGCTGTGTGTGTGTGTGTATACATACACATATATACACACATGTATGTATGTATGCATGTATGCATGCACACACCAATAGATATACCAACATATGCTTATATATATATATATATATATATATATATATTATATATATATATATATATATATTACTATATATATATATGTATATGTATATATATAGTACTGTGTACTGTGCAAAAGTCTTAGACGCCATATTATCACCGCCAGGCTCAATTCCCGTCTCTGTATGCATGGAGTTTGCATGTTCTCCCCGTGCTTGGTGGGTTTCCTCCGGGTACTCCGGTTTCCTCCCACAGTCCAAAGACATGTAGATTAGGCTACTTGGCGTTTCCAAATTGCCCGTAGTGTGTGTGAATAAGTGAGTGTATGTGTGTGTGTGTGTGTGTCTGTGCCCTGCGATGGATTGGCACCCTGTCCAGGGTGTACCCTGCCATGTGCCCTAAGTCTCCTGGGATAGGCTCCAGGTCCCCCGTGACCCTGAATACAGGATTAAGCGGTATAGATGATGAGTGAGTGAGAGAGTGAGTAAGTTTATTATGTCTGCATTATTATATACAAGACCATTCCCTACAAAGATAAACTACAATTCATGAATAAATAACATTTACAGAAGAATATTTGCATGCCTGTAAAGAAAGCGACAGACCAGTTTTCCGATGGGGGGAAAAAAAATAAATGAATAATGTAGACTCCTGGGTTTTGCCTGAAAATAGAAAGGAGCGAGTGTGACAAAGTTAACAAAAGAAGTCATATTCTCCAGCATGCTCAATAAAGCCTAACAGCTGTTTTACTTAGCTGTTTTAGTTATTTATTCATTAATTTTAGTGCATCTTTGTAGGGAATGGTCTTGTACATAATAATGCGGACATAATAAACTTGTATAACCAAATTTGTACTACAGATAATATGGCACAGTACTGTATATATACACACGGGTTGGACAATGAAACTGAAACGCCTGGTTTTAGACCACAATAATTCATTAGTATGGTGTAGAGCCTCCCTTTTGTGGCCAATGCAGCATCAATTCGTCTTGGGAATGACAGTTACAAGTCCTGCACAGTGGCCAGAGGGATTTTCAGCCATTCGTCTTGCAGAATAGTGGCCAGGTCACCACATGATGCTGGTGGAGAGAAACGTTTCCTGACTCGCTCCTCCAAAACACCCCAAAGTGGCTCAATAATATTTAGATCTGGTGACTGTGCAGGCCATGGGAGATGTTCCATTGGGTGCACATGGTCTTTCAGAATGGTTTGGTAGTCCTTGGCAGTTACGCACCCATCTAGCACAAGTATTGGGCCTAGCGGATGCCATGATAATGCAGCTCAAACCATCACTGATCCACCCCCATGCTTCACTCTGGGTGGTACGCTTCTTTTGGGCTTCTCCACACCGTAACTCTCCCGGATGCGGGAAAGACAGTGAAGGTGGACTCATCAGAGAACAGTACGTGTTTCACATTGTCCACAGCCCAAGAATATCACTTCTGATACATGTTCAACTTGTAGTTTCACACATTTTATGCTAGCATTAGTACCTCTCGTTTATGGGAAAAGAGTTTGTAGAAATAGTTAAAAGTTTAAGGCTGTATCAATAAGCTGATCAGCTTTAATGTGGTATAAATCCGTGGTATTGTTATTATTTCAAGTCTTTCTGAAATAACAATATTATGTCTGTATCTTCCGCATACTCTGTGTACACATGGTAAACTATCATGATGATTGGCTCTGTTGAGTGACGCATATAGCTACGCCCACCCCAAGGGAAAAAGCGCTATGTTTGTCCCCAAAAAAAAAAAAAAAGAATTGCTGGATGCTTTGATTTAATCTTGCACATAACTGTTCACAATGTCCCTTCTACTCAACATTTTGATTTCATTTTAGCTCAGATCTAACTTCAGACAAATACTTATTTTATTTCCATAGATTCTAAAATTTTAAATCCCAGAACAATTATAGACATGACAATTTATTTTATTTCTACTTGCTGTGTCTTGCCTCTTGCCTTAAATAAAAAAAATAACATGCCTCCAAACCTAAGTAATTAAAATATGGCAACATTACCTATAGTAATTTGGTATAGTTTGCAGGTTTGGATGTAGCCTGCGATTGAAGCAATAAAAAATATATAATAAATAAAAAAACAACAACAATATTATTATTATTGTTGTTGTTCATTATTGATCTAGGAAGCAGTATGTAACTCCTCATGTAGATATCCAATCAACTGAAGTGTCACCTAAAATACTGCACTATGCAGTGAATAAGGTGTGGTTTCAGTATGATGCAGCGAAGGTGTCAAGGTCAACACTCTTGTTAAACAAAAACGGTTTGTTTAGACAGTTATTCCACACACGATGTTCTGAATTTTGTGCTAATTAAAACTGGTGTAATATTTTAGCTGATTAATCTCTCTCTCTCTCTCTCTCTCTCTCTCTCTTTTTATTTAAAATTTTTAGTTTGTCGAGAGTGATGCTGATGAGGAACTCCTGTTCAATATCCCGTGAGACAGTCATTCTGATCACGCTCACATAAGTGCTGCACTCATATAGTTTATGTCCAGTATACATGAGCAATCTTCCTTTTGTTTTTGTCTTGATTTCTGGTCCTCTTTTTTCCTTTGGAAAGGTTTACTGGAAGTGTAAAGCTGAAGGGGATTATAATTTCTGGAGAGGATGATGAGAGCCACCCAGCTGAAATAAGGCTGTAAGTGAACTATAATTTAAATGAGCCTTGTCTGGCAGTATAGTATTTCTATATTGTTAATGTGGAGTCTGTTTGGGCAGATATAAAAACATACCACAGATGTCATTTGATGATATAAGCAGAGAACCAGAGCAAGCATTTCGTCTTAACAGGGATCCACTGGCTGAACTTGAGTATCCAACTAAGTAAGTTTCTGAATATGTACACCGATCAGCCATAACATCAACTGAACAACACTGGCAATTCTACACCAACCAACTAGGACCATGGGCAGCCAAGATTCACCCGTGTCCACTGGGATCAAAATCCATCAGTCAATGTTAGCTACGTATATAGAAATGCTCCAGAACACCCAATGCACCAGAGCTCAGGAGGCGAAGAGGCCAAGGCTGCTCACCCAGCGTCCAAACTCCCCATATCCCAATCCGTCGCACCCAAAGCATCTGCTGACAACAACCTGGTGACAGACACCACATTACACCCCTTTGCAGAGCCATGTCCCACTGAGCAAAGACCTGCCCTGGTGGCACAAGGCGAACGCAAAGCCTAGCGGTGTTAATGTTAATACTTTTAATGTTATGGCTGATCGCTGTATACACACAATTTATAAAGATAATACACACTTATTTTGACTCTTGGCCTATGTTAATTAAAAATGTTTAAAATATATATATATATATATATTTTTTTTTACAGGATTGCACGCTTCTCTAATGTCAATCATTTGTCTATTCATATTCCTCGAAACTTTGGGGCCGATTCTACTCGTGTCTACTACATTGGACTTCGGGGAGAATATACTGAGGTATTAACTTGGGTCTCAAAAAAAAAAAAAAAAAATGAATAAGTGTTAAATCACCTTTTTTAATTATTTGTGCTTCTCAGTCAGATTTATGGATAGATAGATAATATTTATTTATTTATTTATTGAATGGGGTATTTTACATGTACCATTATTTTCATGTTTTCTTTGCCGTTTACGATAATTTATGGACAACTCAGACAATTATGGTACTGCATCCTCTATGTTTGAGCATACCTAGGAACAAAAGGAACAAATAAGGGATCATTTTACTATCAAACAAGGTGTTATTACGGTAAATATATTTACCACGTTTAATAATTGCTGTCCGTTTTCTTTTACAGGCTCACAGACACGAGGTGACAATCTGTAACTATGAGGCAGCAGCAAATCCAGCAGATCATAAATTGGAAGCGATCACTCCGCAGACACAGTTCATTTCATGACGAATGATGTAGGCTTAAATTGTCGGTGTGGAGAGAGACATTAGGTGTTTATGCCTTTTGATAATAATGAGACCTACATTCTATTGCAAATATAACTTAGGAGTAGAAACATGGACATGTTTCAAGAAGGATGGTCATTACTCATGCAGGTTTGTTAAAATGAAACTTCTTATGTGCCAATAAATATTCAGAGATGAACAAACATTTTTCTCTTGAAATCAATGCAAATGAATTAAAAAAATAAATAAAATTGCACGTGAAAAAGTTGAAACTAAAATTCATGGCTCACTGGTTTGTTTGGCTTGGGGTTAATTCACAGTTTTATCTAGAAGGTATTATAGGGAATGTTTCAGCTCCTCACAGCTCCCGGCTCGCTTGTTTGATTCTGACTTCAGGTAGTTGTGTATATTCACTCAGTGGCAGTGTAAGTTTCCTCCTCCTTCTCCATTTCAAAAACATACTGGTATCATGTTTATTATTTAAAAAAATAAAATAAATAAATAACTTATGTTTGATTGGTTAGTAGGTGGCTCAATGAGGTAGTGATTAGCCCTGTGGCCTTGCACATCCAGGGTTGAGGGTTCGATTCTCGCCTCAGGTCTGCGTGTGTGGAGTTTGCATGTTCTCTCCGTGCTTGTTGGGTACTCCGGTTTCCTCCCACAGTCCAAAGACATGCACATTAGGCTGATTGTGTGTTTGTGTGTGCCCTACGATGGATTGGCAGTCTGTCCAGGGTGTACATGCAAAGTCCATGGGACAGCCTCCAGGCCCCCACAATTTTTATTTTGTACACGGGATAAGTGGTGTAGATGATAAACGAGTGAATGGTTAGTTAGATGTGAATGGTCCAGGGTGAATATCTCCGTGTTCCCAGGATACACATCAAGCCTGATCTTAGTGTAATGAATGATTGAATGAAGGATGAATGGGGCGGTGGTGGCTCAGGATGTTAAGGCTCTGAGTTACTGATCGGAACGCTGGCGGTTTGAGCCCCAAAAAGGCACAGGTTTTACGCCGGATGCCAAACCCTCCCCATTTTATCCGGGTTTGGGACAGGCGCTGCATCCAGACTTAGGGCACGAGGTAGGAGTACATCCTGGATAGGTGTGTGCTAATCCACACTCGCTCTGATTCACACATTAATCTACTCATCTTTGGACTGTTGGAGGAAACCAGAGTACCTGGAGGAAATCTACTATGCACAGGGAAAGCATGCACACTCCACGCACACAGCTTGAACCCGGACCAGCGTGTGTTAGTTATCAATACATACAAAAAGAGAGAGAATAAAAATGCAGTACACATTGTTCAAATGGTTTCGAGAAAGTGGGTAAGGAGGAGGAGGAGGGTGATAGGAAAGGGGAAGAGGGAGGTGAAAAATCCGCTAGAGGTGACGTCACCGTGACTAATCCCCGCCCATCTCCGGCACAAGCAGCGGAAGTTCCGTTGTGACCTGGGATAGCAAGCGGTGAGTGTATGAATTTACAGCGCTGGGCCTTCGTTTCGTCTTTTCTATTTTATATTCCTCGTAAACACACACACACACCAACACAAACAACGATGTCGTCGTCGTGAATTGTTTTGATAAACATTTCCCGACGCTGCTGAGGAGACAGCTCGGCTTCCTGAGCTAGCTCATGCTAATGCAGTGGAGTAAACAGGGAGAGCAGGATTAGCCAGACAATACAGCCAGCCAGTTAGCTGCATGTTATATGGAGCTCTTTGGGAGAATATGGAGCCGGCTGGTAAAGCAGGATTAAGCTAAACGTGAACGATTAAATCCGTAGAGATATAGCGGAATATATATAAGCCGGCCTGATGTAGTTTTCTCTCCCACCCGTGATGTTTTCCATATCTATAACCTTCTTCCTCTTAGTTTGAATAGCAAATGAAGGAAGCAAGGTTCAAAGCGCCGCACACGGTCGTTCTCCGTTTCTCATCATTCATTATACAGGAATGTCATATTGCTGATCAGGAGCCATATTGTGGCATCTGGTGCACAGTGTCCTTTTTTTTTTTTACAAAACATTTATATAAAACATTGATAATTATGCTGTTTAATTATACACTTTTCGGTTTTAATGGTGATGCATAATAGATTGTTGTTGTTACCCTGATTCTTGGTTTTCTTTTGTTTTTTTTTTGCTTTGTTCAAGAGACTGCATTAGGATTTTTTTTCCACGCTCTGAAAATTTAAATGAAAATGAGATACACCTTCTTTGATTCATATAACAAAAAAGTTTCATTGCATTTCATGAATCTATTAATGATCATGACCAAAAAGTCCCCCCCCCCACTTAAAAAAAAAAAAAAAGATTACTTGTGTAATCAGTCTTCTTGTTGGCAATCTTCCCTACTTCATTGGATTTCCTCTAGGTACGCCAGAATTGCCTGTACTGTGTGAATGACAGCTGGGTGTCGAGCTGGCAACCCCACCCTTTAAGTAACTTAAGAAATGACATGTATACGCTTGCTTCACTGGGGATAAGGGGCCTGACTGATTAAAACCCCCCAAATTCAATACTTAACAGGTTTGGCCAATTACTTTTGTCCGTATTCTGTATCTCCAGGGTGGGGAATACTGTATCTGTCGCCCAATATGCCGAATGGCATGTGGACAGACCAAAATACCAAAAAGTATAGTACTATGTATGGGAATCACCAGAATCCTGCTAATATGATATACTGTACCTAAGTAACGATTTGATTCATATTGGGATAGTGTCATGATTTTTATAAATATCCTAAAATATCAACATTAAATACATATAACATTATTATAATTGTTCTGTTAGATTTTATTATTATTCTGAACAATCTTAGATAATAATTAACTTGTATAGATGGAGAAACTTTAATCTCAAATGGAAACATAAATGTGAGAAATGTATTTAAAAATATATTTTTTAATACATGTGTAAAAAAAAAAAAAGATACCATATTATCTTTAGTATAAATGTTGTCTGCATTTATTATGCTAAAAATATTAAATAAATAACATTACAGATTAATATTTCATGTCTGTAAAGAAAGCAACATATTACATGACAGACCAGTTTTCAGATGGAAACAGACAAACAAAAAAAGCAGTGTTCTGGGTTTTGTATGAAAATTGAAAAGCACAAGAGGAACTCTCCACAAATATGAAATATTTTTTTAAAACTGCACAAATCTGTATCTGACACCACTGATTATTTTCAAGCAAAAAGTTTTCACACTAAATCACTGTTTTTATTTTTATATTTTCAGTGACTTTTATAGACGTTTCTTTTATGTAGAAATGTTTTCAAAGGCATTTTTGTACTTGCCCAAGGCTTTTTGCGCAGTACTGTAAGTAAAACAGCTCGTAGCGTCCTATGAGTTCTTCTGGTAACTTTGTCACATTTGCTCCTTACTATTTTCATTCAAAACCCACAAGCCTACATTTGTATTATGTATGTAGGCAATATGTAATATGTTGCTTTCTTTACAGACATGCAAATATTCTTCTGTAATGTTGTTTGTTCGTTTTTAAGGTATGTTTGGGAATAGTGAATGGTTTTGTACATCATAGTACAGACGTGATAAACATATTTAACACAATTCGTGCTAATACATGCTGCCTAAGACTTTTGCGCAATATTTTATAAGCCCTAAATGTGTAGCCCCAGAGTTACTGCATAATGATGCAGAGCTCTGTTTTTTTTTTTTTTTTCCATTTTGTTTTTCAAATGCAGAATAGGCATCTTGTCTTGTTGCATCTTATCCAAGTCAGCTGAAGTCTTGTGATGGAAGAGATGTGACCAAAGGGGATCACAGGCAGATTTGTGTTGCTCTCAGAATTAAAAGCTGTTTAAGTGCCATATAGTCTCCTGGCTTTTATGTGACAGAAAAAGGTTGACACTAATCCCGGTTTTGAAGAAAGTTTCCCTGTATTAAAGGTAATCAGATTACCTGAAACACAAAATGAAATTATTTGTTAGACATGTTTGCTTCATATAGTGCTGACATTTTGCTAGACATTTTTACCTCGGATCTTGTTGGGTTTCCGGTCGTGCTGTTAAACAAAGCAGGTAATCTTTTCTGGATTAGTCAGTCAAAACATTTCCTTTCTTATTTCCATTCTGAATTTCCATTCTGAAGACTTGTGTAACCGTAAGTTTAACTGGTCAAAACGCCAAATCAAAAAAATGATTCACAAGGTTTACACATTAACTGCTTTTTATCTTACTTAGTAGTTCTTTGCCAAGTGTTGTATTTCTCTTACACGTTAAAATAATTATGATGCGATCCGTAATGGGTACGTTCGTCCTCACAGACTTAGTTAATCAATTCCCAATCTGCTGAGTAAATGGAACGGAAGCGGTTCCGATTAAGTACATCATCCTACATCGTGCCAGAGCTGTATTAACCGGAATTTAACACTGTCTGTTTTCTGGTAAAAGCACCCTTCCAGTGTATGTGTGGCAACAACATGTCTGTGCCGCTGCTCGCCGAGGCTGTGACCGTTTCTGGGGCGGAGAAGGAGACCGCTGCGGTGAGAAAAAATGTCTTTTATTTCTGCTTAGACTCATATGAATTAAGAATTAAGCTTAGGGATGTCAGTGGTCTTTGTAATCATGTTTCACTAAAAGCATTTTATTACTATTAGTCTATGTTGATATGTTCACTTGGATTACTTTTTTTTTAATTAAAGCACCTTCTTTAGATAAAATGGTGCAATGGCAACATCCAGCTCAGTAGCTGAAGAAGAAGCGTTTTGCTTTGAGACTCAGCTTGGCTCTTACAGGATATGAATTCTTAGACCCGATACCCTGACAGAACTGTTTCTCATGTCACTCTTTTTTTTTTTTTCCACTACAGGTGATCTTCCTTCATGGTCTGGGTGATACTGGGTAAGTTCCGTTTGTGCATCTGTACATAAATGAAAGCTTGTGTTCTCAGGCGCTAACATCCATGCTATAGTTAAAGTCACAGAGAACATTTTTTTCACCCCAGGCCGATGTTTGCCTTGAACATTAACTTAAAGCTCTTTACCATATATTTGCTTGGTTTTAACCTTTGTGCTGCTGCAACAGGAGTTTACAATGAAGTGAATAGTAATACATTACAATGAAGTTGTTTTTGTTTAAAGAAACTTTAATTATTTCTTCTGGAATAGATTGAAAATGTGAAAGTTCTACTTGATTTAAATATAGACTTTTAATTACAGCCAGTTCTTTTTCTTTACGCACTGAAGTAATTGAAGCACATGATTCATTAACAGCATCATGCAATCTGTCTACTGAAATCATCGTCGACCTCTGTACCTGAATAATTTCGATTTAGTTTAATCATTAAACTACTGAGGAAAAAATGACATATGATACGTGACGCTTACATTTATGATGGACTGTATTTGTAATATTTTCAATTTGGTTGTTGTTTAGGGATGGCTGGGCTGACGCCATGAGATCCATCAGGCTGCCCCATGTAAAGTACATCTGCCCACATGCGTAGGTATCTGAAATGGTCCGGCATTACTCGGCTTCGATTACTTGAAAGTAGAGATGCACCGATACCGGTATCTGGTATCGGTCTCGATACCACATTTTCTAAAGTACTTGTACTCGTTAAAAGTCCCGGGGAGAAGGCCAGGCGAAACGAGACATGTCAACCGTGTGGAATTATTTCAAAGTGAATGAAGACGACAAAACAAAGGCGGACTGCAAATTGTGCTCAGCGAAATTGTTAAAAATCATGTTTTTATTAAATACTTGGTATCAGTATCGGCGAGTACTGGAATGCAATTACTCGTACTCGTTTTTCAAAAAACTGGTATCGGTGCATCCCTACTTGAAAGGCTGTGTAAAATGTAAATGATTTATTTACTGTTTGTTTTGATTTATTTATTTTTACCTCAAGGTATGATGGTTTTACAAAGTCTTAGTCATTCCGAATAAAATCAGTATGAGAATTTGTTCATGTGTTTGGTGTCATAGCATGTATTTCCAGGAAGATGAATAAATGAAAATATTGTCATTTTCATTCTATTGTATTTATGTATTTAAAATATTTATTATATATATTTAAAGTATTTATGTACAAATTCATTAAGTCTCATGTTTTCTTTTTTTCACTATAGACCCAGAATCCCGGTTACACTCAATATGAAAATGACCATGCCCTCATGGTAAGGTTTTTAATAGTGGTCCGGTGACCACTACAATTTCTGATCATTCTGTAGAATCATTTATATTGATTGTGTTCAGTAACAGGTTTTTTATTTTATTACTTGCTTGATTAGGTTTGACCTGATGGGATTAAGCCCAGAAGCTCCAGAGGACGAAGCCGGCATTAAGAGAGCAGCAGAAAACAGTAAATAAAAAATTATAAGTAAATATAAATAAGTAGATAAATCTCTGGGGGGAGAAAACAACTACTTAATGTGGTGAAGGTTAATTGTTAAGTTTTTCATATTGTTTAACAACTTAAAAGATTTGCGATTAACGTTCCTTTAACATCATAATTTCATTCATATTCATTTTATTGGCTGTAAAATAATATAGTCTTATTTGATGTTGAAGTATTCTGACCAAAAAACTTATTTTCCCCGTCTTTTAAATTAAGTCAAGGCCATTATTGACCACGAGGCGAAAAATGGAATACCTCCAAATCGTATCATCCTTGGCGGATTCTCTCAGGTGAGTCAAACACCTAAACTTCCTAGAAATTGCCTAATGGTATTGCTAGT
This sequence comes from Clarias magur, assembly GCA_013621035.1. Lineage (NCBI taxonomy): Eukaryota > Metazoa > Chordata > Actinopteri > Siluriformes > Clariidae > Clarias > Clarias magur. The sequence continues at coordinate 3,596,277 of QNUK01000012.1, forward strand.
CTGGAATTTTACATCTCTATTTTTGAATGAATTTGCATCTATTAGTAATTCCTATACATGAAGTCTTTTTGCTTGTTTGTGTCCTCAGGGTGGCGCTCTCTCACTGTACACTGCTCTGACCTGCCAGCAGAAGCTAGCCGGTGTAGTTGCTCTAAGCTGCTGGTTACCACTTCATAAGACCTTTCCACAGGTGTGAGCTTAGTGTGTGTGTGTGTGTGTGTGTGTGTGGGATGATTGACAACTATTTAACTTTTTAATATTTTTACAGAGCCTTTAAAGTGTACTTGTTTAAGTTCATAAATCTGATCAGATCAAACATGAGTAGTGTCGCTGTGATTGACAGCGGAGGGTGAATACTTTGCTATTCTGCCACTCGGCATCCAAAAGGATTTGCTGTTTAACAATGTCCATCAGGTTTTTTCACATATTTATATTGTTTCTTGTTCATTTACTGTTCAGCTTTAATAGCAAAACAAAACTGATGTCCTCAGCCATTTTGGTGCATCTTAAATCTGAGCAGTCATGTGGATGACTTTCTGTTGTTGCTTTGTTAGGCGGCGAGCAGCGGCGCAAACAAGGATATCTCTATTCTGCAATGTCATGGTGAGATGGACCCAATGATTCCGGTACATTTCGGGGCCATGACAGCCGAGAAGCTCAAGACCATTGTCTCACCACAGAAAGTCACCTTCTGCACCTACCCAGGCCTCATGCACAGCTCCTGCCCTCAGGTGAGTCTTCTCAGGTGGCGTGCACTTGATGTACCTTACTCTAGAGGAGCTAGCACTTTAAAGAACACCTGCAGATTTTGAACATCGGTTAGAGCTGTGTAAATTTCATGTATGCCATTGTTTTTTCATTCATATAAAATATAGAAATGTATACTGTATGTTCACCAGCACCCTTTGCAAAATGAAATGAAATCCCAGTGGAGAATATTCAGTGCACCTGTAAAAAATTGCATACAATAAAAAGATTTGCGTCTAAACGAAGTAACCCAGCAGAATAAAAAAAGCGTCCCATAATTTACCTTATGTACATGTTCAGAAATGAGTAAGCTGTACTATTTTTTTTTTCTTGCCACAGTGGTATCTTTGTGTGTGGCTTCTTGTACCTCTACCCTAGAGAGGTGCATGTAAGGTGACAGAATAATTATACCACTCCAACAACAAGGCATTGTATAGATTAGTAACTTTCTTCTTTTGAGAAAATAGGTAGAGGTATGTGGATGAAAATATTTTGAAGTTAACATTTAATGTGTTAATGTAACAACTCCAGGAAGTCTATAACTCACTTAGGTGTATCACTGATAATATGAGATTAAATTTTTTTTAATCATATTTTGCATATGTGCTCCTGTTGATTCTCCGGCTCTCTGGGTTTGTGTGCAGGAGATGTCTGCCGTGAAGGAATTCATCGAGAAGCAGTTGCCCCGAATCTGACCTTACTGTGACCCTTAGTCAACGACCTCTCACCTCTGACCTGCCATTCTCCCACAGGAAACAGCCATAAGCGTCCCCTATCACAATCTCACACACATGCACACACTCGCGCTCACCCACATAGAGTCACACATGCAAACAGAGGCCTACTCATCTCCCTCTGTACAAAATGTGAAGACGTTCCTCTATTGGTGTCTCATGCCTTGCATTGTAAATTCATAAACAAATTGATGGACAGTAATTTGAGATTATGTGTCATTGTACATAATGAAATGTTCAGTGCACACAACTACACATTACTCAGTAGTACCATATTTGGGAGAATTGCTGCCCTTTCGTTATACATTCCCATAAACACTGAAATGTTAATCCATTTCTCTGTACCTTTTTAGTCTCTCTCTCTCTCTCTCTCTCTCTCTCTCTGTTTTTCGCTCTCTCTCTCTCGGTTTCTTTCCCTCTGTCTCTCCCTCCCTCTCGCACGTGCTTTATGATGAGAGCATCGTTCTGCTACACTGTAACTGCTGCCGTCTGGAGTGACTCATGCCACACTGCACTGCATGCTGCTCTCAGTCCATGATGGCAGGAAAAGAGGAGAAGCGCCATGCTACCTCCTGGTGCTCTGGTTTACTCTGAATATTTTCTTTTGGGTTTGATGCGATTGAAATGAAACCTAACGAAACTGCTGAAATAAACCAAATGAATGAAACATTTAAATTTTCAACTTTTTTTTTTTTTTAATAATAATCATTCATGTTGTATATAAGGAAACTCATTAGATTAGAAAGGCTGCTTGCAATTGTGCCATATTTACTTAAACCCCAAGTTAAGAACATGATTTTATAAGCGAAAACATTAAAAAAAACTTAGTCACTGTGTTTTTTTTTTTTTTGTGGAAAAGTCAGAGTCATGTAGTAAAGCTTTACTATGTATTCTTAGTGTGCATCACTCCAGGTGGCATCATTTCAAAACCCTGTATAGAAAAGTCGTTTCCAGTCATGACATTTCTTCTTCTCGACCACCAGTTCAGTCAGTAAAACAAAGCCACAATTGGGGATTTGACCAGTAAACAGTTTTGCAAAACTGCTCTCTTGATGGCTGTCACATTCAGCTGATTTAATCTCTGATCGTGGCTTTTAGTGGTGTGGTGAAACGTTTTGATTTTTTTTACTTGCATAAATATACTACATTACAACAGGTTAAAAGGTGAAAGGTCAGGGTTACATGGCTGAACAAGATCAAATACAGTATGTGTAGTTGTTTCTTTAAACAAATAACTTTACTAGGATCCATAAATTAGATGCTTTGGAAAAGAAGGACATGGTTTACAAACTCGGTTCATCTCTTTTTCATAGGTATTTGCTCGGTATGTACTTTAAAATGTTTAAAACAATTTAAATGAAATATAACAACAGGTTGTTTGTCATTTGTTCATTTTTCTTTACTTCTTTTGCTTGCCGCTTTTCACCACATTATCTCAGTATTACTTAATTGTAACCTTTTCTCCCAAGTCCTGTGATTTTTGGCTTCTGCTACTATGCTGGCCTATCTGCCTTCAGCATCCCTCCTTTTTTTTTTTTTAATAACTACTATTAGTAACTTAATCAGTTGGATTCATTTGTGCGTATGGGGTCTTAAGGCTTGAATGTTGTGTCAGTTGGGATGTGGTGAGCCCAGGCTGTGCTTACTGAGCAGAATCTTTTGAATATGTGGGTAAAACAGTAAGCTTATTAATGGGTGTGTTTTATTTTTTCTCCTGAGTTGTATTGTATGATTAGTTGATGTTTTATCATTTGTTGCTAATTTTCACAATTATGTTGTACTGTCATCTGTGTCTATATTTGATTGAATGTGCTGAGGGACAGTTAGTTCTTTAATATTTTCCCTAGACACTTGTATGTGGAATAAATAATGGAAACTGCAGCAATACAATAGTCTTGAATGTTCTTTTTTGTTCATATAGTTCATTCAACATGTACTATATGAAAGCAGCCAGTGAACAGAGACTGAATGTACTGTGTATTTAAAGCTAAATACAGACTAATGATGCGTATATAGCGAATTGTTTTGGATTTAAGAAAATATTTTTTTCTGCTTAAACTACTGTATGCGTTAATCTGCTTGCAGAACTCAGATGTACAGTATTTAAAGGTTTAAAACAAGTGTCATGCCTAGCCGAGTGCAAACTTGACTAGTACAACAGAAAGACAGACTGGCAGGCAGCACAGCATCCTGTGTGGTAGGAGTAAATTATTTGCTAAGTTTGTTCAAAATTGTAACAAAAACAAACAAACAATATATCTGTATATTTACAAAATTGTGGTACTAATAATCACAATACAAATCCGAATTGGCAGCAAGGTATTGTGATAATATCTTATCAGCTGATCTCTGGTGATTCCCATCCATACTGGAAGAAAATGTTTAAGGACACCTGTCATTATAAATAAAGTTAGCAGAGAAATGAAACAAACAACTTAAATGTTTTAACTATTTCTTTAACAAGTTAATGTAGATCTCAGAGCACCCCCAAAGTGTGTCTGTTAATGCTCCAGCTGAAATACTTTTGAGATGATGCTTGAGATCATTTTTTTCATAAATCAATCTCACTTCACTGCAGTCCTCTTACAAACGTTTCAGTGTCTATGTAAATATAGTGATCTCTTGTCATTTCCCAGTGATATTCTTCCACTATTTAAGCACGTGTGCCACACAAAACACCTTGGATGACTTGTGGAATCACGTCAAATGTCTCTGAGGCAGATTTGCCCAGTTTAATGCAAACTTTCATGTTCGCTCTTTGTCCTAACTTGCTGTCCATGATGAAATACACGTAGTAACGCACGTGGCCAGAATAGCAGCAGCTGCACACATTCTGATGTACACAGGACGATGTCTTTTGGCACACTGACTTATGAAGCTCGGTGCTTCCTGTGACTGTGTGTGTGTGTGTCCAGCCTAGTGGTGCCATCTGTTGGCTCGTTATAAAACAAATAAATAAATATATTTTAAAAATCTCTAAAATTGTTTATACAACCTCGAAATCTCAGTAAATGATCTTAATAATATATATATATATATATATATATATATATATATATATATATATATATATATATATATTTGATATATTTATCCTGTACTTAGTTTTTATTAGCCTGTTTGAAGTAGTGAGATAGCTTATATATTTAAGCGGTAGGGGTTTGTGATAGGAGTATTTAAGTTGGACAAGAATTGTTCATTGTCCTTTTATCGACTTTTATTTTGAAGTGTCTGGAGAAAACCCGGAAGTCTTTATGGTCCAGCAGGTGGCGGTAATGCACCTATAATAATTTGGCGTCCATCCGCCAAAAGCGACAAAGATCCTAGGGAAGATGACCTGGAAAATATATAGTAGCCTGATTGATTATCTTATCTTAGAATTGGATAGAATAATATTTATTTGTCCCCTTTTGAATTTGAATTCGTTTGTTTATTCTGTCCAATCTGATGCTCAACACTCCTGTCCAGGAAGTGGCGCTAATGCGCCACCTATAACTTGGCTGTCAGCCGCCAAAACAAAAGCAAAGAAGAAAAAACAACAAAGAAGAAAGAAACCCGGAAGTGGATTACCGGAAGAACGATGTTTGCGTTGTATAGCTCATGGAGGAATAATGTTCCCGTACATAATGCACGGGGCTAGTGGAAATGTTCGCTAGCGGTTGTCGGTTTCTGTAACACAAACCCGTGCAAAACACAACAAATAGTAACAATAATACGCTATTGTGTAATGAAACGATGCCGCTGGGGTTGAAGCCGTGTTGTGCGGTGTGCAAGACGAACTCGTCGTCGATGTGGAAAAAAGGAAACCTGGGAGAAATCCTCTGTAACAACTGCACAGCTAAAAGCACCGTGACAGGAGCGTCAGGACTGACGGTGACCTCCAGCACGCAGCAGAGTAATGGCGGCGGCAAACAGGTTCGTGTACTGTACCACTGTTCACACATATAAACACTTCTTTACGCCTCAGATCCGTTATATACTGTATGTAGCATTGAATTATGGGTAATTGCATTGAAAACTGGTAAAAACAAACAAACAAAACAAACAAAAAACAGAACATCCAGAAGCGTCTGGACATATTTCATACAGAGCAATTGTACTTCATAGATAAAATGCAGACCTGCACAGATATGCAAGGAGTAAGTAAAAGAAATGATACTCATTTCGCTTATATTAACACTTATCAGCACTTTGTGTTCAAGATTACTGACCTCCCCAGTCACTGCTGTTCAGGTGTGAATATGTTACATCAGTTCATTTGAACCTGCGGTGCGAGCAGAAATGGACCCCCTGCTTGTGATTGGCACGAAAGAAAAACAGTGTGCAGTGATGCTTCTTTTTGTGGTCTGAGAAAAGCTCACAGAAGAGCAAAACAGAAACGTTTGGATATCGGCAAACAAAATTTGACCCGATACTCTAAGGAAGGTGAAAGAGAATCATTACTGTTGACGAGACACGGATTCAACACTACGAGCCTGAGAGTAAAACGCCAGAGTCTTGAACGGAAACATCCTCAATTACCGATCATGAAAAAGTTCAAGACTCGACAATCAGCTGGAAAATTCATCAACGCTTCAAGTTTTCTGGGATTCTCAATGGCCAGAAGTCTTGGGACATTTATCAAGGAAAAAAGTTCAACAATCGACAGTGCTCGTTACAGTGAGACGCTTATTGAAGAGCTGAAGCCTGAACGCACTGTTGTAGGATTGTTGTATGACGGCTTCGTGATCTCGCATGGTGATGCTTGTTCAGACACTCTGCAGAAACTTGTTTTTGAAGTGTTAAAGCTTCCTGATTTCACTCCTTCAGACTTTCACCTGTTTGGTCGCCTAAAAGCAGCTCTGCAAGGACGAAGATTCACTTCTGCTGAAGAAGTGAAGACAGTGGTCCACTTGTGGCTCGTGAGGGAATACGAAAGCTTGTGGACTGATTTGACAAAGAGAAACTCGGTATTGAAAAACAAGGAGATTATGATAAAAACAAAATATGCATTTGTCTTTTATAAAAGGCAATTAAAAAATTCTACCGCCAGAGTGAGAATAATTTTGGACTCTCCCTCGTGTTAAGTACGTAATTGCAGGATAAAATCTATGAACCAAAATTCATTATGTTTTAAAGCAAGAAATCTGTAGCGATTAATACATCATTAATACATTATTAGCATGATGTTTTCAACAGCACAAAGACAGCTTTCAAAAACCCAATTTGTGACTAAAACTAAAATACGAGGGCTGTACTGAAAGTAATGCAAAAGTTGATGTATAAGTTGATTAAATTAACTGACGTACTCTACCAGTCAAAAGTTTGGACACACCTTCTAAATCAATGTTTTACATTTTAAAACTATGAAATATATCATGACATTGGGGGAATTAAGTAACATCAACAACAGTCGGTTGTTATTTTAAGACACGGAGGTCAGCCTTTCTGGAACAGTTCTTGCAAGTACAGTATTGTCAAGTGCATTTGCAAAACCCATCAAGCACCATGATGAAACTGTCTCTCATGAAGATCTTCCCAGGAAAGCAAGACCAAAACTTGCCTCTGCTGCAGAGAAGTTGTTAATTTAGACTCAACACTGGGGTTTAGAAATGGTGCAAACAGATGGCTTGTGTTGGAGGCTATGGTAAATTCTTCTGTGTAGAGGAAGAGTTCCTCTATCAACATGTGCAACATTGACCAATATCAGTAATAAAAATAAAAATGTTACGCCCACTTTTGCAGTACATCCCTCACATTATTATTTTAATGGCAGAAAGGGCTATTTCAGGATTCCCAGATGTTTATCACCCTTAGATTGATCTGCGATCTGGTTTCTTTGTAAACCAGAAGCAGTGCATGGACTTTTCTAGATATTCTCTGGAGAAAATAAATAGTGAAACATCAAAATCACAACATTTATATATATATATATATATATATATAAAATGTTTATACCTGCTAGACCCTATATAGGTCTGCTTATTTCTTAAATGTCTGCAAACTTTTTACACAGTGCAACAGGAGTATACAGAAACTGTTTATCACCATTATCGCCTAACTGTGCTGAATCTTAATAACAAAATTGCTTGTCCCACATGTCTCTCGGTCCAACAGTCATGCTGGTACCAACGTTGCCTAATTTGTCAGTGAATCATGCAATGATTGACCGGTTGGACTATACAGGCAGCCTGCAATGTGAAAAGGAACCTGTATACTTTCGCACAAGACTGTATTAATTAAAAAAAGTATTAATCTGCCCTAAGATGAGGTTAACTGCACATTTTAATTTATGTAATCTTAAAAGATCTGTTTTACATTCCTGTGTGTATCCTGGTGTCTAAACAGTCTAAACAGGAAATCCACCGGCGGTCAGCCCGATTAAGAAGCACCAAGTACAAGGCGCCGGCATCCGAGAAGAAAGTTTCATCAAAAGGAAAAGGAAGACGGCATATTTTTAAACTCAAAAATGTAAGCACTGGTTAAGCTGAAATATTTTAGATGTATACATGTTAAATTTCAAGTCTATCAAATTTAAATAAAGACATTTTAATGCTTCTCCTTTTCAGCCTATTAAAGCTCCTGAGTCTGTTTCCACCATAATCACATCAGAGTCGATCTTTTACAAGGTAGATAAACCTACTCATCCACTTTATTCTAATGGGATACAGAATGGATTAATCGTTCCAGGCCTCTAATTTAATGTCTCTTTCTCTTCCATCAGGGTGTTTACTATCAGATAGGGGATGTGATAAAGGTCATAGACGAAGAGGACGGGAAACCTTATTTCGCACAGATCCGCGGCTTCATTCAGGACCAGTACTGCGAGAAAAGTGCTGCGTTAACATGGCTGATCCCTACACAATCTAGTCCGAGAGATCACTTTGATCCAGGCACTTACATACTTGGTAGGTTCATTTGCAGGACCAGTATTCTTGTATTCTTGTTCACTGGCAATAAATATAAGGATTAATATTAACTTTTCACTGTACAGGTCCAGAAGAGGATTTGCCCAGAAAAATGGAATACCTTGAATTTGTTTGCCACGCACCATCAGAATATTTCAAGTCAAGGAGCTCACCATTTCCAACGATGCCAATTCGCCCAGAGAAAGGCTACATCTGGTCTCATGTTGGACCTAGAGCCACTGTGGCAATCAAGGAAACTGTTGGTTGTAATTAGATGGAGCTTTATAAACTGAAATCAATATACAAATATTGATTTAGGGAACATATTCCGTATTATGTCAAACACAAAATGTCATTTATTCTGATGTTCCCGCTCAGTGCGATGGCTACCACGTGACTCTTTCATAGTTGAGTTGTTCGGGTAACATTTCCATTATGGAAAGACTAATGCCACGTTCCGATGGACAGTGAAGACCTCACATCTGCCCAGTATTTGCAAAATAATAAACAGTTGGACAGACTTTGGTGCTGGATGTGCAAACAGGAACTAATAACTGTAAATAAAGCATTTGTTAAACAGAAGAATTAATGAACTAAATTTCGTTAAGTGCTGTTACATATGACTAAACATAAGACTAAATCTTTTCTTTTCTGTTGGTTGAGAATGCTTGCCACATGGTAAGTCCAATTTAGTCATAACAAAAGCATTGAGTTTTTTGTCAAAAAACAAAATAGCTACTGTAGTGATATCTACATGACATTTAAATCTGAAGTTGGTGCCAGTCTTTACACCAGACCTTCCAGAGTTACTACATAATCAGAAATACTGCCCATGACCCTAATTGAAGTATTTGTTTAATTAATTAATTAATAGGCAGGTATTCAGTATCTAGTATGTAAAATTGTTAAAACATTCCTCAACTTCCTTAAGGCAACAGCCAAACATTAAAACAATCCATCCCTTATCTATACAGCTTATTCCCTGGTCACTAGAGGCTATGCCAGGGGAACTTGGGGCACTCAGACACTACAGTTAGTTAGTGTCTGAAACACCAATGTTGGAACACCATTGGTGGAAACACCAATGTTTAATATAAGAATATAAAAAAACCCATAAAATTATTAATCAACTATAAACTATACTCAACTGAAAAAATTAATAAAATTACAGGAAGAATTATTGATAAAAGATGATAAAAGTGTCTGCTTTAGGTTTTATGTGCCTGTGTCACGTGTGTCCTGTACATCAAAAGAACAAAAGTCATTAACAATCCGGGTGTAACAAACAGAGGATGTCATATGGGGACCCGGACAGGGATCAGCGGATAGGACGCGCGAGTTCCAGTATAAGACATGAGGAAGTGCAACAAGATGCCATCTACCTCCATTAAATTAGCATTGTGTCTCAAATTTGGAAATAGTTAAGATTTTCCCCTAAATTGTCATTGTTGTTACCAGGGAGAGAAGTAACAGTTATTGTTGCTATAAAAGAAGTTCTACATATGAAAGACGAAATTGAATTTCAGGAGGTGTTCCATGTCAGCCCGCTAGAGGGCAGTGGTTAGTGATTGGGGTCCATGTTAAAAACGTCGGCACAGCAGAAGAAAGCTCATCCGCATGCGCAGAAGTACAAGAAATACATTTCAGGGGGGTGTCCCAAGTCAGCCCGCTAGAGGGCAGTGTTTAGTAATGGGGTCCGTGTTAAACAAAAACTCGGCACAGCAGAAGAAAAGTGACCAGCATGCGCGGACGTATAAGTTGTATTTAGCTCAGGAGCTAATAGTGTTTTCTGGTCGTGGGGATTTAAATGAAAACGGCTTCACCAGGTTTGAAAGCTGTAGCCTATTGTTATTCTCATGAAAGCGCTGAACAGATTAGCGACATTTAAAAGGTCATTACTGTACTTTCCTTTAAGAGTCACCGGTACATTTCCATATTTAAATTTCTCCTTCCCAGTCACCTGAGTTATGTATCCTTGTGGAAGATGTGTTATGTATCTGCAGTCGAGATTGTTGTGTGTCAAAGCCCAGCATGTTCACACGGCTAAACTCTTCACTCGACACAAACACACGACTTTCATCCCCACAGCTCTGCTTCCTCACAGCAGCTCACAGGACTGTAAGGACCGGTGGAGATCATACAGGATCCGGAGCTTCAGCCATCAGAGCAGCAGAGACTCAGCAGTCAGCAGCACAGAGCAGAAAAGCCCTGAACATGGTTTAGTGCCGTTAAAGGTCTCTGAACTTCATCAGGTTTCCAGTGGAGCAGGATCAGTCCCTGTAGAAGTAGAAGACATCTCCATCAGTATGTAGCTCTTCATCTGTGTCTTTTATTTCATTTCCTCACAGTCACTACTGTCAAGTCCATAAGCACTAGTGTTGTTTCCATTCATTTCCAGTTTCATACATTAATTCATTCATCTCCTATAGGATTCAATTATTTGTCACATATACTTTGAAGCACCGTTAAATTATTTTTGTTGCACATCCCAGTTAGGAAGCTGGGGTCACAGCCAGGATACAGTGCTTCTGAAGCAGATAGGGTTAAGGGTCTTGCTCAAAGTCTGATCATCAACCTTCCAATCAGTGACCCAGAGCCTTAACTGTTTGAGCTACCCCTACTTATCCTGTACACAAAGACACTTGGGGCCTGAAGCCTATCCCAGGAGACTTTAGGACACACCCTGGACAGGGTGCCAACTGATCGTCAGACACACACACATTTAGATATAGATTACGTTAACACCATTTCATAGACTTCCTTATCCAGACGACTGACAGTTTCATTTCATTACATAGTACAATATCTGAGCAGGTGAGGGTTTAGGGGCCCTTGCTCAAGGACCCAACAATGGCAACTTGGTGGTGCTGGGATTTGAATCTGAGACCTTCCGATCAGTAAGTAAGTCCCAACGTAGTAACCACTGAGCTACACCTTGTAGCAAATTTAAATGAAACAATGCAAACCTTTATTTACTACTTTATTCTTAAAATGTTATTAATTTAAAGGTTTGCAAATATTAATTACCATAATACTGTAGCTACATCACTTGAAAGAAGAATCAGCTGCTATAAATTAAAGTATGTGTTTGTAGCGTGCACAGATGAAACCATGCGGTTCCAAGTATCATTGTAACTGGGCAAAGAATGACGGTTAAATTTTTTTTTTTTTTTTAAGTACACTGTACTGTGTAGAACTTTTTAGACTTTTTACAAAGCATAACTTAAACTAGGTTTTGCCTACTTCTTAATCTTTAATATTGTCTACTGCACAGATTTGGATGCATTGTCCTGTCCGTCTCCGTTTGAAGAAATCAGCGATGAAGATGCCGTACAAATCTTTGTGCCTCCTAATCTTCCTCCCGCCACCATCACACTCAGAGATTTTGTGGATACGTCAGAGACCTTAAAAAACCTGGTCCACTTAGGTATGTTTCTCCTACCATTCATATTTATTTGGCTGATGTGAGCTCACATTTTATGACAGCCTGTTTTTTTTTGTTGTTTTTTTAGGGGTTAATCTGTCAAAACTAGAGGAGCGACCTAATGTGGGCTCTATGTTGGTGAGGCTGGACTTCCAAAAGGATGTGGTACCTCTGCTCCTTTTCTTAAAAGATCTTGGAGTTCAGGACGTTCAGCTGGGACCGATGCTCACTAAGAATCCCTTTGTTCTGACTGAGAGCTTGGAAAATCTCCAAACCAGGTCAGAACTGATCACATGTCTGCCATGCCTCAATTACTCTAGCCATAATGCATGATCATTGATTTTTGTAATTTATGATTCATTTGTATGTTCTGTTGATCCTGTGCCACTTTTTGATGCGGTTTATTATCACCCAAAATTTGGTTTATTATTTTATACCCAGCATGTGCCAATGTGTTTTATTTATCCTTCAAAACATCAGTTTGCCAGTGTTTTGGATTTTGTCAGTGACTCACCTGTCCTACTTTATTTATTGACAGCACTTATTACTTTTATATTTACAATTACTAATCATTACTATTACATTTTATTTTATGTAGCATCCTGCAGAACAATAGCTTATAAAGGTCCCGTTATCACTTAGAAACAGTTCAATCTGTTTTTAAGGTAATAATAGTTTTGTAGAATGGTTCTTGGGCTATTCAAGTTGTTACTATAGAAACAATAATATACTAGGAAGAGAGCATTTCATGTTTTATTATTTTACTTGTTTCATGGTTTAAATTATGACTGTCAACACAGCTGTGTAGTGTATTTTATTGTCTAAAATACAACACATAGCTCTCTCTCTCTCAGACAAGGTGTAAAGCACTATTTTGTATTCAAGTAGGTTATAGCTTTGATTTCACCAAATACTTTGTAATAGATTAAAGCCAAGAATAATGTTTAAAAATACATAAGTATGGTGATTCGATTATACTGAAGAACCGAACAAGGCACTAGTTTTTGTTGATGCCTTTAAGAAAAAAAAATATTATGGTTAAAATAATAATGTAATAACAGAGACAGACTGACTAAGCTGTCAGTAATACTATCTAGTTTTAGAGACACGTCATTTCACTTTCAGTCCTAAACTGTTGTTAACGAGCTTATTCTTATTTTTTTTGCTTAATATTCTGGTATTGTGATGTGATTATTTCATATAAGTTGCTGTTGGTTTGATGTCTCTTCCTTACAGCTGAATGAATTGTCAGTTGAAAACTGGAACTGAATTTCTACGACCTATCTGACTTTACTACTTCTGTTAAAGGGTTTCATATTTGAAGTCGAAGAAATTCAGTTCAGAGGCTGTTGCTGTGATGGTGAGCAAAGCTCCATATTTACTGAACTTCAGTGTGAAAAGGTTGGATAACCGTCTGGGATTTTTCCAGCAGCAGCTGGGCCTCAGTGCTCACAAGGTAAGGACTGTTTTGGTTTAGCAAAACTAAAATATTAGGAAAAAATACTGGAACACCTGTATCACATACATTTGTTAATGTTTTACGTTTGACTTGGAAAATAAAAGCTGTATTATATATATGTGCATGTAAATGTTTCTTTTTGTATTTTCAGACCCGAGATGTTGTGACACGTCTACCTAGGTTACTGTGTGGCAGTTTGGAACCCGTAAAAGAAAACCTAAGGGTACAGTGCTTTGTTTATAGAAAATATCAGAGACCTTAGTTTAACTTATACAATTTGGGCCGTTATTCAGATGTTTTCTGGTCTGTATTTTACCCAGGTTTGTGAACTGGAGTTTGGATTTCACAGAAATGAAATCCAGCACATCGTCACTGTAATTCCAAAAGTGCTAACAGCTAATAAACGAAAATTAACACAAATATTCGACTTTGTCCACAACACTATGGGTGTTCCTCATGCTCTCATTACCAAGTTCCCACAGGTATATAATTTTCTTATGAAACTAAGTTTTAAAAAAATTATTAGTTATTTACTAAGTTACGTCTTTACTAGTTAGCTATAATTAATTCAACATGCAGCATTAAAACTCATGACTTATCTTCTGGTTCTCATCAGGTCCTGAATGCAAAATTTCTTCGTATACGAGAACGACACCTTTTTCTTGAGTACTTAGGCCGTGCTCATTATGACCCAACTCATCCCAACTACATCCCTCTGGAGCGGCTGGTGGCCCTGCCTGATGAAACCTTCTGCACTAAAGTGGCGTTATCCTCTCTGAACGACTTTGAACGATTTCAAAAAATGATGTAGTAGTAAAAGCAACATGAAGGACTTTGTTGTCTGAATTATTTTTAATGTTTAGTATTAATAATTCCAAGAAACAAGAGTTTAGTTGTCATTGTTGTCTGATTGACATTTTTGTAATTACATGTACAGAAACTTACTATGTACAATTGAATACATAATTTCTAAACGTCTAAAAATGCACCTATATTTATGTGAACATCAATGATGTAATGATGTAAAAAAAAAAAAAGGTTTGAAACTTACAATAAATGAAAATTGCACATTTGTGAAAGGCATCAAGATGGTCATGACTTTGTTTACAGGAGAAAAATATAAGAACTGGGCTTTTATAATTCTTTGGATTCTTGCATGCTGTATTTATATATAGCAAATTAATTTACATTATATATGTACTCAGAAATATAGAGAATATTGCTCTATTTATAGTATGGGTCAATTTTATAGTGTGAAACATCTGAATGACACACTAGTTCCCATTATCACTTAAGCTATGACAGCTGTCTGGATATCTCTTTCTCTCAGAATGTATTAATTCTGTAAGAACAGTAGTTCAGTAACTGGCAATTGTACAGAAATGGTCCTTTTACTGTCCTATCATGGCCCTAGCATAACCCTCCCATTTTTCTTTTTACCTTTTATAAAGTGTTCATTGGGGTACCAACCCCCCCCCCCTTTTTTTATTTACGAAAAAAAAAAGCATTTGTCGCGCTGTGATTGCGTAAATCTGTCGCAGGCTTCAACGTCACATTACCCACAGTCCTTTGCTGCTGTCCCTCAGACCGAACAAAAATGGCGTCGAAGGCACCAGGTAATGAACTGTTAACCCTGCAATGTTTTTGACGAATGTCAGTCAAAATAATTTCACGTAATTTGTCATTAATTTCTGTACAGTCTCGAGCCATTCTGCTTGTTTTGTGTTGTGGTTTATTTTGTGCCGTTTTTATTTTGCTCGTTTGATGATACACTTCGGTGTCCTCTAGCCTCAGTGTCCCTTAGCTAAACTAGCTAACATGCTAAAGCAGTGAGCCGCGCTCGGCACAGAGACGGCTCTGTCTCTGTAGTTCTGGGTTGTGTGGTGATGAAATGTTCACTTGTTTTTGTCTTCTTGTTGATATGGCGCCTAAGTTAATTGGCTGTGAATGTCGAGAGTGATTCAGGTTTCTGAGGCTCACTGTAAGTCCTGCTAGCCAACTAACTTGCATTTCTCCAGATTATTGGTGTAGTTTAAATATAATGTCTTACACTATCCAAGATTTTGCATTAATAGTACAGTGATACTTGTGGATTTATAGTAGGCCAGTCTGAACAGTATCAACCACAAATCATAATTTCTAACTGAAAATGTTTTATTTACTTTCTTTCCCTGATATTCTAGCGACTGGCAGGCTGTTGTTGGGTGTCAGGAAGTGGTATTATAATGCAGCTGGGTTCAACAAGCTCGGTGAGTGAGTAATGTGTGTATCTCACAAAGTTTTTTTTTTGCCCAGGTCATGACCCCTGTCTCATCGTTCCATGTCTTTCAGGCCTGATGCGAGATGACACGATCCATGAGAATGCAGATGTGAAGGAGGCCATTCGCAGGCTTCCAGAGCCAGTCTACAACGATCGGATGTTCCGCATAAAGAGGGCGCTTGATCTGTCCTTGAAGCAACAGATTCTTCCCAAGACACAATGGACAAAATTTGAGGAGGTGAGAAGTTCAAGTGCTGCATTTGATTAAGTTAATAAAATTACATAGCTCCTAAAGGTACATGTGGGGAGTCAAAATCTGTTGAAGGAAAAACAAAATCGAGACATGGGACGCAAAAAATAAGGATATTGGAGATCAGGAAAAAAAAGAGAGACCATGTGACTCATATTGACGGTCTTTAAAAAAACTTTCTTTAAAATACAGAAAGGGCAAGTACATCAGTGCATTTTAGCCACTGTACTGTGGAGCAATAGGTAGACTAACATTTGTGCTTATAAAAACTGTAATAAAATGTTTCACAGCATATTGTATGAGTTGTATGTGGTTTTTGTTTATTTATTCCCCTCCAAAATGCACTTTTTTGTGTCACATGTCCCTTTTTTTCTTTTAAAAGACCCCACCCCCCCCACCCCCCACCCATATTCCTTTAGGGGATCTGTTCAAAAGAGCTTGATATTTTGAAAAGAAATTAATTCACCTGACAAAATTCGGTTGCACAAATGTCTTGCACATTTTAGATTTCCCGTGTTTTGACCAGTTACTTCCTCCTTAGTGATTTGTAAACTATGTTGTCTGGTGCTTTTTCAGTTAATATTTACTAATTGATGAAATGATCCTTCCTGGTTAAAATTGCTGCTTGTGTGTTTGTCCTGTAGGATGTGTCCTACCTTGAGCCCTACTTGAAGGAGGTCGTTCGTGAAAGAACAGAAAGGGAAGAGTGGCAGAAGAAATAGAGTTAAGGGAACGTTTAAGGTGGTGGCTGCTCTCTTGTATTTAATATAAAGACTATCAATTGTGATGTCCATGTACTTATTAAATTTGGTTTCTGTCAAGTTTTTCCTCATGCCTCATTCTTTTAAAGTAAAAGCAGAAAGTGAGTTTTATTAAAGATTTATTTGAAGATCTTTAACATCTTGGCCCACACACACAAAAAAAGGTTGTGATTATATAAAATCTAAAGTATAATATTATGCTATAAGAATATATAATGCTTATAAATCCTAGCATTTACATATGACCAAAGGCTTTACAAATAGCCATGTTTTCCCTACAGTTATGGATCTGGTTGTAATTGTACATCATTTTAAAAGAATTAATGTGGGCTACATGTATTTTTGTTTTTTCTGGCTACTAAAGACTCAAATGTGGTAAAAAGAGTGAGTGTCCTATGCATTTGCTCCTGGTGCAGTTCTGAACTTATTCATTTTTACAGTAAACATTGAAAATGAATAACTTTTACAGTATTAGTAGTTCTTATTTTTTCAGAGAATATTTCTTTCCCTTAGGATTAAATATATATTTTTTTCTCTTAGCCTGTATATTTTAGCGTTTGCAATGTTGACACCCCTGTCTGCTTTACTGATTCGAAGAACAACATGGGGGGAGAAATAATTATTTTGAAACATTTACGCTGTGCATGAGAGTGAACAGGTAATCTAAATCTAATTCTATATTGCACAATTCCGGCCATATTCTTCACCATGAACTCCTTTTAAAAGTCCAATTAGTATTTTGTATTATGATGGAATAGGAAAGTTTCCTGTCTTTTGGTTTCACTCATTTAGACTATGTTCCCTCCGTTCATTCACACTCGTCACAGTATGTATGAAGTTCCCTATGACCGTATTAAAGGAGCTCAGCATAGAAACCCCTAGCTCGTTGCTTGTCTCATGGATGTCCGGATCATAGACGCCAAGCAGAGGTGTGCATACTTCTATGTGTTCCTTCCCAGCTCGTTCCAGGATGGCCACCAGTTCGCTTCTTGCTTGGTCGAACTTCACTTGATCGTAACTCAGCAGCGTCGAATCATCCAGTGGGTAAGTTACATCTTCAGAGTAGCAGTCACGTGGCACTGGCAGCTCTACGTAACTAGAAAAAAGGTATAATTAATATGTTTAACAAAACGTATACATATGTATACACTTCAACACATCATTCTTGTTTTATTTTAAAGATGTCCTTACCTTAGCGCTGGAAAGTCTTGTGCCAGCATGTTAAAGAGCTGCTGCAGGGCTGCTATGCTCAGCGGGTTGCCCAGAATCTTAAGCTCTTGCATGGCGTTACAAGGTCCCAGTGCGTGAATGAGGAGGTCCAGATGTTCATCTGACAGACCGCACTCCTCCAAACTGAGACTGCTGAGTGTAGCCGAGCAGCGATGCAGCAGTTTACGGAAGGTGTTCGGGAACAGATCGGCTACCACGTGGCCACTCAGGTCCAGTTTTACCAGGAACTCGCTGTGCAGGCTGTTGGCCAGGTACGCCATGTCAACGGCGCTAAGGCAACAGTTTGCCAGTTCTATACACTGCAGCGGGGTGGTCAGAGGACTAGAAAGGATACAGATAAGTCACTTGTATAACATTATGCCACAATAGATACCCGATAAATAATGTTTCTGGCAGACAACCTACCCAGATCATGACCTTTATTTTTCCTTTACTGACGTCACATTTAACAAACCCCTCTTCTATATTAACGTTGGAGATTTTTGCGGGAACAAAATATTCTGTTTCCCCCCCTATAGCATTCCCACGCTTTAGTAAGTTCTGAACTAAGATGTGGGAACAAGATACGTTTGACGTTGTGGCCATGACTTACTGAGGCGTATAAACAAGTATTATAAAGCATGTCTAGAAGATACAATGTTGTGGCCATGACTTAAGTAAAGCCTAAAGCCTTTATTTTGTCACATATACATTACAGCACAGTGAAATTCCTTCTTCGCATATCCCAGTGTAACTGGGGTCAGAGCGCAGGGTCAGCCATGGTACAGTGCCCCTGGAGCAGTTAGGGTTAAGGGCCTTGCTCAAGGGCCCAACAATGGCAACCTGGCTGAGCTGGGAATCGAACTTCCGATCAGTAACTCAGTGCCTTAGCCCACTGAGCCACCACTGCCCCTAAAGCCCCCTGACTTAAGAATGCGTGGCAATGAGATCATTCATGTCCAGGATGTGAGCTCGTGATTTGTTGTTTTGGAGTTATATATACAGAACTAACGATTTTAAGCAAAATCATTTAAATTTGTCTGTAGTTTACAAGAGGCTGAATGCTCGGTTGTTGAAGTTATTAAGTTGTGGCCCCAACAGTTTAACTCATGGCCATGAGATACTATCTCATCTCCATGCTTTATTAACTTGTGGCCTCAACACAGTATCTCGTTTCCATGCGTTATTAAGATGTGGCCATGCATTATACTGTACTATTTTGCCTTAGTTAAGTCATGGCCACTAAATATTTTCTTTTCCCTCCATTGTCACCACAGGGACTCTGTATTAAATGTAAAAAAAAATAATAATAAAATAAAATTTTTTTACATTCCAATTTTTTTTTTTTTTTTTTTACACAAATACTACAGTGTCTATTTTTGCCGTGGAGCAGATGTCTGCATTTTAAGTCAGATAAAACAAATAACTGTCTTGTACTGCGTAACCAATCAAAGTGCTGAGTCATTGTGCATGTGCAGACTTCATTGCTACATCCATGTTTTATCATTTGTTTAATTGAAGTGTATAGTTGATCATTTTTTTGAGTGTATGTATAATATCGTAATGTAGTGTTTTTCCTCTATGAAGCATAGTATTTGAGAGAAAAAAAAAATATTCAGGAATAATCCAGACACTATACCAGAAACACGGGGAGTCCATCACAGGTCCATTCCATCCATCAACGAACCTCTCTAGGGGTCCGTGGAGGCCAGTGGTGACCTTTTTGTATGTGTTCCCATTTTGTACAACCGTGTCAACATTCACGCACTACGGGCAATTTGGGAACGCCAATTAGCCTAATCTGCATGTCTTTGGACTGTTCGAGGAAACCGGAGAACCCAGAGGAAACCCACCAAGCATGAGGAGAACATGCAAACACAGATCCAGCGCGAGAATCAGACCCAGGACCCAGTGCTAACCACTAAGCCACCATTCACACACATTTAAATGCTTACTCACACGTTGGAACAAATTTAGCATGGCTAATACTGCTCCTGGCAAGTTTTTTGGAAGGTTGGAAGAAACCGGAGATCCCAAAGAAAGCACCGTCTCTGACCTCTACTCAGGACTGAACTTGGGGACCTGGAGCTGTGAGACAGTGGTATCATGAACTTAACCTCCTCACCTGAGCAGTCGTCTCAGTTGTCCTGTAAGAGTTGAGAAGCCCAGGTAGAGTTCTCTCAGCTCTGTCATCTTACTCATCAGCTCTCCCAGCGCCGTGAGGAGGTCCTGATCGCCCCGAGTCAGCCTGCGCACATCCAGCGCCTGCGCCGGTAACGTGAGCGAGCGCAGCTGGGGGAAACGAAGCTGTGACAGCATCACCTCCAGATGTGGAGCCTCCAGATGTACGTTATGCACCATCTCCAACTTCTGCAGGCCTTCAGTGTTGACCAGACGCAGCACATAAAAGAGGCTCTTCAGAGGAAGCGAGTCCGTACGCAAACCCACACAGCGCAGTTTCAACGGACAGTGCCTGAGCAACAGTAGAGCCTGCAAGACCATTTCATAGTTTCTCCCCGTCACGAAGGCATTGAGCCGGACATCCACCTCCACTTCCCAGGCTGCTGCTGCTGCATCGTCTCCCTGCATGGCCACCATGGTCTCATAGCACATACGTGCGAGGAGTTCGGTGCGAGCCCAGCGGCCCAGCGAGCCTCTGCATGGGCAGGCCTGGTGCTCGATGTCCTGCAACGCCGTCAGATCCACCACTCGCAGGACCTTGGCATATGTGGTTGGTTCACAAACAACATAGTCCTTCAGTCCCATAAGCAGGGCTTTGAGACAGAGCCTGCAGGTGCGTGAGGTGAGATCTATCTTGCAGTCTGGAGTCTTTCCCAGCAATCTCCGCAGGTTGAGCTCAGCGAGAGGCCATGTCTTGACCAAGTTACGCAGCACATCCGCCTCTTCAAGCAGGTAGCTGGCTTTAAACAAGATGGGGTAAAGATTGTAAGACAAGCAACTCAGATTCCTACCGGCACACGGGCCACTTCGAACGAATCCCTCTGCTGCCAAGAATTTCAAGCTTTTCATGCTGTTTTTGGCAACCTGTTTTTTTCTTCTGAAATGTGTCGGCTTCGCGAAAAGATTATTCGTTTTCCCAGCATGTGTATGAGCATGAGATGTGTTGAGTTGTGTGTCAGGCTGTGAGAGCGAGGAGGTGGTAGTTGAGAGGGATTTTATTTTTAGCAGCAGCTGTCTCGTGGCCTCAGACACAACCTGACTCACAGGCAATAGTTCTATTTGAAACCATGACTTGCACTAATCATATTACTAAGATAAGATATGCAGCGAGTATACTGTATGGTGCAAAAGTCTCGGGTCATGCAAATATTGCAAGTCTTCAAAAAAAGAAGTTGATCATAACCCTATAAAAAGCAGTAAACGGTAATTAATGCAACAAGGTTTCAAAGTAATTGGTGTGACAAGCCTTGGCTTAAAATAGAGTCTCGGGTACAACTTGTGCAGTTTTAAAAGGAAATTGGTAGTTTCACTCAACATCCCGCAGAAGCAGTCATAGTGTTGGAGGACTTTGTCGCACCTGCTTCTTTCATGCAGCAAAACCCAGAAGCAGTTTTTTCCCCCCTAAAAAAATAGTTCAGGACTGGAATTTCCTACAAGGCTACCTGAGCCTCCAATAACAACCTGGACTCCATATTATCATCAATTAACATCAACTGTTATACTGAACTGCCTGCCACCTAACACAGTTTGAATGCAGATCGATTCCTGCTTCCTGTTTCACCCAGATGAGGAAGGGTTCCCTGTTTAGTCCGGTTCCTCTCAAGGTTTCTTCCTACTGCCATCTCGGGGAGTTTTTCCTTGCCACTGTCGCCCTCGGCTTGCTCATCAGGGACAATCTGACCATTTTGATTAATACACATTCCATTCAAACTTAAATAATTCTTTTGATTGTGTAAAGCTGCTTAGCGACAATGACAATTGTTAATGCATAATTGCTATGCAAATAAAATCGAATTGAATTCAATTGAATAATATTATTTGGTCGTCTTGCATGCACAGCTCTTTTAAGATCTACCCCCAAATTTTCCGTGATGTTTAAATCATTGGACTGTGATGGCCGTTCCAAAACCTCCAGCTTGCGTCTCTTGAGGTTTTCCATGGTGGATTTTGAGGTATGTTTAGGATGATTGTCCTGTTGTAGAAGCCGTCCTATTTTCAGCTTCAGCTTTTTTTACAGATGGTGTGATGTTTGCTTCCAGAATTTGCCTATTATTTAGTGGAATCCATTCTTCCCTCCACCCGTGCAATGTTTCCTGTGCCACTGGCTGCAACACAATTTACAAAAAAATATTTGTAAAGCCTTGGAATTGGCATTTACTAATGACGGCTGTTGCCATGCATCAGATCTAACGAGGTGATTTAGGTCTGAAACCATGTAAAAAGAATCCGAGACTCTGGAACTGTTAGGGAGCCCAAACTGTTGCACAGTGCCATAATAAAGTTTTTATTTTTGTTCAATTTATGGCATAAGAAGTAACTATACATCAATGTTTGGTGAAAAATATTGTGCAATTTTTTGCCATTTCCAACAGAGACTGCGTTAATGTCTTTTGAATAAAAAAACAACCAAAATCTGTTATCAAGGGGTGCCTAAATTTTTGCACAAGACTGTGTGTATATAGGTGTGTGTATCTGTATGTATATGTATGCGTGCTAAGTGTTTTGGAAAGGCTGTTCAAATACGTTCCTATAAATGCATACATATTTGGTGGGGTTCATAAATATGCATATGTATTTATAAATATGCAAATGTATTCATATATATGCATACGTATTTGGTGGGGTTTCATATGTATTCATATATATGCATACGTATTTGGTGAGGTTTCATATGTATTCATATTTATGCATACGTATTTGGTGGGGTTTCTCATATATATATATATATATATATATATATATATATATATATATATGCATATGCATTTATAAATATGCAAATGTATTCATGAGTATGCATACGTATTTGGTGGGGTTTCATATATATGCATATGCATTTATAAATATGCAAATGTATTCATGAGTATGCATACGTATTCATATTTATGCATACGTATTTGGTGGGGTTTCATATATATGCATATGCATTTATAAATATGCAAATGTATTCATGAGTATGCATACGTATTCATATTTATGCATACGTATTTGGTGGGGTTTCATATATATGCATATGCATTTATAAATATGCAAATGTATTCATGAGTATGCATACGTATTCATATTTATGCATACGTATTTGGTGGGGTTTCATATATATGCATATGCATTTATAAATATGCAAATGTATTCATGAGTATGCATATGTATTCATATTTATGCATACGTATTTGGTGGGGTTTCATATATATGCATATGCATTTATAAATATGCAAATGTCTTCATGAGTATGCATACGTATTCATATTTATGCATACGTATTTGGTGGTGGTTCATATATATGCATATGTATTCCTATATAAGCATACATATTTGGTGGGGTTTCATATAGATGCATACATATAAAACCCAAGCACTTAGCATAAGCTTTAGCATGGAGAGACCATGCCAACTCCACACACAGACCAACCCAAAGCTGAAATCCAGTCCTCGACCCACCCTGGAGTCAACCCTTGACCCCTGATTCCTGTAATTGATTATTGTTGTAAATATTTTTAATGAGAAAGTGTATAACAATTTCAACATACATTAGGTTGTGTAAAACAAACATACCATACATGTAAAAAAAAAAAAAAAAGAGTGGTTATTTCTATAGAAATTTCTATAATCAGTCTTCTGGGCATATCAGCTACTCTTGGAGAAACATACATTAATACATTATTTTTATTTACATGCACAATACATCACCGTAAGTGTTTTTTTTAAATATATATTTTTTTAATATGACCAGAATCTTCCAGAAAGTATTTTACTGAACTTATAAAGAAAGGTAGTGAAACAGTTATTTATTAGTAGTAGTAGTTAATGAAAAAAAAAAAGGCAAATACGCATAGCACCCAATGTTGCATAGTTTATCTGACTCTCTTAGATTTTTAAATTAAGGAGAAATACTGTTCCCCTTCCATAGCTCACCCTGGATATGATTAATGAACAAAAGATTGTATGTCTAATTTTCACTTTCTGTATCTCTTTCTGAGGGCCTAGAGTCAGGAGGAATAATAATGATGATGATGATGGTGATGATGATGCTCGTGGAGGTGATGGTGCTCATGCCTCTGAGCGATGGGCATAAAGCCACCAGGAGGAATGCCCGATCCAGGCTGTACATCCAAGTCTAGCCCAGGATGAGGCACAGAGGCTGATGTGGCGGCATGAGGCCGCTTACTGGGAGTGTACAGAGGCTGCTGCTGTGGAGCAGGAGGACAGCACCAGCTGACTGGGTGATGTCCGTGAAGTCTGTTTGATTTGCCGCGGCTCCGCAGGGACCTGAGAAAGGGGAGGCGACGGCCACCGGACTTCCCCAGACTGCCACGATCTAGCGGAGACCATCGATTGTGTGCGGCGCGGGAGACGTGTGCGGGGCCATCCTGAAACTGCTCCTCACAGGGCGTGTGGTCTGAAATCAGATTGGTATACCAAGCACCAATTAGAAGGCAGTTTGTGTTGGATCCTCTGTTCAAATACATATGTACAAAAGAACACACTAGAAATGCCAGTATCTATTAAATGTAGTTAGTGTTTGGTGCAGGAGAAATATTTGCATTTTAGATCTTTAAAGACATGAAAGCTTATGGGTTTAGCAATTTGCTTATATGTAAGTGCGTTATCAATAGTTAGTAGAAATATAAAAATGTGGCCCTCTATTTAAAAATATGAATGCTTAGGTTTATAAAATGTTTCTGGTGAAGGAACATGGATTAAGATTTTTTTTTTAATGGATTAAGAAGGTAATTATGTGCAATTGCATCTAAAATGAGTAAAATAGCACAAATAAAAAAAATCCCACCATAATTTTTTTTTTTTTTTTTACTGCTTCCATACAAAACTTTTCATGTGTCACATTGTGTAATAGTTCGATTCTGATTTTGTAATTCTGATGTGCAATCATGTAGCGGTTTGATTCTACTTTTTCCTTTTATTTTTCTCTCATTTCAAAAGAAACATTACACATTTCAGTCACCTATATTAACCTAACTTGATAATATTATGCTCATTGCGTACACGGATACCTGCACCAAATTTGGAGGTGTAGTTTTCTATCCCGGCCAGGTCTAAATAGTGGTTTCTGCGTTCTGTGTTCTCGTCGATGCGGTAAGGTTTCTTCTCTGCGTTGCTGGCAGCAGGATCTGTGCTTTGTCTTCTTTGGTGTTCAACAGTATGTCTAAAAAAAAACAAAAAAAACAACAACATCCAATACAGAACATGATATGATATGCATCAGGCTGGACATTTAGACGTTTGGAAGACATTTGAGCGACCTACGAAAGTGCTTTTCCATCGTTCGTTAGATCCTTACACTGGGTTCCATCTGTCCATCTGGGAACATCTGTAGTCTAACTAGGGACCGTAGAGGCCAGTGGTGACCATTGTATTTATTCCCATTTGTATGACCATGGCCAACACTTTACACTGGGTTACTAGTTAACCAACTAAGTACCATTAGTCAAACACTCTTAGGAAGGATTTTAGTTATTTATTTATTTGGGAAGGGAATTAACCCAAATATCTAAGAAACAGTCAGGTCTTTAGTTGTCCTTTGAACATTGCCATCAAGGACATCAAGTGGAACCTCACTCGACCACCTAGGTGCCAGAGCAGATAACAGTCTAGACACATGTCTTCCTTGATCCCTGAGAGATGATGGGACCAGACGAGCAGTGTTGGAGGATTTGGAGGGAACGTGGTACGGCACTATGATTAGAGGTAAGTGGGTGCTGGGTCATTTTTAGCTTTGCGATCATCAGTCTTTTGAATTTGATGCGGGCAGATACGGGAAGCCATTGGAGGATGTGAAGTAGTGTAGTGTGGCGAAATTTATTCTATTCTATTCAGTTGCATCACATTTATCTCCATGAACAGTTAATCTACTCAGGGTTGTTGTGGACTAGAGTCTATACTGGGAACACTGGAAATGAGGCAAGGAAGCTCCATGCACACACAATCACATATATTGGAATCTCAGAGCAGCCTATTGAGTTAGTATAATATTGTCTGTATTTGAGGAAACCGAAGGAAGTTGTGAGGCAACGATTCTACCTATCGATCACATTATTAAGAAATGCATTGTTTAGACCAGGGGTGGCCAAGTTCGGTCCTAGAGAGCCGCAATCCTGCAGAGTTCAGCTCCAGCCCTGAAAAAAAAAAAAAAAAACTCTCCTGCCAGTAGCCTTAGTAGTCCTCAAGACCTTGATTAGCTTGTTCAGCTGTGTTTGATTAGGGTTGGAGCTGAACTCTGCAGGATTGCGGCTCTCTAGGACCGAACTTGGACACCCCTGGTTTAGACTGTTATAGAGGAAACGAATATTTTTTTTCCCTTGTCGCATTTTGACTTTGTCTTAGTAGTGTTTACATTCATGGATAAAGTTATTATCCAAGCTGGAACTCGCACTTCAATGAATGAGCTGACCTGAAATGAATGGGGTGATTCTCCTCCATGTGGTCCTGCTTGTTCTGTGGAAGACCAATATCTTGTTCTAACAGGGATTAAAGTTCCACAAGATCAATACTTTCTTCAAACACACACACACAAATTGGCTCTGAATAAACATGAAACATGAGGAAGGACTCACCTCTTCTGTTGCTGCTGGATATTAGGGGTGTTACACTCAGCTTGACGCGCAGAGTTTTGCTGTCACAGAGTGCAGACTGTCTGACTGATGCTTCCACCACTTCATAGATGGTGTGCATCAGACCCGACATATCCTACAGCATAAAACATCATGCACACATCAACTCTGAGGCACTGCGTTTCTTTTCTTGTTGTTGTTTTTTTTAGAGCCATGCGGAATATAATCATTACCTCTTTGGTTACTCGGCCGTTGTTATCAAAGTCATACAAAGTGAACACCCACTCTTGGTGATTTTCATCCAAAACAGGTACATTGCACTCCACATCCTGAAACAAAACAAATCATTCATTGATGGTTGTGTTCAAATTGAAATGTCATGGCAATATTAGGCTTGCAATTCATTTTTTCCTTTAACTTTTTCGATTGTTCATCATCGTTATTAGAAGAAAGCCCCAATAATATAATGCACAGGTTTAAATGATAAAATTATTTTTAAAAATTTATTTAAACATACATGTTGGCTTAGTGGTTAACACTGCTCCCTTGCACATCCTGGGTCTGTGTGCATGAAGTTTGCATGTTCTCCCTGTGCTTGATGGGTTTCCTCCCACAGTCCAAAGACATGCAGATTAGATTAGATTAACTGGCGTTCCCAAATTACCTGTAGTGTGTGTATCTGTGTGTGTGCCCTGCGATTGATTGGCAACCTGTCCAGGGGTGTACCCCACCACATGCCCCAAGTCTCCTGAGATATTCTCCAGAACCCCCGCGATGCTGTATACAGGATAAAGCGGTACAGATCGTGAGTGAGTGTGTACAAATACAGTGTGATTAATCTACACAATATATTGGTTTAAATCTTCCTTAGATGTTTCACCTTTAGAAAATGCTTTTTTTAAATCATCGAAGATGAACTTTGGTTGAATATTTGACTTTTCTTGTCAGAATTGGTAGTGTTTATTTAAAATCGTATTTTATTGAACAATCATCATACATAAACATATCAAAAAGAATGAATTAAATTAAATTAAATTAAAGTTTGCAAAATAGGCAATAAATGGCTGCCATTTGTGAAAAAAAAAAACAACATAGTAGAACCTCTCAGTGTATATTTTTACTTCTCTAGTTTAAGAAAAAATAATAAATCTTTAAGAGATAGACGGGCAATTAACGGACTTCTGATGTAAAAGTATTGAACGTCTGGCCAACAATGATGAGAAGGCGATAACATCTTTATGTGCAGAACTCAATGGAACTGAATCATCTGTAATGCCAAATCTAGCAGTTAATGGACATGGCTTCAACCGTTCCCCAAGTATAGTGGACACGAGATTGAAAAAACACCTGTCCAAAAGTCGTGCAGGTTTGGGCACAAAAAGAACACGTGACTTAAATTACAGGGAGAGGCGCGGCACCTGTCACATCTATCCTCAACATCATGATGGACAAATATTTCAGCTAGCCTTCATTTGGAATAATGGACCTTAAACTGGATAAGACTGAGACGGGCGCAGGAAGAGCGGGAGCGTATTCTGTCCCACCATTCTTCACTCAACTGCAATCCCAGTTCATTTTCCCAAGCAGATCTGGTTTTTAGCGATTTTCCACTCACCCAATGATAAAATGAAATGATATATTCTTGATATCACACCTCGCCGATACGGATGATAAACATGATCGGACTTTCCCAGGGCTGCTTGGGAGGTATAGAAGGAAAATTGCGAAAACACTTGGATGCAAACTTGCAGGTAATGAACGAAATGAGCTTTTAAATACTCCATCTTCATACAAAGTCTGTGATACCTTTGTCATGCCATGACGAAAATGCTGAATCTAAAAGTGATGGGGGAAACAAATGATTTTTATGCAATGGACTCATTGCTGACGCAGATCCAAATTTAAAAGTTCCATTTAAACTGATACCAAATCTTAAGTGTATTAAGCACCACCGGGTTATCAGAGTATTGAGCAGGTTTGATTGGAAAGGAAGTGCAAAGTAGAGCCAATATACAGGATGGTTTACACGACAGTAACTCTACTTTGCACCATGGGGATTCAGAATGAGCTTATCCAAAAATGTCATTTTTGAATATGTGCAGCCCAGTAGTGAAAATTAGGTAGAGCTAGTCCACCACCAAGTCGACATCACTGTAGTAAGGTCTTACGGATAGCAAGGGCAAAGAGCAGTGGTGACAGTGGGCACCCCTGCCGGGAACCACGTCCAAGAGTAAAATAATCAGAGGTTATCTCATTTGTATGAAGGGGATACAGATGTTTGTTTGGAGTAAATTATATTAAAAAGTGTACGAGTATTAAAGAACAAATGCCGTCCTTTTATAAAACCGGTCTGCTCCTCAGATATAACGTGGTAATACCTCCTCTAAACGGGATGCGATTACTTTAGCCAGCACTTTCACATCAGCATTTAGCAATGACAGTGGCCGATATGATTCACACTGAAGGGGATACTTTCCCTTTTTAAGGATTTTAAGGAGAACAATTGAGACTTGGTTAAAAGTAGATGGTAACGAGCCCTGGTCTAAGGATCCATTGAACACACCAAGAAGCGATGGTGCCAATTTATCTATAAACTTTTTTATAAAACTCAATTGGAAAACAATCTGGGCCTGGAGATTTATTCGACTGCATTGCCTTAATTGAAACTATGACTTCTTCAAGAGATAATGGAGAGGCCAAGTCCCTTACAGATATTGTATCAATAACCGGAATAGCAATACTTTGGAGGAAATTATTCAATTTTATATCGTTGTTAAGGCATTCAGATTTATAAAGGAGGAGTAATATGATTTAAAAACTTAATTGATCTCTATGGGATCAGAAGTGATGATATTTAAGTAATTTTTTTGTGTTAGCTAATGTGCTTACAATCTATTTATTTTCCACCATATTCATAATACGTTCCCCGAGTCTAACAACATACGCTCTGTTTCTTTTGTTGAACGATCAAATTCTGTTTGTAAATCAATGTGTTGTTTGTACAACACCGGAGAAGATCAGATGCATAAATATGGTCGAGTTTGCCAATAGCAGATGTGAGTTCGTTGAGCCTGGTCTTGCGACTTCGATTTAGAATGAGATTTAGTACGAGATGATTTGCCCTCTAAGATAAGCCTTGAGAGTTTCCCATAATACCGAATAAGAAGTAGACTTGAGATGGTTAAACAACAAAAAAAAATCATCAATAGTGTTAGAAATGAATATACAAAACTCTTTGTCCGCTAAAAAGAGTTAAACCGCCAAGACGATGGGGGTCTGTTTATGCGTTGATAATTGGGTATCCAGTGATAAGGGAGCATGGTCAGAAATTACAATACTTCATTAATCTGACGAAACAACAGAAGAATTAAGATGACTGTCAATGAAAAAAATAATCAATCAATTCTAGAACATGAATGACGCAAAATTTTCTATTCCTTATCTACATGATAACGGAATCTCCATGGGTCTACAAGGCCATTCTGTGACATGAAATCAAAAAATATTTTAGACACGGCAGACTGAGACACGACACGAGAGCTAAAGCGAACACAGTTTAAATCTCCCCCAAAAATGATCAAGTGGGTGTTTAAGCAGGGAAGGCTACGAAGTAATTTATTAGCAAAATCTGGATCAAATCATCAAAGTTTGGAGCATAGACATTTACAAACAAAATTTTGGTCTGAATTAGTGTGCCTGCAACAATAAGATACCTGCCGTTTCTGTCAGCAATTATATGGTTAGGGGGAAATTCCTTTTTTGTTTACTATTATGGCCACACCTCATGACTTAAAGAATTAAAATTAGAATGAAAAATTTGACCTACCCATGGACGGAGAAGCCTATGATGATCCTATGATGATAAATTCGAAAATGTGTTCCCTGTACAAACACTATATCAGATTGTAAACGTTTCAGGTGATTAAATACCCTAGATCTTTTAATTGGGTTACCCATACCTGTGATGTTCCAGCGAAGAAAACGGATAGGTGTACTACTTCCAGATAAACTTGGGCCTACATGGGCATTAGCCATTTACACACACACAGAGACATAAAACACAAATCTAGAGTCTCCATCCTAACAAACCCTAGAAGACAGCAAAATAAACTAACTAAAACAAAAAAAAGTCACAGAGACTCGGAGAATTAGCCCAATGTAGAAGGAAAGAAAAAAAATAGACAGGAAAACAAAAAGGCGCCCACAGATTAAATATTACAAAAATAATGCGCAAGTGGAAGTGACTTCATTCTCATCCACAGCTTACAAGAAAGTAGAGATAAATGATTACCATCTTGAAAGAAGACGAAGAAGGAAAAAAAGAGAAGAGAGAAAAACAACAACAACAAACAAACAAACAAACAAACAAAAAAAATCAAACACTAGAAGTGAATCCTCCTAGGATCACCCCTCATACATGCATAATGACATCTCTTTGGCATAAGTTAAATATTTAGTTCCCAAGACGACCTAGGAGCTGGAGTGCAATACATCAAGACAAAACACTAACTTTGCTAAATTAGACGCTTTGCATAGACAGAGGTGGCATCAGAAAATGTAAACAGATCACACATTTCGCTTCTTTTAAAAAGGAGAGAGAAAAGAGAACACCTACTCAACAACAAAACTGAATTAAAGTTAAATATATGAAGAACTATTTAAAACACTACGAGTGCAGTTTGCATAGTTTTAATGTAGCCTTTTGCTTCATCAGCCGAAAGAAAATCTTTTCCTGTTATTCCGATTATGCGAACATTATTACGTCCAAATCTTCACATTTATTATACAGTTTTATCGTACTTTTACTACTTACCCTTGAGCACAAACAGTGCGGCATCGACGGCGGCCTCATCATTAGCCAGTTGTGTCTTTACAGCCTGTAACTCCGATTTAATCGTGGACAAGTCGTCCCTCATTGCAGCACGCAGTCCCGCCCTAAAAATACCCGCGATTTCGTTCCTCAATGAGGACGGAACCTCGAGCTTCAGCGCGCCCGTCAATCTGTCAATCACAGAAACTGCCTCGTGCACAGTGGAGTCAGCGCGCGGCGGCGAATCACGCGAAGGTGAGGCCGTGACCTATGGATTAGGCCTCAGTTGGGACTGCGTTGTGCTACGGGTTTTAGTGTTTTTTTTTTTTTTACCGGACATTGTAACCACCTTTAGAGACGAATATACAAATAAAAGTGTTAGCGGGGAAGAAAATGAAAACCGGAAAGTATGGTGGCTGAGAAGTGCAAAACAAAATAACAAAATCAAATTAACAAATTAAAAAACAACCCCCCCACACACACACAAAAACAACCTAAAAAATAAATAAATTAAAAAACAAAATTACAAAACCAAAAACAATACAACTAATCAGAAGACACAACGACAATTCAGTCAAACCGGAAAAGGTAGGTATAGTTTGCAAATTAAATTCTTATCGCTGATTGGAAGAGACATCTGTCACTCAAAACATACAGGAAGCGTACTATCAAGTTAAGTCAAATTGATTTTTAAAACACATTTAACGCTTGATAGTACTGCTTGTATGTTGCGAATCGGCGATAAGAATTTAATTCTCTTCCGGTTTGACTGAATTGTCATTGTGTTTTCTCATTTGATGTTTTGTTTCTGGATATGTCGTTGTGTTTTCTGATTAGTTGTATTGTTTTTGCTTTTGTAATTTAGTTTTTTAATTTTTAATTTAGTTTTGGAGTTTGTTATTTTGTTTTTGAATGTTAAAACATTTCACTGGATTTTCAATCGGCTTGATGCTCCAAATGTTTAAAGTTGTCCTGCTTTACCCATTCCACAGTCAGCTTTGATGTGGGTTGATGTGCACCGTCATGCTGGAAGACTCAATTTTGTCCAAGTTCTAACCATCTAACTGATAGTTCGAGGTTATGCTGAAGAATTCTGATACAGTCATCCCTTTTTCCTTATTCCGTCCACAAAGCAACAGTTCCACTGTCAACAAAAACAGCTCTAACACATGACAGTTGATACAGTGTTCTAGGGTTGAATGTATTATGCGTTACCTTTGCTCCTCCAAACGTATCTCTGGTCAAAATTTCTCCCTAAGCATTTTTCTTTGTCCATGTGGTTTGCTGCAAGCTTTAGTTCAGCTTGAGAAGGTTGACTGTAGTTGAGTTCCATCGGGCTACGGTGATGGAAAACTCTGTAGTTATATACAAGGCTGAATCAAACATGATCAGCACTCTGGTTAAATTCTGTTGGTCGTTGGTCTTATCAGCCCTTTCCGTTCAAGGCTACTGTCTCCACAATTGCTGTTGTGCAGGTGTGAACGTGTTACATCAGTTCATTTGTAACTGTGGTGAGAATGAAAACTGATGCATCAATTGTGATTTGCATGGAAGAAGAGTAGTGTTTTGTGGTCTGAGGGTGTACCTGGTGGCAAAACAACTCACGGAAGAGCATAAACTGAAGCATTCGGAGATCTGCACACAAAATTTGGAGCAATGATCTAAGAAAGGTGAAAGTTTCTTAAAGAGAATCATTACCGGTGACGAGACACGGATTCATCACTATGAGCCTGAGAGTAAACGGCAGAGTATGGACCTGAAAAAATTTAAAAGTCGACCATCACTTTGAAAATTCATCAATGTTTACAGTTTTCTGGGATTCTCAAAGGACAATATTGGAACGTTATCAGAAAAAAAAAACGTTCAACAATCAACAGATCAGATTAAACGCAGGGGACCGCTATTTGAGGGCGTCGTGATCTTGCATGACCATGCACATCCGCACTGTCGACACTTAAAGCATCCTCCCTGTAGACCTGATTTCCATCAGACTTTCACCTATCTTGTTGCCTGAAAGCAACCCTAGGAAGATGAAGATTCACTTGTGAAGTGAAGACTGCTGTGCGTTCGTAGCTCACAGTTCCGCCTGAAACGTTTTTTTTTTTTTTTTTAATGAAGGAATATTAAAGCTTGTTGACAGCTGTCATGAAGCAAATAGATTTGGTCAAATAATTATATATTTAAATTTTTCTAAGAATTAATCACAATAAATGCTACAGTCAGAGTGTGGATTATTTTCGACTCACCCTTGTACAACCGATCTTGGAATATGCACTTGTTTAGAAACTGTTACCAGAGATATTCCTGATTTGTTTAAACATATCTTCCTCATTCTTAGATCTGCACTGAGCTCCTTGAACTTCCCATTGTACTGTACTGTGTGTTAATCAATCCAAAGAGTGCTGTTAAACAAACCCTGTTATGCTGCAACAGAGAAACTACCAGCTGGAGTTTCTCATCATCACTAAAAGGAAACTGAAAGACCTTTGGATTTGGCAACTAAAAAAACATGTTCAGCACCATTGAATGTAGGTGTTTTTATTTTATTTTATCCTGAAGCCAGAATAAATTAAAGCTTGTGCTCCAAATTCTTGGGATTTTCTTCTTAAAGATGAATGTTGTACAGGGGAATCACTTGATTTCAAAAGTTTGTGAACTTCTGATGATCTTTTCAGGACGTTCACTCACATCGTTTTTTGCATTCCTCCTCGGGGGTTGTACATTTTCTGATGAAAGTTTGTAGCTTTGGCATTCTGCTGCTCTCTCTGGTGGCAGGATTACTGCAAATAAAAACAAAGCCAAAATGCTCAAGTGGATGAATAACATACATTGTATGTACAAATGACTCAAACAGCATAGCTGGAACCCCACCGCTGGCAACAGTAAAATAATGGATTTACAACAAAAGAAAGTTACTTCATCCGGTCCCATCAAAGGCTTCTCCACTTACCCTCCAGAGGGCAGTCATGATCCAAGAAGTGGTCATCCCGTAGCTCTACGCCCAGCACATCCTGCAAAGAAAAGACAAAAGGAGTCAGAGAAAGACGAAGAAAATAACTGTCTGTCTGTCTCCCTGGCAGGGACGTGAGCAGATGAGAGAACTGGAGAATCCAGCACATCTGTAAGGCTGCAGTATATCAATGTCTTGGTCAAAGGCACGATGCTTCAGCCAGCTCTTTCATATGTGTTCCAAGTTTGTGTCTACAAAAAAGCTGTACAAACTTAACTTTGTCTGAAATACAATCCTTCTTGACACATGCACATATCTTCCATAACTTTCTGCACTCACAGCCTCTTGTATAACACAAGACTATAAAATGAAACCATATTATTATTATTTGTTTTAAGTGATGATACATCTGTGAATTTTCCTAATCTTTTCTTGGGACCTATAAAACGAACGCACACACACACACACACACACACACACACACACACACACACACACACACACACACACACACAACCTTGCTGCACTTTATCTGTCTTACTTTTACAATCAGCCCCCTAATGTATCCTCTATGTAGGGAAGGAAAAAGTTAACTTCATTCTTTGCACTCCTGTGGTCTCGAGCACAATTGTTTCCAGACGCTTTGCACTGTTGATGTTAGCAAGAGGAAGTAAAACAGCCTACAGTGCAAAACAGCTTGCCGTCTTAACCAAGCTCTCTGTCATAATTTGCTTCATGTGCCTCTAAACAATGCAGAAGACGAGTCAAATCCCCTCGGGTCACCTCAGATATGAAAGCTGACTCTCTGGCCACAAACCAGACACAAAACAGGGTGGTCTAAGGCTCTTACTTACAAACTGCGGGACACAAAGACTGCACAGAACAATCCTGTGATGAAGCTGCAAATATTTTCTTGCTTCCTTTATGTGCATGGAAACATGGGCGTTTTGTGTTGGGTTGCTTGATTTTGGTGGAATTTTTTGGACTTAGCACTCCATCCATCCATCCATCCATCGTCTATACTAGAATTCAGGGCACAAGATGCCAACCTGGCACCTGGTGATCATAGTAACTAACTCTCATGCCACCATAGGTTAAAATGATCTTTTTATAAGTATATCAAATTCTCATTGTAAAACAAACAAACAAAAATCTGTAGTGTTCTTCTTAACTGACTGCTTCTAAACATTAGCTGTTGACCAAAGAAAAATACTCTTAAGTATACTGATAGAGTGAACTGCAGTGGAAAGTTGTCAGTGGAAAAAGTCTGGGCAAAGCGTAAACTAAACACTAAATCTATTTAAACACAAGCAATGGCAGATTTTTACTCCGATCTTCTATTTTTTAGGTGATAAATTTAAGTTGTTGGTCTTTCGGTCACTACAACTTGGCGCAGGTTTTACACCGGATGCCCTTCCTGATGCAACCCTCCTATTTTCTTGGGACCGGTGGCTGGGGTTTGGGTGTTGGGTGGGAATCAAACCCAAACCTTGACAAAACCTACCACTGAGCCACCAATGCACAGGGTGATACATTTAAGTAGAGTCAGAATTTCCCATTTCAGAACCCTTTGTAGTACAGTAAATCCCCGACTTGTGATCATTCGAGTTTATGTAAATTA
Organism: Clarias magur; assembly: GCA_013621035.1. NCBI lineage: Eukaryota > Metazoa > Chordata > Actinopteri > Siluriformes > Clariidae > Clarias > Clarias magur. Next base: position 3,632,136 of record QNUK01000012.1, read on the forward strand.
CGTAAAAAGCTTTCCCATGGTGAATAATTTTAATTTTGAAAAATTCACAGTCCAATACAATGGAAAACAACTCTGAGAAAAAATGGCATCTGTTCAAGCGCAGTAAACACAGTGTGTGTTGTTCTCCCGTCCCGGGCTGAATTTAAACAAGGTCAGCTGGCTCTTTAAGCCAGTTTAAAAAGGCTTACATTGTGGTTACAGTTTTAGGCCAAATGATGGCAGTGGGGGGAAAGGGGACAGATGAAGCACTCAGATTTAACCAAGTGGATTATGCTTTACATTGTATATTCAAGTCAAAGGTGTATACGACTCACTTTTAGACTTAAGAACAAATCTGACTTATGAACACACTCCCTGAACGAAACTCATTCATAAATCTGGGACATACTGTATACAAGTGCTTATAGTTTTTTCATTCTTGTTGTTCAAAGGCATTAAGATGTTTACTACAGTAATTTCTAAAATATGAGATATCCTCTAACTATAAGTGATACTTTTCCATTCCCTTAAAATGCCACATTAAACTTGCAGTTATGTTTTACGTAATGCTTGCACAGATGCTGTGGATGTGTTTGTATTTTTGCAAAAAATGTAGAAATTTTAAAACGAGCATACCGAAAACAGCAATAAAAACACGTGATCATGTGCTCATTTCTTTGCCCATGTGACCCATTTATTTATTTATTTATTCCCCCCCCCCTCCCTCCCACATTAAGGCTACTACTACCACTCAGCCGGGAGGGCCGAAGACTATCACGTGTTTCCTCCGACCGCATCTTTTCGAACTGCTCGCTCGCGCACTGTTGGGGACGGCGTAACACACTCGGAGGACAGCGCTATCCGCTCCCTCCGCTGCGCGAGCTCACAGACGCCCCTGACTGGCTGTAGAGCCGTGATTAATGTCGGAGCACCAAGTCCCTCTCATCCCTCCCCTCTGAGAGAGCTCGGCCAATCAGCTCTCTCTAGACCTCCGGCTGCGAGAGGTTACAGCACCACCCGGGATTCGAACTAGCGACCTCCGGATGATAGGGCGAGCGCTTTACCCACTGCGCCACTCGGAGGCCCATGTGACCCATTTAAAGATTTTTTTGCTCGGTCATGTTTGGGTAGTTGGTTATAGCTTTCATCTCAATCATGCTCATTTTTTTAAGCAATTTGAGTGCTTAAAAAAGCATATGTCACTCTAAAGAGCCCTATATACAGTATGTTTATTAAAAAACTGCAAAACAAATAACCATTAAAATGCCCTGAACTTTAGGGGTAGACGCAAGTTAGTGCATAAGATAACCAATGATCTTTGAACATGTTATTAGAAACGACAGTCAAATCTAGCTCTCTTACAAAAAGGCATTTCATGAAAAATGCCAGACTTTACATCAGTCTGCGTAATAAACCCTTACACTTACCAAGTCACTTACATCCCTAGTAAATATTACCACCCACTGTGCAATGATAAAAAAAATGTGCATGGCATATGTTTTGCACCAACAACTGCACTGTAAGTACCTGAGGAAACATCTGTCCTGCATATGTGTGACCTGCATCAAATTAAACTTCAAAGAAACAACGAAAGCCTTTGTCCCGATCAGGATAACATAATGAATGAAGACTGGTAGCAAAGACCATGTGTGACCATAAAACCTATAGGTCTAATGTGCAGGAAAACAAAGCCCTTTGCAGATGAGTGCACTGCGTTACTGGCCTTTCCGCCATTGATTTCTCCCATCATCACAGCCAAGCCACTGCCACGCTCGGCCTGCTCTCAGCCCTTTCATGTGTGCTCGTGTTACCAGCATGAGGGGGGGCTTTTCCTGCCCTACACTGGGTGTCGCGAGACCAGCCACCTCCACCAACCCTGATTCCTCTCCACCACCCACACACACACAGCACTTTCTGAACCCACTCACAGTGCTGGGAACAGTGGCGTGCTTTGTTTCAGTTCACTTCCTGTCACCAAACACCTGGACTAAAGTCTTATTACATGATGAGGGAGAGGAAAGGGGGGGGGGTGAATAACACCCTCATTGCGTCATCACCGAGCCAAAGCAGGTTAGGATACGGTCATGGCCTACAACGTCAGGATATACTGATACTAAGTTCGGAACTGACTGTTTTTTATATCTTTTATACGGCGATGCATCTTTTTCATAACTCATGAAACCTTTGCGTGTTGAAGATAAACAAGTCAGATAAATAAAGCTGGCCCGAAGACCACACACCTCTGTCACTGCTCGCAGAGAAATGATCAATTCAAAATACTTTAATGATGTGTAAAATTTCAGCTTTTGAATTGGTAAGCACAATAAAAGTACATATTACTACTAAATATTCCACGGTTCTCTATATGTTAAATATAATTCACGGCATTATCTTTTATGCCAGTTTTCTACAAGCCTGTCAAAGCAAACAGGTTTTGTAGTGAATGGAGCCTTTGTTATTCTGTTTAGTGAGTATCAGTACTGCGGCGTGACTCACATTACTTTTTTAGAAGTGTTGATGGGAGACTTCAGAGGATCGCCAGCATGTCAAGAATAAGAACTTTGACACTAATCCATAAACCAGTATATCTCATTTCCCTTTAATAAAAGAAAGAAACAACCTCTTTGTTTATTGCACAAAAGCTCAAAAGGTACGCTTTTTTCGGGAAGTCGGACTTTTAACCTGGTGAGACTTTTCCTTTAAAGTCGGGCCCAAGAGGAAAATGTGTGGAGATGGTAAGAAAGTTGAGAGAAATCATGCGATACGAAATAATTTGACCGAATTCCTTACACACTGCATTAGACCTTGCTTTACTGCAAGAAAGCGATGCCAGAATGACACAAAAGCTCAGCTGCTCCTAGTTCTACAGAAATCACGTGCTGCCCCATCCTGCTCGAAATGAACCGCTTATATTTTAAACCATTTGAGTACACAAGTTACAGCTGATTCTGGGATTCCCCCATCCCTTAAGATAAAGTCATAGCTCAGTGGCTGTGGCACACGCTCCCCTCCCCCCGGCCTTTGAAGTGCGTCTGGGAGCGGAAAAAAGGGTGAAAGAGGGGTTTCTTACAGGCTCGCCCAGAAAACACTGGATGCTTTGAGTGCCTTCCCTTTCAAGTGTCCCATGCTTGATGATTCACACAAAAGGGAAATGTTATAATTCGACCCAGAGAATGCACAAATCATCCATGCTAACCTCATCTCCAGAAGACACGAAAAAAACCCAAGAGGTCATATTTTATAGATATAATGAAGATATCTGATTAGAAGACGGTCGAAAAGTTCTTCTGAAAGTTCCAAAGTTCTTGCAAAGTTTCATGTTTCTATCTGATTCATAATATATATATATATATATATATATATATATATATATATATATATATATATATATATAAGAATAAAGCCAGTATAATATGTTGCACTGCAGCTTCTGACTGCATTCTCGGACTAGTGCTGTTCTGATCTTAAATCTTTCTTCATCTATACCTCAGCCTAACTATCCATCATTTTCGGACAGATCTGCCAAATGTATAGTACGTATACTGTATATTAAGAAGCGCTTATCAACAACGGGCATACAGAATAAGCTGGGGCATGAAGCAGGAATCCTCACTAACCCCACATCCTCACATCCCCAAGTTCAGACATCTCCATTTCATAAGTGGTCTCCCACAACCCTTTGTCATGCCACCCCTCCCACTAACTACACCTCCTTCTTCCTCCTCCAACCACTTCCCACCATTTTCCCAGGACAGCCCCTCGCTGTCTTTACAACCAGTGCCAGATGTGTGGTGGAGCTGCGTTCGAGGGCCCTGCTCTCCTGGCCGCCAGCCATGTGCATTTCACACTGCGATGAAGGGTCTAGGCTCAATTGAGAGAATGAGAGGGCAGGAGAGACAGGAAAGAGCCCCCTTTCCAAACACCATTAAAGAGCTTAGTCCATTAAAGTGCATAGAGTTTCTGAGTGTGATGAATTTAACTTTAGAGTTTAAACTACTTTGAAAAGTGTCTTATCTATTGGTGAAAATGGTAAACGCTTACAGAGCGGGTTTCGCTCTTTAAAAAAAATGCACTGTGGCGCAGAGGCAGAATGCTTGAATGTAATTCTCTCACGAAAGACTCGCGGAAGGCTGTCGAGCAAACGGGGTAAAGGTTGAAAATGTTTGCTTAAAATGCTATTTTTTTCCTTCTCCTGAAAGAAATGGAGTCAAAAACATTTGCTTATTAATGCTGCAGAAATACTAAATCATATATAATACAATGTAGCCAATATATATTAATGAAACTTAAAGAAACCGAGTCACAGAATTGGTACAAAAACAAAACAAAACAAAAACAAAGAAACAAACGGGAAAAAAAAAACAAACAAACTAAATTTTACAATTCCTGCAAATTCAGCTTTTGGAATAAGAGAAATGATAATAAATAATTATATAATATAATATCACATTTCCTGTGCCTTGTGTGATTTTCTAAAGGTAAGGAATTATGTCGAAGGACAATAGCCTAGAAATGACTACACACAGGGTCCATGTCACTATATTTTGTGATCTTACTTTTCTAGATACTATGACCCCATATCCATCACTGTGTTTTTTCAGATAAAGTGTCACTTTATCGTTAACTACAGAGCTAAATGTCTGTGTCCTTATATACATTATATCATGAGAGAGCGAGAGAGAGAGCGAGAGAGGAGATACGTAATATGATAAGCCAACTTAATTTATTAGTTTTTATGTAACCCCCTTACTGATTAATAAGAAATGCATGCATGTTAATAAAGGGAAGTCCTGAATGGGTGTGTGTTGCTCTTACCTGCTTGCTCCTGGTTCTGTCTGACTCGGCGGGATGAGCCGACTCTGCCTGCAGGAGATGAGCTCCAGTCGCCAAAGTGCCACCTAAGTTTGCAAATTAGTCAGCAACACATAATATCCATAACAAGCTCTGAAATAAAAAAAGTACCGGATCTCAGAGGGCACACATACCTTCTGGACTTTCTCTGCGTTTACAAGCTTAAAAGAGCAGAAAAGATGTGTGAACAGTCCGAATACACACTATGCATTACTGTATATACAGTTAACCTGGGCTATTTATTTATTTATTTATTTAATCTTGGGTAAATATTATTCACAAACAAAAAGAAACTCAGAAAACCTCTTACCATTTCTCGATTGCAAAAGCCCCATATTCCTTCTGAATGCTTTAATTAGCCTTTTAGGAAGATTCTCTTTGCCATGACTGGCGGAGGAGGACTCAAGTGGCAGGGCTGCATTTGGGATTCTCCATAACGTGCAGGAAGAGACTGAAGTTTCCTGGATTCCTACGTGGGAATGTTCCTTCCACTGGAGACTTTTCCCCCCTTGTGAGGCAGAACGCACATCTTAAATTGTGGAAGCCTCTCCTCCCTCTAACCCCCCACCCCACTAGACGCGCCTCTTTTCACTCATTGGTTGCTGAGCAGCAACTGGAACTTATTTATTACCTTCTACATCACCAAACGTTTACTGACACCTGACATTAAAGCATTAAAGTTTTATCCAACTGAAAAAGACTTTCCATTAGGGTTTGGAGTGTGGCTGCTTATGTTCATTCCTGGCAGTGATATCTTGTTAAAAAAAAAAAAGAATCCTAAAACATTTTTTATTTTGTGCCCAAGGGCATTATTCTGCTTGAACATCCAGTGTTGCAAACATTCTATAGACTTTGTGACAAACAAAAACTGGAAATATTGTCAGCTGGTGGTAAGTAAGGATGGTGTGTGTGTGTGTGTGTGTGATGCTACATCCTCTAACAAGCTGCTGCTAAGTGTTTTGTCTGGGAATTTAGGAGTAGTATACAGTATGTGCAATACATAAAATCATGCAGATAAAGTTCATCGGCTTTAGCTAATGTTCCTGAGATTTTTCACATTTTCAGATGAAGATAAATATCCATACTTTGTCAACATCGATGAAAGGAGCAAGATATTAAAAATCCTCACACAGAAACCTCAAACACCTCAGTAGTTCAAAATTAGAGATTGTTAATAAGAAGATTTAAAAATTTGAGACACTTATTTATTCATTTATTTAATTACATTTTTTTTTTTCAAACCAGAAGGAAAATCTCACCTGTACCATAAAAAACATATACTGTATTTTTAGGCTAAGCAGATGAAATGTAACAGCAAATTGGTGTATAAACACCAGCTGTACCGACCAGGATAAAACTGAACCTACACATGAGTGAAATCTGTCCTTATTTGCATTTGCTCTATCTGTAAATACTGTTTGTATCTCATTTTTCGCTCACGCCCAATCCGGCTGTTACCAGGTCAGATATGACCATTTATACTATGATGGCAATTTCAAGATTTGAATTTTCTTTTCGACATTTTATTACAAAAATTAGATAACACATATGTATCAGCTCAGAGCTACAGGCAATAATATCAATAACAAAGTGTGACTTTAATACTTAGTATTTTTTCAAAAGTTTCCATATAAACAAGCAGAATGGAAACGTACTAGCAAATATGCCTAAATAAAAGGCAAAATTGAAGAAACGATGTACTGTAACAGGACATGATTCACCTATATCACATAGGGTCAATATAAAAATGAATAGTTGCCATTTCTGTAACATGCATGACCTACTAGGCCTTTCACACACAAGGCTTGTGACGGATGACTTCAACAACAATTGCTTGCACAGTAGATGAGGGAGAACAGTTTAAATTAATGGCACAATATCAATATATAATTTAATCTAATATATATATATATATATATATATATATATCACAGTTAAGAACTATCAGTCTCGTTTCAGCTTTGTATACATGACACATTTGAAGCTGCCCTTTGTTTACATGTTCAAAACATTCGTACTCTGTGAGCACCGGGGCAAGGACCACTTCTGAGAAGGAGAAAAACTTCCTCTCTTTTAAAAACCCATATAAAACCATGGGCTTTACAATTTTTTGTATGGTTTCAACACTAGAAACACTAATTTCAGTACATAGTGAATTACTGTTTCTATTTTGGTGCTAGAGCACCCGTTAGCTTATACGAAGGTGAATTTAGTGCTACGATAACAAAACAGTATGTCAGGTGACATTGCATATGATGCATGCAAAATGAGCAGACTCAATCCATTCACAAAACAGTATTAGTTAAGGAAAAAGATTGCAACCTCTCAAAAAAAAAAAGAATACCAGCTTTCACATGAGTGCTAAAATTCATAAACTACTTTTGCTCTGTAGTTATTCAATTTGACATAAACAGAAGATCCAGAACCTCATCAGAAGATCCATTAAAAACTCATCTTCTACTTGAGATCACACAGATCACATACACAGTAAGTTACATAAAACAGACGGATAAAACGTAACACATCTTAAACACATCATCATCAAAAAGAAAAAAAGAAAGCAAAGAAAAAAACAGCCTGTGTAATGTCATTTGACTGTACGGTGTGATAGTTTATATGATGTGAAATCTGGGACCGGGCGTGGCGATGATGTCGCTGTAAGGCTCAGCCTGTGTCAGCTCCACCGCTTGCTGTTTTTTCAGCACTAGGAAGCTGTAGAACTTGGCTGCTGCCTGCTTCTTGTTGTTGCTTTTGCAAAGCTCTAGCAGGCTGATCGATTCTGCTCCTGTCTTGGCGATCACCCGCTACACAGACAGAGTGTGAAAAGTCATTTCCATTATGACTCAATTAGCACAAATAGGATGTAGATGTAGGAAGACACAGAGCACCTTCAGAGACCATACAAACTAGAGACCTAGGAGATATTGACACCCTAAATGTAACACCTCAGACATTGTCGGGATTAATCTGTCTTTATGGTGTTTTCACAGAATAATCAGTAATATCATATTTTATTGAAGTAGATCTATCCTAAGCTTTAATGACCTGAGGACTACTCAGCATGTCTGGTGGAGAAGGATGCTTATTTAAATGAAGGGAATTAAACTAGTAATGAACTAGAATTCTCTGTCATTTCAACCATGTGTAATATTTTGGTTAAATTAGTTTGAAATAAAACGTTTTACAATGGAAATGAAAGACATTATCACCACATAAACATATTAGCTTAATAATAACTAACAAATATCAAAGATCCTTTCCTGTTAATTAATTAATATGAGGTAACAGTGCCCTCATCTGGACTGCTCTGGTATCACAGCTGCATTATGATTTCATGGCAAAAATAACCAGAAAGATTATGACACTAATATTATGATATTAATATCTATGAAAGGGCTTCAGTTTTTTTTTTTTTGTTAGATATATTGACTGTTTTCTGGTAAATTGTGAAGGACTACAACAGTTTCAGGAGTATCAGTTTGAGATCGCTTTACTCACTGGATAACTCACATACACCACACATTATGTTAGCTATCTATCACAGTTTTGATCAACATCCTTTTTTCACCTGAGCCCAAAAGGGAAAAGAATTCATCCCTGGTGCTGGTTTTGTGTGGAATATAGATAAAATTCCAGAACAGGTTTACATTTTCTATCATTGTACTCCCGAATTGATTCATATACACTCCTTCCGCTTGCGTGAGCTCACAGACGCCCCTGATTGTCTGTAGAGCCGCGATTAATGTGGGAGCACTAAATACCTCTCATACCTGCCCTCTGAGAGAGCTCGGCCAATCAGCTCTCTCTAGACCTCCGGCTGCGAGAGGGAACTCGCGATCTCCGGATGATGGGGCGAGTACTTTACCACAGCGCCACTCGGAGGCCCAATGTAATAACAATTCTAAGGTGCTATGATTGGTTGAGATTTGTAACGTCTCTATGATGTGTTTTTGCGTAACACTTGCTATGTACTGCAATACATTACTTCACGATTGTGAATTCTGTGATACAACCTATAAAACATATTAAATGCTAATTTAACACCTTTAGAATTTGACTCATCTGACAGACAGAGACTGATTCAGCTCAGATGCAAACCGTAGTCATACCTGCAGGCCGTGTAGCATCTGCTGTGTCCTCTTATTCCATCTCCTCTCCTCCTGATCCAAGTCTCCACCTTGACCCCCCTCTTCCTAATAACAACGGCATTAAGTGCATCATTCACAAATAAATGAACAACAGAGGTAGCTTATCAAAAAGAAAAAAAAAAACCAACAAAACTCACCTCTTCTTCTTCTTCATCATCATCCTTTTTCTCCTTACTCTTCTCACAAAGTAAGTCTAGCTCAGGGATGAGCTGGGAAATGTTAGCTGGCTCTTCTGGAGGGAGCTCAACTTGCTGTACGTTGAGTCGTGTGGACACGATAGACGAGCGGTCGTCCTCCAGCATCTATAAGCAGACAGACAGACAGGAACAATACAGCAGTCAGGAATCTGCTGAATACTTAATATGTCACAGTAAATCGCAGTTCTGAAAATTCTTTGAAAAATGTTTTATATTTGTAAAGAAAACCGTTAAAGCGTAATATTTTCTGAGTAGTAATTAAAATAAGGACAGTCGCAGTGGAGTGAGACATTAAAGGCAGAGACACTCACAGGTAGAGCTGGCTCTGTGTCCTGGACCTTGCGCTTCTGGCCACGGTGGCTGGAGGGAGGAGGCATTACTGACTCGTCCAGAGTGGTACGACTGCCCTCCATGGCAGAGGCCTGCAACACACTGGGCTCCTCCAGGATGGTCTGGTCTGAAGTCAAACATGCACAAACAGCAGAAAATCCAATCGCAATACAGAGCCTTAAGCATTCATACTTGCTTGTAACTATGAGAATGCAAGATGACTAACAAATATTTTGGAGCTTTCATTGTACATGTCCTCATCATTAATAAAAGCTAGGTGTCTGTGCGTGATGCACCACAAACATACAGGTAAATATTACGTGCAGCCTTGAAACAAGTTGAGAACGCTCTAAATCAGTGGTCCACAACCACTGGGCCGTCCAGAAATAATGAAAACTAAATATTTTATATATACAGTGGAACCTCGGATTGCGAGTAACGTGGTTTACAAATGTTCCGCAAACTGAGCAAAGATTTTTAATACATTTTTAATCGGAAACCGAGCAAGTATTAGTTCACGAGCGCCGAGTATCATGTATCACGCATTCGACTCTTATTTTGACACCGAGCGTCACTTTTGCGCTGCGGAATTGTGTGTAATCATCTCCCCTGCTAGGTCTTAGTGCTCGTCTCTTACTTGCATATTCAACATGTCCCTCTCTGCTTCAGCGTCTCCTATGTGTGTGCGTGCGCGTAATTGGACACCGACACACACACACACACACACACCCCCTGACACACGCACAGATGCTCTCTCACCTTTTCACCCCGTCCCTGTCTTCACAAACACACAGAAACTCTACTCTGTCTCTGTATTTATTTTTTGGGGCTGTGGAACGAATAATTAGAGTTTTCATTATTTCTAATGGGAAAATGATGATTTGGTTTACGAGTGTTTTGGAACACGAGCCCACTTCCGGAACGAATTATGCCCGTAATTCAAGGTTCCACTGTAATAATATTTTATTATTCCCATTTTATTGATTATCAGAATCTGCAGACCTTTTTATTCTGAAAAATGATCACATTCACTTCGCGACATGTGATCCGCATTCTCCAAGCCTGCTCTATAATAATAAATACGTTCTTAAAGGTGTGTTTAAAGCAACTTGAACTCAATGATTAAAATCAAGGGTCGGAATATCCAGAAATCGCCACAAAAGCCTGCTTCCATTTCCAACAACCTTGGTGAGATGGGTTGACTGCAGTGACAGTGACGAAAATGAAATTACGGAGCCGACTGGAATACACTTCACAGTGTCACTGTCCCCCATCACTCCTAGATGGGAACGTCTCGTCACAGGGAAACCAACCAAGTGCTCACACTGATTCTGTGTTGTATATATTATGCGCTTTTAAAAAAAATTATTTTAATGGCATGAGTGAGGGCCGATCCAAGGAATACAGTCTTATATAAAACTGGTCCGTGGTGCAAAAAATACAGTATGACTTGAAAGCCTGTTTAATGGGAACTTTTTGCCTCAAATGTGCCATCTAGTGGATTAATCCTTTAGACACATGCAACACATGCTTCTCCCCATCCACACAAAGTCGTACGTTATCTATAAACAACCTCTAAATTAAAGTACAATATGTATACATACTGTATATACCTAACGCCTGGTAAGTGAGCCAGGGTTATCATTTTATACAATGATCCTCAAAAATACACATACATCAAAAATCATTCATCACAGTTCAGAATAATTATCTGGCCTGACTGATTGGTGTCCATCAATATTTTGGTTCAGCACCTCCTTTACACGCATGCCTGGTTTTACTCCAGGGACTCCAGACTGACTGGCATTTCCAATTAGCCTGTTGTGAGTGAGTAGGTGTGTGCCTGCGGGTTGAGGTTACCAGGGGTCGAGGTCCTCAGGAATGTACAGTAACTACCCCCACAACAATGACTAGTGCAAACTGAGTGCATGCTCAGGATTAAGACCAATTTATTCATTAATTCGGAATCTGACGACAATATGTTGCCACAGAATCGGCAGCTGGAATCTAATATGAAAAACAGGGCTAGTACCTTAAATTTAGATTTATGAACGTACTACATTATACACGAGTTGTACATGAGCCGTTGTTTGATTGGGTGAAATAAAAAAATATTTTAGGTTTTTTTTATACAACACCCATTGTAGCTTATGCTGTCTGATTATCCTATGCAAGCAGTGGAAGGCATCGCTTAATAATACACTCTATATTGCATCACAATATGTGTGAAATAAATGGAGCACGTAACGTAGTGTGACGTAATGTAATTTAGAATCACTTGTGCTTTCTTCAGCGTATCCCCAAAATGCATTCCTCAATGGGAAAATGTAGACAAAGTGGACGAAAACTTTGCTACGCCTTAAGTCAGTGATGCTCATCAACAGTCAGTGTCCAAAAAAATAAACACGTGTATAAACTTTATTATTAAAAACGTAGTATATTGAACTATACAATGTATAAAATTGTATAAATGTATTATATATGTATTGTATAATAAAATCTTCATTTGCCCATGTCTTAATTCGCACCTATTAGCTAGCTCTGCCCTAATCACATGACAGCTCCTTAAAGTGGAGGAAGATATCTACAACATTGAAGTCACATGAATAAATAAAAATATAATCATTGCTAATATGAAAATTATTATGATATAACATTTTGGACCTATAAAATGTATATATTCTCAGTTCAGTGTTCTTAATTTTGGAGTTATCCAAAATATCCTTGGACAACAGGCTTACCAATGATGTCTCTCTGAGACAGAGCCTCCTCTCTTGGCACCTCTGGGTTCTCCAGGTCTTTGAGAAACTCATCTAGGCTGTCAGCCTCTCCACCCTTTCTCCTCTTCCTCAGCTCCTCTGGCACAAGAGGAGTCAGGCACCTTGTGAACATCTACATAAATAACACACAGGTATTTCATATTCATATTCATACCCGTGTTTCTTATTAAACAGAATTCTTTTTTTTTAACCGAAATCCACCTCAAATCACCTTAATTAAGATTCATGGCTACTGCACATATGACGGTTTTGGGGTTCGGTCTAACCGCATAAATATGACCTGAGCTAAGTCATTACAGAATTCCATATTGGACAGTAATTAAACCCTGTGAGAAAAATTGTGCCTAGTGTCAGTTTTATTATGCTGATTGATGAATAAGTCCCGGGCTTTAGAAGCCCTAGAGCGTTCTCCAGGATCATCCTGACCTTTAGGAGCCTGCTATTCCACAGTGGCTGAGCAGGCAGCGAGAAGAGCTTTTCTACCCCTCCTGTCTCCTTCCACATCATCAGCTTCTTAGTCGGGGGAGCCAAGTCCAGAGTGGTGACGATGTCAGAGTAGTCACTCAGCTGAGCCCGGATGGTCTTACTGTCCAGTTCCTTTACACTGTCCACAATCAACTTCCTCTTCCTCTTAGCTTTGGTTTCCTTCACTAAGATACATATACACACATGGACAAAATTGTTGGTACCCTTTGGTCAATGAAAGAAAAACTCACAATGGTCACATAAATAACTTTAATCTGACAAAAGTAATAATTAAAAAAAAATTCTATTAATGTTAACCAATGAAAGTCAGACATTGCTTTTCAACCATGCTTCAACTGAATTATTAAAAAAAATAAACTCATGGAACAGGCCAAAATGATGGTACTCCTAACTTAATAGTTTGTTGCACAACCTTTTGAGGCAATCACTGCAATCAAACGATTCCTGTAACTGTCAATGAGACTTCTGCACCTCTCTGCAGGTATTTTGGCCCACTCCTCATGAGCAAGCTGCTCCAGTTGTTCCCGGTTTGAAGGGTGCCTTATATGGTCTTATAGCCTTTACCTTTAACATGCTTGTCTATAATTCTCTTTCGAATCTCCTGAGACAACTCTTTCCTTCGCTTCCTCTGGTCCATGTTGAGTGTGGTACATACCATGTCACCAAACAACACAGTGACGACCTGGAGCCCTATATATAGGCCCACTGACTGATTACAAGATTGTAGACACCTGTGATGCTAATTAGTGGACACATCTTGAATTAACATGTCCCTTGGGTCACATTATTTTCAGTATTTTCTAGGGGCACCATCATTTTTGTCCAGGCCTGTTCAATGAGTTCATTTTTTTTTTTTTTATAATTCTGTTGAAGCATGGTTGAAAAGCAATGTCTGACTTTCATTGGTTAACAATCATAGAATTCTTATTTATTATTACTTTTGTCAGATTAAAGTTATTTCTGTGACCATTGTGAGTTTTTCTTTCATTGACCGAAGGGTACCAACAATTTTGTCCACGTGTGTAATTTGGGGGAAGAAAGTTTCATATGAGCCATGTCAGTTGCATACAAATGTGAGAGTCTTGATTTAAGCAAATCATTTAAAAAGTATGATTCCTTACATTCTTTAGATTGAATGGTTTAAAACTGGTTGTACAAGTAGTCCCCGACTTACGAACATCTGAGTTACGAATTTCCGCAGATACGAATGGACCGCTGTTCACATCAATTAACAGAGTTCACAGTACAAAAAAGTGAAAAACTTTGACAGAATGGCGTCTGGGATTCCCCTCGCAAACTTAGTTTGCAGTAGTTCTGGCCATATGATGGCAGTATTAAGAAAGGGGACAGATCTATACAAATATGCTGTATATTTACATCAGAGACATATAAGACTTTGTCGGTCCCCGACTTACTAACAAATCCGACTTACGAACGTGCTCCTGGAACAGAACTTGTTCGTAAGTAGGGGACAACCTGCTTGAGTATTTTTCAAGCTTGACATATTAGCTTCAAATATGTATATGTTTTTTGGCCAGCCTTTATATTAATTCATAACGAAATAACAATCTATATTTCATAACACACTACGGACTCGCTGAACTGACCCGTGATGTCAATAGGCTCGAGAGCAAAGGCCTCCTCCTCGTTGTGCACCAGTGTGGTCTGCTCTGTCTGGTCTGTCATGGTGGGAAGCTGCTCCACAGGCCCAGAGTCGGGACTGTCTGGACCTCCTGCTGCTGTACACAATTCACACACATGCAGTTTTAATTATTCTTACAACATTCTTTAATCACTTTAACCCACACTTCTTCAAGAAATACGTTTCATTTTTCTTACGGGACAGGTTGTCAAAATCATCGTCGTCATCTCCACCGTGATCCTGTGGCATCATGACACTTTCAGTCACTGCAGGTGGGTCATCGAAAATGCCGCCTCCATCCTCATTGCTGAGAAGCTTGTCCACTTGAAGTAGAAGGAGACAAAGAAGAAGAAAAATGCTTGATGATTAATCACAGACCAATTATTAGATAATCCCATGCAAGATAACAGATCACACATATACACACGTGGATAAAATTGTTGGTACCCTTCGGTCAATGAAAGAAAAACTCACAATGGTCACATAAATAACGTTAATCTGACAAAAGTAATAATTAAAAAAAATTCTATGAATGTTAACCAATGAAAGTCAGACACTGCTTTTCAACCATGCATCAACGGAATTGTAAAAAAAAAATGAACTCATGGAACAGGCCTGGACAAAAATGGTGGTACCCCTAAAAAATACTGAAAATAATGTGACCAAAGTGACATGTTAATTCAAGGTGTGTCCACTAATTCGCATCACAGGTGTCTACAATCTTGTAATCAGTCAGTGGGCCCATATATAGGGCTCCAGGTCGTCACTGTGTTGTTTGGTGACATGGTATGTACCACACTCAACATGGACCACAGGAAGCGAAGAAAAGAGTTGTCTCAGGAGATTCGAAAGAAAATTATAGACAAGCATGTTAAAGGTAAAGGCTATAAGACCATTTCCAAGCAGCTAGATGTTCCTGTGACTACAGTTGCACATATTATTCAGAAATTTAAAATCCATGAGACTGTAGCCAACCTCCCTGGACGTGGCCGCAGAATGAAAATTCATGACAAATCAAAGAGACAGATAATCCGAATGGTAACAAAAGAGCCCAGAAAGACTTCTAAAGAGATCCAAGGTGAACTTCATGCTCAAGGAACATCAGTGTCAGATCGCACCATCCGTCGCTGTTTGAGCCAAAGTGGACTACATGGGAGACGACCAAGGAGGACACCATTGTTGAAAACAAATCATAAAAAAGCCAGACTGGAATATGCCAAAGCCACAAAGCTTCTGGGAGAATGTCCTATGGACAGATGAGACAAAAATGGAACTTTTTGCCAAGGCACATCAGCTCTATGTTCACAGGCGGAAAAATGAAGCATATGAAGAAAAGAACACTGTCCCTACTGTGAAACACGGAGGAGGCTCTGTTATGTTCTGGGGCTGCTTTGCTGCATCTGGCACAGGGTGTCTTGAATCTGTGCAGGGTACAATGAAATCTCAAGACTATCAAGGGATTCTAGAGAGAAATGTGCTGGACAGTGTCAGAAAGCTGGGTCTCAGTCGCAGGTCATGGGTCTTCCAACAGGACAATGACCCAAAACACACAGCTAAAAACACCCAAGAATGGCTAAGAGGAAAACATTGGACTATTTTAAAGTGGCCTCCTATGAGCCCTGACCTCAATCCTATTGAGCATCTTTGGAAGGAGCTGAAACATGCTGTCTGGAAAAGGCACCCTTTAAACCGGAAACATCTGGAGCAGCTTGCTCATGAGGAGTGGGCCAAAATACCTGCAGAGAGGTGCAGAAGTCTCATTGACAGTTACAGGAATCGTTTGATTGCAGTGATTGCCTCAAAAGGTTGTGCAACAAACTGTTAAGTTAGGGGTACCATCATTTTTGTCCAGGCCTGTTCCATGAGTTCATTTTTTTTTAGAATTCCGTTGAAGCATGGTTGAAAAGCAATGTCTGACTTTCATTGGTTAACATTCATAGAATTCTTATTTATTATTACTTTTGTCAAATTAAAGTTATTTCTGTGACCATTGTGAGCTTTTCTTTCATTGACTGAAGGGTATCAACAATTTTGTCCACGTGTGTATAATTAACACACACGTACCTAGCATGCCACCCTCACTGCTCTCCATTGGGTTGTCTCCAAAGTCGTCTTTGTATTGGTCATACTCCAGGTGGTTGGATTTATCAGTCATCTGACCACTGGTAGACTCTGGTTCCAGCAGCAGGTTGGATGCAGAAGCTCCATGGATGATGTCCACCTCAAATGCACTCTCCTCCCGCATCATCTCTCGATCATCCATGCCAAAATCAGCTGAGGATTTAAAAATTGCAGTCTCAGGAATCAAGGCTTAAAAGTTATTGCTATGACAAAAAAAAAAGAGGCTGAAGTTCGTAAGATTATAACAAATGAAATTCAGCAACAAATGAGCGGGATTGTTCGGATGGCTAAGTGCACCATTAAAAACAGTGCACAAACAGGGCCATTAAAAAGTGCAGACTGTTTGTTCAAAGACAATCATCTCAAAACTTTAACCTGAGTCAGAAAAGTAGACTTTCCACCAGACAGCTGTATTCTTCAGAGGTAGTGTATTCATTTGCAAAGGTGTCTGGCAAAAAAAAAGGCATTTTCTTTTTCATGTTTCTTTTTTCTTTCATTCTTTTAAAATTAATCCTAATATAAACCTGATGCAGTAAAATATACACTCATTAAACACCTGCAGTGGATAATTTATACACATTTATACAAATTTTTCTCAAATCTCAAATACATTTCCATAATTTTCTTTGGATTTTGTAAAGCTGCATCAAAACAGCTCGATGCGTGAAATGAATTTAAATAAATAAAGTAAATGAACCTTTGATTCATTATATTTATATATCAACCGTAGCAAAAGTCATCGTCACAAAGCAGCTTTGCAGAAATCCAGATAAAGATTTAGATTCACATTAATACTCTTCTATTATAAAAGTTTAATTAGCTCCTTCTTACAGAACTCTTTACCAGATCAACATTTATATATTATTGCTGTTTTTTGTTTACGAATCATTACATGAGTATTGAGCAAATAAGTATGTTTCTACTATAGAAATAATAATATTTTAAAATGAGCAGATTTGTATATACCTATGATTTGCCCTGCAGCCAACAATGCATTACGGCAGACTTCATTAATGTCTCCTAACAAGGTTTGGCCTCAACTATCTCTCTATTCCGACAAAATTGAATTTACCTCTTCTTGCCTTCATTTAGGTGATCTGAAGGGCAATATACTTGCTTTGTCTTGTGATTAATTGGATCGTTATTCAGAACTGCCAACATTACTAACAAGAAAAGCCTACCAGGCAGAAAGAAAAAAGTGTGTGACGATGGTGCGTAACTGAAAAGACGTGAACTGCCTGAACTGTAATTTGGCCACAATCTGCTAAAATCTGCTTTTTTGTTTTACGCAAGCTTAGCTCATATTGCAGTTATAAAATTAAAGCTTGTCTAGTCTATAGTCTGGCTCATGTTAGATGTTGCACATAAATTGTCTATAGTGAACGCTGATTAACTAGAGTGCTTTCAACTTATAAAGATTAAGTGCATGATAGCCAACATAAAGATAAATAAACACATAATCCACTCTGAGTTTATTTCCACTTCTTCCTGTCTTCTTGGTCTGTTTTCTAAAATGTGTGCAATTCAACAGTGAGGGGGTTTTCACATTAGGCACGATTGAGTTGCACCGTGCCCAGGAACAAATAATCACCCCTTTGCCACATCCCCGCTGGACAGCGGTCACATTGTTTTTGATCTGTTTCCAGGTACATGTGCGTATTTACCCTCACCGATACAACGGA
Organism: Clarias magur; assembly: GCA_013621035.1. Taxonomy (NCBI): domain Eukaryota; kingdom Metazoa; phylum Chordata; class Actinopteri; order Siluriformes; family Clariidae; genus Clarias; species Clarias magur. The sequence continues at coordinate 3,650,352 of QNUK01000012.1, forward strand.
TGGCAGTATGCACCTGCTTGGTTTCTGAGCCGCGAGAACAAAGAAGTTAACTTTCACGCTATGCCCAATATTACTGATAGTTCAGAAAAACTGTTAAGAGCAACTGCCTTCCTACTTTATCAGCTATGGGTGTGCTTTGGTTGTGAGATTTCGGAGGAAACAGACAGCACTGATGATGTCACGTCTAAACAGCAATCCACTTCCATTCTCAGGTACGTTTGGCTTCCATATCTGATTTGATCTGAGTACTCTGTATCGTTCTCGAGACCACCTCTTCAAGTGGACTCGGATACGGTTCCTGAGCATGAAACAATCGTGTTCTCACTGCTCAAAATGAACCAGACTTTGTGGTTAAATGTTCTCAGAAACATTTGTGCCTTATGTGGAAATACCCTAAAAAAACAAACAAACAAACAAAAAAAAAACAGTAAATCAAAAGTGCAGTGTGATCACAATGTAGGAAACAGTTTTCAAAAAGAGACTACTTATGTGCTGAGTAACTTGTACAAAAACAAAAATCCAAACATATAGTTTTCATGTAAACTATCCTGTATTTCTGAATCAAATTGTATAAATGTTACAGTTACAATGTTTGTGGTATCAACATTTAATGTGTCTGCATTTAATCTAAAATAATCTACATGTCTTTTTTTAAAATCATTTTCACTTTTGAGAGAAATTCCTACTCATTCCTACTCATGTTCATCATTAGTCAGGAGCTTGCAAATTACTCCTACATACACAGGTTCCACTAAAGGGAATCAGCCGCAGGTAGTTGACAAGGCTAGAGTCAATTCTAGAATTAGACTTTGAAAAGCAAGGCAGATTAAAAATTACACTGTGCCTTACCAAAGTCATTTTCCTGCAGTAAATTCAGGTTGCCCACCTCCTCTCGCATGGTGATTTCCTCTACACGAGACTGATTCAGGGTAAACTGCTGGGCAACATCGATGTCACTGTAATACACAAAACACCGTCATTATACAATAATACAAAACAAATACAGTCCTTAAATTAAGTGCAATGGAGATGTACAATATTAAGAATGAATTAAAAACAAAAAAACAAGGAAAACCTTACTCAAGGTCTGGAAGCGGCTGATCAAAGTCATGGAATTCTTCAGGTAAGGTGATGGCGTTATAGGCAGCTTCACGGTTCTCCTCCGGCAGATCCACCACACCTACATCAGACACAGTCATATAAAAAACAAACTGTATACAAAATACTGAATCATTTTACATGTGATACAAGTAAAATGTATGCCAAAATAAAATAAAATAAATAAAAGCCTGCACTATTTGCTTCTGGTTAAACTATAGTTTATCTAGCGTTTAATTTTTTTACATTTTAACTTACATTATACAGTAAAACCTTGGATTGCTTGGCCAGCGAGTGTTTTGCAAGACGAGCAAAAATTTATTTTATCTTGATAAACGAACACGGTCTTGAAATACGAGCGGTACATATACGCTTTGTCTGCCAAGCGTCACATGATCATCACACCAGAGCCAATGGTTCTTCTTTTTCTTGTGCTGTGGGATTGTGGGTAATCGTCGCCCATGCTCGGTCTCAGTGCGCGTACGTCACTCGTATAGTCAACAACCATGTGCGCGCGTTTACTGTTTATAACATTGTGTGTTATATAACATTGTGACCACGTGTGGGTACGCATGTGTAAAGCATTTTTTAAAATTTTGTATTCAAGTGTAATGACTGTTGCACTGATGCATCATTTGTAAAGATAACATCCGTGCGCGTGTGTACATTTTATTATAACATTGTGATCATGTGCGTGTGAGGGCGTAAAGCATTTTTTACATTTTGTGTGAAAGTGCAGTGACTGTTCCTTAGTAACTGTACTGCAACAACGACCTCTGGGAAGAAAAAGGTTAAAAATGCTGTGGCACTGCGGGAGATCAACGCAACGTCACATTTCTGCACAATCCACAAAAGGAGGCAAAATCAAGTGTCACTAGAGAGATTCTTTGTTAAAGTCGCACAAAAAGAAAAATATCAGTTTGCCGTGTAACTCTCTGTCAGAGAACAGTGATTTCATTAGTAATCCGCTTTGGATTATAAGCACACTTCCTGAATGAATTATGCTCGCAATCCAAGGTTTAACTGTATAGCTACTTTAGTTACTTTGGTTTATTTCCTATAATAATGTACCTGGACGAAAAGCCATTTTGATTTTAATAAAAGCTTCATTGCAGTCAGCAAGCAGGTACTTGGCTTTCCTGTGATAGATCCGCACAACACCCAGAAGTAAGTGACCAGATGTGCGCAGAGCCATTTTCACCTAACCAAAAAAAAAATTATTAAATAGAATTATTTGACACACATTTAACTAACCTGTCTGATATGATGTATAATGACATTAATTACAGTAATAATTTCATCATTACCTTCGGCGAGATAATGCTCTCCACACTACTCTCTAGGTTGCACTCAAACACATGTGCCTTGGTCAGCTTCTTGTCCCAGTGGGCCGCTAGCCAGATTTTGGCCAGCGGCCCACGCTTGCTGAGGACGAAGTGGGCGTAAAACATCGTCCCAGCACCTTCTCACGAGTGAGGCGGCGGGGGACGTCAAACCTGCAAGTCAAAAGCAGTGTCACGTTGGACAGTTTAGACACGGTTATGATTTGATTTCATTATCTCAGGAGGATGACATTCATCACTCTACATGATTGATTAATTCAGTCTAGCTTATAATCCCTGCATAGCCATCAAACAATTTTTAAAATCCACCTGCAAAAAATATATGTATCATTGTGATATTAAAGGTCTGTCATTTAAAACTTAATTGTAACTAAATGCTCTAAAAGTAATAATTTCACATATGGCCAAGAAATTAACATGATAATTTTGATACATTTTTACATACTTTTTATGGGAATCACCAGTGGCAATTTGATTTGTATTGTGATTCTCTAAGTATCACAACATTTTTTTTACATACAATTGTTAGTATTCAAAATAGCTTGGAAGGAGAGCATGCTGAACTATAAAAAAGCTCTCAGTGATGCTAGATCAACGTATCGCTCCACTCTTATAGAAAATAACAAAAACAACCCGAGATTTTTATTTAATACCGTAGCTAAATTAACTAAAAGCAAGACCACTGCAGAAATCTCCACAACAACATCATGCCGTAGTGAGGATTTCATGAACTTTTTCAATAACAAACTCATAAATATTAGACAAAAAATTCAGGCTTTGAAACCAGACAATTTAAATAATTCAGATGATCTAACCACATCACATCAGAACTTAGAACACTTTACTCCCCTTGAAGCGAGGGAACTAATTTCACTCATCTCTTCTTCAAAATCGTCAACCTGTATATTAGATCCTATACCGACACATTTTCTCAAACAGATAGTACCAGCAATAGAGCCCCTGTTGAAAGTAATTAATTGTTCACTCAGTAGTGGGTATGTCCCCAAATCCTTTAAATTAGCCGTTATTAAACAGCTAATCAAGAAACCTGACCTTGACCCCTGTCTGCTTTCTAATTACAGGCCGATATCAAACCTTCCCTTTATCTCCAAGATTTTGGAAAAGGTAGTATCACAGCAGCTATGTTCACATCTACACAGAAATAGCATAAATGAACTGTATCAGTCAGGATTTAGGCCTCATCACAGCATAGAGACAGCACTTGTAGTAAAGTAGTAAACGACCTCCTATGGGCCTCTGATCAGGGTTGCGTCACTATACTTGTGTTACTGGACCTCAGTGCAGCTTTTGACACCATTGATCATAGTATTCTCCTTCACAGATTAGAAAATGTAGTAGGAATTAGCCTCAGATCCTATTTGACTGATCGTTATCAGTTTGTAGATTTAGATGGTAACAATTCCTCATGTTCTCAAGTGGAGTTTGGTGTTCCACAGGGCTCAGTTTTAGGCCCACTGCTTTTTTCCCTTTACATGCTTCCTCTGGGCAACATAATTCGTAAACATGGCATTAGTTTTCATTGTTATGCTGATGACACACAATTATATGTCTCAGCAAAACCAGATGAGAAAAAACAGTTTGCTAAAATTGAGCAGTGTGTGCAGGACATAAGAGATTGGATGTTAATTAATTTTCTTCTGCTTAATCCTGATAAGACAGAAGTTCTGGTCATAGGACCACAAGTAGCTAGAAGTAAGCTTTCTGATCACACTGTAACTTTAGATGGCCTTTCTGTTCTATCAAGTGCAACAGTAAAAGACCTTGGTGTAATTATAGATTCCAGTCTTTCTTTTGAAGCACATGTAGATAATATTACCAGGATAGCTTTCTTTCACCTTAGAAATATTGCCAAGATAAGAAACATATTGTCACTAAATTATGCAGAAAAACTAGTTCATGCTTTTATCACCTCTAGGTTGGACTATTGTAACGCCTTACTGTCTGGTTGTTCAACTAGGTGTATAAAAAAGCTTCAGTTAGTACAGAATGCAGCAGCGAGAGTCCTCACTAAAACCAGAAGATACGAGCATATCACCTCCATCTTATCTACACTGAATTGGCTCCCTGTGAAATTTCGCATCGATTTTAAGATACTACTTTTGACATTTAAAGCACTAAAGGGTCTCGCGCCACAGTATCTGAGTGAACTGTTAGTGTCTTACGATCCGCCACGCCTACTTCGATCAAAGAATGCAGGCTGCCTGTCAGTACCACGTATTATTAAAACTACAACAGGGGGCAGAGCTTTTTCTTACAAAGCCCCAAAGTTATGGAATAGTCTTCTTAAACACTTCTCAGTGTTTAAGTCTAGACTAAAAACCTATTTATTTAGCCAAGCATTTTTGTAAATAGATTAGCCTTAGATAAAGGAGCAGATCTGGGGGACTCATGGACGTAGAGTATTCTGGTGAACTGGTATGTTTAGATGCTGTCCTCCCCACTCTCATTGTTCACTCAGGTTTGTTGACGGTGAGGTGATTGGTTGCTTTACATCTCAGGGAGCCCTCATGTTTGTGTTTCCTTCTGGCTCTCCCTTTTAGCTATGCTGTTATAGTTAGTCCTGCCGGAGTCCCTGCTTGCACTTTGCACTAATATACATTCACCTTATACATATTGACTGTGACCAGACCTAACTGCCATCTCTCCTTATTTTCTGTTCTCTCCTTTTCTGCTCTCTCCTCTCTCTCTCTCTCTCCCTCTCTCTGTCGAACTATACATATTCGCTCCTGAGTTGCCAGTGATCCAGACCCGTCTGCCCTCTGGAGCCGTCTAACCCGTCCTGGAGTCCTGCTTCTGGTTGGAGATCTCGTCGCATGGATGCCCCGTGTGGTCTGCCTGGATGCGCTTGGTGGCTGGGGATGGTTTCCATGAAGACTGTCCTATCATCGATTGATGCTCTGGGGACCTGTGACTTCAGTTGTTCGATAGCTCAGGACTGGAATCTCCAACAGTCTACCTGAGCCTCCAGGAACAAACTGGAGTCCTTTTAATTTTAACACATCTCCTGTTACACTGAACTTCCAGTACACATTATTATGCTGATCATTCTCTGCTATCCGTTATCACCCAGAGGAAGATGGGTTCCCTGTTGAGTCTGGTTCCTCTCAAAGTTTCTTCCTATTACCATCTCAGGGAGTTTTTCCTTGCCACTGTCGCCCTCGGCTTGCTCATCAGGGACAATCTTATCATTTTGATTCATACACATTGCATACAAACTTACTTCTTTTGATTGTGTAAAGCTGCTTTGCGACAATGTCAATTGATAAAAGCGCTATATAAATAAAATTGACTTGACATGCCGATTAAAAGTACTGTATTACCCTGCGTTCACACCGAACGCGGCGAGAGCGTTAAAGACGCCGGAAGTCATTCATTTTCAATGGGAGCCGGCGGCGAGGGGCGGCGAAGGGCGTCGCGGCGAAGAGAGTTGAAATCAGCTCAACTTTATGGTAATGAGCTATGACGCGGTTGAGCGGCAACCAATAAAAAAGTAGAGGTCCTCCACTTGAGCGGATTCCGCGGAACGCAGTCCTGTAAACTTTTGTTCCGGCGACATTAGTTCCCAAGAAAAATGGAGGAGAAATGAATTATTGCGGTAGCTGGTTTCCCCGTTATTTATGACATGTCCCTGTTTGTAATTAAAATGAACGTTATTAATGTTATTTTAATTAAAGACAAAGTCTAGTAAGTGATTCTAATAATGTTATAATAATAAGAAATACAATATAGTAATAGAAAATATTGCCTTATAATTTGTATATTTCTACAATACAGTTCTTTCCATCACTCAATTTCTTGTTTTCTTCCACATTTTGGTCAGTCTCCACAAGATCAACAAGCTTGATTGCTTTGCGGCCCCTTTAAATACAAGAAAGGCATCCGGTCTACGTCAGAGTGGCGAAGCGCAAGACAGGGGCGGCGAGAGTGTCAAAGGACGCTCTCGCCGCGTTCGGTGTGAACGCAGGGTATATATATATGCCAATGTGTGGATAGTCCAGAGTGCACCACCTGTATCATTTTAGAGGAACTGCAACATTCTACCAATTCAAATGTACATTTCAAACATACATAAATGAATACATAATTAAAAAATCATATAAATTTTGGAGTCAGTGTGGTGATACATAAATTGCCACACAAAAATATTATGATATATCACTATCATTTTCCCCCCATCTTTCATAGTGACTTTGACAAGGAGCAAATTGTGATGCTTAAACAACCTGCTCCAGAGGGTTTTCTCAGTATGCACTGGTTATGACCTACCAAAAGTGGTACAAGAAATAACAACCGGTGAACAGGTGACAGACAAGGGTCACGAGTACCCAAGGCTCATTATCGCATCAGGAGTGAAGGCAGATGGTCTCATCTGTTCCCATAGAAAAGCTACGATAGTACAAATTCCTATATTAAAAAGGTTAATGCTGGCAGTGCCTTTAACCTTTTCATCAATTTGATTTACGCTACTAATGCTACACGGGCCAGCCTTCACGCCCCATGTGCATCAGTGAGCCTTGGCCACACATGACCCTGTCACCAGTTCACCTGTTTTCTTTTCTTTGATCACGTTTTGTATGTCCTGACCACTACAGACCAGAAACATCCCACAAGAGCTTCATTTTTGGAGTTGCTCTGACCAAGTCCTCTAGCAATATAGCTACTGTGAGATGGAACAAATTGTGATGGCTAGACAACTGAGTCAGGACATACCAAAATTGGTGACAAAAGAGGGGACCCACTCAATATTAGGCAGGTAGTAATAATATTATGGCTGATTGGCGTATTTGCCAGTTATCACTTTACCAAAGTACCCTTTATGCTTAACTGGATTATTATCTGGGGAATTTGGTGGCTCTTTGTCATCTGAAGGAACAAAACCTGCAGCTTTGTCAAATGCAAACTCCAAACTCCATGCACACAGAGACGGGAATCGAACCCGGCCCCTGGAGGTGCAAGGCGACAGTGCTGACCACTACACCACCGTGCCGCCCATAAGTAAATCTGAGTATTTAATCGATTGACAGCACAAATACAAGCAAATTTTGTTTTTTAAAAAATTGTGATTAATCACTTTATGACTGTGATTAAGTAGCTAAACTTTTTTAATCGATTGACAGCAGTGGTTTAAATTAGATTTACGTTGATAAGTTTTTAACTTGTGAATGGAAGGTCCTCAGAAGGATAGTAAGACACTTGTGTGTGTGTGTGTGTGTGTGTGTTGCATCTGTCAAGCGCAGCGCGGCCTGACACACACACACACACAGAGCTACAGAGAAATAGCGGATGATGATGATGCACAGTGTTCTAATAGAGCTGCACGTCTTGCAGCAAACCTCCGACTCAGTTTTCTTCTGCTTAAGACTATTAATAAACCCTCAGACACGCGCAGGAATCTCACCTCACACTGCGGTGTCTGAGCCTGCAGAGCTCTACAGCGTCGCTCAGGCATTTCTAAACCATTTCCAGCACACACTGCATTAAAGCCAGCGCTGTGTGGAGTTACTGTACTGTGTACTGCTGACCAACACGCCGAGTCAAAATGCACAAACAACATGAACCATGCCAGCGTTTCTCGCGCTTCTGTTTAGCCAGTTAGCCGCCGTGCAGCAGCCCCGCCAGCTCTGAGTCAGACAAACACAGCGGATTTACGGTTAGCGCGCCTATAACGCGAGCACGACCGTGTCATTACTAAAACACGTTGCGACGACCAGCTGATTGCGATTACGCAACGTTACTTACAAAGAAACGCTCCTATGGTAGCCTTCCTTATTTGGCCGCCGTTGCCCCGGGTTTCCTCTCCCCTCCTCCCCTTCTCTCCACCTCCTCTCTCTCCCTCCTCCTCCTCCTCCTCCCACAGTAACGCGGGAGTTTCGCTAAAACAAACAAAATGGCGCCGCGCTCTCGCGCTCTGTCTGCACGCCCTCTCTCCGCGCGTGCACCATGTTTACAGTTAACAGCCTCCTCTGCATCCGGGGTGGGCGGGGCCATGGGCAGAGGTGCAGATTGAGAGCTACTGGAGGTAGATGGATAGAAAAAGCAGAAAGACAGAAAGAATGATAGACAGACAGTCAGAAATAGATAGATACAGTAGATAGATAGATAGATAGATAGATAGATAGACGGGCAAATATATGTGAAAAAGTACAGTACAGACCAAAAGTTTGGACACACCTTCTCATTCAAAGAGGTTGAATTTGTATTATGGCAAGAAAAAAGCAGCTAAGTGAAGAAAAAAAAAAAAACGGGTGGCCATCATTACTTTAAGAAACGAATGTCAGTCAGTCCGAAAAATTGGGAAAACTTTGAAAGTGTCCCCAAGTGCAGTCACAAAAACCATCAAGCGCTACAAAGAAACTGGCTGACATGCGGACCGCCCCAGGAAAGGAAGACCGAGAGTCACCTCTGCTGCGGAGGAGAAGTTCATCCGAGTCACCAGCCTCAGAAATCGCAGGTTAACAGCAGCTCAGATCAGAGAGCAGGTCAACGCCACACAGAGTTCTAGCAGCAGACACGTCTCTAGAACAACTGTTAAGAGGAGACTGTGTGAATCAGGCCTTCATGCTAGAATATCTGCTAGGAAACCACTGCTAAGGACAGGCAACAAGCAGAAGAGACGCGTTTGGGCTAAAGAACACAAGAAAGAAAACTCACTGAATGAGAAGGGGTGTCCAAACTTTCGCTCTGTACTGTATTTGCCCCGAACTGACTTTTTTGTTGTTGCACATTTGTCCTACTTAAATGATCCAGATCATAAAAAAAATTATTACACAAAGATAACACGAGTAAGTACAAACTATTATTTCAATAAATAATTGTAAAAAAAGTTATTAAAACTTGCGCCCTGTGTGAAAAAAAAAAACAATTGTCCTCGAAACCTTATTTTGCATTTATACTGTTGCATTGCCCACTTTGCGATGACTGGCAATAAGTCTTTCACATCACTATGGAGGGATTTTGGCCCACTTGTCTGTAGAATTGTTTTAATTCAGCCACATTGGTGGGTGTTCGAGCATGAACAGCCTCTTTCAGTTAATCTGAATCAGACTTCGACTAGACCCCTCCAAAACATACATTTTTAGCCATTCACAGGTGGACTTGCTGGTGTGGTTGGGATCATTGTCCTGCTGCGTAATCCAAGTGCTCTTGAGCTTGACATCACAAACTGATAGCCAGACATTCTCTATCAGGATTTTCTGGTAGAGAGCAGAATTCATGGTTCCATCAATTATGGCCAGTCATCCAGGTGCTGAAACTTCAAAGCAGCCCCAGACCATCACACTACCACCACCACACCTTATCTGTCTGTTGCTATGATGTTCTCTTTATGGAATGCTGTGTTAGTTTTACACCAGATGTAATGTGGCGCATATCTTGCAAAAAGCTTTTGTCACATATTTGCTCAAAAGTCTTAATAAAGGGATAATCAAGGTGTTTTTTTTTGGCAAATGTGAGAAGAGCCTTTGTGTTCTTTTTGGTCAGCAGAGGCTTTTACCTTGGAACTCTCCCAATTTTTTTCCCCCAGTTTCTTTCTAATTGTTGAATCATGAACACTGACCTCAACTGAGACAACTGAAGCTTGCAGTTCTTTAGATAATGTTCTGTTATTTATTTATTCATTTATTTCTTCTTCTTCTTATTATTATTATAATTTTTTTATGAGCTCCTAAATTAGTTGTCGTTGTGCACTCTGAGTAATTTTGTTAGTCTAACCAGTCCTGGGATTTCACCACTGTTCCAAATTTTCTCTTATTGTAGTTCGCTGGAGTCCCAAAACCTTAGAAATGGCTTGGCAAACCTTTCCAGACTTCCAGATTTCAGTTAATTTCCCTGGATAAAAGTAATCATTGTTTAAAAACAGCATTTTGTATTTACTCAGGTTATTTATTTGTGTATTATTAAAATTATTTTATATATATATAAAAAAAAAAACTCATGAAGAGGCAAATATTTTTTCACTGCACTATAGATAGATAGATGGATAGATAGATAGCAAACATATTTCCCCCCCTTTTTTTGATATCTTACCTGCATAAATGTTGACATGTTTTTAAAAAAAATGAAATTAAATATTTTTCTTCTTTATTTCAGACCGAAAATTGCTTTGAAACTATCAATAGAAGATTGAATGGAACCACATCTAACACCACTTAACTTTTTTTCTGGGTCATCTCAAATCAGTAGTCTATCAGACTCAGCCTGGAACAATCATTGCGCTAAAGGAGGAAATCATCTCTGCATGGAACAATATCAGCTCTGACCCATTAACAAATGCTCAGCGACCTTGTATTCAGCGGATACACAAGTGCCGCAAAGTCACAGGCCATTGATTCGAGCATTTGCTGTAAATTATTGCCTGCAGACATTTGGCACATGTTCTAGTATAAAATATTTAAGTCAATGCATGTGCTTTTTTTTTGTGACTTTTACCCAATAATCAGTATCAGTACACATTTTTTTGCCCTAAGGATCCACTTTTTAAAAACGACGTACCATCGTGACCCAATTCACAATAGGCATTCCTTATAAATGATGAGAAAAGTTTATGAGTATAAATGAATGTTACAGATTAGTTTTATTGCCATTTACATATCACTTTATTCCCTTGGATGGTAAACTAGTGACTTCTGAGATAGATTACATATGATGAATTACAACTTAACATATGCATGTATTATTGAAAACAAGTCAACCATAGAACTAGTCTCTACAAATGATACCAAATAAATTTGCATTTAAAGGCAGAATTCACAGAGTATCTGACTGTTTTTTTTTTTTAGTTTTTTTAGACCTATATAAACTTCAAGCATCAAGGTGGTTTCTTTTTGAAAGTAGTAAAGTGTTCCAATATTACTGCATTTGTTTGTTGCGAAGTAATAATACTCACTCAGTCACTCGCCATCTATACCGCTTAATCCTGTCTTCAGGGTCGCGGGGGGCCTGGAGCCTATCCCAGGAGACTTAGGACACAAGGAGGGGAACACCCTGGACAGGGTGCCAATCTATTGCAGGGCACACACGCACACACACACACTACCGCCAATTTGGGAATGCCAATTAACCTAACCTGCATGTCTTTGGACTGTGGAAGGAAACCGGAGTACCCGGAGGAAAGCCACTAACCACGGGAAGATCATGCAAAATCCATGCACACAGAGACGGGAATCGAACCTGGCCGGGAATAGTAATAATACTGTAAGTCGCAATTTCTTGACCTGTCCGACGTGTGAAAAAACGACATCCATCCTCTGGTCATTCCCATTAACACAAGAATCGCAGCTGGCCCTGGTGATCATCCATTCGGTACACTAAACTTCTGTTTTACTTCCTTCTTTTCTGAAACACCAGGATGATTTCTATTAAAAGTATTGGAGGTTGTGTATCAAAGTCATCACAAGGCTTGTAACACATTCTGGTCCCACCTCACTAGACGGGAACAGATAGCACTCATAAAGTGTGCAAATACCATACTTCCTTGAGACTAAATATCAATCAAAATGTTAATACTGTTCCACATAATGCATGAGAGCCCTCGGTGGACACAGCTTTTTATACGGGCACAATCTCATCTGCAAGGACAGATTGGTTGATGGGGTCTGGATAAACAATAGCCTTATATTTTCGACAAAATTTGGGTTCAGCCACAGTGTAACAAGTTTGGATGATGACTAATGATATTTTCAGTTTGCTTAGTTATTTGGCAGTAGCAATGGACGACAAGCGTCTTAAAGCCTCAGATAATTATCGTATTTACATTTTTACATTTACACATAACTCAGACCACAAGTCAGTGTAAAATATAGACCGAAAACACATGATTTGGATGCCCTGAGTAAGTGAAAAGCAATCGCGTGGTATAAATTGACTTCCCAGTCTTATCTTGTTGCTAGGATTCTGAGAGCACATCCAGCTTGAAATAGACTAGCCTATCCACTAAACCACTCAAATGTTAAATACTATTCTCATCTGCATTTAAATAACAAAGAAAGACAACACCAGTAACACACTGCTTATATCCATGTTGGATTAACCTAGGCTAGACAAGCAAGCGAGAAGATAAATAGATAGATCCCGTCATGATTAATGCCAAGCAGAGAAAATATCAGTCTTATATTAGACTCTGAAGACTTATATGGTCTTCTGCAAACTCGGTAGCAGGTTTTATGTTACATTACTTTTGGTAGACTGGCTTGGAGTGGCTTGGAGTGGAATGGTCATAGATGGAATCCAAGCCAGGTTCTATTCTTAATTCTATTCTTTCTGTTTCAAGTCCTTCCATCTAAGTGTCTCAAACATTCATTAATTCATTTATTCATCCATTTATTCCAGTAAAAACTTTATCCTGGTCTGAAGTGGATCAAAAATCATGCAATTCAAGGATCACAAAACCTGCCGGAACTTTTTGTCCTCTGAGGCATCCATCACAGTCATGTCATCTTCCTCCTGGATGCAGACTGCTTACAGCCACCGGACAAATTCACTTATTCCTTACTTTTCCATACCGAAAAACCTCCTGTCTACAGTTACGGGTTGCCTAAAGTCTAGACTCACACACCCAACCATACATTATGCACACCACACATGTCTTTGAAGTGTGGTGTGGAACTGGAGCACCTGTAAGAAACCCACAAAGCACAGGAAGAACATATGCAGACAGAATAGAAGCAAGATTTGAACCCCTAACCCTGGACATGCGAGGTAACAGCGTTACCTGCAGATGTGAAGATTCCAGAAGGAGTTCCAACATACTGGGTCTCTAAAACAAAGCGAGCACGCCGCTCTGACAGTACCATCTCCTCTGCGTGCATGAGCTACGGTGGTGCCAGCTCATCTTCAAGGCCTGAATAAATTAATGAATAAAATAGCAGCATAAACGCTGCTGTAGTTCTTTCCTCTTGTCGTATATCATTGCATGGAGATAACACACTCTCTCTCTCTCTCTCTCTCTCTCTCTCTCTCTCTCTCGCTCTCTCGCTCTCTCTCTCAGGATGTACTCACATGAAGATCTTTTCCTTTACCCATCTGTTCCCTGTAGTCATGTCTCCTGTGATGGATGAAACGACCTCATGCTGAAATAATGTTAGCGCTGGTGTACATCAATTTCTACACCCGGTAGTGTTGCATGTTCAGGTCCGAGCAGCGTAGTGAAAGAGTATCTGTGCCAATTTGAAGTTCTGTGCAGAGCGGGACAACTGTAAAACAAAAATATGTGGCTAGGTGTTTTGACAAGATTTATAGCCTGCCTTATAAATGTACTGCTTTACCTCCTGATAAATAAAGCAGTTGTCTTTAATTAGTCGAGACGTGTCTGTGCCATATGCAGTGATTAACATTCACTGATGGATGACACTGTTTTGTTGAAAAATTGCCCTACTCATTTCATTAAAATAATCATCATAGTCCAGTAGACCATATGGCACACCCCTGTTCTCTCTGAAACTGTGGCTAGAAAAGGGGACTTTTAATCACCTGAGTTTGATGTGTCTGAACAGCTCACAAAAGCCCTGCTATTTCTACAGGGCGCCAAAACATTCAGCATGCAATGGGAAAAGTTCCACTATCTGGCATCAATCATTTTAATCATTCAAACATTGTTTGTAGCCAAGTGTAAAGTGTCTATTTTTCGTCGAAAGTTTTAAAATGAAGAAAAGCAAAGCTAAGGAATCTGCTTCTTCTTTCGGCTGCTCCCATTAGGGGGTCGGAACCCTTTGGCTCCATCGGACTCCTGCCTGGCAGCTCTATGTCCTGATATACCCCTCATCCCTCCTCTGCACATGTCCAGACCATGTCACCTGCACTCTATCTCTAATATACTCATTCCTAATCCTGTCCATTCTCGTCACTCCCAAAGCAAACCGCAGCATCTTGAACTCTGCTTCCTAAGGAATGAAAAGGCCAAAGGTTTAACCAGGAGGCATTAATGAAACATACTTGTTTAAGCAAAAAAAAAAAAAGAAATGATGAGAATGAGCTAAAGTGACTTAGTAATATGCCACATAATTGACAGATTCAAATTCTAGCGACTAAATTCCATTTCAGTTTATGTACTTCTTTTTAAAAAAAATAAAGAATATTCATTTCCACTCATAAGCACAACCAAAGTTTTATGTTATTTGGTTAATAATAAAAATGTACAAAATAAATAAATAAAATAAATTCAGTATAAGATACTGCATCTAATATATATAATACAATTTTGCTTAATACTGCTTAATAGCTATAATAATTGATTTGGAAAAAACATTATATACATATCATAGGAACATCACTGTCTGGATAATATTTGAGTCGACTCTTCTTAGCACAGGATCGACAAGTTATAATCATGGTATTATACTATAATATTAAATATAACATACTTAACACACAAATATGCTGAAAACTAGACATGTTTTCCCCTCCTGTCCGAGAAAGGAAGACGTCTGGTGTACTTGGATAGATACGTTCGTGTCAGTCGTGTTAGAAGAGCAAAGTGTTAGTTTTAAAGCTTAGCATTTGTTCTCTGAATGAGTTATGGGTTTCTCCGATGCCAACAACTACCAATAGGTTAACAGTGATGCCATTAATGTGATGTGCAATTGTTTATAGCCGTTGGAAAAACAAGTCATTATGATGCTCTACAACAGTGCCTGACAAAGTACCTTTCTCCAATATAGAGTGACTTTTACTGGAACAGTTTCCATGTGGTTGAGCAAATATCCAGGAGACATAGTTAACATGGTTTGACGGCGAACTGAATTGAAAGTTTTATGTCATTGCCATAAATGTCCATCAGATGTCACCGTGGCTCCATCCCAGATAAAAGTTAACCACACCTTACTCGGTGCAATGCATTCTCCGAGGAAAGCTATTAGCGGAATGAGCTGTGATAGTCAGGATTGTCCTGGGCCAAAGAAATGTCTGAATGCAAGATTAAAGTCATTACATTCTAGTAAAGAGTGAAACAGGCAGCGCGCTGAGGATTCTGTTCTTTGACTTCCCTCCATTGCACTTGACACCATCCGACGCCTTTGTTGATGTTGCGGGAGAAACTCCGCCTGATGTAGATGGATGAACCCATCGTATCATGACTGGCAGACCATTTTGTGTAACTTCATGGCTGCGTATTAGACATGAAATCAGCAGAGCAGGCTCTCTCCAAGGGTCTGCGCGGACTGCCTTCCTGTGGGAACTGCACACAACATCTCCTTCACGTCGTCTGTAGGAATCCTCCTATGACACCGACGTAGAGGGTGAAAAATGGGATGCTGGTGCACTTCGGGAGGTCCGACCCCCACGATCCACTTTTGCTATCCGTGGTGTGGGTGGAGATATGGTGAAGACTTACAAGTAGCTAAGGGTGCACTTGTTTGAATTTAATGGACTGGGGACAGGTGCTGTACACAAGAAGAGGCTCCCCTGTTCTCCAGGAAACTGCTCATTCTGATTATGCAGATCACTCCGGTGGTTACTGTATCAATCTGTCTTAGCTAATGCAATATTCTATGCAGCAGTGTGGAGTGTGGAGGGGCAACAGGATTAGCATTGCCGCACAAATGCTTGATAAACTGGAAAAGCCCGGATCTGACATAGAGATTTAAGCGATCCGCTCAAAACAATGCTTAAAAAATATAATGTTTGCAGCATCATAACCATTTACCGCAGCAATATTATGTTTCGCAATGTTATTGCGCTGTTGCTCAGACAAAGCGTTCGCAAGGTAAACAGGACCTAACATCATTGCGACATGTGTATTTTTCCGGGAAATAAAAAGGTTGCAGTAAAATCAAGGCAACATTTACACACATTCTCATAAATCCTGGGAGATTAAGCATATTTAGGAACCGAACGTTCTTAGAAGCCTAATATTAGCGGGTGATTTCAATCTTTTCGTCAGATGTCACTATGGTATACTACAGAAGTCTATGGTAATTGCAAGGTTTTCATGAGTGTCAATGGATTTTATTGACAACTACATTGAGTTTATGCAAAAGAGTCAATATTTGCTCTGTTGGCCCCCTCCACAATTCGCCGTGGCATGCTGTCAATCAACTCCGGGGCCACATCCTGACTGATGGCAGCCCATTCTTGCGTAATCAATGCCTGGAGTAGGTCGGAATTTGTGGGCTTTTGTTTGTTCACCTCTTGAGGGTTGACCGCAAGTTCCGAATAGGATTAAGGTCTGCGAGGTTTCCTGCCCACGGATTTCCGAATTTCGATGTTTTGTTTTGATTTCGGAGCCATCTCCGAGTGGATGTTTTTGTCCCGTTCTTTATTCATGGCTGTGCTCTTAGGTAAAATTGTGTGAGATTCCACTCCCTTGGCTGAGAAGCAACTGCACACATGAAATGGTCTCAGGATGCTTTACTGACATGCTTGGCATGACACAGGACTGATGATAGCGCTCACCTTCATACATTTCAAGAAGGGCAGCAAAGACATGAGGAGGGACAGGCTGATGTTCTGCAAGAAGTACAGGACTAGGATTGCCGAGGACTGGAGTAAAGTCATTTTCTCTGATGAATCCCCTTTCCGATTGTTTGGGGTATCCGGAAAAAAGCTTGTCCGGAGAAGAAAAGGTGAGCGCTACCGTGTACGAATCCATTTTGAATCCATGCAACCAAGTCTCATGATATATTTTTTTCATGCTGCACATTATACACCGTAAATATTCAGTGAGCACTGCTCCTGCCCTGCGGTGACTCTTCCGAATGACTTTCTCATGCTACTAACTCCGGTTAAGTCACTTCAGAGGATACATCACAGGAAACCACGAGACACATGTCTGGATGTGGTTTCTTTGAAATTACTTTTTGACCAACTGAATTTGCTGAACTGGATTTTCTGAGGAAGGAGTCCGAAGTCTTATTATATAAAGTTCACATCTATATTTCATCTCGCGTATCTGCCCAAGTGAAATCGGCAAGAATGTCTGGAGTCTGTATTAATGAAAGAAATGAGGTCGATCAGTTTTTCGTTTTTCATTTATTGTCAGCAAAAATAAGGAAATTTCTATGTCCTAAAGTCAGTGTACAAGCGAGTATTATCCAAAAATGGACAGGTTCCTAAAACCCTGGGATGTTTTTTTGATTTGATCTCCCTGCTTTTTTTTTTTCCCTTCAAGAGAACTGAGTCAAAGTAAAAAAAAATTTTTTTTTTTTCTGCTTGAAGGAAACTCGAAACGCATACTAAAAGCAGTGCAATGAATAAACAGGCAGAGAATTTTGCCATCTGCTTTTTCAGCTGCAAAATCTTCCCTCTCTATAATACACTAGCGCAGGAATAGAAAGGGTTCTGGTAAATTATATTTAAGTCTAATTATAGAAAAGACAAAAGTATTCATCCAAAATGTACTCGAATGAAAGTCAAAAAGTTTCTACTTTTAAATGTACTCGAGCATAAAAAAAAGACACTTTTTAAAATGTATTTATTTTTTAAAGAATTTAAGGAGATCACATGTGATGATGAATTCGCATGATTTGTGGTAATTGTACTACATTGATTAAATACTTTCAAGTCAAATGCATGGGAGCCTATTCTATTGACATATACTGTATACTGTACCTCCTATAGCTGGACAAGAGAACAAAATTTGAAAGATCAAACACTCACTGACTCACTCACTCACTCACTCGTCTTCTATACGCTTTATCCTGTATTCACGGGGGGCCTGGAGCCTATCACAGGAGGCTTAGGGCACGAGGCGGGGTACACCCATTATACGATTAAAGTGTCATTATTAAAAAGTGGAGGCAGTTGCAGAACACAGTTCATGAAACGTTCAAATGAAACAAAGCCAATCCAAACCAAAATGTGGCAAAGGGACAAATCTATAACTATGAACTTAAGCAAGAACTGGAAGAGATCCACACCAGAGCCAGGAACCAAGGCAGACTGAACACATGACTCCTCGTTTTTGATCTCTGGCTTGGACGTTGTCGGCATGCTGTTGTCTGTATCGGGTCTTGTCGCACACCACCTACGGAAGAGGCCATTCCTTGGGTCTACGGCCTGAGCCGTGCCAAAGAGCCGATAAAAGTGTTCGGACCTGCCATGACCTGCCTAAAATATTATTAAGGTGGCGCCGTGCCTCTGGTTCTCCAACTTCCACTCACTGTGGACCTGCAGAAAGTCCTCCGTCTCCCTCAGCTGCGTCCATGTCCGCTTTAGCAGTAAAGGATCCGCTGCATGCAATTTGTACTGTATGGCCTTGCTTTCTGTCAGGATTAATAAGTGTGAACTAGGCAGCAGCAGGTGCTTGGTCCTCTTTAGGCAACATTGTACAAAATGAAACAAACCCAATCAAAATAAAAATGGGACACAAGGACAGGAGCTATGACTACGAGCTTGAACAAAAAATCTTTTTTGAACAAGAACAAGAACAGCTAACATCAACCTAATGTAGCGGAACAAAAAGCGAGACCCAGCCAGCTAGAGCAAAACAGGACTTAAATAGACAGCCTGATCACAAAACATAACCATGTGCAGTGGCTGATGGGTACTTTAGTACAGCGTCTCTTTGGTCTTGCCATTAGATAAAAAAAAATACAATTTTTTTTTTTACATTTACATTAATAGCATTTTGCCATTTTGACATCCCCATCCAGGGCGACTTACATAAGTGCTTTTAAATATCCTTTAATAAAGAAATCCTTACACTGGTTCACGCGGCACGGTAGCTTACTGGTTAGCACTGTGGTCTTGCACCTTCAGGGTCAGGGATCGATTCCAGCCTCAGGTTTGTGTGCATTGAGTTTGCATGTTCTCTTTGTGCTTGGTGGGTTTCCTCCTGGTACTCTGGTTTCCTCCCATAGAGATCTGGTTAATTGCCGTTCCCAAACTGCCTGTAGTGTGTAAAAGAGTGTGTGTGCGCGACATAAGATGGATTGCCACCCTGTCCAGGATGTACCCTAACTCCTACCCAAAGTATTATGAGATAAGCTCCAGGCCCAGCGTGACCCTGTACACAGGATAAAGATGAATGAAGAACGAATGAAGACACTGTTGGAAGGTATATTTATTTATTCATCTATCTATCTTGTTTTTTTCTTCTACCAAGAAATGTTCAGGAAAAGAAAGATTGTACAATGTATGTTAATTTGTAATTTAATATTAATATCAGCATATTATTATCATAATAATGAAGAAAAAGAAAAGAAAAAGTTTTTATTTTCTTGAAGTGTGGATGAATTCTTTAAGTATACATATATTGTTTTGCATGTACAGTGTATACACAGTATATATACAGTACACACACACACACACACTGTACATGCATACTTACCAGAATGTTAGCACCGGATCTTTTAGAGCAGTGAGTTATCATGAACAATGAAAACAGTCAAAACAAACAAACAAACCAACAAACAAAATGAATCGACACGCTGTCCAAACTGATTGTGCATCCTCCCTATACCCTGACTCACGATGTCCATCTTGCACATGCTCTGAAAGGGTCCGAAAGGTGCCGTCTGTCCTAGGCAATCATTCACACTTCTTGTTGCATCATATCGTCTAGCAAGCTTTGAAACTGCTGGCTGTGAACAAATAAGACGCTGAGCAACCTCACACCGGCAAAAAAACAAAAACAGCCTCCAGCATCCCAATTGCTCTAAAACGCTGTGAAGGTGTGAGGCAGAACATCACTGATTTTCCCGTGTATTCTTTCACAGGAGCCTCGAGAGAGTCGAAACACGAAATTTATTCACATTTCAATCAGTACACCTTAAGGGTTTGGTTTATTAGAGTCATTAAGGAGTTTTGATTATCCTGGAGGTATCAAGCATGGCATGTTAAGCAAGCAACGCCAAAACTGTTAGTCAAGTTGCAGAGTATAAAAGAACAGTAAAATAAATTGTTGCTATATAAACAAATTAGTGTCACGTTTCATTTGATGTTCAGGATATATTCCTATTTCGGTATAATCATCCATTAACTGTATTTTAAAAACCATTTCTTGCTGCATTGCATAGCAATTGACAAAAAAAAAAAAAAGGAAAAACATTCTCAATCTGCGTTTTCTAATCCTTAAATTTTTTCAGGCTCAAAGAAAAATAAAAAAACTTGCTTTTAATCTAGACACAATTGAACAGCTCTCGACCCCATTTACAAATAAGTCAAGTCAGAATACAGAAAACCTGATGACTTGATGACTAGACGACTTGCTAACGCTTAAAAAAAAACAAAAAAAAACTAAAAGGGAGGTGGAACCCTGGAACTGTTTGAATGCAATGATGTCATTTGCATAGTAATGTGCAATACAGCGATCTGATTTCAGTCTCGCCGACCAGAGACGCCTTTAACTGCAGTGTAAATGCATGTGGTTAAAGTCTCATTAGGATACAAATGAGGTCAAAATGATCGGAAAGAAAAATCGGAAACTGACGTCAAATGTTTGTATCTCCTTTGGATTTTTGATATACAATATATTACTTGCAGCTATAATTTCTAGAATTTGAATGTATATTTTATTAAGATAACAGTCCAAAACATAATGCAAAAAAAAAAAAAAAGTCCAGAAAAGTAATCCTCTTTCTAATATTTATAACCAAGATCACTTTTCTGGACTTTTTTTTTTTTTTTGCATTATGTTTTGGACCGTTATCTTAATTCGACATTACACGTCCACCAAAGGTTCATTCTGGCTGATTGCAATTCCTTACGATAAGGAATTGCAATCAGCCAGAATGAACCTTTGGTGGACGTGTAATGTCGAACCATAAACCTCAAACCTACAGTATAAATTAAAATGATTTTTTTTCCTTATTCATTACAATTTGATGGTGTTAATAAATTCTCCCCAAATTCTCAAATGTCTTCTCTACTTTCCTTCCACCTCCCCAAAACATGGTTATTTAATGACATTAAAATGCCCTGTACATGAGAATGCGTGTGTGTGTGTGTGTGTGTGTGTTGTGTTGTATGTGATGTACCCGTTCATTATGTATTCTTTTCTTGCACTGTTTTTCTGGAATACGCACCAACGTCACAGGGACTTTCACCAGGATGAACGGTTCCCAAAGATGAATGAATGAATGAATGAATAAATAAATAAATAAATAAATAAAAAAAAATAAAATAAAACAAAATAAATGAATGAAACGCTTTTCAAAAAGGTGCAGTTTGCTCCAAATGTTTCCGCATCCCACCACTTTTAACTTCCCATTCATACGAAATTTTCCTTTACAACTGAATGCGTCAATCATCGAGAACTCATTTGGTGCATGATGATTTCAGGCTGCCTTTTGCTTGATGCTAATTGGTCATAATCTTGTTAGTGCATTAGCCTCAAACCTCCAAGGCAAAACCGAACCCAGATTATGTACACCCAACATTTCTTGGCTGCTTAACTTCATTTGAAAAAAATTTTTTTTTCTTTCTTTTAAAGCATTTTCTAAATATTGCACCAACTAAAATGCTCAGTCGATTAGAACGTTGCAACTAGCTCATACTTCCACCTATGTACATTTGTAATGTAATGAAACGTCTATGCCGGCGACCTCCGTCATCTTACTGGTTGATGCATGGCCGTCATCGTTGGTGCCTTTACATTGTCCTTTGCTCTTAACGGCTTTGTGTTAAAGTATTCTGCATCAACCAGTGAATGGGAAAAGGCTATTCCAATCACACTACCGTTTGTACCAGGTTTCTGATTTGTAGTTCCACTTCCTGTATCCCCTCCCCCAACGCGCCCCCCACCCCACCCCCCCCCCCCCCCCTTCACCTGACAACCGAATTGCTTACTTTTAATTGGAAATGATCACAACTCTCTTGTGAGTTTTACTGCGGAAGGCTCTGGCACGCATCCATTCTTATATGGCACCCAGAATGAGACATCCATCAAATCTCAAGACAGGAGATACTTGCTCTCCAGCAGGCGGAAAAGAAAGTGACCTTCAGCAACAAGGAAAGGGAAACTTCCCATATTCTCCACTCTGGCTGTAAAATACATTGTTGGTTAAATGTCACTGCAGTTTGGAAATCGTAGAGACCCCGACCCGAGCTCAGAGAAGGTTTATGCGCTATAGAAAGTACCGCACAGTACCAGCATTGACATGATCCAACATATACTTTTAGTTCATATTTAGTCACTTGCAATAAAAATCACAATATTACATTTAATCCCCGATGTGCCGCTTTACTCTGTACCGCTTTCCTTCGTCTCTATAGTTTTATGCTCTGTTGGTCTTGCCACACAGTTCTCTTAGATCACATTCTTGCCTTTGTGGACTCTTCCTCCATCAGTCCTAGATAGGCCTTTTATCCCTTACAGGAATGTCTTCTCTCACATCTCTCCCGCTCTGAAGCCTTTGTCTGATGTTCAGATGAGACGCTCTACCCTGCTGCCGGTGATCTCATCAGCACTTTGGCACAGACAGCTACGCGGAGGGAACGTGGCCGAGACATCTGCATTCACTCGCTTTGTGCGTCCACGTGTACATTCGCATTCTATAGAAGCACGGGAATGGGGGATGGATATCGCAGTTCCTGTTGGAATCTGCTGATGATAATCAAGCACGGCGATCCCAAATACGGCAACGCAAGTGTCATCTGTGTCTGCGCGGTAGAGAAGAAATGGAAGTTCATTTACAGTAGTTGTTTAAAAAGTTCCCCTTTAAAAATGTTCCGGTTTTGCGAAAGCACATGCTTAGTGAAGAATAAACCACATGCTGTTCTAGAAATGTATTCATCTTCTAGCGTCAACAACCTGATGTTGATTATTTTCCTTCAACAGCAGATGCTTTATTTCTCCGTAACACAGGCTTTGCAAGACGGTAATGTCTTTCAACGATGATTTTTTTTTGTTCACGAGTTAATACGACAATTAATGCATCAGGCCATGCTGCTCAAGAGGTTTGCATATTTTTACGTAAAAATGTTTAAGTGCTAACACTTGGGACTTCTTCTCATAGAAACCTTCCCATATAAATAATTATATAATATAATAATAATAATAATAATAATAATAATAATAAAGATGCCGATTTGGTGCAAGCTTCTGCATAAATAATGACTATAGAAAATCTAACATTTGTACATGAGCAGATTATTAATATAAACCTTTCGATCTCTATGAACGTGCACTACTGTAAGAGTGAATCAATGAATCATGATTGATCAGATTTAAGAATTCAACAGCACTACCTTGTACAAACAGATAGCACCATATGTTCTAACAAATCCACCTTCTACCAAGGGCTAATATAATATAATATAAATATATATATATATATATAATATAATATAATATAATATAATATACACAGTAATATAATATAATATAATATAATGAGCTATATGTTGTTGAGCTCATGTCTATATTCATTCCCACATTCCTCTGTTGTGTCTAATTCGAACCTGATCTTCGCCAGATCTACAGCCGCACCTCCAGGTTTACAGTTGGCGAAACCTTCATTACCATAAACCTTGATCTTGAAGTAGGACTGGAAATCAGCTTCTATCGAATACGCCATGCTGTGATGTGTTTAGACTGAAATACGCCGGTGGAGAGATGAAAGGAAGGGCAGCTCCTCAGTCTCCTTGTGCAACACAAGATCTGCATGCTAACACGTACGCCGTGCAGTCAACCAGGTCAAACTCGCACCCGGGGTACGTTTGAGGTGCGGCGATTTCGTACAAAGACCATCGACGGACTACTGAACGAGGATGAGAAATCATCACAGATTCAACATGCGTTTGGCTTCAGAATTCAAAAATGGTCAGGACAATAGTTTCTTTTTTCTTTCTTTCTTTTTTTTTTATGTCATTTTTTTTTTTTAAAGGTGTGACCCTGTTTATATTTCATCAGCACAAAGATGCTGAACTCATATGTTGCATAACCTCCTAGACTGATGCAAAGCCCATTTCTTTACTGCTAATAAAACCACCCCTTGTTTGCTCGATCCGTCTTTCGAATGGAGTCGTGTATCAATATTCGATACGCTATCAGACGTTTCTATTAGGTCTTTCTAAACATACAGCGCTCGCACAAATGTGCCTCGTCATCACTATTTCTTTCTTTGTTATTAGTTTCTCCCAGTTTTTCCCCCCCGAACGCTGCATATAGCCGAAATAACCAGAGAAGGGCCGCATTTAAAACAGTATGCACGCTACATTTGCACATAATCATTTCTTTCACACGAAGAAAAAAAAAAAACAACAACAAAAAAAACGTCTGTTTTGTTTGAGCCAATTTTTTTGGTTAAGTATCACCAAAAAAACAAAACAAAAAACAAACACCTAACCTGAGTATGCGGTACTGTATACGTACTCGTTTCCAGATATCATTAACTCGGGCGTCTATTAATTCTCAGCTATCCCGTACAAGCCGGTTTTAGGGACTTGGCTCTGCTCCAGAGCCTGCTGATTTGAATCCCGGTCCATGTGTAGCTCTCAGTGCAAACACTGCTTCCATTTGGTCATTTATGAGCTCAGCAGAAAAAAAAAAAAAAAAAAAAAACCCTATCACATGACTGATGGATCAATCCAAACTGTCACAGGTGGAGCCAGGGATACAATTTATTGCTGCGGGCCCTGCCAGAGTAATTAAGGCTGAGTCAAAGGGAAATGAGAAAGGCCGAACCAGCAGGGAATCGTGGAGCTTCTCGTTTCTGCTCGCGGCGCATCCGATTGAGACGGAACGTGTCAGTCAAAGAGTCACATTCAGACATCGGAGCAATGCTAAGCTTAAAGTGTAATTGTTTCTGCTCGATCGCGATGCCATTTACAGGCATCTTCGTGCGCCGCTGAGAAGAAATCAGGAGTGTGACTAAACGATCCGATGATGTTGACGATAAACGTCGAATACTCCGTTTGGAGTTCGAATGTCACATCAGATTTCGCGCTGCCGAATCCAGACACACCAGAAGAGGACAAGGAACACACGTTACAAAAGGAATGAGCCTTTTTTTAATCTTACATTGCATTGAAAATTTACATAATAGATTCATACATTTTACAAATAATTTTCCCATAAAAATATATTTCTTTACAAAAAAAAAAAAAAAACACTTTTTTTTCTTTTCTTTTTCTTTTTTTTGTTTTATATATATATATCTATTCTTAATGCATTAACATAGAGGGAGTTCCCATCTGTACTGCAAACATTCGTCTTCTTGATTGGAAAGAGTTCCTTGATTGTTTGGGTGTCTTCTTTTATTGCAGTCCGTTACAGAAAAGAAAGGGAGGGGGGGACGGGACGGGACGGGTGATCAGCTCAGCTCAGCTCACGTCGAGAGGGGTTACGACCTCTCTCGAGCAGGAGTTTCCAGGAGGGTTGGGGGGGGGGGGGGTTGGGCAGGACAAGGCGTGTCCAAATATTTTTGGATACACAAATTTTCAGTTTGTAGAAAAGAGACCGGCAGACGGGGGAAATAAAAACAAAAAAACAAGGTTCGAACAATGAGAAGAAGGGAGAGCAGCAGACCTGGCTCGTGTGTTGTGTTTTCCTTTTTGGTAGGCACTATGTAGAAACCAGCCATGTCAGAAAATCCACCGATTGATTAAGCTACAATGGTAAGAAGCTGCGGAAGTGTACAGTGTACCGTGTGTATGAGGTGCAATGCTGCAGAATCCCTGTGCCTGATGCTGAGCAAGGAAAAACAAACAAACTAACAAACAAACAAACAAAATATAACAACAACAACAACAACAAAACCCCCCCCACAAAAAAACAACAACAGATGCTCAAAAGATCACAGATTGATTTGTTCGATTTTGGGGACTTTTGGACAGGCATGTCAGAATCGGCTCCCTGAAGTCTGCAGCTTTCTCAACAGCTTGTTTGTACGAGATGCTGAAATCTTTCGAGTCACTAGTTGGGCCTGTAGGTCAGGGAGAAATGTGATGAGAGGTACAGTACGTTAGAAGGCACTGGAATGAATCTCACAGCTTGAGGGCCTGGAAGCACGGAACTGAGGTAGTCTGACCCTGATGCGATCCCGTCGAGCAGGGGTTTATAACGCGGAGACTATGGCGTCGAGAAACAAAAAATCGAAGCTTCTACATTCAAATCGGGGCTGCGATGCAGCAGTTGTGTGTGGATTAGTGGAACTTTAAAGCACAGTTAGACTTTTGTTACAAAGTGTGTTTAAGACCAGATCCGAGTAAAACCCGATTATGCGCCGGAGCCGTAATAACGTCAAGTTGTCGCTTGATTAATATTTATGTCATGTCAATGTCAGACTGAATCGGAACAGTGCTCCTCGGCCCGTATGGACTTGATAAACATGTCACACTGCTGCCACGTTACAGATTTAACTCATGCATGCTAATTAATGTAAATGTAATCTGAGTTTGTATAAAAAAAATCTAGGTACAAATGCCAAGTGCGTTTCATTTTATACAAATTTTCATACCAGCAATTGCAATCATACAAATGAGATGATGAAACCGAGTAAACGAACCGTCTCTAGTTATTTTTAGCCGAAACACGATGGGGCACGATGACACGTTTCCCATCGAAAGAACAATCAGGACAATAAGCTCGTAACGCCATCTGCAGACTTCAGGTCCAAAACGCCGACAGCTGCCTGAGAGGTCATGGAGTTGTGAACCAACGCAGAAAACTGAACTGAGAAACTGAGTTTGAAAAAAAAAAAAGAGAGAGAAAAAAAAAAAGCAGGAGGTACGAAGAAGAAGAAGAAGAAGGAAAAAAAAGCCAGCGCTCCGCAGTTAAAATGTCAGCCTTGGACACTTTGGCTTTCTCATCGTAACACGTCACACATCACAGCCCATCTCAAAGTAAGATACAAATGTACACAGTGAGAACTAAAAGCTAAGGGGGAATGTGCATTAGAAAATTGAGGCGAAAAAACAAAAACAAAAAAAAGTCTCATTATCACCAAAGAATTAACCAACAAATATTTATTTCCTTCAATACCAACAGCACACTTTAATAATTTCTTTATAAACTCTCGATAAATGCTTTCAACCTTCACGATCTCCCATGTGGTACACAGCACAAAAATATAGAAGGTGGCTGATCCTTGTATATACGCAAGTGGATTTTCAGATCTCTTTTTCCTTAAAAAAAAAAGACCCATTTGAGTGTGAAGAAGCACTCACAGAGTGCAGACGGAGTAGCCGTAGAACTCTCCACGCTTTCTGCTGTGAAGACTGAAGATTTTTAGGGTTTTTTTTTTTTTTTTTTCAAGGGGTGGATTTAAAAACAAAAAACAAAACAAAACAAATTGTATACCCATCATTAAATTCCATGTCCTCTGAAGATGCACATGGTCAAACCACAGTTCCTGAAGAGTGTGCTTTAAATATCACAGGAAGGGTAACAGTGCATCCATTAGATGTTCTCTGCCAGTCTCAGTGAAATACATCCCTGCCTGGGACACCATTATATCCAGTAGGCTTGTTAAAAATGACGAAAGCTTTTTTTCTTTAAAAAAAAAACAAACAAACAAACAACAAAACAAAAAAACAAACAAAAAACAAAAAGAAATCAAACAAAACCCCAACAGTGTTATTTGTGTCCGGTGGTCCTCATTATACCATTGTGCAGACTGTGTTTAGGTTGGGGTCGAAACGGACGACTTTGCCCTCCACGGACTTTGCGTTGGTGTTGTACATGGGGTTCTCGAAGGCAGCCTGCCCGTTGTTGTTCTCGTGAACCGAGCAACCTGTGTACTGAGTTTTGGGTGTAGTCCTTTTAAAAGACAATAAAAAACACAGACAAGAGGATTAATCCTAGGCCATACAGAGCTTCAGTGCAAACCTGTTCTGTACTAAATATATGAGTTGAATGTAGCCCTTAAAGCTCAGAACATTTTATACATGTTTTTTTTTCTTCTGTTTTTAATAAACATATATAACATTCAGGATTGTGCAGTATAGAATGTAATATCATGTTTTTCAGCGCAAAATAGGCAAAATTATGAACCTAATTTTATTTAACCAACTACCCAAACATAGGCAAAGAGATATCACAACTGTACATGATCACATGTTTTTATAGTTGTTTTTCGGTTGTTGCTATGACCAAAAAAAAAAAAAAAAGTTTATTTTGAAGTTCTATAAGATAGAACTTCATTATAAGAGTAATGATAACCAATTAACTTAACTCATATATATATATATATATATTATATATATATTTTTTGGCCATGACCCATGCTGAAGGCATCTGCTGTGTGGTGACCGAGAAGGGCAAAACAAAATAACAAAACCGAAAAATAAATAAATAAATAAATAAATAAATAAATAAATAAACTGAAAACTAAATAACAAATGAAAAAAACAAAATAACAAAACTGAAAACAAAATAATAATTCAAAAGCAAAATAACAAAAACAAAATGACAAAACCGAAAAAATTTAATAAAAATAAACTGAAAACAAAATAACAAATTAGAAAAACAAAATAACAAAACTGAAAACAAAATAATAATTCAAAAGCAAAATAACAAAACCAAAAACAAAATGACAAATCCAGAAACAAAATAACAAAACGGAAAAAAAACCCAACAAATTTAAAAACAAAAAAACAAAACTGAGAACAAAACAACAAATTAAAAAACAAAATAACAAAACTGAAAGAAGAAAAAAAAACTGAAAACAAAATAAAAATAAAAAAAACTAAATAACAAAACTGAAAACAAAATAATAATTCAAAAGCAAAATAACAAAACCAAAAACAAAATGACAAATCCAGAAACAAAATAACAAAACGGAAAAAAAAACCCAACAAATTTAAAAACAAAAAAACAAAACTGAGAACAAAACAACAAATTAAAAAACAAAATAACAAAACTGAAAGAAGAAAAAAAAACTGAAAACAAAATAAAAATAAAAAAAACTAAATAACAAAACTGAAAACAAAACATCTGGACTTGTTACTTTTTTTTCAGATTTGTTATTTTGTTTTTCGATTTTGATATTTTGTTTTTCGATTTGTTATTTTGTTTTGCACTTATCGTCCACCGTAGTGTACCTTGGGTTTTAAGGGTTTTAAACACTGCTGAGAGGACAGGACACTGAACTGCTAAGACTCATAAGAGAAAGCAATCTTCAGTACAGTCTTAAACTCTCTGCTGAAAGTCAACAAGCCTTCCTCTGACATCCCAGAGTTTTTGTTTTGGATAATCTTTCCACTAATGGACCTCTTGGGATGTTCTGTTAAAAAATACCTGCATCTTGATCGTCAGAAAGTTCCACTTAAAATTACATGCTCAAAGTGGTAATACACACATGCACACACACGCACACACACACACACACACACACACACACACACACACACACACACACACACACACACACACACACACACACACACACACAGACACACACACACACACACTTACCTCTGTTTATAGAGGTAAAATCCAAAGCCTGCAAAAATCAGGGCGAAAAAAGGCACAAGGATTGCTATGGCCACAGAGCTACTGTTCGTACCATGCGGTGTATTTGACAAGTTATTACTTTCCGACATGTTCAAACCTGTGGGAGGCGAAAATAGAAAAACAGGATCAAAACACTCTCATAGCTTTTCACACAATAAAACAGGGAACAAAACTTTGCCGGTTAGCCGAGGGATGAGGACGGAGGCACTGTTCTGTTCTTGTTGTTACAAATAACTCTTTTCTCCAAACAGAAACTTTGCTTCCGAGTTCTCTTGTGCACCGACCTAATTATTACAAATCTTTAGGGTGTTTAGCTCTCTGAGCTGGAAAAAGACCACAAAGGCAATTTTAAGGTTTTGATTTTCTTGCATGTATTTTAATTTGCACGCTAACTTTATTACAGTGTACAGTATAGGGCAGTGGGATGTGACTAAAACCTGTCACGTACATTCCTTTCTTATAAAAATCCAGATTAGCAGTAAGTGAATGAGGACAGATAAACACTCCATCACTCAGTCATCGTCTATACCGCTTCATCCTGTATAGAGGGTTGTGGGGGGCTTGGAGCCTATCCCAGTAGACCGCGAACCCCAGATGCTGGAGCAGCAAGGCGACAGTGCTAACCACTAAGCCGCCGTGATGCTGAAAGCTAAACAGTTCCTGTTTAGTGTCTGACTAATAATGAATAGTTTGGGGCTAGAAATATGATCGTTTCGAGTAATTATGTTTTGTTTCATAATGGCGCTTTACATCATCACTTCTGACTGGTCTGAATGTAATGCTTGGAGAATAAACTGCGCCTAAAACAATAATCCAAGTCATAAATTCTGCCAAAAAGCCAAAGACGGTAAATAAAATGAAAAAGTCTATAAAACTCTTAGTTATCTGACCTCGTAGTGCTTGCATTCAGTTAAATCATTTGCATAACTGCATATGACCAGATGAACCACATCAGAGGTTCTACACACCTTCATGTTCATAAAACTAGAATCCCTGAACGACAGCCATCACACACACATAATTATGTCCCAATGAACCATAAAGAACCGGGAATGTATGCATAGAGCGCATTTCTAAATGCTCTCTGACATCCTCGTCTATGATTCTCATCAGGGTACAGATGCCAGAGTTGTGACTGAGTAACCAAAACATATTATAACATTCATCAATCCAATCATGTTAAACCGTCGAAAAACAGTCATTAAAACAATGCTAATTGCCCTGAAGCACCTCTCAGCCATGACACTCGGAGAACTGAGCGATCATCTCATCAGCGAGTGTTCGGAGTGCAAACTGCATTCGAGTGCAAGACTGAGATTACAGACGCGCACTCCAAATGCAAGGATTTAAGACTGAGAAGTCGTGATGTAAATAATAATGATAGATATGCAGGGTCAAATCGTCCCTGAAATACTACATGACATAATATTTGATTAAGGTAATATATTAACAGAAGAAACCAAATACAGCGGGACCTCGGCGTACAAACGGCCCTTCTCATGAATTTTCATCTGAAGAACTGAGATTTTGCAAGGAATTTGCCTCGTCATACGAAGCTTCTTCGGCATACGAGTGACCGAACCCGAACGCCGACTGAATTGCGTGTACGTCCAGGAGCCGTTCAACAAGTGTTCGCGTCAGCGGAAAGCTAAGTGAAGCTAGTTCACGTATTTCCTTGCGGAATTTAATGAACACGTAGCACCATGGGTCCAAAGAACGGTAGCAAGAAGAAAAGGGAGCCGCGTTCAGTTTGGTTTTGAAAGCAGCCGGTGCCAAGAGAATCATAAATGAAGGTTATGAAGTGAGATTTCATTGTCATGTCTTTTCTGAATGTTGATTGTTTTTATATGCAAAAATGTGATTATAGTGCTGGAAATATTGGTAATATTCATACTATTTATGGGTGTCTGAAACGGATTATCTGCATTCACATTATTCCCTATGGGAAAATGTGCTTCGCAGTATGAATTTCCACCTTAAGAACTCGCCTCCGGAACGGTTTAAATTCGTATGCCGAGGTACCGCTGTAGATAATACAAAATATATATATATATATATATTGAAACATGATACATTACCTAGCCTTTGCAGGCCAAATTGGCCATAGTCTTTACCCTGTATAAAGCCTTGAAAGACATAGGTGCTACCATCGGGTTCTGGAGAGACCTGTGTGCAGGTTGGAAAAAAGAAGTTTCTATGAAAAATGCGATAGCCAGCTAAATTTTACTCAATGACGGCAACTGACCGATTTAACAACTGGCCTGGTATATACTATAATAATGTTTTGCTTAAATATCAGACAAAAATGTGTTGCTAAAAACTTAAATGCAATTTTCAGTATGTAATCTTTGTTTTTTTTTTTTTCTTTTTAGTGCTGCATTCTTACAAAACCATCTAGGGACCACTGTTCTTCCTTCATCCTGGTTAGTGTGGTGGTGGAGGACGCCTGCACGTCATATACGAGCAGCATCAACCTCGCTTCCTGGCTCTTGTAGACACCTGTATCCAGAGGCAGAGAGAAAAAAAAAAAAATATATATAAATCAGCCATCTAAATACGACCAAAGACTGCAGCTGCAGTTCTGTTACAACATCTGGCTGCTTCTCCTATTCGCACTGTTATCAAGCCACCGCAAAGCAGCAGACGGGCTCACGTGCACCTGCTAAAAGGAGCTCGTTAGATCTGCGACAATAATCAAGTCCGCTGCTTCTACAGTAACTTTCTCCGAAATTCAAAACATTCTTAACCACGGTACGACTAGAGCATTTGGAAATTTTTCGGACCTCTCGTGCACTGTATGAGTAGTGATCAGTGTAATTACCGGTAGCAGCGGGATCATTTTAAATCGGAATGTCTGCGATCCGTTCAAGAATGCAAAGGATGTCAGAGTTGACTATGTGACGACGGTGCCAGAGATGGAACTCGGCAAGGTGAGCGAGACAGATTAAGTTTGATGACGGCAGAAAATGTCAAAGTTCTCTCAAATAGCATGAATATTTCATAAGAACACGGTACTGCAGCACTTAAATAGCGCCGTTAACAGGAAAGAAAACATGCCACGCTTTATGCAAAACTGGTGAAGTCGACCAAAAAAGAACTCGGCGAGCTAAAAACAGGGCAGTCGGACATTATTTGAATTCGACATGTTATTGACTGACAACTGCGTGTCCAGTATTACTGTGAACTATTACTATGATAATTAGAATAGTACAGTAGTCTAAAACATCTGAAGATTACGGAGACCCTAAAGGGACATGGATGAGGGGGAAAAATCATCAAAGGAAAAGATAGATGTGGAGAGATCTGGGGAAAAAAAAAAAAAAAAAAAACAGGACATGAGACGCGAGGAAAAAGAAATCGAGACCACGTGACTCATAATAATGTACAGCGCTAAAATGCCTACCCCCCTTCCCCGCCACAGATTGCCCCCCCCCCCCCCTATTTAATTCCGTCGAATATTATATTAGAACAGAAATTTCTAGGTTTATGATTTAGAAATGACAAATTAGACCAAATGGATTTGATTATAAAATAAGCATTATAAAAAAATTGCATGTTGTATAGGGAAAAAAATATAAATTATTCTTTTTTATATACAAGATGTAGTTTTGATATTGCTTATTTAATAATAAAAATCATTTCGTTAAATTTTTCATCATAAATATTTATTTAGTGCAAGCATTTTTTGTACTACATGACAAATCCCTGTAAAATAAATGTGCCACAAAATAAACATTATATGAGAATTTCATTCATGTATTCATGGTCTCGACACCTGTCACGTGCCAAGGGTTAATTATAATAGTTATATCATATTTGATAACAATAAACCTATGAATTTATGTGGTAATATAATATTTGATAGAGATTATGTAGGGGGGGGCGGGGGGGGCAATCTGTGGCAGGGGTACGTGATCCCGCCTTACTTTGTAGAGAATGAGACCCACCGAGCTTTAGCTTTTGTTTCCATCAAGGCTGGAGAACACTTGTAGAAAAACAAGCTGTTTTAGAATCCCGAATGCTGCTCTTAACTGTACTTTCAACTACTTGCGCATTTTTGATTCACTTCCATTTGCTGGTAAGCAACCATCAGAAACGTGTCTGTTGAAAGCTCTTTATGTTTTCCCGTGGTGATGAATGACAAAGGAATTTAACATTTCAAAGAACCGGTGCGTGCGTTCCAGGACAGTAAAAAAAAGAAAAAAAAAAAAAAAGAAAAAAAAGTCGAGGCCAAACACATATGAAAGCCTGAAAGTCTGTATTATTATTATTATTATTATTATTATTATTATTATTATTTTCAAGGATGACAATTTGTTTGCTTTTTTCTGTATTATTCATTAAAGGCGTCAATAATTTGGTCACGCTTGTTTCTGAGGATATACACGCTAATTAATTAATAAATGGAGTATGTTTGAGGATGATTGTTCTTTCTCAAGTTGCTGGAAGGGAAATGCTGAATCACTGTATGCATTGTTTCATTTATACACGCTCTCTGCGGAAGGGTGACAACCATTTTTCTGGAGTTCTCTTTGTTTACTTAAAGCTTTTTCTTTCTTTTTTTCTTTTCAATCATTAGAAATGACAATACAGTGGTACCTCGGCATACAAAAGCCCCGCCGAACAAACCGAATGCCAGATAAGTTGCATGCACGTCCAGAAGCCAAGGCAATCCAAATTCAAATGTTTTTGTGGTTTTTTTTTTGCATTTTGTGCAAGATTTAAGGAAGACGTAGCACCATGGGTCCCAAGAAACTTATCAAGGACGGGAACAAGAAGAAAACGGAGCCGCTTTCACTTTCATTTTTAAAACAGCCGGTGCCCGGAGGAATCATAAATTAAGGTTAAGTTAAATTTAATATCTATTCATTTCATTTTTTTTCCTTCACTTTTCTAAATGGTTAATAGTTCATATATGCACAAAAAAATATGATTATAATGTGAAAAATTGGGAATATCTTTTGGGTGGCTGAAACGGATTATCTGCATTTACATTATTTCCTATAGGAAACTGCGTTTCGCAATACAAACCCAATACAAATACAAGAACCCGTATGCCGAGGTACTGCTGTAAACGGTATGTTTTGGAGTAACAAACGTATAATCCTGCAGATGAACCAACCTGAAAGCAGGAGCTCCATGTTGCTACTAGTTAACGTGACATTAACTCTACCATTAGTTGTATTAAAGCTTGTGATGCTCAGAGTCATTGGTTGTTTTCTTCCCTTGTAGTTATACGAGCCCTTCCATATGTAGTTCGGAGCAAATACATCATCTGGGACTGAGAGGAAAAAAAACAAACAAACAAACAAGGAGAGAGGATTAGTCATTAAGCTTTAACAAAAATAAAGCAGTTCATGCAGCTGTGCATACAAGCAGACCGAAAGTGAATAAAGTCTCGGAGGAAAAACTGTAGGTGTGTAAATAAATGTCTGTACATTGTATAAAAGCTTAATAATGCACAAAGTGGCATTAAAGATTAAATAATAAGAAAAAAAAAACATAATGAAAAAAAAAAAATGAATAGATACAGTATAAGAGATTATTATATAAGAATTATGATTAAATATCTGGTGAATTGAGAAAGAGAGAGACTAGAAATTGCTTTATTGTATTGTATGAATCTAAAGCTAATCCAATCAGAAAACATCAAAAGCTTTATCAAGTTTAAACAGTCCCCTGAAGTGAGTGACAGCTATAGTGGGGTACTACGGTGCCCTGGGCGACCTTCCCTTCAGCGCCCCTCCAAAAAAAAAAAAAAAAAAACCCTTTGCTCTAACTTCGCTCTAATGTTTTATTCAGATAGCACAGGTGCATAGCTATATCTTTTGCCCCTTTCTCCTCGTCTTCTTCCCTGCTTTTTTTCTTCTTCTCCAGGCTAGGGACCTGATGGCTTTGGAGTCAAGGCTAAACTATTTCATGTGCAGACTAGGTTTATATGATATTATCGTAATGATTTTAACCAAAATGGAAACAAAATACACAGTCACAGTACTACACTATGAACGATTTTACCAATTGCATTGTGGTAGAGGCTTTTTCTCTCTCTCGACGATCAACCCCGTAGTTGTTCCTAGACTGGGAAGACCCGATTTCCACACAGCCACGCCCTTGCTCATCTTATACTTCTGCTTTGAGTGTTCTTGCTCAAAGATTGCACCGACAAGGTTAACTGGTCTACGGGGCCTCCGAGTGGCTCTTTCTCTGCTACAAGTACAGGTTTGCATGTAACTCGGCAAGAATCTCGTTATTAATACTGTGGCCAGGTTGTTGTGGATATTTAGTGTTACAGTCAGTAACAGATTACAAACTGAAACTAAACCGTAATGCTTATGTCTACAGTAGGTCATATGCAGTATCTAGCACGTACAGGACAGTAGCTCCTACAGCTGGATCAAAGCATCACATGTATTCGCCCTGCTAGAAAATCACACTTCGCCAAACAAAGCTTTGAACAACATTTTTTAAAACACCGTCTGTCAAATCTTTGCACAGAAAGAACAAAGTCTACGCAAAATTCTTTCTTTCTTTCTTTCTTTCTTTTTTTTTGTGATTTTCTTTTATGATTTTTTACTTGGTCTTGGGCAATAATATTGATCGAACTGTGACAAAACCTAAAACAAAAACAAAAACAAAAAGTGTTAACATTTCTTGACACCCTGTAAATCCATCCTGGATAGAATTATCGTGCTTAAACTACTCAAAGAGAGTGCTAAATTAGAATCGTCATTTTAATAACACTTTATTCATTAAGACACAAATCAAAAAGGATCCCTGATTACTTCTCATACCATATAAATGGGCCCTGATCCCAGAGCACTTGAGAACAGCTGCATCGTACAGACCAAAACTTTGCAAATGATCAGCTGCATGGGTTTCTTTCTTTCTTGGCTCACCGAGCACATAAGTGTTAGATCCTTGCTGTGCCCGATGAAGGTCAGGCAAAAAGAAAAAAAAAGAAAGAACAGGAGGAGGATTATCACACGGCTCAAGAAGAGTTTGTGAGTGGCCCGACTGCCGGTCCACTTTAGTATCAAACCGAGTGGAACCGCTGTCCTACTTATTAGCCGCTCCTTCCTCAAGAGGACGTCTTTCTAGAAGACATCAAGGACAGCTAGGAGTTTGAGCTACTGGTGCGCTGGACAGCGGAAGAACTGCAATATTAAGCTGTTACTTTACTGTTTAACATGCACGGCCTTTCGAAATGTAATGCTGGACAAAATGTTTTCATTTTGAGCTTTTATCTATCTCACTTTATTACATACATACCATTCAGTTTGGGACTCGGTGTACCCGGGACCGGCTTAACAGGCTTCTCTGAAAGTTTGGAACCAGCTAGAATATGCATAAACAAATGTAAATTAGTAGAGCATTAAAAAAAAACAAAATAAATAAATAAATAATTTTTTTTACATCAAAATGCAAACACACAGATAGTAGCATTCGTACTGGCAGAACTCCAAGAACCTGTGATTTGCGCCATGTAGGCTGTGGAAGACTGCTCTCCTATCTCTGCGTCTTGCAAAATAAAAACTTATCACAGAAACGCAGAAGCCACAGAAGGTGACACTGACACTGCATCAAGCACTACTACAAACATGCAACAAAAAAAATCCCTTTCTTTGAAAGAAGTATACAATAAAAAAAAAGAAAGAAAGAAAAAAAAAAAGACGCAGAAGAAGAGGGTGATAAATAAAAAACGGACCTCGCACAGGACTGGGTGGGACACCGTGAACTGAATCTTTTATTTTGGCTGCCTTTCACATCTGTTTGCGTGCAGTAATTATGAGGAAACCTGCAGTGTGCAGCTGTGTGCCCACACAGCAGTAGAGGCAGGGTGCCATGGAGGCACTGGGAGAAAATCACAGCACGCTGCAGGCACCATTCTTATCACACCTCTTTTTTTTTTTCTTCTTTCTTTCCCCACACATAATACAAATGTTTACTTTAATGGGCTGTGCATGTGCGAGGGCAAATGTCTCAAACTGCATCTGCAAAGTCGGTAAACTGATTATACAGGAGGATCAAAAGGGCCTCAGCCACGCATTGGTACAGTAGATGTGTATGAAAATCGAAAATGAACCAAGTTCGTGTAACACTGAGTGACTGCAATTCATTTAGACCGTTCCGTTATCCAAATAGGAATATCCCACTGCAACCAGATTTAGCGGATGACCTTTCAATAATTTTCCTTCCCCCTTGAAAAGAAAGACCCAAACCTTTTAAAGACGACAGGAGCATGAGATGTGGCGAATATTCGAGAGTGCATCAGTGCAGAAAATGTGCGCAGTTGAAGAAAATAGGTTTTCACAATGTTGCATGAACCAGGACCTTGTACACTGTAATGATTCCTAATCCCGCTAAGCGGTGTCCCTCAGACAGAGGATGATGGGACATGATCTTCAGGATGTCTCGGGGAGTTTGTCCTTGTTGCTGATGACGGTTTGCTCATAAAGGATCTAAATCTACACGCATATTTCTGTAAAGCTACTTTGTGAAAACTGTCTACTGCTAAATGCATTACACAAGTGAATAAAGCAGGAGAAACCCTAAAGCTGTATGATGTAATTAGGATACATGAAAGTAATTCGATTTTGATGCCGGTGCCTAAAACACAACAGAGATCCATCGTTCAACGTCATTTTACCAAAGTGGTTTTAACATTCAAAAACCGAATATCCGTAGTGTTCCAACATCTTTAAAGTGGCCAAATTTCAATTTCAGCTCTAAATGGTAAATGTTTTATGTATAAAAAAAAAAAAACAAACAAACCAAAAAAACAAACATTGTACCTCGACACATTGGCATCTTCCCTGTCCATGTGCCATCAGACCTGCAGACTCGATGCTCTGAACCTCCAGACATGAAGAAACCACTCTGACAGGTGTAGATGAGAGTGTATCCGTAGCCAGGAAGGTCCATCCCCACTACTTCCACATGGGGTGGGCTCTCGGGCTGCTTACAACTATGGGCTAATGGAAGAAAGGAGGCAAGAAAGACATCCTGTTCTTGATTTCGAGTTCAGCTAATGCACTTTTGCAATATCCTATCTGCTCCCTCAATACCGGTTAAAACAAGAAAGATCATTGCCAGTCATCCCTCTTTTCCTATCTCAGTCCATCACCCATTCCTTTAGCTGTAGACACTGCTGTCAGCCCTTGATGTATACTGGCATGCACCACAGGAATGAAGCACACCTTTACTGGCAGATCAAGCACCAGCCAACATGCAGTCACCCAGCAGAGGAGCTCAAGCACTACTCCACTATGATCAAAAGTAACCCAGATTTGCCTCAACACTTTGATACTCTTCACTGATTAATAAACCAGTACGGCTGTGAAATAAACACCTAATTACTTTCAGTAATCCATTCAAACATTCCGTACCGGCCCAGTCAATTATGCAATAGTGATAACCCGTAGCAGGGTTAAATAGGTGCTATAAAACTCGAAGTTATTTTGGAAAATATTTGACTATTGGTTCTCCCAAAGGGCAGCGATTAAGCAGTGAGGTTAAACTTGGGAGTGGAAATAATGCTGATTATGAGATATGGCTTGTTTTGGATGTACTGTAGTCAGACACACTGGATAAGCAGAAATGTACAGTGCGCGAGAATAAAAAGAAATGATGATTATTCTAAAACACAAAAAATGCTATGATTACTCCAAAACATACAAAGGCTATTTAATCACAGGACAAGTTAATCACATACAATTAAAGTGCCGCAAACTTGGTTTTCCCCCTACAGCTATCCCATTGCTCAATCTCCCCAATTTTGCAAAACAATGACAG
Organism: Clarias magur; assembly: GCA_013621035.1. Taxonomy (NCBI): domain Eukaryota; kingdom Metazoa; phylum Chordata; class Actinopteri; order Siluriformes; family Clariidae; genus Clarias; species Clarias magur. The sequence goes on from QNUK01000012.1 coordinate 3,689,934, forward strand.
TGCACTGGGGGAGGCACATATGAAACAAAATGTAATTAGCTTCTGAAATGGTTGGGCTGAATGGCAATCTGTCTTACAAAATTGGGAGGCAGCTGTTTCCTTTCTCCAACACAGTCACTCCAAGCTGTTGTAACGCTGCTCATTTTGGGGGCTCGTACTCACGAGGAGTTCTGAGTGAAGGCGCCCTAAATCTGCAAGGTCACGGCTCGGCCATCTGACCAAATCCTGCCGCGGAACAGTATGCTAATCTTGATCTTTTCATTGTACTTGGAATTAATCTTCACGGACGGCTTTATATCGGTGAACTCACTGTACGCGAAGCTTACAAATAATAATTTAATTATAATTAATAAGACAAATAATTTGGAAATGATGCAAAATTCGAGGAGCATGCATCGATGCTGTATAAGTCAGACCTTTAACCCAGAGAAGGCTTTAATCCGCAGGTGAGGGCAAATCAAACGAGCAACAGCGGCCAAAATCTTGTAGCACCGGAACTAACTACTCAGTCAGCGTTTTCTAGACTACTTTACAAACGGGAAAAAAAATGCCTACCGAGCAAATAACGTTCTTTACTTCTGTTCCATTTTATCGCTCCGGCTTAATAAGCAATATGCCTTTTAAATTCAATTTTACGTCCGGAATAAGGACTGTATTATCCTGAAAGCCTGGGTTTAAAGGACAGATTTCTTACATAACCGCACATAACCCAGGACACCCACTGTCCTCTCAAAACGCAGAACATTTTTCAACTCAGTTTCCTGTTGCTGCTTCTGTGAGTACCAGCGAGCAAAATATAATGATGCTTTTTTACTCTGCAGAAGCCAAGCCCTTTTTTTCCCTTTTTTTTTTTTTTTAACGGAGGATAAATGACTAACTCTTATGTAAACCCTGCTGCTGGAGAAACAGGAGCTCACAATCACAGAACACAAATAAAACCTAAACCTGCTGAGACACTTTCTTCTGAGTTTGTGAAACACCTATATATATATATATATATATATATATATATTTTTTTTTTTTTAATAGTCAAAAAATGTCCTTTCAACATACTTACATACAGCTTAAAAAAAAAATAAGCCCAAGTCGAGTACAAATGTTGACTGGGGGGAAACGTACGGATGCATTCTGGCTGGGTGCCGCTCCAGGTGAGATCAGCCTGGCACAGACGAGTGGTGGAGCCCTGAAGCAAGTGTCCAGGCTGGCACTGGAAGGCCACCATGCTTCCAACCTGCAGCATGAAAGCAACACCGTACACACTCAAGTGAGCAGAAGTCAGTTAAAAAGACCTCTTGAAAAGAAGCTTTGAAAGACGCACTTGGAATCCACCCCCCGCCCCCCCCTAATTTATTTGTGTCCACTTCACACCCGCCACTAGGGGGCTCCCACATTAAGACTGCTACTACTACCAGTCGGGAGCAACCGAAGACTATCACATGTTTCCTCCTTATTTTGTAATTCTTGGATATTATACTGTATCTCAATCTTTGACAGTCTTTTAGAGATATAGAGGAATCTACAAGTGCTGAAGAGAGCTGGAGCACTTTTTTTTTGGACCATGTCTCCACATGCCATCCTATTTCTGTAGATCAGTAGGTTTGTTCTTGTTATCTACTTATCGAATAAGATATTGTAATACAAAGACGTTTTCAGCTCCAGTACTGCAGGATAAGTGATAAATTCATTAGCTAGCCCAACATGACCAATGGACGCTCCAGTGTATTTGTCAAGATCCTTGTTTAATTGCCGGGAAGCCTTATTTGCTAGGCTGAAACATAGTGGCTATTCTAATGTAACTACATAAATTCCTGTAGTTTTTGCTGTTTTTTTAACCTACCTGCATTCGGACCACATCCACAATCTGCGCGCTGATTGGTCAGTATTTCGTGCACGCGTTTGGTCTCGCCAATCAGAATGGTTTGATCGGAACACGGGGGAGTTTGTAGACACGGTCTTTATCTTCTCACGTTTTTAATATAGGCTATCATTTGGGCTAATACCCCCCCTAGGATCCTCTCTCATGGAGTTTGCATGTTTTTTCCCCTTGCTTGGTGGGTTTCCTCTGGGTTCTCCGGTTTCCTCCCACAGTCCAAAGACATACAGATTAAGCTCATTGGCATTTCCAAATCGCCAAATGTTGACTGGAGGTCCTACCACGGTTGTAAAAATGGGAATAAATACAATGATCCCCATTGGCCTCCACGGTCCCTAGTTGGACTAGATGGATGGAACGTCACCCAAATGAGGATGGGTTCCCTGATGAGTCTGGTTCATCTCAAGGTTTCTTCCTATTGCCATCTCGGGAAGTTTTTCCTTGCCACCTGGCTCAATGCAATAATTCAGATTCATACATATTTTCTCGCACGTTTCCCTAATTTTCTTTCGATTCTGTAAAGTTGCTTCGCAACAGTGACCTTTGTTAAAAGGCCCTATGTAAATAAATTTGAATGGATTATTTCTTGATATAACAGCTAACTCATAGGTTATCATGTAGTGTTGTGCGGCATGTCACTGTGTTGCATGTTCGAGATTCGGGAAAAGTGGTCTTTCATTTATTAGAATGTATTATTTCTTATTTATCTACTGTTAACTCACTCAGTTTGGTCAGTCTGTGAGATTCGGAAGAATGTATAATTATAGGAGAATATACTCAGGATCATAAACCTACTTAATAAAATTCTATCAGGACGCAGAATGGGCTTGCCTAGGGCACTCGGGTTACTGACTTGTCCACAGGCTCCGTGTACTGTAAAACACATTTCCCCAATGCGATCGTTTATGTTGGTGCCTCCTGTTACGCTCGTGGAGCGCATACCGCAGCTCTGACATTAACTAGACTGACAGAGTCGGGTGAGTGAAATATTAACACGTGTCAGAGTGACACATGGGCTCAGCACATTAATTGATTAACACGTTCTTCCTGGCGATGAACCCGGCTGATGCGCCATAGGCAATGCTGCTTATCTGAAAGGTACAATATCTCCTGCACTCCAATATCATTACGCGCCGTCTAGTGAGAGGGCGTCAGTAGATCCAGTGAGATGATTTATGAGGCAGGAAAAACCCTGATATTTCGCTGTCCTCTCAAGCCTCGCCATGCCTTGGCCCCTGCATTACATTAAGGGGTTGAATCCTTAATGTTGGTGCATCTCGGGGGGGGGGGGAAATCATGCCTTTATATACGTACAGTCTCTCTCATTCCCACTCATTTGTGTAACGAATATGTATTTCTTTTTCTTTTTTCAATTTCTTTATTTCTGTCACACAGTCTTATTTTTAGTCTATGCTCATTCACATTTGAATTGAAAGTATGGGTGGTACTTGAAAACTCCTGTTTCTTAGACGAGCTCTCCATTTAAAAAAAAATTATCTTTGATCCTCTAAATTTTTGTTTATTTATTTATTTATTTTTATTCTACTTCATAATCGCCCACTTTATTAGTAAACACAAACCTTTTCCCGGCAAATCCATTTCTCTGCTCATTAAGGACATGAAATGAAGTAAGGCTTGTGTGTGTCCAGCTGTGCTTGCACTGTAGGACCCCCGGCCACCAAGCACATGCGCACACAAAGCCTTCTGACTCTGGGTCATGTGAACACCAAGCCTCAAAGGAGATCGGGTGCAAATAAGTCGCCGTAATCATGGTCAAACAGGCCTCATGCACGGAAAACCAATCAAGGCTGAGGAATTCGCTTTCAGTGAGTGCAAGCGGATCCGCAGGAGTCATTTCAATGCTTTTTACCTTGAAGCCAAAAGTCCTGTTCATGGATCCGTAGCGTGGCGTCCCCGGATTCTCACAGGTGGTACGTGTCGGTTCTGGGAACAAATAAAATAAGATAGAAAGACGAATAAGGATAGAGAATTCGAGAATGGGAAAACGTAGACAGAGAGTGAGAGAGAGAGAGAGAGAGAGAGAGAGAATGAAAGAGAGGGAGAAATCAAGATTCCATAAGTCACTTCCCCTCCCTTTGAGCTCGAGAAATATCATTGCTGCATAACGAGAGATGGTCCTCATAAGCATGCAGCACTGCACCCTCCCTGGTGTTTTTCCTACATTGCTAGGGTCTGGCTTATTGTGATGGTTATGGAGACAGTGTTTAAGTGTGTGCTGCAAGAACTGTGATTTATTTATTTATTTATTTATTTACTTATTTTTCGAGGGGAGAGCCAGCAGGGGGCAATGTTGCTGCAGTGGTGGGGGGGGGGCGTCTCAGAGCCAGCTGCGCTGCTCAGTAATTGGGATGTGGATCACATCCACGAGCTAACGCAGAAACCAAAGATTTAATGCAGGCGTGCAAATGCCAGGACAGCGTGGAAACCTTACGCAATGGGACTGCTTATAACTTCTAGCAAAAAAAAAAAAAAAAACCTTTCCTGTTACAAAATCAGACCTGTGATATGTACGCAAAGGGAGGCAGCAACACTGGCTTTGACTGCGGCAAGGAGTGAGTGTTGGTAAAGATCTATGTATAAAGGCGGTGTGTGCATGCCAGCCACACAAATTATTTCACACTCACACACACGGTGACCTACTTCTCATACTTTTCCTGATAGCATGAGAGAGAAATCTGTCACTTTTAACAGCAGAGTGATGAGAAAAGGTGACAGTATGAGCATACAGTCTGTCCGGTCTGTCCCGGCTGTGCTCTAGTTTTCCCGAGTTGTGCACGCGTGCCATCGTTTTTTATTATGTTTTCCAAGAACGTTAAAATATCCCATCCTTTCCTTGTTTTAAATGACATTATCATGTAACAAGAGGTTAATATAGGACACTACGGAGCGCTCTGCAGCTCCCTAGAGAAGTGACAAAGCGTGATCATGATTAGGTATATGACTAATTAGATGCTCCGTGTGGCCACATAGTCTATTATTGTAAGCCACTCGAGGCTATAACCAAATATTTAGCTTAACTTCAGAATCAGACCCCTGTTGGCCGTTCAGCTCTCATCACTGACGCTCGGGCCGATTATTCAATTACTTCCTCAATAAAGACAATTATCGATGCATTTATCGATGTCAGGAGAACGCCATCTTTAGGGGAATATAAGCAAGTGAGTTATAATTAGATAATTGTCGTTCTTGAGGGAACAGGAAGAGCCTTTGTTAATTATGCATCATGAAATATGGCTGATGAAAATGCCCTTAGCCTTTACACGTACATGAGACTGAATCCCACTGCTAATACTAATAAGACACTGCCATATATATATATATATATATATATATATATATATATATATATATACACAGAGTGGAACACAAGCCTGAATCCATTTTGAAATTTGACATTATTATTATTATTATTATTATTTTAGTCTCAAGATGGCAATAGATACAGATGGAATAGAAATGGATCTACAATATTTTCCTTTGAGCTGATCTGAAGTCAGTAGTCTATTGGAAATGACCCTGAACAACTAAACTTTTGAACTGTAACAGCGTTAATTTTGATATTTTATGAAACGTTCAACATTCTTGTATTTGAGTATTTGCTACAGTTCACACTTTTAAACGAGGAAGTGCCTGAGACATGCAGTTCTCAGAATGACCACTAGGCTGTCTCAAAAATGGCCTAAAACACAGGTTTGGTCTCCATAGCTAAATTTCCCAATGATGACAACTGTACAAGCTGAGTTGTTCTTTAACTCAATTCATATTTATATTGAGCCATACAATTATGCATTATGTCGAATGACAGCCTAGTGGTCATTCGAGGAACTGCATGCCTCGGAAACTTGTTATGCCTCACTAACTGGCTAGCTGGAATCATTGTAGTTTAACTTACCACCAGAAAAATAGAGGTTGACACAGGATGATGTGTAGAAAAGTACTGTTAGCAAATGCAAAGTAATGTCATAAATAAGTTAACGTTAGCCAATTTTCCTATCGATGGATAAAACAGGGTTTAAGATGATGCTACAAAACCACGCTTCAGAAAACCTATGGATGACATCACTTTTTTTTATGATGCTTCAAAACGAGATGCTGTCAATAGAAGCATTTGCTATACAGTAGCTCATACTTTTAAATCAGGGCTGTCAATATTAACGTTAACGCATGTGATAAATCTAGAGCAGGGGTAGGAAGGTTCCAGGTTCAAATCCCACTACCACCACTACGTTGCCTTAACCCTCAACTGCTCAGATGTATAATGAGATAAACATATACAGTAAGTTGCTTTGGATGAGGGTGTCTGCCGAATGCCGCCAATGTAAACGCGGTCTTATTTTTGAATGCAAATGAATCATATGACCACGTTTGATCCTTATGGCGTCCCATAATCGCAGTGTGGTTACCCAGCTGGGTGTGATATTTGCATGTTTAACGTGGATAATAAGATGACTAAGAAAACATGACCAGATGTGCTAAAAGACAAGTTTCACTATAAAAAGCTTTTTGACAGAGTTTGGTTGAAACCAAAGTTGTGTGCGCGAGCTACCTTCAAGGAGAAACTATTTTTTACAAGAATACATTAGACGCCATCTGCGGGAGTGGTGACTCAGGCGGCTAAAGCTCTAGATTGAATCAGAAGAGCAGTTTTCGGGTTGCCACACCTCCATATTATCCAGCTACTGCATGCAATTTTAATTGAAAATTTGTTAGGATATTACAGTATACAGTATAACGGCATAATCTGTCTAACCCTTGCTTAATACCTATTATTATTATTATTATTATTATAGCGGTTTTGTAATAGTGAAATCAACAGGGTATTCGTTATGTATCAAACAGTTAATCTGGCGTCTAAAAGTTCAACCGAAGAAATTGATGTCCCAGCTAATAATCTTGCAAACGAAACATTCTGTTTTAAAATATGAGTCATATCTGCTTAAAAGGTTAAATAATTCATTAGAGACCCCCCTACATTGTATTTATTTTCATATCCTACAGTCGTGATTGCGGTGGGGCGAGTCTGACAGCTCCTGCAGCGCTTAAGTTTTTAAAATTCTTTTTTTTTTTTTACTTCTCCCAGCTACGGCTCCACATTTCATATCTAAACTTGTTTCCTCTCATCAACCAACTGCTCGCGCCGTCTAAAGCCACTAAAAGGAATCATATTGTTCTTCTCACCAATAACCTGATCAATAAAGCATGGAGGCGCTTTGGGGCAGCGCTGGACCTGGCCTGCTGTGGCAGTAGAGGAGCATTGATTTTTAATTTTCTTTTTTTGGGGGTGGGGGAATATTGTTGCACTCGTTCTTAAACTTGGTGAATAAAAGAAAAAAAAAAAGAAAAAAAAAGAAAAAAAAGAAAAGAAAAAAAAGAAAAAAAAGAAAAAAAAACTTTCCAAATTTATGACCTCATGTAAGAAAGTAAGTAAACAAACAAACAAACAAACAAACACACAAACAAACAAAAAACCCCACAAGGGACTAATTCGGACTTACTGGCGTGCGGTGTTTGAGAAGAAACACTCCATGTTAAAGTGTGAATTACTTCTAAGAAGGCTTGAATCATCTTCCGCACCTACTTTCCCTTTGATTAGCATAAAGTACTTAAGCGAAAAAGGTTGAAATGAAAAGCAATAAGCGGTTATTTGTGCAAATGTTTTAAGTGTCAGTAATTACTACAATTTGTTCCATTGAGTAAAATCCTAAATTGCTGCAGACAAGAGGCAATTGATTTTATATTCCAAGCAATGTTTTTGTTTACCAAGTCAAGTATAGCATAATTCAGCTTCATGGTTGTTGAAGCAGGATCCAGCTGAGCCTCGTGCGCTGTGTAATCAAAGCTCAAGGCTAAGGCAGACTAAAAATATCACACCTATCCGGAGAACTGTAGGCACTTTTAAAATCGCAAAAATTAGCTCATGCTCTCCAAGCTGTTTGTGTGTGTGTGTGTGTGTGCGCGCTGATGTATCAAAAGTATTCAGTCTGACACACACACACACACACACACACACACACACACACACACACACACACACACACACACACACACACATATGGTTGGCCGTCATCCTTGCGCTGAGTGAGATCCACAGCTTCTTTACAGCTGGCTGCCTGAAATGACTTGGACAGGTCTGAGAGAGCGTCAGTAGAGCACAGCACCGGCTTCCTGTTCTGATGGAGTTCATTGAGTGGAGCTCGACTATCAACACAAACAGCACAGGCAGACGGTCATGGTGTAAACCGCGAGGCTGATGCAGCACTCTCTGCCCGCCTGGATAATGGTGATAAGGACATATATTTTGCGGTAAATAATCAAAAGGGTTCTATTTGGAACCAAATTTAGAAACATACCATTACAATTTTCCATAATAGTGTTATTTCTTTCTTTTTTTTTCCCCCCCGGAAACAAGTACACAATCACAGCTCGGATGGTGGAATTGCAGTAACCTGGCCTGCCAGTGAGGTGGGAAGCGTTTATCGTAAGACACTTCGTGACCTGAAACGGTAATGCTCTAGTGTTTACGATGAGAAGACTGATGTTGATGGTTTTAGCATTAAATGACCATCTAAAAAAAAAAAAACATCAAAAGAAGTTAAATATGTTTAGCCCGTGACATATTATCAGCAATCATGGTACTAATTTGCTGTAATTTATAATGTCTTTTAATAGGAAGAAAAAAAAACCCCAACAATGTAAACATTTCACTTCTTGAAACAAGAGACTGTATGTCTACAGTATGCTGGATTTTTCATCAATATGACATATGGTACTGTACTGTGCACTGCAAAATATGTTTTGTCATGTTACAACCCTAAACATAAATGTATTTCATTGAGATTTTATGTGATGGACCAACAGCAAAAGTGAAGCGGAAGGGAAATGATAAATGCTTTTCAAACTTGTTTCTTTTTTACAAACAAAAATCTGAAAAGAGTGATGTGCATTCATATATGATGTGCATTGCTGAATCGGGCCGATCACATAAAATACCAATTAAATACATTTGTGGTGGAACACAAAAGTGGAAAACGTCCAAGGGGTGTGAATACTATTGCAAGGCACTCTACCATACTGTGTATCATTAATGTCCAGATAAACTTTAGACATCCAGAATGCAATGCAGGTTTCTTATACTGCAGCTACACCTAAATTCCAGCAGAGCGGCGATCTATGAGATGAAAAAACACATGGTGGTGTTAGCATCATGAAGCTTTGGAACCCTCTGGATTTGAGCAGACGTTGCAGATGTGAAGACGAGAGACTTGGACAGACTATAGGACTAAAGCGTGTCAGACCAAAATTCTGTGGGGTTTAAAAATAAACCAGAAGGCAGATTTTCCTCAAGCCTGTTCAGACGACACTTCGATGGGTTTGATCTAAGATGAATGAAACCAAACAATCATGTGTACATGTCTGTTCAAGCCAAGTACACACTCATTAAAGCAACAGTCTGACACGACAAACACTGTGTATCTGTGTAAACATTTCAGATAATCTCCTTTTCAGCAAAGTTGCTGTCAATAATATGAATTGTAGGTAACATTGTTGTATTAAATCAGAAAAGAATGCAACACAGAAGCATTTTCACTAGTCCGCTCAGACTTTTTGGTCCCGCTGTTATGCATTCCAATTATAGGCAAAAATACAGCAGAGAGATATCAAGCCATGAAATGTTGTTGCTATTTCACACATAAAGTGTAATCCAAACAGTTAACTGAACAAAATCCACCCACATCAACCTTGCTCAGTGATATTCCTCATCAGATCAGGTTGTTTAAAACTTGCTTTTGAAATGAAAAATATCTAACTATGATGTCTGCCTTGATTTATAATAAGGCACACAGGTATCCACTAAAAGCACATTTAACATCGGCGACCTGTATCGCTTTCAATAGACACTGATGAACGGCTGAATAAATAATTAAATGGTAAGATATAACAAGTGCAACACCATATATCATGTAAACTGTTTATTATCATGCGTCAGAGAGAGAAAATGAAAGAGAGAGAGAGAGAGAGTACCTATGCAGCGAGGCTGGAAGCCGCTCCAGGTGCCATCAGCCTGGCAGATTCGTGTTGTGCTGCCCACTGGGATATAGGGGGCGCTGCAGCTGAATGACACCTCCGACTGGTAGATGAAGCTGCGACCTTCTCTGAAGCCATGGGCTGGAATTCCTGGATCCCCGCAGAACTTTGCTGTAACGAGTACAGTAGATTGAAACGTTGGCGCACGTAAGGGGATGAAATCTCAAAACTACAAGAAAACAAGAAAACTGCAGTAGGCCAAATCAGGGGTTTGGTATTTGGACACCATACTGGATAGTGGATCTTTTGTTGGATTTGGCTGTTAAACAGGATTCCGTCTACAGTATAAAAGACAGAAACAGGCAGAGTGTTGCTTCCTTGCCCACAAGAGAACCAGGCAACATTTCACTTCAATTTTTTTCTAATTCCATATCTGAAACATTTTTTTTATGTTTTATATCCACATATCACTTAGAGGAAGGAGGGTTGAAGAAGGGTTGAGTCAGGGTCCTGAAGGATCTCAGGGTGAACATTACCTGTGACCCAGTCTCTGTCTAGCAAGGAACACATCTCTGGGGTTAAAAAAAACAATAAGGTTGGAGGTTAATTCACCGGCAGGCTGATTCATTATGGATGTGCAGTATGGAGGGCTAAGACCCAGCACTATATACTTGACTTTTCTTAATAAATTATAAATGTGCTGCCAAGATACACAATAAGAGAAGAAAGAATGATCGAGGACAAAAAAAAAAAAAAAATCAGTGCACAGAATGACTACAAAGGCACACTTGTGCACCTAACTCTGGTCATTTGAAGAAGAAAGAGCACCACGGGCCTGAGCACCACAAGACAAATATATAGGATGGCCTTAATTATGTGTGCGCAGTACCCCAGTTTTGCACTGACCCCTTCCCTTTCTTTACTGATAGACCAGATTTAGAACAGCATGAGACGCCTGACCACTTTGCACACCACTGCCTTAAGCTAATACTGGGATGTCTTGCTAAAATGTTTTAGACATCAAATAATGGAATTAATGGAATGCTCCTGTGCTTTTCACCCCAATTTCTATCCAGCACATCTGAATAACAAGAACTGACTTGTTTCTCTTTATTGAGAAAAGACCAGAAAACCGACTCAAAACTTTTAAACGTATTTAAAATCGAACCAATCCCAGCTGCTCCTTTAATCCTCTTTGAGTGGCGCGGCAGAAAATCATCAGCCCTATTGTCGGGATATCGCGAGTTCGAATCCTCATGATGCCGCAGCCCTCCATAGCTCGGGAGTCTCAGAGTGGGAGGGGTGGTATACTCTCTCCAATATTCATCATGGTGACACTAGCCAAACAAGAGCATGTGAACTCATGCATGTGGAAGTGGGCGGATAGCTTTCGAATGATCTTTTACACCAGTGTTTTGAAAGAACCTGGTTGTTAGCTTCATGTGGCTTAAAGGAGACATGTACTAATCTTCATCCTCCCTGGTTTTATCCTAGTGGGTATGTGATGGGTGACAACTGGGTTGGGCTGAATTCACAGGTGATACTTGGATAGTAGGGGGAAAAAAATCCCTGAAAACTCACTCACTTACTCAACGTCTTGATTGGTTTATCCGATCACAGGAGGCCTGGAGAACGAGGTGGGATACACCCTGAATGTAGGTGTCAAATACAAAAAAACTGCCTTTTTAATTCTGTTACTCGTATAGGGAATCATGTTACAGGGATCGTCTAGAGACCTTACAGTGTAGGATATACAGTATGCTATGCAATGGATAAAGATTAAATAGGACGGACGTAAATTTATATTTACGCTCATCGCATCCCAAAAGCCGAATATAATGAGTGTACTGTTTTGTCATAACGCCACATGGTGTGACACTTTAAAAGTGGAACAGATTTAGCAGCAACTAAATCTGCAGTGGAACAACTTGTGTCGAAAAACTTTTTTTCCCCTCATTTTCACAAACCTCCTCGTTCACAAACAAGCCTCTTTTTCGTTTTTTTTTTTTTTCTTTCAAGTTCTGAAACCGACACTTGTTATCATATCATCCCTACGGCTCAGCAGGGACATTCATAACCCTTCACAGTCGGCTCTTGTCTTATTTGTCACCCCATTCTGCCATCTACCGAAACTAATAGGAGTCATGCGGCAAGCTGATCTCTGGGGGCCGTTCGCTTAGATGCCTGTTGATCAAGATCTGGTGTGACGCTCAGTTCTGTTGGGGTCAGTGGATGGAGCCCTGTCTGTGATGGAGCAATTACAGGCAGGATTGTGGCTGTGAAGTGTGGCTACAACGCAACCCTAATGTGATTATTTAACGTTAGCGGTGCTGTTAATGTAATGACAATATAAAAGTTCAAACTGTGAAATGCATCCTGCGACACTGCATCCTCATAAGGAGACATTACTTTTGGGATCCGCTGCACCTTACACTTCATTCTGTCTAAATTAGACCGGTTATGCTTATTAGTAGACACTTTATAGCATCATCTAATTGTAGCATGTAATAGCTAGTAGCATCTAATGCAATACACTAATTAGTAGAAACACAAGAGAGTGTTAAACTGAGTTTCCTGTTCAAAGACAATACTTAGATTTTTTACCTCTTCCCAAATATATAAGTAAAAATAAAAAATGCATACAAATTAAAGCTCGGGTCTTAAGAGGTTAAGAGATAATGGGTTGCGGGAGTTTCTAGCTCTCGAGGTCTTTTACCCTTTTCAGCCTCGACAAGTGAAACGGACCAAAACTATTACACGCGGTTATAGGACTGGAATTTCACCCTAATGAGTCAGTACTTACGCAGGCACTGGGGCACCTCTCCGCTCCAGGTGCCGTTACCCACACAGGTGAGGATGGCAGGGAAGGAAAGTTCATAGCCAGGAGAGCAGCTGTAGCTCACACTTGTGCCCCATTCAAAGTCGTTGCCCTCTAACAGTCCGTTAGAGATGAGGGGTGGGGCAGTGCACGTCACGGCTAGAGAGCGAGAGAGAGAAAGAGAGAGAAAAGGATGGAGTGAAAACATGCAATGTAAAGCTAAGAAAGCCCTGTTCACAACCAAAAGGGCAAAATGCTTTTAATCTCAGCATGCGTGGGCCGAGAAGAAGCTGAAGAAATGCCATAATTGGTATTCAGTAACAGGTTTGAAAAAAAAAACAACAACATATATATAAATAAATAAAATATATAATATATAAATAAATAAAAAAGAATCCTGGTTTTATTCTAAATAAAGCCATACTGGAAAGCACTCTCTCTCTATTTGTAGCGTTGCGTGTTAATGAATTAACGCCTGGTAATTTCTATGTAAATGACTTTAATGCACAGTGTTTTCATCTACCTACACAGAGCAGCACACTAAGCTGCCTCGCACACTTATCAGTCCCCGCGCACTGCATCCTAGTGCTTCCTAAACGAACCCGAGCACCACGGACTCGCTGTAGAGAATGTGTGTGTGTGTGTGTGTGTGTGTGTGTGTGTGTGGAGGCAGGAGTGAATCTTTACACAAAGAAAGGAAGTTCACGCTTTGTAGCTCAGGCCCAGGATGACTCATGTTCCCTCAGACGGCATGATGCCATCCCAGCGAAACACACACACACACACACACACACACACACACACACACAAACACACACAGACCTGTATTTCATTCACATTCGGCGGAACAAAAAAACCAGCAGCGTAAAGCGACAGAATCGAGAATAACGTGGGTTTACTGATACAATGAGCAGCCTATGTGGGATCAGAGCTTATTACAGAGGCATAAGGTTGCCGGGCTGTGAGGAAAGTAGTGATTGAAGGTGAGACACGGGTCTGTTTGATGGATTTGGGATAAAGCCTGTCGTAATTCGGGGTTGCGCAACAGCCTGACTCCTGTACAGCGAATTCATTGAAGCGGCATTATATGGGAGACGCTCAGTCTCTTCTCAATTATACATAAAAAAAACAAAACAAAACAAAAAAACTAAACAAAACAATGAACAAATATTTATGGCTGACATGCGGAGTCTATGAATGTGTAATAAATTCTAAATGACTGTATTAATATTCGGAACTAGTCTTGGATACGGTCTGATGTACATCCATCGGGACTTGACCAGCTTCTAAGCTAATGAATACTTAATGCATGCTGTCTCGCGTTCTCGCTTGTACAAACAGTGAGAGAGAGAGAGAGAGAGAGAGAGAGAGAGAGAGGGAGATGCCGAATGAGAAATATACAGAAAATACGACAGCCACTGAGACACAGCACTTGATAGTGACATCTCATTCTATCTACACCTTCACAATAAGAAATAACCTTGTACTCACAAATGATCTTCACTATCATCTCGTAACTAATACAGTATACAGATCCACATATGAATTACTTTTGCGACTGGGAGCCTTTCTCATGGTATATTTTTTTATGGTGATTGTTTTTCATCATTTCATTCGATTTAAAATGCAATAATTGATGAATCAATGCAATATATAATTCGAAACAACAATCGGGAAAAACTGAGCATTTGCAATACAATGCCTAATACACTGTTTAACATTAATTCAAAATGAAGCAATAAAAAAACAATAAAAGAAGAAGGGATAGGTGTCTGGATACAAATAAAAGAAATCCAAAATACTGAATGTTATTTTTTGTGTCGTTGAACTCCATGAACTGTACAATCAGGGTAGCTGCAACACTTATAGAATATAAGAATATACAGTACTAACCAAAAGCCAGGAATGGACAGGATCAGTGCATGTGAATTAATAAGGCTTGTATGGTGGCTTGGAAGTGCAAAACAAAATATTTGTTGTTTTGTTTCCGGTTTTGTTATTTTGTTTTTAAATTGGTTATTTTGTTTCCTGTTTTATTATTTTGTTTCCGGATTTGTTATTTAGTTTTTAACCTGTTATTTTGTTTTCAGTTTTATTATTTGGTTTTTGAACATTTTTGTTATTTTGTTTTTAAATTTGTTATTTAGTTTCCAGTTTTGTTATTTATTTATTTATTTATTTATTTATTTATTTTTTTACATTTGTTATTTAGTTTCTAGTTTTGTTATTTATTTATTTATTTATTTATTTACATTTGTTATTTAGTTTCCAGTTCTGTTATTTTGTTTTCGGATTTGTTCTATTGTTTTGCACTTTTTCGGCCACCATAGGCCTGGTGATAAGTGCCGCGATCATCAAATATTGAAGTCAATTTTTAGATAATGCATATTTTTTGAACAATTAAAACTCAGTAACAGCAAAAATTGAGGAATGCAATTTAATTCCTAGATCTTTTCTTTTTAAAGTTTAGTATGGATTTAACAAATATTTTGTAACTGTTTGATCATATTTGCCGTGCTCTGTGGATTCTGGGACACCTATCCATTTCGGGTATATGAACTAATGAAATATGATACTTGAGCCATCCCTGATTTCTTCATATTTTTCTGCCCAAGACTTTCCTGTATTTTCATTATTTTATTCAAGAATAAAATAAAGCATCTAACTTAATTCAATTCAATTCAATTCAATTTTATTTATATAGCGCTTTTAAGGCATGAATCCGTGAGAAACTGATGCAGATGATGACCGATGATCAGGTCGGTGATTAGTATACTTTTTAGGGATTAATAAAAAGATGGATTTTGATTAATCATGAGTCTATATTTTAGGGAATAATCAGTAGTAAAAAAAGATTTAAATTAAGTACAGAATTTCCACTCGAAAATAAATATACAAGTTGATCCAAATGGTGCACGTTTGCAAACTTATTTTATTGTAGTAACAATTACATAATATCAATACTATGTAAAAGCTATATGAGACCAGATAAAAGATAGTTTCATGCTTTCATGGTTAACATTGGGAAAAAAAGTTATCCTAAAATCATCATCAGACTTATCTGTGTCTGTTTGTGCCTCTGTGAAATGCAAGATAATAATACTGTATGTATATATATATATATATATATATATTACATATTAGTGTTATTACTGGTCGGTTTAATAGAAAAGCTTTAGAACGTTTTTAATGGTGGTGTCTTTTCAATGGCTCCAAAAGAATCAATTATATAATTTAAATGGGTTCAATTTCCGTCCTATTTGCTACCATGCCACGTTGTAAATGATCAGACTCCATAATGTTTACCATTTAAGAGGAAAGAGGCTGCCTCTGCTTTTCCCGAATAAATAAGACATTTGCATACCATAACAACTTTAGCATAATGGCATTCAAGGCCAGAGCTTTTTGCAGACTTTTGCAAATCAATGACCAGTTGCACATGGAATTTTCTATCGCTGGCAGAACGGACCCGTTCAATGCAACTCCGGGCTCCTGATGCAGTAACGACAGCATTCATTCTCTTTCACAACAGCATTCAGTCTCTTTCACAACAAATTGCCAGAGGTCTGCACTGAATTGACCGGTAGCTCATATTCCCAACGAAAGGAACAACATGTATGGTCGGTAGCGAATATAAATTCATCTTCCTAGCATTTCTGTTTTATTTCAGTAATAATCTGTTGTGAAATTCAGCGTTTGCGTAATTTTCTACAGTGAACTGATCATTTTTGGAAGTGGTTCTTTTTTACACACCACAGTTAACACATCCATCAGAGAGCAACCGAAAGAGCACTACGGATATGCACTCTACGAGGAACATCTGCTAGCGCTCAGGGCAGCGGTATCCAGATGTGCAGAGCCTGTAGTGCTAATCTAATGTGCTGGAGCTTCATTTCCCAAACATGAGAGAGAGAGAAAAAAAAAAAAGCTGCTTTGCTCTACTTAAATAAGCAAAGGCGAAAAGGTTAGCGAACAATAAATCAATGCTGAACGCTGTTTGCAGACATTTGGACGACATATTCTACTAAAAATATATATTTGTCTGCATTTTAATTCAGCTGTTACCTTTGCAGAAGGGCACTGGGGCACTCCAGGTGCCGTTCCCTGTGCAGGTGATAGTCGAAAAGCCTTCTGCTTCCATGGTGTATCCAGGCTGGCATGCAAAGGTGACATTTTGTCCAATGGTGAAGTCTTCGCCGTACCTCACCCCATTGGCTGGCACGCCGGGTTCACCGCAGTTAATCACTGTCGGCGGAAAAACTCGGTCAGTAGGGCAAACTATTAAGGTTACAGTAATCAGCATTGATTTTAAGAATGGTTTAAACAGCGAAAATGTGAGAAACCTTGGAATCTGCTTGAGACTCATAGCAATTCATTACCGACTATAAGATCGGGACCGTTTCTATTCAAACCGGGTCTGAGATGTAATAGGAAGCATTTCGTGGCAATTTCGTCGAGCTCTCCGGCGCAGCGAGCAACATGACTCGAACTACGGAAACAAAGCTGGAGGAGTCACATTTGCAAATCATTTTAAACAACCCTTTTTATGCGGCTACGGAGATAACGCTGGGAAACCCTGACTCTTTTATTCAAAATGATAGATTTCACTATTATGTGCGGAAATCAATATCAGTGAGCAGGCACTTTCTCATGCATATCCCTGAGGTTTAACTTAGAATCAATTCTGCAGATCTTCTACAATTACCGCTGCGTCCAATTGAAAAATAATCAGAAGAAAGGTGGGGTAACTAGAATAATGCGAGGAAGAGTCTGGCACTTCTGGAGGGCCTGGAAGGAAATGATTTCCACGCTTGGCACTTTTACATGGCTGACGAAATCTCATGCTTAAAATCGAACTATTGATTTATTGGTGGTGGTGGTGGTGGAGGGGGGGGTCATTATTTATTCCACATAACTAAGATCCGTACATTTTGTGTTCTTAAAATAAATAAATAAATAAATAAATAAAAACAGTTGTAAAATTATGGTTTAAGATCCATCAGTAGAGTTAGTCATAAACATGCCAGCTGATCATAAGGAATTGCCAACGCAAAATGCTAATGTGACTCCTCCTCTAGACAAAGCCATTCATCACGGCCCTGGGCCTGCTGGGTAACTGTGTAAAACAGCATCAATCAGAACTGCTTTGCGGTGCCGCCACTTCATCCAGTAGTAACGTCGAGAGTTAAGGCTTCAGTGGTTTTAGGGATGCGATCAGGAGGGATGATGCTAGCTTTATGATCAGGGAAAGCTCCTTCTCCAAAGCTGGATGGACTTCAATGCCTGCTTTTCATGATTTCCCTCATTCATCACGGAGACGACGGCTGCACAGACTAATACATTCGCTTCTACGATTCTAACCGGCGAAAGTTCTTTATGAAGACTTCTTAGGGCCGATATCTCATCTTCGTTTTAAGGAAATTCAACCTGGACGAATTTCAAAAGGAACCTCGAGGCATGAATTTAATCAAGCTGTCTTCCAGCCTGAGAAGCGAGACACGGACTTGGAGACTACAGAGAGAGGCCCGGGATCCTCGGCAGCCTCGCTATGGAAGATGGAAGCAATCAATTCTTTTATCTGAGTCTTTTCAGCTCCTTTCCTCATAGCTTATGAACTCGTCTGACCTCAGGTGACCTTACGTATACCGCTAGATTTTATCACTCTGACCTAGGCTTACATCCATGCATCACTTTAATTCAATTTCTCCCCATCACAGGAAGTCCAATTATTCCTTTGATGCCGTCCATATTTAAATTTTTATGAAGCCGGAGTCTTGAACCGCTCAAAGGCACGAGGACTCCAGGACACCTTTTATCCATCAATCAACAACAACAACAAAAGAAAAAAGTCAACTTCTCTTCTGATAGGTCAATAAAGCCTCACCTGTAATATTTCAGGGCTAGGAACTAGGGATAAAATTTCAGCACTGAACCAGAATCATGTCTGTTTCAGGCTCAAACTTTCTCCCTTAACCTGAAATTCTTACTCACTGGTGCAGTTGGGCGCGGTGCCGGACCACGTGCCGTTGGCCTGGCATTGGCGTGCGCTGGAGCCACTTAGCAGGTAACCCTCCATGCATGAGTAGATCACCGAGTGGGAGAAAGTAGTGCCATCCAGCCGGTAAACTCTGCCGTTACTGGGAGTTCCAGGGTTGCCACACTGCACCGCTGTTACATAAAAACATCATTCGGAAAGGTCAGGGGCCGCAGGAAAACCAGAAAACACAGCGAACACAGTGAAGCTGTTAAGGCGATTTTATATATACAGAGATTGAATCGGCACTTTTAGTAAACTAAAGCCTTTCTTCCCCCCTGATCAGTCTCAACAAGTGGTTTTCTTATGGCTATGTGTGTTGCATTGTGCGTCTTTCCTTGATGCAGGCCAAACATATAACCTGTTTGAGCATTTTAGTGCAAACTTAAGATCCATTTTAAATATTAAATATAAGACTAAAATGAAAAGATTAAGATTAACAGATCTTAATTGACAGATTAAACAGATGATGACACATGAATGAGGCGTCGCGGTGGTGTAGTGGTTAGCACCGTAGCCTTCCACCCTCAGGATCCGGGTTCGATTCCCACCTCGGGGTCTGTGTACCGTATATGGAGTTTGCATGTGTTTGGCGGATTTACTCCGGTGTGTGATGAAGCGTGTCAGTGTGTGTGCCCTGCAATGGCCTGACACCCCGTGCCCTAAGTCACCTGAGAGAGACTCCACGCCCCACCGCATCCCTGCAGGTAGGATAAAGTGGTATAAACAATGATTGAGTGAGTGACACATGAATGAAAAGATGGCAAAAAAAACAAACAAAAAAAAAAACAAAACCAATTAGTCTAATCTAGAATATTGCCAATATTTTGTAACACAGCACGCCATTAATCACTGCAGAATTTGGATTCATTTAACAATACGCCTTTGCCGATTTCATTACTCGACATTTTTATAAAATAACACTCGGTTCAGCACATCCTATTATTTCACCGTCGTTTCTTTTCTTTGTTTGCCGCCAGTTAATTGTGTGCACAACTTCATGCGGACATGCGACGGTAAATCGAGAAGAGTGCGTCGTAATGCGCGCGCGGGATGCAAGCTATTTTATAAGCTGACAAAGCATTCATCTGCCGCGCTTACAGCTTACTTTATGTAAGCGCAGTTAATCATTTTACCCATAAAAAAAAAAAATAAAAAAAAAGTCTCCCGTTAAAATGCGCTCTCCTCTGATGTCCTCTGTGTGGGAAAATAAAGAGACTTTTAGTGGACTTGACAAAGAGGATACTGTTACTCAATGAATAGTCTCATATTTATGTATTTAATCTTGTAGTTAATTGTGTTTTTGAGTGCATGCACAGGGCCCAATATATATATATATATATATATATATATATATATATATATATATATATATAGTGGTTATATCACACTTATATGGAGTTCTGATGGGTCGTAAGAATCAGAGAATCAGCGTTGCAAGCCAGATTCTCAGATATGGGAATTTGTTCAATAATAAAGTACTGTAGATCTCTGCTTTCTGAGAAACATGTCAAGGTATACTGCATTAATCAAATATTCACCTACGTACATCAAGAATTGAAATAATTCTGTGCAGGATATGGAGAGGCATTTGAAATAGGTGGTGCTGAAAGTTTTGGCAGAATACAGTATGTGCGTGATACTGTATGTGCATGCATCTTTATTATTATTATTATTATTATATTATTTTAACGAATGCAGTTAAAGAAAATCCTGAAAGACAGCGTTCTCAACACCCCCACTTCCTACGTCGTGAATGCCAGTCAACTCAAATTGCGTTTTCTTGTTTTCCATAAACTCTATTTTTGCACAACTTCTATGCAATTTTGTTTTCATGCCATTTTGCTAGCTCCGGGTCATCTAATAGATTAGTTCGCACAGACAGAACAAACCAACAGGGTGTATTGGGCGCCAGAAGGTTATTACAAAACACACACACACACACACACACACAAAAAATATTCAGACATGATGGCGATGTTGCAAAACTAAATGCGTGCAGGCAAGAGCAGAGAAAGCGAATGCAGTCGGGGGCCTGTGAGAGTGCGTTTGTGTTGTGCAGAGATTTGTGATGAAATTCAGGCCTCGAGCTATATAGCGTGTTTGATTTCAGGACTGTGGTCCCTTCTGACGAGATATACGCCCTACCGGCCAAATTAAAACAACAGGGCATTACTGATCAAGTCAGGCTTTCTGCAAATGCAAAAGCCTGTGGCTACACCGTCTCTCTTGTGTGTGCATGTGCTTTAGATTAAACCCAGAGCTGAGCGGAGTAGACAGGGCCACACAGGGAGGACGAGAACGGCTACAGAGAGAATGAGAGAGAGGCAAGGAGAGAGGCAGGGGGAGCTCTAGCTCATCTTGTTAAGATGTTGCTCCCCTTTGGGCCTTGGAGTTAACAATCTGTACACCTATTCAAGTGCTGAACCAAACTGCTGAAAAGACACGAGAAGCGGATCAGTCAGCCCTTATAGCAGCTTGTCACACCGCACTCACCGTATGACAAAAGCACTGCCTTTGGCTTCCCGTGACACACGGACCATTGTGTGTCCTTCCTGAGCGTCACTTTGCAGCAGGGGACCGGATTTGAGCTCGACCTGCACCAAACCCCGCGTCCGCCCCAATTACGTACCATTTCAGAGAACATGCTTCTGCTGAGAACAGTTTCTTGCTTCATAGACCTTTTTCAGCAGACAGTGCTCGAGTATACACTCGTATGTGGCCTCTTATTACACGACACCAGGAGGAAGGTGTCCATGGGAGCAGATGAGCAGGCATCAGGGCAGGTCACCCGACCCGATATGATACATATTCACTTGCAAGTGTAAAGAAGGATCGTTGCTTGAAAGGAAACGAATCGGGCCGCTACTGTACGTTGAGGATTAAAATGGCTACAATAATAATAATAATAATAATAATAATAATAATAATAAAAAAAGGATCCAGAAGTGGACTATACTTGAGTAGTACATTGGTACTTGATTATTATCTTGACATATTTCTACTCTCCATCAGGACTATTAAATATGAGTACGTGCACTCTTACTTAATTACATTTTCAAGCAAAAAGAAAAAAAAGTTGATAGACCATCAAAGTACTCTTGACAATTCTTCTTCTCCCATCCAGACAATGATGCTAATTGTCTGGATGGGAGATGTGGAGCGGTGGTAAAGTGCTCACCCTCTCGCAGCCGGAGGTCTAGAGCGAGCCGACTGGCCGAGCTCTCTCAGAGGGGAGGGATGAGAAAGGTACTTAGCGCTCCCACATTAATCACGGCACTACAGCCAATCAGGGGCGTCCGTGAGCTCACGCAAGCGGAGGGAGCGGATAGCGCTGTCCTCCGAGTGTGTTACGCCGCCCCCAACGGTGCGCGAGCGAGCAGTTCGAAAAGATGCGGTCGGCTGGCGTCACGTGGTTCGGAGGAAACACGTGATAGTCTCCGGCCCTCCCGGCTGAGTGGTAGTACAGTAGTAGCCTTAATGTGGGAGCGCCCCCTAGTGACGGGGAGGATTTGGACACGACTAAATTAGGGAGAACCCCCTCCCCACCCCCCACCAAAAAAAAAAAAAAAACCCTCATATACCAAGGTATCGCTGTATATAGTTTAATGGCTCAGATTAATACTCATTCATTTGACTTCAGCATCTCATCAATGTGGAAACTCAACAAGTGTGACGATCCGTCACATCAACGTCACATCGATGTTAGCGCCGTAGCTGTGCGCGTACAAGTCACAGAAGAGCAGCGTGGAACCTGAGGCCTTTACAGCGGTAAAAATGTCTCAATATGCTGAAGTGTGTGAAGGTAGAATATGAAGCGTCGCCCTAGAAGGCATGAACTTCATCTAATTTGAGGAGAGTTTAGCAAATTTGCTAAAATGACATGGCATATATTTAGCTAAATATAGATGTATGGCTTAGAGCTATACCACTCTGAGAGCGACCTCATCCGATCTCATCTCATGTCGGAAGCTAAGCAGGGTTGGACCTGGTTACAGATCTGAAGGGCAGGTCATCTAGGCCCAGTTGATAGAAGGTCTTCCAAGTGTTTCTTCTTTTGGGAAGAAACATGATCAGAAACACAAACTATGCAGACATTTCACATACTGCAGCAGCACGCACTCTGGGTGGCATTGTGTGCTCGTGAGGAATGTTCCTGGTCCGCTCGTAAATATGATGGACTAAATCGGATCAGGGACGAAACAGAATATTCATTCCGCTTTCCTTTGCGATGTTTCACAGCCATGGTACGGTAACATGAGGAAAGATGAAAAAAACAACAACAACAACAACGCCCCGTGTGCGTTACACCCTGCAAAACTGTGAAGAAGCAGTGAAGATGTAGTGAAGAAGCAGTAAGTCGAATAAAGTGGTGGAGCTTGCGAATCACACACTCGAGATTGTAATCTGCTTACGTTTGCAGGAAGGGTGAGTTCCGGACCAGGTGCCGTTGGGTAAGCACGTCCTCTCGGAGGAGCCGAAGAGCACGTAGCCCGTGGAACAGCTGAAGCGCACCTTGCTGCGGATCCGAAAATCGCTCTCCTCCCTGGTCCCGTGAGAGGGCACACCTGGATCTCCGCACGTCCCTGACGAATCACCTGTACAGGGGAAAAAAAAACAAAAAAAAAACACAAGATTTTAGAGAGAAGCACAGAAATTGGTATAAAACGAAGGCGACGTCTGCGTTTTTTCTTTATAGCGACGTTGGGGCTGAAATTGGAGGACGCACTCAACATACGCCCAACAAAACCAACACGCTGGAGCTGCAGCAGGAATCCGCACCTGCTTGGAAAGACGACACGGTCTTTACAGTTGGACAAATGCACGATACGGGGACATAAAGTCACCCAGGGAGATGATAAAACCCTGCTAAAGCATTAGACATACTAGGGAGAACCTCAGCAACAGTACGACACGAGGGTGTAAAGGTAAATACAGCATGTATTTTGAGCTCAACCTTGGTACTAAACGGCCCTCACATATCAGGTGAGTCAACGTGAGAAATGGCTCATGCCAGGGGACTAGTCCAGTTCCACTTCTTCCATAAATAAATCATCATTTATTTAAGAAAAGTGTATGGGGGGAGAAAAAAAAAAGAAAAGAAAAAAAGAAGAAGACATTTTTTGATCTAATGTAGCAGTCAGGCCCGAGAGCAAGAGACCCAAGAGACAGATTAAAATGGTAGATATTAAAGGACTACAGGGTGTTCTTTTTTTGGGATTAATATATCAGACAGTTGGCTGGTCTGGCACCTGGACAAAAAAATTGTTTCTATAGATATATATTTTTTTCGGATGTACTTCATGTTGGATGGAGCAAGTGTGCATTATAACACTTAATATCTGGGACCAGGCACTGGACATGCATGCTGCTGTGAACCTGACTGGACGGAAACCTTAGGAGGGAAAAATGTGAGAAAAAGAGGGGGGGGGAAACTTCCGGAAGAGTGCTAAAGAATGTACATTTCCTAGATGTGAACTTATTATGAAAATCAATTCATCCATCTAGGAACCTCGGTAGTCCAACTAGGGACCATGGAGGCCAATGGTATTGGAGACCATTGTATTATTTCCATTTGTACCGCTGTGGTAGGACTTCCGGTCAACATTCCCACGTGTCTTGACACACTACGGGCAGTTTGGGAATGCCAATTAGCCTCATCTACATGTCTTTGGACGGTAGGAGGAAACCATAGGAACTGGAGGAAACCCACCAAGCATGGCGAGAACATGCAAACTCCATGCACACAGACCTGACTCAGGAAACGAACCCAGGAACCAGGACGTGGAGGTGCAAGGCGACAAGGCTCACCACTATACCACTGTGCCGCCATTCTGAAAATGACTGACAACAAATACAAGAGGCGTTCGTGTCAATGTGTAAAACCGTTCGACATTCACGGAAGACTTCAGGCACAGTACTGTGATGAGACTCGTAGTGTGATGAGACTCTTAGTGCAGTAAAGATTTGAACGTGTAAAGGTTTTCAAGAAGGTCGTACATCTGTGAATGATGATCCGGGCTGAGGTGGCTCTGCGCCCAATGCTGTCGTCCGAAATCGACAGGTAAGTTGTCACCAGCTTGCGGAAGAGGCGCATCATAGGTTTGTGGGAACTGTACACACATGATTCACAAACATTGCAGGAACTCGGCTGGGAGGGATTGCCGCATCCACAGGTTTTTTGGAGGCCAGTGTTTCAGACGTGAAGCAGGCAGTTGGTAGACTGGTAAAAAACTTTCTGCCTTGATGGTGTCCAAGCACTAGTGAAACACTGGAATGAGTGCATTAGTGTAGCAGGGGATTATATAGAGAAATAAAGGGAGCTTTATTCTGAGAAATGTGTTCTGTCACTCTGCACAAATCAACAGTCCTGGTTTGACTCGAACACCCATCATATAATCCAAAGTGCCACTTGAGTATCAGGTCCCTGTCCTTGGCTGATATGAGTGGAATCCAATGTGGTCTTCTTTTGTTGTAGTTGACCCACCCTAACTTTTGGGCGTGTTGTGCATCCTGAGATGCTTTTCTGCTCACCAAACCTATAAAGAGCAACCAATGTGCTTCTGTTAAACTGAACGTATAAGTATTTGACAAATGCACTCCCTACAGTATACATTTTTGCTAATACTAAACTCAGGCTTGATTATAGTTGATGGGCTGGAGGAAAAAAATCTCCTTAGAATGATGACGCTTGATTGGAGTCTTGTACTGTAACTTGTGAACTCATCATAAGTTCACAGAGATGTCAGGCAAACAAAAGCCAAATAAACTCAAACAAGCAGGGCATCCTCGCACGATACGAACACACGGTACAAACACATTTTTTTTTTTTTTTTTTTTTTTTTGAGCCAACAAGTTCGCTGGAGTGTGAAAGGAACCCCCAAATAACCCTCCTTTCCCAGGTACAATTTATTTTAAAAAGTACTTAAGTAAATTTATCCGAGTAAATGTAGCACGTTATGACCCACTCCTGGTAATGATGCTATTTTCATCGGAAAAGGGCCGAAAAAAGGAGAAGCAACAGATCTCAAACAGGAAACCATTTTTTTTTTTTCCGTCTTCCATCGTTGGCAATTTGGTTGAAGGCACAGGAGTAAGATACAGAAGTGTATCTGTAGGTGTTAAGGATGAGTCAGAATTTTCTGCAAATAGACAGCTCATTTGAGGCTGTCCAGTTAAAAAAGAAAAAAGAAAAAAGGAAAAGAAAAAAAAAAAAAAAGAAAAAAAAAAGTCATGCTGTGAATCTTAAGTACTGGGGAGAAAAATGATCAAATATCAGTCTCTGTGAATTCTGACTTCTTGCATTGAAAAGTTAATGTAAAGTAAAAGGGCAAGACACAAGATGTTGATTTAAATGCTTCTTTAGTGCAGACCAAATGTTACAAACGGTCCCTGTCCCTTTCTGTTCTCATAGGATCTGATGAGGTACTGTAGGTAACACCGAAATTGTGTTTTACTCCATACGACAGCTTACAATGTTATACCACACAGTAAATAATATTTCAATAGACATTTAGTATAGTATGAAAACTACAACTAATATTCATTTATGAATGATAAAATATCATGTAAAAACTATAATGATGTAATGAACAAAAGGTCAAAATGTACAGTCATTAAAAAAAAAAAAAAAAAAAGTATAGAAATTCTGAATTAAAAAATCATTATATGATATCATTTATAATGATAAAATATCTTGCAGTTACAGTTACAGTACATGGACCACGTTTTGTGACAACACTCATTTTCATTGTAGGCAGTGTTAATTGTGTCACAAGAAGACTAAGCCAAATGTGTGGGCGAGTGTGTGTTACAGTACTGTATTATAGAATGCGTTCTTGAGTTTAACTCCTGTCGTGCTAGAGACAACAACGCCGCATGATCTACAACATTAGCTTCAGCACGCGGAAAGAAACGTCAGAAATGCGTGAGAAGTGTGTGTTTGTTTGACGGATCTCTCCGAATGTGCAGTCTGCAGAGAAATCGACGTTATACAGTGGCATCTCGACATATGAACGGCCCGCCGTAAGAAGTGAAATTTTGCAAGTGACTTGCTGTCAAAGCACTTTCGGCATACGAGCGAGCGGATTCCGGCATATAGGAGCTCTTCAGAAAGCCAAGTTTACAAGCCAAGTGAAGCAAGTTTACATATTTTTTGGGGAGTTAGTGAAGACATAGCACCATGGGTCTCAAGAATGTTAGCAGGGACGGTAGCAAGAAGAAAAGGCAGCCACTTTCAGTTTCGTTTTTTTTCCCCCCCGATTTTCTCCCTAATTTAGTCGTGTCCAATTCCTCCCCGTCACTAGGGGGCTCCCACATTAAGGCTACTACTACCACTCAGCCGGGAGGGCCGAAGACTATCACGTGTTTCCTCCGAACCACGTGACGCCAGCCGACCGCATCTTTTCTTGCTTGCTCGCGCACCGCTGGGGGCGGCGTAACACACTCGGAGGACAGCGCTATCCGCTCCCTCCGCTGCGCGAGCTCACAGACGCCCCTGACTGGCTGTAGAGCCGTGATTAATGTGGGAGCACTATGTACCTCTCATCCGTCCCCTCTGAGAGAGCTCGGCCAATCAGCTCTCTCTAGACCTCCGGCTGCGAGAGGTTACAGCATCACCCGGGATTCGAACTAGCGCTTTAACCACTGCGCCACTCGGAGGCCCATTTCAGTTTCGTTTTTAAAGCAGACGGTGCCAAAAGGAATCATAAATTGAGGTTAAGTGAGGTCTCATGTCATTTTATTTCATTCTTTCACTTAATTTACATGTCCGTACTAAATGTTTTGATTGTTTTTACATGCAAAAATACGGATCGTTGGATTTTGGGTGGCTGGAAAGGATTATCTGCATTTAAATGATTTCCTTTGGGAAAACGCGTTTCGCAATAAGAAATCTCACCTTAAGAACTCGCCTCCGGAACGAATTAAATTCGCATGTCGAGGTTCCGCTGTAGTTAATTACAATTATTTTGCGGAAAACGTACAAAACAGGTTATCTCCAGTTATCACTTATGTTATCTTTTTGTTATACAAACTGAATGAGTTAGATTCATGGAGGCTATATGAATGCAATTTCTTTTTTTTTTTTTTCAGGTGAGTATTTTGGCTTTCCACAGTGGTTTAATAGTCCAGGCTGGTGTTAACCCCTAGATAATAATTATATAGCTGATACTGTAATATGTGACCAAATAACCAAAACACATGTTGCAACAAGCAATAAAAAACAGCCATTCCATTTATTATACAGAAATTATGCCAATTATTACTAATTCCTATAGTCAGGACCACTGCTTTAAACATCCACTGTGCTGATGTGATTAGTTGAGCAGTGTTAAGATTGATTAATACTTCTGCAAAGATGGATGTATTTATTTGTGCAAAGTCACATAAAAAAATGAGTTGATGTGTAATCATGGTTCACAGTGGTGCTGATATTCCTCCAAGATCTCAGTTACACAGGACCAGTCAAAAGTTTGGATACACCTTGTAATTCCATGGTCCTGATTTGTATTTCTATCTACACTGTAAAACATTACCGAAGGCGTTCAAAATCTGAACAGTTGATATTGAGACGTATATCTGCTACTTCCGCTCTGTAAAAGCTTCATAACGGCTCTAATCTGAGGTGCCTGGTTGTTAATTGGTGCTTTCTGAGGCTGGTGACTCGAAATGAACTTCTCCTCTGCAGATTTGGTCTCGCTTTTCTGGTAAGGTCTCCATGAGAGACAGATCTTGGTGCTTGATGGGTTTCGCATATGCACTCGCCAATACTGTTCTTGCAAGAACCCTTCCAGAACAGCTGACCTCCGTGTCTTAAACGAACAACTGACTGTTGTTGTGACTTAATTGAGTAATTCAATGTATAATCTGTTAAACATACATCATTTAGAAATCTCCGGTATTTGGCTTCATTCTATTAGTTTCCATTGTTATGCTGATGACACACTGAGTTCCATGTAGAAAATTAATCCCAAATAACAAAAAACAAACAAACACTGAAGTTGTGTCCAAACGTTTGACTGGTACGCTACATCATGAGTGCGAAAACACTGCCTATTTGAGCAGATCTGTAGGAGGTACAGTACAGAAGCATTGCGGTTTGGGATAAAACTCAAGGTGGTGTGAAGGAAAAAGTTGAATTTGCAATGCGTAGAAGGTTGCAAAGTCTATTCTTGCATACAATGTCTGGAGCAGTGCATCCAATCCAAACTGTCCCGAGCAAGTTCTTTTAAAAAATACAGTCAGTGAACTATAGCTAGACTAGAAATTACACTGCAAAAGTTTTTTTTTTTTTTTTAATTGAGTTCCTTACGAAGTTTAACTTTATGCAAAACTAAAGAAAAAATAAAATGATGGGGGAAAAAATGACTTTGGCACGTTCTGTTTAAATGATCAACAATCGCAACATCGTCATTATTTATTTTCCAAATGTTACTCTATTAAGGCCTGTACCATGAGGTTACAATGGATAACTTTCTCTAATTTCTGTTTTTTTAAATTTATTTTTTTACCAGCGACACTAACCTATTAATACACATATTAACGCTACGTGCGAGTATTTTGATAGATACTTACAAAGGTCTGTAGCACAGTGATGGATCCGCGGTAAATTGGGAACTCTCTCTCTCTCTCTCTCTCTCTCTCTCTCTCTCGCAGCTTAGTAATAATTCTCTGCCAAGTTTGCAGCTGCTCTAATTGGGCCAAAGGTTGTTGAGGTGCGAGTGGGGTGAAAGTGAAGATGATTCTCCCACCAGCTGGATACAGACTCAGAGCCCTGCCTGTGTGCTGCTAATTGGGATTCTGGCTGCTCGGGGCACAGTGTAAATGACTGGAAGGAGAAGTGGAGAGGGTCAGCTCAGGCTGTCAGTGCATTGTGCTGCGAGAGAAGGGATGCTGTATGCTGAGACCCGTGGCTGGGTGGAAGCAATTAGAGTAAGCTGTTCACGTAATCAAATGCTCATAATGGCTTTGTTAATAATTACCTACAGACACAGCTGAATGCCTTCATGGATTGCACACACACACACACACACACACACATAACTCATGGACACGCGGTCACACAGCAGGTACGCCTTTATGTACTATACAGATACACTGTAGTGACCCTGTTTACTGATTGTGTGTGTGTATGTGCATATGAATCCACACGGTCCAAGGAAGCTGGAGAAGGGGGGAAGAAAAGGTGGTACTATGGGGGCCCAATGGACTCAAGAAACGCCCAGGACACAAACAGAAAAGAAGGAAGAAGAGACAAAAGAAAGCGAATCAGAGAGTAGACTATTGATTTGTCTTTCTCTCCGTCTCTCGCTGTCACTTCCCCGGTCCGTTTCTGGGTCACGGAGCCCTTTGGGGGATTGGGAGGGACTAGGATGAGCCCCGTCTGCATTTTTTTCCCTTTTATGGGTCACAGACACTTAATGAAGGTCTAAGGAATGAGTGGTGATCGGGTGATTCTGTGTCTGTGACCACAATCTAACCTAGAAGAATAGAGCTGTAATGGAAACGTTATTGGTGGTATTGAGGGAATAGAGGAGAGGGGTGGCGGGGGGTGGGGGGGTGGACGGGGGAGCGTGTAGTATAGGCCACGGCCGAGCATCGAAGCTAACGGTCAAATCTTGACAGTGCTCCCCCGAGTCTTTTGCTATCTTTTTCAAACAGAGCTAGAACATTTCGGAGGCAAAAAAAAAGAAAAAGAAAAAAAAAAAAAGGATATTTCTCAGTACATACATCCAAAAACCACGGCTTAGACGCCTCCTCACCAGGCACTTACAGTAAAGAAGCAGTGCATATTAAAAATGCCTTCTTTCAGTACTAACTCCAAGCTAACAGGGTTAAGCTTGACTGTATTACACAGTAAGACCCTGGTTTATTGATCTCACATGAGCATATGCTTCTGATAGAGACTACAAAGCAAATCTTACAGTCTGCTAAATGGAGATAAACATAAAACTCCTGAATATAGACTTCCTTATTGGGTCTAGTGCACAATTATTTCAGTTCATTTAAATTCATGCTCACAATTTACAAATGTTCGAATCAAAACTGTTGCTGCTGTTTCGATGGATATACAGTAGGGATTGAAATTCTGTCATCAATAGCAAAATTGTTCCTGCTTTGCATTTTTTTCTTCATTAATACAACAGTTTTTCATTACAAAATTGATTTGGTGTTGCACAAAAAAACAAAAAAAACAAACAAAAAAAAAAAACAAAAACAAAAAACAAACAAACAAACAACAACAACAACAACAACAACAAAAAATATATATGAAATATATATATGAGACCAGTGGTCAAGGCATTGGACTACTTATCGGAAGGTTCCAGGTTCAAACCCCACCACCAGCAAGTTGCACCTGTTGGGCCCTTAACCCTCAACGGCTCAGATGTATAATGAAGTAAACCCGCTCTGCATAAGGGTGTTTACTAAATGCCATAAATGCCATAAATGTAAACAGTACAGTATAGTGTATATGTATTAAAATACAGTATATACAACCTTAACCTTACCACGCACAAAAATCTATACACACACACACACACACACACAAAACGCATAAGCAAAGATGCCTTTGAAACCATATCCACATAAAAGAAACCCTCTACAAAGAGCACTTATGAGTAATAAAATAAATAATAAACACGGTCAATACTGTATTTGATATGAAAACATCTTGGCTAGAAAATAACAAGTAGTCTTATATATAGATTTTGTATATAAGTAAAAAAAACAAACAAAAAAAAAATCATCATCCTGTAAGTAAAACTGCTCTAGGTCGTTGGTTTTGTGATCTGAGGATCCGGGTTCAAGCCCCGCCGTCGGTGGGTTGCCACACCCTATATTACTGTACATACAGTAGCCACTGCATGCATTGCCGATCCCAAGCCCGAATAAAATGGGAGGGTTGAGTCAGGAATGGCATTAGGCATTCGGCGTAAAAAAACCTGTGCCGGAGTTGCGTGCGGATCGGATGGTCCGCTGTGGGACGGGAGCAGCCGAAAGAAAGTTTTACAGGCAAAACAGCTGGTAGGTTTTACTGAGTGTGCTGGAGAATACGCCAGAGTTCACCTGGTAACTTTGTCACATTCACTCTGTTGCATTTTCATACAAAACCCAGGAGCCTACATTATTTTCTTTTTGTTTCAATCGAATAAATGGCCATGACTGGGGATCACGTAAACACTTGGTAAAAAAGTGACAGTTTGCTGTAAATCACATCTACTGTATGTTTCATAGTGCTTACTGTACATTTCACACGTGTGTATTTTACACATTCCGCATTCTGCAACGTGGGAAAAACTCAATAGCCACGTGGCCATAAGAAACCCACTAGTTAGTGTAGAGTAATCAGAAAAAAACGGCTTCGATTTGATAGAAAGCATAAAGACTGGACTTCTCTGAGCAACGGAAAAATGTCCGAAAAATTGAAAATGTCTGAATGTGGTCTGATAAATCAATTATTATTATTTTTTTTTTTCATGGAGTATACGGTACCAGGCTTAACATGGAGCAGAGAAAGCAAAGGACAGCGTAGTCTAAGAAGATCAGGAAGATAATAACAGACACGCATGTTAAATAATGAGAACAGCATGGAGAGGTGTTCCTGTGGCTACAGTTACAGCAAATATTATTAAGAAGTTTAAGACCCGTGGTCGGATTGAACCCAACCTGCCTGGATGCTGGTGCAAGAGGAGGTTCGACAGAATGGTGATACAAATGGTATAAAAACAAAATGAACACACAAGCTGATCTTCGCGGCATCCTTCGCCTTTTGAACGACAGTGGGTTCGATGAAACAAAAAAAAAAAAGGAGACTCCATTGTTTTTATGAAAAACATAAAAACGGTAGATTGGAATTCAGTAAAAATGCCATAATGCTTCTGGAAGAATGTCTTTTCGACAGATGTTGTTGTCTAGTCACATGAACAGCACTGGAGCTCCTGTGAGACATGGACAAGGCTCGGGGTGCCTTAAATCAGTGCATGGCGCGATGAAATCTCAAGACTATCAAGCCGTTCTGGGATGAAAAATACTACCCAGTGTCAGCAAGCTCGGTCTCGGTCGCAGGTCCTTTAACAGGATAATGACTCAAAACACACAGCTAAATGCGACCAGGCATGGAGGAGGAGGTACCCTTCAATCCCGAGACCGCTGGAGGAGTTTGTTTAGGAGGACCGGGCCAGACTACAGAGGAGCTCACTGAGAGTTTCAGAACCTGCTTGTTGGCACTGATTGCCTGGAAAGGTTATGGAACAAAAGACCAGGTCTGCGGTCATGTACTGTATTTACAGTATGCCCATGCCATGTTTATTTTTCTTTTATATGTTCTGGCGGATAACAAATCAAAAGCCTGATAATTTTTATTATTATTTATTTGTCCACATCTGGAATTCTGAACGCGCACCAGCCTTGTCACGTTATCAAGGTCTTCGGGGGAAAAGAAAAAGCTGCGAAGCCTCAGTGAATCATGCGGCTACGTACTGTACTGTACTATAGAACGCATTGTAAATGTCAGGAGCTCAGGTATAGTTTTCAGGATTGTACTTTACGCTTTTATAATTAATTCCCCTTTTGAAAATCCTCAAGGACAGTGTGATGCATTGCTTCAAATCCTGGCTCAGAAAGAGTATAGACCTCGATCAACCTTGGCAAAGAAGGTCCTTAAATCCTAATAACACTGCGCTGAAAGCCTGGCTGCCTTTATTACATATATTTACACTTATATGGTTTGACCAGGGAATATATGGATTTTAATGTTCTGAGACAAGCGACCTGTACCTGATCTCGGTAAAGATTTAAGGAAACTTCAAATGACAGATCAATTCCTTATTAAAACACCGCATTGAGCCGCCAAAACGAGGAGTCAAATCAAACGCTTCCTGTGTCTTCCCAGAGGCTTGGTGTTCATCTTTAAATGTTCGAATGCATCACCGTAACACTGTGCCTGTCTGGACAACCGAAGCTGTCTAGGACAGAACCTGGATCGTTGGTTGTAGAAGTGCACCGACCGGGGCTAGAACGAAAGTCTGCTGTTGCGCTTGAAGCATATAACGATGCTTTGTGCACCCACACAGAGCTACTGCAGACCCATGCACACACTCCGAGAGCTGGCTCCAGATCTGCCTTGATTCGGTGCCAGCAACTTACTTTGGAGCTAATTTTAAAAAGTGGATACGGGCGATTTCCTTTTCAGCGCGGTCTAAAGACATTGCTGGATTTGTCCATTTTCAGACACTACCGGGCGGTTTCATAGACGATTTCAAGTGTAATGCGCACAGAAGGAAAGGGAACAATCGTCTGATCGTCTAAATACAGTTTTATGCGTGGGAACGAGACAAGGTCAAAAAGGAGACCTCTTCCTGCTCTTTAAACGTCCATGCTGAAGGCTCTGCTAGACTCTACCGTACACTGTGTGTGTGTGTGTGTGTGTGTGTGTGTGTGTGTGTGTGTTGGTGGGCGGGCATGTGATACAGTACCTGAGCAGAAGGGCATCGGTGCACTCCAATGACCATTGAGCTGGCAGGTTCGAGAGGATTCGCCCTTTAGCTGTCGGCCTCCTGTACACGAGTAACGCACCATGTAGCCAAAATTGAACTTGTCTCCACTCAATATCCCATTGGGAGGAGATCCGGGGTGTCCGCAGTCCACCACTGTTAAAAAAATGAAATAAAATAAAAAAAACACACCCACGCAAATACAAATCCACAAGCACACACAGAGGGTGTTGTGGGTAGGAATTCATTGTCAAAATCTAATTACGCGACGAAGGGATTTTGAACTAAGTTTGTGTTTAATTACAACTCAGTCGTAGCTCATGGAACAATAAGACATGTGCTAATGTAGTTTGCTCGGAGAATGCTGCCATCATCAGATTGTGTACGTTTCTTCCTTTGTCATTTGCTCTGCCTGTAAGATCTGCTCGGTAATAATGTGATTAAAAGTAAAACCAAACAAACGAAAAAAGAAAAAAAAAAAGAAGTTTTCAAATCAATGTAAGTGTTCCTTAGAGTCCAAGACTATATATATATATATATATATATATATATATATATATATATAAAAACGCATTAGACACTAATTTAATTCCGCAATATCTGTCAGCACCGCATCATGCTTGTTGCCATGGCAATTGTGCCTCTTTTCTTCCTCCACTATTACAATACAGATTTATCAGTCGGTCTCGATTAAGATTCGAGGATCAGCTTTCTGTATGAGGTACATTAAAGCCAGTAGCAGATTAAAAAACAAACAAACAAAAACAGTGCAAACGATTCCCTGGCAAACACAACCATCCTGCACAAGAGTGAAAACGCGGCCCTGACGTACTGTACTGTAGATTAGCGAGGTCTGGAGCACAGCCTTGTCTACGGGATGAGAGGATGGCTGTGACAGTAGGAAATCTTGTCAGGGTAGATTGTGAGCTAATGCAGCGTTCTTGCTGCAGCTGTCGTCAGGAGCGCCTCACTGAGCCGAATAGTGCTCGAGGATGTTTTTGGCGTTTCACGGGGTGTGCTCCCAATAAGCCAGGATCAGCCACGAACCTGGCATCGCTAATTAGTCTGCCTACAAAAGTGTGTGTTCCACCTGTCCCTCAATTAATGCACTGATCTAAAGCAGCGGGAGAGGGTCACTCGACTGTTTCGGCCTCCATTACACGAACGAGACGCTAATTAACGGCACGGCGCTGCTGCCAAGTTTGGGTGCTTCAGACAAGGAGCCAAACGCGTCAGCAACTTACCAATGCATTCAGGAAGAGGCTTATCCCATTGGCCGGTAGGCTGGCAGGTAAGGATGGGGGAGCCAAACAGGTAGTAGCCTGGGCTACAGTCATAAAAGACGACGGTGCCGAAGGTGAAGTTGCCATGCTCAATCTTGCTCTGCCTGATGGAGTTGGCTGGGATCCCAGGATCAGAGCAGTTGACCACTGAACACACGGAAGACGGGGGGGGGGAGAGAAAGGAGGAGGGGAAAAAAAAAAAAAAAAACGGTCCAAGAGGTGCATGTGTTATTCGGCAGAAAAAGTAAACAAGTATCTTTATTCTAAC
The DNA here is from genome assembly GCA_013621035.1 of Clarias magur. Classification (NCBI taxonomy): domain Eukaryota; kingdom Metazoa; phylum Chordata; class Actinopteri; order Siluriformes; family Clariidae; genus Clarias; species Clarias magur. The sequence goes on from QNUK01000012.1 coordinate 3,725,753, forward strand.
TAAATCCATGCAGTTAATAATGTAAAGTGATCGGCACCAAAATGGACACCGGAACACACACGTATAGGACCGAAAGACGGTTCTGGAAAGTTAGTGTTCCCTGGATTAAAATCAGATGTAGGAACGTAGCACGGGCACAAAATGAAAAAACAAACTTGCAAAGTTGTAGAACAGATCTTTGGCAATGTTCGTGTCTCTCGGTAATCACGTCAGTCGCATGCAACAGTGCATCTTCATGCAAACACAAACACCGTGGCACATGCCGTGTCATTCTGTAAGGCAGAACGTCTGCCGTATTTCAGACCATAAACACTGAGTCATGTATTAGAGAAATTCTGCCATTTAAAAATGTTAAGATTGTATAATGTGGCACCATCAGGTGTGGTGTCACCGAGCCACAGCAATAAGATCTGCTCTACCTTACCTAGAATGAAGTGTATTTTGGCAGGTGGTGGTTCAGCCAAAGCTCCGTGTGAATAGAAGACTTAACTTTTTTCCCCACCTTTACACGTTGGTGGTGGCTGGCTCCACTGGCGGTTGGCCTGGCACTGAGCCCGCACCGGGCCCTCCATCACATAGCCCGTGTTGCAGGAGAAGCTCACCACATCGTTCAGGTTAAAGCCGTTGCCTATGGTGCGTCCGTAGATGGGGCTGCCTGGGTGGCCGCAACTGATGGCTGCGGAACAAAATGTTTGTTTATTATTATTATTAAAATAAACAAAGACAAATCAGGTGGTATAGTGTTTGAGACGGTGTCTGAGGTCGGGTAAATCAGGAACCTGGGTGCTTTTCTGACTAATGTCCTCTTTACCAAAAATAATAGAGGGGCTTCACTGTAACATGATTTACTTTTCTTTTTTCATTGGTATTTTTTTTTCAATCTATATTGTTTTTTTCGCCCCTGCACGAGTGGGATATTTTGTGTAGATTCTAGGGGCAAATATTTATGCAAGCGCTCATTATTTGGTCCACAAACTAGCCTTAAAAACAAATAAGCAACAGTACATATGGTACAACATAATGATTCAAAACAAGATGAAACCAAGTGAGTCTTTTTAATCGAATGCTGCTTTTGTTATAAAACACAAAACAAACAAAAAAACAAACAAAAATCAGCAGACCAGCACATGGCTGCAAATGCAAACAAATGTATACCCAGATGTTCAAAGGAAACTAATATGGTTAGTTTCCTTTGAACTAACGATTCAAAGGATCATTTTGTTATTGGACACTTTTTATTTTTACTTAACGACATCCTACAACAAACATCTGTACTTTATACTTCACTACATTTTTGCATTTGTGCATAGTGTTTCGAAACGACAGTACACTGGTGTGTGGCATCTGCAGAAGTAATATCGCCACCTGCTGACTGTTATACGAAGTTGCGTGATTTGCCCTATCTCCGCAAAACTCTCATTTATGTAGCATATCGGAAATCATCTTCAACTCAAGTACAAATGTAGAGGTAGAACGGAGGATTTTTCCCACCGTGTATAACTAAAAGCACGACGTTTTGTGTTGAGAGGCATGACCGCAGCACAAGACATCTCTAGCACTGTATATCCTGAAATGCGCAAAGTACAAAAATGTCTTCATCACTGTCTATTTTCCTGCCAGTGGGTGAAACCGTAGGGAGCTGCTGAGTGAAGCTGAACAAATGGTTAACTGTATGGTGCTGGTGGGTGTGTACACGGCAAATGGGCTGTTCATACACACTGCTGGTTAACTGTAGCGCCATGGTTTCAGGCAAGATGTCGTTTTGATGTTAAGGTTGGCTCGACGCGCTAATTAGCCTCGTGTTCGCGTGCACACAATCCGAGTGAGCCAATCCGAGACACGATCCGAAACGGGCATCGAAGGTTCTGTCACTTGAACGTCGCGAGCGGCCACGGAGATGCTACATCTGATCCTCCTCCGTCTTCCTAGGTGCAACTGCTAAATACCAAAGCTATGTTTATTGTGACGATGTGGTTATTACCAAGCCTCTCATTTCAGCCAATATGGGTGAAGAGGAGCTCATACTGTGTGAGAATGAGAGTCTTTTCTATTTCACTCCACAAGGGGAGTGTTCATTCCTCTCGAAGGCTCTTCTCCCCTCATCACTCCTGCTTCTCTCTCTCGCTCTCATAAACAACCGTAGTTCATTTGCATAATTACAGAAGTAATTTGTTTCTTTTTGCACGAAGGCAATTTCCCCTTCATTCGAAAAGCTTCCACGGACCGAAATTTCAAACGGAATCGCTGTTTTAAAATAGCTGAAAACTCAGCCTACCCCTCGTGCTCTTTCGTATTCTCTCCGTCTATCCCGCTTTCTCTCCCTCGACCCGATAACGATTTTTGCTCTGCATACATGATTTGGAAACGAAATCGGCCAGACAGTTACACCCGAGTTTTAATATCCAAGCTAAAGGAGAAACTCAAACCCTAAAGGCAGCTATTTACTGAAAGGTCATATCAGGAATCCTTTTCTCGGTGTGAGCACTCAAATGTTTAATCTTATTCATTCTGTTTAAAAAAAAAAAAAAAAAAAGCCCTAAAGACTATGTTCTACTTTGGGCTTATAAGAAGTGTATTTGCAAAACGAGTACAATTTTTTTTTTTTTGCTTTTGTGCTTTTTATGCCACTTCTCAGAATAGGCTGAAAAGGATTGTGGCACAATCATTATATTATAACGCAAAGGAACTAGTAAGACAAGTATGAAATATTATGGGATGTACTGTATTGTTAGGGAAAAAAAATTATAATAAAAAATCGATCAAAAAATAGGATGGAGTGATTTAACATCATAAAGCAGAGCTACTGTTACCTATCTTTTCTAAAGTGTTTAATTCCACGTACTGTATATACCACAGTGATAGCAGCACTTCAAAAAAAAAAAAAATAAAGCGATATTTAATATTTAGGACTTTTTCATCATTTATAGTTATACTCATAATGTTACGAAAGTCCTGATGGTTTTCCTGCTAGGCTGACACTGGAGACTCCTTCCAACCTCCACACATAATGCTCTACTTTACTCTTTTTTCAAAAAAAAAAAAGCTTAAAAAATACTTAATTACTAGAGAAATTATAATAACATATAACATACAGTGTAATATATGAGGGTGTGTTAAATGAAAAGCTTAAAAATAATTCTTGTGTGTGTGTGTGTGTGTGTGTGTGTGTGTGTGCGCGCGCTTGTGCCCTGTATGGGGCTTGGCAGGTTTACCCCTATGTGCCCTATGTGCCCCATAACCCTACACAGGGTAAGTCCTATACAGTAGATAACGGATGGATGAGTCTGGTCACTCATTAAACGCTGAGATTAGGTAGAAAAATGGTGACATTTTTATAATACCTATTTGCTATAACCAAAGGATAATCTTTTCATTTGGCTCAGCCTCATAGCTATAATATAATGTATAAAGCTGTTTAAATTATACCTTTAACTAGCATTAGGGGTGTTATTAAAAATGCATGAACACTTCTTATCACGACTTATCAGATCCTATGCTGTGGTATATTTGTCAAAATTCTAGACAAGTATTCTGCGTTTTTTCTCTACAAATATATTTGACAAGTCAGAAAAAATGAAAAAAAAAAAAAAATCCACCTATGTTTTACAGTAAGATTGACCCAACACGGTCCATCAACTAATTTCCGAGTGCTGCTACAGAAAAGAAACACTTCTGGGTTCGCCAGGCAAAGTTTTTTGGGGGCATAGATGAGAGTATGATGAGATTGGATGGGGATAAATGAGATGAGTGTGGGCTCATTGTAGCGCTCTGCTTTGGAGCCAACAATAAATCATTAATTTAAATGCCCCTTGAGATGTGGAAGGCTCTTTTGTTTCCAGAGATTAGTGAGTTCTCCAAATGCCAAGTGGGAGAGCGCCGAGCCAAAGCACTTCCCCTCAGTCAGCCGTGACACCGGGACGTGATGCAGGCTTTTCGCTGCCTCCGAGTGCACTGCGGTGACAGCTCTTCACCTGCATCAGCTCCGGAAAAAAAAAAAAGAAAAAGAAAAAGAAAAAAAGAACACTTTGATAACTTCGAGTTCAAACTTCGGATGACGGCTGGCGTGGCTTACGGCTACCGCTTACTTGATTTACTGTTGCTGATGCAGACATTTGCGAAATTCCCAAAGATGAATGCTTTCAAGCTCCGATGCACAGGTTCTGGTTTCCGGAAAACAGCACATCATCCCACACTGATCATTTACGCTCAGAGCCTTGATGCTGCCTTATCATTACCTCAACAGCTCCGACCCTACACTCCAACACACACTGATCCAGTAGGACTAGCTATGAGCACACACTCACGGATACAGATGGGCAGTTGTCCGGACCAGTTGTGGTCTTGTTGGCAGATGCGAACCGATGACCCGATGAGCCGGAACCCTGGGCCGCACTGGTATACCACCGTGTCCCTGTAGCCAAAATTCTCCCCGACCACCTGACCATTCACAATCTGCTCGGGTAATCCACAGTGACCCCCTGCATGGTGACACAGGATGACAGATTAAAAAGAGAGTAGTCTGTGATACTTTCTTAAAATTACTATTATTGAAAACGGTTGCAATTAAAGAGATGAAACCGCAAAATATTGGGACATGTTTCCCCCGCCGAGGGGCTGCATTTTGCTTTATTTGAACGTCAGAAAGCTTAACCAGACTTGTAAGCCTTTTAAAAGAGGAAGTTCTAAAAAAGATAAAAAAAAAAATATTCACAAAACAAAAAAAAACACAAGGTCTCACTTCTTGGCTGGAAAACGTTCAGTGGTTTATTTGTTGGAGGTTTCAGTCGGTGATTTTGACTTAATTGAGGCTTTTACCAGGTTTTAAGGATACATACTGTACAGTACGGTGCATTATACTGTATCTTAGCACACGCCCTGTTGCATGCATTAAGCTGAAAGCCTTTTCAAGGACCTTCCGCACTTCTCTTCACATGCACTGGAGTCTGGAGGAAAAGTCGTAAATTTGGAAAAAGAGGGAAGGTGTCTACCTAGGCATCGTGTCTCCGTTCCGCTCCAAAGGCCAGATGACAGGCACTCTCTCACAGTTGAGCCCACCAGCATGTACCCAGCCTCGCACGTAAAGATGGCTGTTGCCCCGAAGGTAGTCTGAGTCCCAATCTTCTGCCCGTTGGCAGGTGTGGGCAGGTCTCCGCAGGAAATGACTTTGAAAGGAAGAAGAAAAAGAATCCGGAGTTACAGGAAGAAGGATCGCGCATTTCATCAACAGGCTTCAAGTTGCAATTAAATTAAGATTGACCAATTCCTAATACATCAGGATCAATCAGGATGGGCATCAGTTATGATTCATATGCACATGCTCAGAATTTATACACTATTCACTAGCTGGTGCTTGATTAGCATGAGTAACGTCTTACTCTGGCAGTGAGGCCGCTCGTTCCTCCAGCTCCATACCCCATTGGCCATGCACTGGATGTGGGCGGGTCCCAAGCGGTAGTAACCAGGGTCACAGGTAAAGATGATTTTGGTTCCGTACTCATAGTGCGACCCGTTGACAATACGCCAACGTCCGTGCTCCAGAGAAAACGATCCAATGCTAGGGCAAACGACGACTAAAAGAACAAACACACACACACACACATCACAACAATAAACAAATAAATTTAGCCGACGCCCTTATCTAGAGTGACTCAATTTTAAAGAGAAATCTCATTATACATCTGAGCAGGGCCTTGCTCAAGGGCCCAACAGTGGTAACTTGGTAGTCATGCAGTTTGAACCTGGGACCTTCCAAACCGTAGTCCAATGCCTTAACCACTGAGCTACAGTACACCTGAGCCATAATAACCTACAGTATACAGTGGAACCTCGGATTGCGAGTAATGCGGTTTGCGAGTGTTCCGCAAGACGAGAAAAGATTTTTGATAAATTTTGACTTGGAAAACGAGCAAGTCTTGGTTTACAAGTACCAAATATCATGTATCACGCATGCGCTTCTTGTTTTGACACAGAGCGTCACCTGATCACCAATGGTTTTTCTCTCTCATGCGCTGCGGAATTGTGGGTAATCGTCTCCCCTGCTCGGTCTTACTGATATAATCAACATCTGTGCAAACATCCACCCCGCAAACATTCCAGTAATTACAGTAGATTTTTACAATTTGACGTAAACGAGTATACATATACAGTAGGTGTGTTTTGATTCCGGACTCACCTGAGACCCTGATCAGCACAAATTGCTCATTGAAGCTGAATAAATCAATGCAAAATGATTAGAATTATCATTTGTAATGTATATTTATTTTAAAATGCTTTACTTCGGGGAACGTTATTGTAGATTCTGTAAGCACAATGATTTGCTGGGGAGTGTGTTAAATCATGCTGCACCTACTGTACAGCCGTCTCCCTCCCTGGCCTCCCAAAAACCTACTCTCACAACCCAATGGTTGTCTGGCTAAGTGAGAACACTTACTGTATGTGAGGTTAAATAACCAATGCTGAATCATCATCATCACCATCATCGTCATCATCATCTTGTCAAAGAGATTATTTACAGTGAATATAAAAAGTGAAGACAGTTGAGGAAGGATATGAAATTCCAAAACTCAGCTACAACTTGAAATTGCACAAATATTCATATTATTGGCTGCTGTTTGAACAAAACTCTTTCTCAACTCTGTTGAGTTTCTTTTTATCTATCATGTCATTAACTACCTCAACCCACTATCTCAGTATATCGCCTTGTGTCGTGTCGTTTTCTTGCTGCTACTGTTTACACTTTACAGTACTGTATGTTGTCTTGCGTTATCTTTTGTATCGTAATGTGTTTTTGTATAGTACTTATAAACTCGAGTACTTAAGAATAGTTTTGATTAATTTATGGTGTCAATTTGGTTGGTCTTAGGTATCCTAGTTAGCTGGTTAGTTTCTGTTCATTTATGTTGCATGTACTGTATGTACAGTAGGACCTTGGTCCTTGAAGAAATGACAATTGACTCCGCCTAACCCCCCCCCCCCCCCCCCCCTAATTTCTGACTGGTCTGGTCCTGTATTTAATTTCACGCTCATCTGAGATCTTAACGGAAGGAACGAGAGTTTGATTGACTGAAAACTATATAGACAGTATTCGGGCAAATATACGTCTAAATGATTCCCCCCCCCCCCCCCCCCCCCCCCCCCCCCTATTAAATAAAGAGGCATTAATATGACGGAATATGATTTGACTGGTTGAGCAGAAGTGCTTCCAGAAGTGCAGGTCTGTAGGATAAGAGTTTGTGCTGCAGAGCCAGTCGCCTGTGTTTAATGCTGCATATAAAAGCCACCCCCACAATATGCGTCCTTTCAGGAGAAGCCGCTGTCGACAACAATGATTATAAATAAATAAGTAAATAAATAAATAAAAGAATCAAGCCAAATTGTTATTTAAACGCTCTTTATCTGCTGTGAAAGTTGGAGTGTCACAAGGAAATAGCCCATCTCTTGGCGCCATGATTTTTCCCGCATAATCAGCCCCATAAAAGCTCTAAACCATAACACATTTGAAGTCTATTTCCTACACTTCAAAAATCAGCGTCCTCATTTTGCAACATTTTGTAAAGGGGCCAAGGCATCTGTGCCTGAACTCTAATGGGTAATAACTTAATGTTTTGGCACTGCGAACATAATCAGCTCATAAATAAGAGTGAGGTGAAGCTGTAGTCACAGGGCTCTGAGTGTGTGTGTGTGTGTGTGTGTGTGTGTGTGTGTGTGTGTGACAAGAGCACTTAAATAGGCTATAAACCCGTTGCTTTGAAGGCGTGGGTGTGTTTGGCGGTGTGAGGAAGGGCCTGGTACCTGAGCAGCGAGGAATCTTGTTGTGGTTGCTCCAGGTACCGTCGGGCTGGCACACGGCGCTGGTCAGCTCCTTGGAGGAAAGCCGGTAGCCATCGTTGCAGAAGTAGGTCACGCGCGTTCCCACCGAGTAATCCACAGCCAGCACGCCGCCGTTCACCGGAGCCTTGGGCACCCCACAGGACACGGCTACGAGCAGCAAGACAAAGCTTTAAACATTTAGTTCTCCTTAAGAATTCACCTGAACTGATGGAAAAGGTCACGGTATTAGAGCTGTTGGTTGCTGTGCTATTGAAAAGCGAAAGCTACTCAGTAGTAATTCATTAGTTTTTGCAGTTGCTTTTTAATAGAGTGTGTGTGTGTGTGTGTGTGTGTGTGTGTGTGTGTGTGTGTGTGTGTGTGCAATGTTTTATGATGTGCAGATGAGCAATAGCCTTTGCAAAAAGGTCAATACCAAGATTAAAGAAGTAGCTGTGCAAAAAAAAAAAAAAAAAAAAATTCATACACAGAGGGGCATTAGGAAATCTTCTAACGGAGCTTGAAAGTCCACAAAGACAACGATTCGATCGGTTTCCTTTATTGTGCTGCTGTCTCTCTCTCGTCAACCTCACCAGCAAATGGAAGTTCTTATCTTGATTGTGTCTTTCCCCTTTTATACAGCTGCCACCGAAACATAAAGGGCATCAAGCCATTGTAGTTCTTTTTTAAATGCTCTGAATATGAAACACGATCTAAGTAAGGACTCGGCACGCGGCGACACCTCTCTGTACTTTCCCCTTTGCTCGGAGTAATAGTTTACCAAATATTGGAATACAAATCAAAGATAACACAAGAAGGTTTTCTCCTGCGCTTTCATGCTTTGATGAGGGCCAGGGACGAGACCTTTTTTTTCCCTTTTCTTTTTTCGCTTGACTTTAGACGAACCTGAAACACTTTGAAAGTCTGAAAGTCTACAGAGTCATTTAAGTGTCACTCGGTGTTAGGATGTTAGCGCCGCGGCGAGCCGTACGGAGCCTCAGAGGGCGCCGAGCCGACGCTGTCAAATTACCGCGTGGAGGACGCTAGCCGCGAGTGCACCGGCTCAGAGACTATTTACGCATGTGGCACAGATCTGAGTGGCTAGGTGGTGCAGTATAAATGACACAGATGGAGGAGGGAACTCGAAAGATTAGTCATTAATGTGACAGATCAAACAGATCATAAATAAAACCGCATCAGCCGGAGAGGGAGACGAGTAATTACTGCGTTTCTGTCCATGACCGAAAAAGCTTGTTAGAGAGGCCGGGTTTTGAAGATCGCAAGAGCTCAAGTATTTACACTTTTTTTTTTTTTTTTTTCGCATTAAACACTCCTGTACTAGAGAAATCGGTACTGGGAAGTCCAGAAATACTGGCGATCATCTCTTGTCCCCGGCATGCACCCTTGTCCAAAGAGGTTTAGAGAGAAATGCAGTACGATGTGGAGGCAAAAAGACGAAGACAGCGCACGTTGGACTCAAAGTCCCAGAATGCAGTGGTGAGGTGGTGTAGCTTAATTAGTTGGCAATCTACAATATGACTATTGCAATGATATTAACTGTGTTATTAGCATGAAAGGTGTTAGGTATTAGCAAAGCTTACAAATGAGGAGGTGAGAGACTTGGACTGATCAAGACGTACTGTAGGGCAATGGTGGCTCAACAGTTAGGGCTCTGGGTTACTGAGCAGAAGGCCGGGGGATTAAACCACAGAATGGCCAAGCTGCCACTGTCGGGCTCTTGAGCGAGGCCTTTAACCCTATCTGCTCCGGGGCAGCTGCATCATGGCTGTGCTTTGCCACCAGCCTCCTAACAAGCTGGGATATGCACAAAAAAAAAAAAAAAAAAAAAAGCATTCGCTGTAATATATATGACAAATACAGGATTCTTCTTCTTCTTTTTTTTTTTTTTAGAGCGCTGCGTCATTGGTCTCATGAACCTGGGGTTAATTCTCCTTCTGGCACCACTATCAGTGGGTAATAAATCAATGAGTAATGCAGAAAAGCATGAACTAAATTGAGAATAGGCCAACATGTCAATAAAAATGTTCAGCATATCTATCTATCTATCGATCACCAATATCACTGAGTCTGTATACGTTTGGGCACATGGCGAGGTGCCAACGCATCGCAGGGCGCAAGCACTCAAACACTGCAGGCGATTTCGAAATCTTTGGACCCAGCAATCCTGGCGCGAAAAACTTGCAAACTTCATGCACGTAGCCTGGAGGTGAGATTTGAACCCTCGACCGTGGAAGTGCAGGGTGACCGTGCTAACCGCTAAGCCACCGGGTCACCCCAATATACGTTTATAAGAAGAAAAAAAATAAATCTTTGACTTTTAGACATTTTCCATGAAGGTCACTGAAATCAAGTAATAAAATCATGCTATATGTATGATTTATACATTTAACACATGCTAATTTGATGTCATTTGTAACGGATTAAAAACGAAGATTTGCACTCTTCTGCGTTGTATTCTTGCAGAAACAAGATCGAGCGATTGATCTCATCAGTTTTCCGTCAGGAATGTTGTGCAGGTTCAGCGGCTTTACCGCAAGCGATGCTTGTGTCGCTTCTTAGCACTTCATATTTAAATCGGAAACCATCTCATTATAAGCCCTATATGTTTAGTGTGATGGCTATGTGCACGTCGGTTACTTGTTAAATTGCGTGAATGTTCGTTTTCTTTACAGTACTTACATGATGTTGTAAATATATTTTATTATTTTTTAAATTTTATTATTTTATTGTTATGCTACTTAAACTATTATTACGAAAAGAAAAGTAACTGCTGCAGTTAACCTGGCTATCAATGACTAGAGTCGCTTATAAATGTTATGAGTTGCTCAAGTGAAGCTCGTTCATCTTTTTACAATGCTAAACCCGGGAGCTATAAACATGATGCTAATATTACGTTGATGCTAATACAGTGCAATAATATGGTGACATATACCTTTATACCTACTGTACGTATATACGCACAGTACCTTTACCTTTAATGACAGAAAGAACCCCAACCCGCCCAAAATTCAAGTAGATCCTAGTAATACTCCTGTAAGCTAAATTATGGATTAAGGAGTTTAACATGCATTAAAACCCAGACACATTTATGTCCCTGTACATTCCATTACAGTATTCCATTTTACATTTATTGCAATTTCTGTTCAGCCCATCTGGAGAAACAATGAAGGCATTGTGTAACCGTGTTCAGCTCTCACCCTGGCAGGCAGGGACCGGTGCGTCCCATGTGTAGTAGCCATAAGGCGTTTTCCTGCAGACAGCTGTGCTCTTGCCAATGAGGCGATAGCCGCGATCACAGGCCCAGCGAACCTGGCTGTTCAGATGCCCTCCTGTCTGACTGCTGATGGAGCCATGGAGAGGCGAATCTGGAGTGCTGCAGTACAGAGCTACACACACACACACACACACACACAAACACACACACAAACACACACACACACAGAAGCAGACAGACAGAAAGCAAACCCCATCAGCTCCTTAATCAGCACCTAGAAGAGACGCCCTTGCTCTGGGCTATCTCAGCATGCCTTCTGCCATGTGTTAGGAAACCATCACTTGGCTGCCTTGTTGGCAATCTGCTATCACTTCTCAAAGGATATCAGGACACAACAAATATGACAAATAATCGCTATTAAAACATTCCTTTCAGCCAGCACGGTCCACGTAGAACGTATTATTATTTTTTGCCAAATATTTTACAGCCATCTGGGCATATTACCTTTCTCTTCAGAACCCATTCAGCATGAATAATATATCACGTATGGGTTTTGTTCAAGCTGAACATGACCAAAGGCATGATGAGAGTACAGTATTAAATAAAGAGAGAGAGAGAGAGAGAGAGAAATATATAAAAAATATCACGGTGCGGTATATTGTCCATATGCTGAAAATATTTCCTATAATATAATACCATTTTACTTACTTTAATAAACACAGGCATAACAATTCAGATCATACAAATACTGCACACTGTACATCCCACATAATATTTACACCAATTGTCCAAGTTAAAGAAAAAAACATACTTAATTATATTTTTAAAAAAATGATCTAACCAACATTTTCTTTTCTTTTCTTTTCTTTTATTCCTACTATTATATATTGTGCACAATGCTTAAAGTAAACTTTGTTCACACTTTAATTAACATAACCTGTTTTGAAACAAAAGCAGCATTACTCAGAAATATAGCCTTAGTTGCAATTTGGTTTCAATTCTTCAAAATGTCCAGTACAGTACTTCCCTAACGCTGGTTTATAAACTTAAATATTTTTGCAAATTGTGTTTACAATAATCAGACACTAATGAAACGTGCACTTTTCATATGCTATAACAACAGTATTCCTTATACGAATACGAATCCTACTGCAATAGGAACTGTTTTATTTAGGATCAGATTGTGTAGTTGGTCCTAAACTATATATGGATAATTTGATTGCAAAATGAGATAAATCCGCAATAAAATATTTATTTATTGAAGTAGCAAGAAGACTTATTTTGCACATTGTTTGTGTGAGTCACAATGGCAATTAAAAGCAAAAAAAAAAAAAAAAAAAAATTTTTTTTTGTTTTTGTTTAATTTGTTTGAATATTCATTCATCATTTTGCAAAACCCACTACAGTTTTGACACAATGAATGAATAAGCCTGCAGTTTGTGACCAATGTAAAATGTAAAATTCAATAATATGTTGCTTGGGTTTTATTGTGTTATTTGTGTTTTTGTAGTGGCAGCACATCGGAAGTAGAAAAAGGCTCGAGCATTAGACGCACAAAATGACAATGCATCATCAGCCTCCTCCTCTAGCAGCTTCAGTTTCACTTCAGTGGCTGATGACAGCACCTTGTTATAGAAGTCTGACTTCTGGGGAAACTGCTGTGGCAGTGACAGACTGTAAATGTCCTTATTTATTTATTTATTTATTTATTTATTTATTTATTTTTACTGGCTTTAATATTCTCCAAAAGTCCATCGAACGTATTTAGGCAATTCATGGCAGCCACTAATTTATTCTGGTGTTAGTTTTGCTTTTCTGTTCATGTGACGGAAAGAAATAATGTCATTGACTTTTTACTGTATGGATTGAGGAAAATATATGCAGCCAAACCGCATATATTTCGCATGTAACCATAAAGTAACTACTGAGAATGTACTTTATTATTACAAACATATTATTACACTTTATGCGTAATTACTTTAGTGCTGGTTTTTTTTTCCGCCAGAAAGTGTTTTATTTTTCTTTCCGTTTGCTTGTATTTGTCATTTCTACCTGTAGTGTCTTTACATACGGTATGTTTGAGATGTACAGTATATAATTATCTACATCATGTGGTTACTGCTGATTTGGTGTTTTAAATGATCACGGTTTACACAGCAGTAGTTATAAAAAAAAAAAATCGGCCAAACAAAACAACTAAAGACACACGTTATTAAAGCCTGGAATGATAGTGCTGAACCGTCAATTTCGTGAAATGTGCTTGGGAAAAAAAAATAAAATAAAAAATCATGAATTCAGGTGGACGCCTGTACAGTAAACGCTTGGTGAAGTTGCATCATAAAACAAATCGCAGCCATGTTTAATAGTGAAAGTAAGACTATTTCCATATTTACGTAGAAGGTGATGACAGCAATTCACTGGATTGGGACTAAACAGCTGTGTGGTCATAAAAAACAAACAAACAAACAAACAAAAAAAAAACAACAACACTATTTGTTAGTCAGACTCATCAAAGAAAAATGCTTTACTTTGCCGGGGAGCATAAATATTGGAATTTGGAGCGCTGGAAAAATGTCATGTGACCTGATGAGTCCAGACGGAGCCTATTTCAGAGCGATGGGCGTGTCAGGGTAAGAAGTGACGTGCATGAAGTGTTGCACCCATCATGCATAGTTATGATCTGGGGTTGCTGCAGCCGCTCAGGTCTAGGATCATCATAAAACGAAGAACATTGTGAAGAAGTATCACATCAATGGATTTTGTTTGTCCCCAGATGGCACGGCTCGATTCCAGGACTCTAAAATTGTGAAAGAGTGGTTCTGGGAGCATAAGGAATCATTTTCACACATGAATTGCCCACCAGATTGTGCATACTAAAGGCAGTCAAATGGAATGAAATCTAAAAATCTTTATTTTTATTTTAGGGGGCTGTGTATAAATATTACACTTAAAAATGAGTAAACATTAGCTGTATATATAGCTGGATATACCCCCCCCAACTGCATTGAAAAACAAGAATAAAAAAAAAAAAAAAAAATAAAAAAAAGAATAAACTGTAAGAATAATGCGTTCAACATATTGTACAACAGATTGTACAGTACTGTATAAAAACATATATTTCAGTTGATAATTAAAAAAAACAATGCAACTATAACCCAATTTTCCCTGTTTTTTTTTTTTTTCAATGTGTCCAATTACAGACTTACAGGAGTTACAGTATTACATACTGTACATATAAAAAAGAGCATTTTCAAAAACTGTGCACATCCCCAAAAATCACATAAATCATTTATCTACAACTGCACAAGTAATAAAAAAAAAAAAAAAACAGTAAGTAAGAAAGTGAGACCCATAAATATGCTTTCTCAGCATTAATTACACACACTTCCTTTAAGCTGTGGGAGTACATCAAACACATCCATAAAATACGTTCAGTCATGCGAGGCAGACATTCTTACCCACTCCTTACCTACAGTACAGCACACACACACACACACACACACACACACACACACACACACACACACACACACACACACACACACACACACACACACACACACAGACACCTCTCCTACACTCACAGCTTTAAATCCCAACTCTGCATTACGAGGTCTGAGAGCCCTGTCTTTCCTCCTCGCGACAAAATCGTCGTCCATCCATCATCCGTAAAAACAACTAATAACGAGCCAGTGAGCGTCTCAGTCAACACGTGCTATCGTGTTTCAATTGACCCGGGTTTTAACAGACCATAAAATTCTTGACCTGCCTGGCACACCCTCATCAATCATAAAGTGTATCTCGGGGAGATTATATTTGAAGGATCTATTGTCATAAAATGCAGCGGCGGGGACGTGTCTCTCCCTGCTCTGTAATTCCCCTTCCTCCGGGGAAAGTCATCACCAGCTCGGGATGAATGAACGGTGGTTCACCTAAAACCAGAGGCTTTCATCTTCGGAAGAGCCGGACTGCTGACGCTACTGCGACGAGCGGAGATGTTAGTCGTGTAATGAAAGCAGTTCCTCTGACAGAAAGAGAAAGAAAGAGACAGTGAGAGAGAGAGAGAGAGAGAGAGAGAGAGATCGAAAGGTGTGTGGATCTCTATTAAGAGATTTGCTCGAAAGCCCTCTGCATACTTAAATATCTAAGGTGATTATCTTCACATAAATCTCTCTGGTAAAAGCTCTCTGGTGGAGAATGAATGTCTTTTTCCTGCCATCGCCCCTCCATGCCATGTGATACCCTCTGTATTTACCCTACTGTAATATCCACACTAGCCTTTATTAATCATTCATCATCCTCAGACATGTAACTGGGTTATGCACAAAATGAAGGGAATCCAGCATTTACAGATGGACATTATTTCACTTTTTTAATGTTGAAAAAGGACACGACCTTATTTGTGATTGAAAAACATACTACATGAATTAATTGATGTAAAAAAAAAAATTATATATATATATATATATATATATATATATATATATATATATATATATATAATTCCCAACATTCCGAGAGCTCGTTCGTAAGTCGAATTTGTTCATAAGTCCAACAAACATTGTCTAGGTACTAGGATACTAACACACTTGGCTAAAAACAGTATAAAACTGACATGTTCCCTGATCTTGTCCTTGTTCTTTAGAATCGTGCTGATGGTTGATGTCTGCCACCGTTTCATTTTGCTCCATTCTCTCAGTTATTTTCACTTTTGCCTCCATCGTTATGGCTTGGCGCTTCCTAGCAGCATTAGCCTCATTGCGGCTTTAAGCTTTACTCTTTCTTGCTTCTGGACATCCTGGGATGCACGCTGCACGCACGTGACGATGTACGCACGTGACGATGTGATCTCACTTCCATGATTGAGCATGTTCGTATCTTTAAAAGTTCATACCTCGAATGTTCATATGTAGGGGACTTACAAACCATTTCTTCATCCTTAATCACTTAATATCTCAGGAAACCCTGGCAAGCCCAGACTCACTCTTGTCACTGCACTACCTGTGACTACTGCTGCTGCTGCACTGTATTCCCTGAAATGTTTATATGATCTCGTATTATTAAACGCTACGCTTTAAGATGAATAACTGAATAATAGGCTGAGACACAGTATTAAGTGGGTAGTCCATGTGGTGGCACAGATAAGACTGGATATATGCATAAAGTGCCGACTGAAGATGCTCGCAACCATAACCTTCTACAGTATATTCACACCATCCTCAACCCTGATTTCTTTTTCAGTCTCTTCAGCCGAAAGCGCTTGCTGGATATGGAACGTACTGTATCGAGTCGTCCCGCTGGGAGCTTTTCATTCTTATACTTTACTACTTGTGTGCAATTAATACAGTTTATGCGCACACGCTCATTTAGATGTACTGCGCTTTCAGGAGCACAAACTACTCCTCATTGCTCCTACCTTATTTTATTTTCTACCTCTTCTCAAAATACTCAAAGTAATGAAAATGATGTTTTTTTGCACTTACAGTATGTATTTGCACAATTTTTTATTTTTTATTTTTTAAATAAATAAGTTGCACACTCCAAGATTCCATTGGCTGCCTTTAGGTTTGATTACGATGCACAGTGTGGGCGTGAAATAATGTTTGAAAATGATTCCTCATTCTCCCAGAACAGCATTTTCACAATTTGAGTCCTGGAATACGCCTGTTCCACCAGAGAAGGAAAAACTCCATAGATGTGATGTGCTGGTGATTCAGTACATTCAGGTGGTCAGCTGACTTCATTTTATTGCCACCTAACGTTGCTGAGCTTAGACCAGAGGAACTGAAGCGACCCCAGACCATAACACTGTCTCCAGAGGCTTGTACAGTGGACACTATGCATGATGGGTGCATCGCTTCACGCGCTTCCCTTCTTACCCTGACACGCCCATCACTCTGGAACAGACGCGATCTGGACTCATCGGGTCACATGACCTTTTTCCATCGCTCCACAGTCCAATCCTTATGCTTTCTAGAAAATCGAAGTATTCTTTTTTTCTGATTATTCTCACGAGAAATCAGTATTCTTTTTTTTCAGTATTAAACACAGTCCTGATGTCTACCGGTTTTTATTTATTTATTTATTTATTTATTTATTTTTACCATGCATCTTTACTCAGCGTTTAAGAAACCTCCATTCATGACCAGATTTCTTTCACTAAGTTGAAGGTTCAGATAGTCCTTACAGGTTTATAATAATGTGTCAGACAGTTCTTAACCCAATTCCAATAATTTCAAGTCTTCTTACATTTTTTCGCTACTTGATGGAGACCAATAATTTGACCTGCATGAAATTTTGACTTTTTTTTTTTTTTTTGGCCAAGCGGTGCATATGAGGTGTAGAAAGCTTATAGAAATGGGTCAGCTTCACCATATCATCTTTGTTTATTAATGATGCATTTTCTTTCTTTTTTTGTTGTTGTTGTGCTTCATTTCTTTAAATTATACGGTTTAGCTTATATTAAGTGTAACCTGTTACTATAGAAACAACAATGTCCTACAACAAGCGCATCGATATACAGTACAGTAAACCTCTGGTTCGAATCCCAGCCAGCACTTCTGTCAGAGCTGCTGTTGAAGAAAACGAATCAACATCATTTTTTTTCACTGAAAAAGATTCTGAGGATTCTGCAAGGTTCTGATATAATGTTATAATAAATGCAGTAATAAAACCCACTGAGAGCTGCTGTACAATAAACACTTTCTCCTCTGGGGGGGGGGGGGGGGGGGGGTGACATGTCCCACCTGGGACATGCATCTCTTAGATGACCTGAGACTGCATTCCTCATGAATGCTTCATTCTCTCCTGCTTTGAAGTTTCTCTGTGCAAACCCCCCCCCCCCCCCGCCACACACACATATGCTGTAGTTAGTACTATACATCATATTCACTTTTTATTTTAGAAAAATGCTTACTACTCAAGACTCACATCAGACATATACTTCATCTCTGACTTCACACAGAGTGAAATGGAAAACGCAGTAAGAAATCGAAGGAGAGAGTAATATGCATGTGTGAGTGTGTGTTTGTGTGTATGTGCCGTGCATCCCAAGGGGCATCTGTAGTAACATTAGCAGTTCGTATTTCTGTGCATTTGGACTGTACACATGACATAAAGAATAGTAGTAGTAGTTTCAGAATCTGACTTATTTTCACATTACATTTTACGTAACCTGCAAAACAGACACACACACACACACACACACGCACGCGCACGCACACGCTGGTTTTACTATCCTTGTGAGGACCTTGCAGCTATTGAATGCTATATGCCTACAACTGACACTAACCTCAATAACCTAAAGGAAACCTTTTGCCTCTTTATTATTATTATTATTATTATTATTATTTTTATAAATAAAAAATGTAAAGTATGTAAAGCTAATAAAAATAAACTAAATGTCCCCACAAGGCAAAAACTCTCTCATCTGTCTCACCAGGATGTAAAACCATGGCCACACACACACACACACACACACACGCACGCACGCACGCACCATGCTTCTATCCACATGCTCGCTCAGATTAAAGAGCAGGAAAAAGCATGCAAGTGAAAAAGTGATTGAAGTGGATACATACTTTGATACTCACCGACATAGCGGATTCGGAAACCCTTCTTATTGGTGCCGTGGTCAGCTGACCAGCGCAGCAGGAGCTGATGGCCGGTGGTGGTGAGGTTGAAAGGGGTAACGATGTCTCCGCTCAGAGTGGCCAGGTTCTGACTGTGGATTGTAGGACCTTAAAACACACACGTGCACACACACACACACACACACACGCACACGCACACACACAAAGTGAAAGGCATGAAGAGAGAAACACACTGCAAATTTATGTAGAAGGGGAAAAAATACATTAAGGCGGGGCATTATAAATACTGTAGAAATCACTTTCCAGATTTTTGAATAATGAAGCAAACATGTACATCATTCTTAAATACGCTAATTTACAATATATCCTGGGCGATTCCCTCGAAAGAGGCCCCGAATATTCTGCAACGACTCTCGTTAGGGCGAAGCAATCTGAACGAACCAACATGCAATCTGCTCCTCAGAGCTCCACGGAGCTTTCAAGCAGGCTTGAGTCGGACTGATAAGGTAGGCGCCAGACAGCCATCACACCGTTTAACACCATACCCCTTTCCTCAGTCACTCACCTTCTCATCAGGATGTTGGTGTATAGTAATGAGCGGCGCGTCTTCATAATGTGAACCCATTGAGTCATCATTTCATTTAAGAGTGAATTTAGGATGAAAAATGATGTTCCTGACGTACCTTCAACGAGTGCTCTTCAGAGGATGGTGCGGAAACCGGAAACAAACGTACTGTATTCATTCATCCCTTCTCATGATAGAGAAACATGCAACGCGAAGCACCGCGTCGAAAGATGTCTGGCAGAAAACGGAGATCCCTGCCAGGATCGCATTATAATGCAACTGATTACATATAAATCGAAGGTACTGTGCGGAGTTTACTTTGTGGTTCAGATTGCGTCATCATAGCGAGAGTTCTTACAGAATATTCTGGGCCTCTTTCGAGTGAATCACCATGAACATTTAATAAGACTGTCTCATTTGAATGCATATATTTAGGTTAAAGTTTCATTAACAAAACTGTTTGTAAGTAGATCAACAATTAACAACCAAAGATTCATTGTGGTAGCTTTTGTTTAAAATATTCAATTAACCTGAACAAAATACAAAGGTGACGTTGAAATATGAGTTACCATGCCATCTAAATATACTGCACTGTAGATGAAATCCTAATTACTAAAAACTCTTTAAAAATTATCTTCCAAAGAAAGGGTTCGTGTTTTGAATATATTAAATAATAGAGCTGTTTTCAGACACACACACAGTAAAAAAAAAATAAAAAATGTTAGCATAAGAATTGTGCCAAGGTTTTTGAGATATTTGGACAATTGTAATAAAACAGCACAACATTAAATCAATTCTACTAAATAGAACTGCTATTGTTTTTTTTTGTGTGTTTTTTTTTTAAACATCCAACATACAACAATTTTTTTTTTAACACAGTACAGTGACGAGACTCCTAGCTGCAGTAAGACATTTGAATGGTGCAATTCTGTCTGAGGTGGAGTTCCTGGGAGGCCAGAGTGCAAACATTCTCCCATGACGGTATCCAAGCAATAGTGAAATGCTGGGACATGAAAGTGCATTAGTGTAGCGAGTTGTTGTGATGGAGTTGTTACTCTCGTTAATGTGTTCCGTCATTCTGCACTATCAAAAGTCCCGGTTTGACTTGAACACCCGTTGTAATTTCGCACTACAGGAGACACTGAGATCGCAGTTGGAGAGTGCAGCAAATGTGTAAACTAACTAGGTAGTTTTAAGATCTGGCACATTACTTCTGAAATTCTGTATCAACAGGGGTAAATAAATTGCAAACTGACTTAGGGTCAGATTTCCATTATTTAGTTTGTTTCACTCCATACCAAGACGTTATCTTAAAGAGCCAGGCTGCACAGATTCGCTTGTGTTCACAGATGCTCTATGTGAATCCTAAGGAAGTCGAAGACTACGTATGAGAATGCAGCGCCATTGGAGTTTAATCTGACTGGAGCGGGCGGCCACGATCAAATCACAAGCCAGGGCAACGAACTGGGTTACTTAACCTAAACTAACCCAGATTAACCCAAATAGTTGATTCATCACACAATTTGGAAGCTCGTTTAGCAGAGCCCGATGACTAGTCAGTCTACTCAATGCATGTTATCAGGATGCAACATTACAGCAATGTCCAAGACAGAGTTCCAAGCTGTCAGTGACCTTCCAGTTGAGTCATCACGCTCAATTCCAGCCTCGCCACGGTGTGAAAATGTGTCTCGGTCACTGACAGGCACCGGCAGCCGCTCAGACTGCAAAATGCCGATACAGGATTGGATGGTTTCAGGTTATCCGCAGTACTGAATGTGCTCTTTTGCAGAATTCACTATGCAACAAAGCAAAGATTTTATTGAGATATTTAAAGGTCAGCCATTAAAAAAAAAAAATTTTTTTTATGGCTAGCATTAACGTTGTTTCAGTCTACAGTAGCTGAGTCTTCAAAAAGGGAGATGATTCACACCAAACTGGTTTATGTACACTGTCAAGTTTCACCTACATCTGCTCTGCCCATGTGCAAATCAACCAGATGTCATCCTCCCCATGTGATCGGGTCACCAACAAAGCCCTGAAGTTTCAGACTTGGGACACCAGACTGTTCCAAGCAGACAGTTCTTATTTATGTTGTGGTTAAGACCCTGGACGTCTGACCAGAAGGGGACGAGTTCTAAGCCCAGAATGGTGATGAGACTCCCAGCTGCAGGGAAACATTTGAACGGGGCAAAAGTTTCAAAGAATGACGATTCTGGCAGAGGCGGCTGGGCCGTGCACGTTTGGGCCATTAAAGGAGTTCCTGGGAGGCCAGAGTGCAAACATTCTTCTTTGAAGGTATCCAAGCACTAGTGAAACACTAGGACGAGTTCAATAGTGGAGCAGGAGATTGTTTAGAGAAATAAAGGGAATCTTTACTCTGATATCTGTGTTCTGTTATAGTGCACAAACAAAAGTTCCAGTTCTCACCAACAAAGCCCTGAAGTTTCAGAGTCAGGACACCAGCATGGCCAAGCAGACTGCTCTGCCTGACCTTGGCTTTCTGGTCATTAGGTCATGAGTTCAAATCCCAGCACTTCCAAGCTGCCACTGCTGGCCTCTTGAGCGAGGCCCTTAACCCTCAGCAACTCAGTTGAGCGACAGCTCAATGTAAATTTTATCTCATTTATGCAACCGGAAACGGGCAGCTGCCAAATGCTTAAAATGTAAATGTAAAATATTGTGGCACTTTCAGGTCATCGCAAACCATTTGCGTTCCGGTGCTCAGAAGCCTCCTGCCTTCCTAGGACTGACCTTAGACAGGGAGAATTACACCCTCAGTCCCCTTGGAGACCGTGTCTGAGTGCCGCCTGTCCACCCTCCTCCTTAAACACGGATAAAATCCAACGTAGCCCCCGTGAGGAACCGCTTGTCATTCGGAAAAGGTTGTGACCTGACATTAAGGTGGCACAAAGGTTCTAAGTAAAGATGACTGCAATATTTACTTCCAATACCGCCTCACATTTCACTATGTGGCTGCTTAAAAGTCTCCGAATGCACAGAAGACCGTATCGACACGGTGATTTCTACTGCTCTCAGTGAACGTAAGTCCAGTATACGGTGTCTTAAAGGTCTTCAAATACAAAGGAAGTAATTGTTTTGTTTAATTTTAGAGCGGAATGTCTTACAGAAGGGTTCAGAGAGTAGTGCGTGTATGGTGGATTAGAGGTTAGCACCGTCGCCCTGCACCTCCAGGGTACGGGTTCCTCGCTTCCCGCCTCGAGGTCCGTGCTCCTCCTGGTACTCCGGTTTCCTTCCACAGTCCAAAGACATGCAGGTTAGGCTAACTGGCACTCCCAAACTGGCAATCCGTAGTGCGTGTGGGTGTACAGCACGTGTGCGAATGTTAACCCGAGGTCCTACCACGAACATGAACACGGGCAGGTCACCATCGGCCTCCACAGTCCCTAGTTAGACTACAGAGGATTCTAGATGGATGGATAGTCTGTGTATACAGTTTATACTGTACTGCATATACAGTATATTTCAACTCGTATACGTGTACGGTACATATTCTCCATCATGTTGAGAGAAAAAAAAAAAAAATTCAAAAATGAAGTTACATTTTGCCTAAAAAAACGTATTATAGATGGAGACTTTTGGACAAGCCTGCAGCGTCAACTGCACTAAACAGAAACCTTGGATAAAAACAGCAAATGGAAAATAATTAACTTAAATCTCAGCAGCATATGAATTCACGTCGCTGAAGTCTTTATCCTCTCCTGATAATACTCTCTCCGGTGAAGAAGCGTATTGCGCTCGCACTATCGACAGAAAGCCAACAGGTCTTTGGCGCTGCTGCTTGGCTGTTTGAGCTGTGGTTGTTCTCTTCGCACATGAACGTGTTATTCAAGCCTGGCTGGCGTCTTCATTTGCACTTAGTAAAATAAATAAATAAATAAATAAATAAATAAATAAATAAGTTGTATGGTTGTATTATTAGCAAAAAACAAACAAACAAACAAACAAAAAAAAAAAAACTGAAGCAAAAGAATTATTTGATAATCATCATCGCCGCAGGTGTAAGAGTTTGAAAATTACGGCGTACCATCAAAAACCTCGAGAATGTCGTATTCCTTCTCGGTCTGGAAAAACTCGAAGTGTAGCGTGATGTTGTAGCCTTTCTCCACGTTGATACTCCATGAACACATCTGCAGGTTGGGGTAGCTGTCTGGATAGCCTGGACTCAGTATCACTCCGGTCGAGTCGAAATGCACGTCATGAGCCGGGCATTGCACTGACGCAATAAGAAAAAAAGAGAGAGAAATCATATAAAATAAATATAAAAATCAAAAAGGTTTAAGCATTGCATGACTATTACTATAACATTGCGTATTGCCTATTAATAGCGCCTATTTTCATTTAATTCGTTTCTGGGGGCCAGGATTTACAGTGATTGCACATATCAAAGATGAGACAATATGTCAGACATGCGCACCCTTAGGCTGATGAGTCTCCACAGACCGTAATAACCTCCAAGGGAATTCAGTTATTAGATAACGGATTTGTATGTTCAGATTTATATGCTGTATAATACATGTCCATGAGTAACCGGGGTGCCTAATTACTCTCCTGAATAGCTGGACTCCGGCTCGATGATTGCCTGTTCGGACACCCCTAATTCAACTCATTAAATCATTTACAGGTTTATGGGTTTGCTCAAGCAGAGAAATCACCAATCTGTGCCGGTGTCCATCATTAAGTGGATTACATCATCAAGCGGATCATTGAAATCGCTGTACGTTGGGGAGGGAGTAGATAATATGGCGTTTTTCTTGGGGGGGGGGGGGTATGGTACCACTTTAAACAGCTCACCCTGGCAGGAGGGAGGGGGACCATCCATCTGGAGCCTCTCACCCAGCCGACATGTAAGGATCTCACTTCCCACCAGGGTGAACCCAGGGTGACAGCGATAACGGATAATATCACCTAAGAGCGAGAGAGAAGGAGTAAATGAGGGAGGGAGAGAGAGAGAGAGCATACAATGATTAAGCTACTGTTTAATTAAGAGGGACAGCTAACCTCCACAGCCCTAATGGAGATAGATGCCGTCGATATAAAGGTGAGGAATATTTATTAATTAATTTAAGGTTGAAAAACTCTTAATTGAGCCGTAAACCTGGATCGCGTCTGCCTGTTTGCTCATTTGTGAGCGGCCCGATAAAAAGTGGATCTCCTCGAGCGACACTTTCAAATCATCCACACGTTCTGATCTACAAACCTATCATATGTCAGCGACTAGAGAGCATAAGCAGGATGACAGACACTACTGTACGTGGGAGTGTGTTTTAGCGTGGGAGAGCACTCAAGGCAAGGCGGGAGACCATTTCACACAATGGGCGGAAAATGCCTGGTTACAGAACGTACAGTAGTTTTGCATCAGAGGCCAACATTTGCAATACGAGTTTGTTCCTACACAAGGACGCGAATGCGGAAGTATATATGCGTATTAGGTGAAGAATAAAACACACCAGGGTGTGCCGTTAGGTAAGGACTACTGAGCACTTAAATGGCGTAGAGAGAGAGAGAGAGAGAGAGAGAGAGAGAGAGAGAAAAAGACATTAAATTACACGGAAGGTTTTTTTTTCTTTTTAATTCCTTTGGCCAAGATCGATAAGTACAGTACGATGCAAAAGTGTTGAGCCTAAGGATATAATTAAAAAAATGTATTTTATGTTTATGTAATAACCTCAGCAGCAACCTCATTTCCCCTCTCGTCTGCCGAATGATCAGTTACACCCCTCTATGGTATCTTATTTATACTTTGTTATTTCTAACAATGACAATAAGGTTCCGAAAGGGGTTTGAATTTGCGGGCGTTGGATATACAGTAGATCCTTACACTATTGGTAAAACACTGTTGGTAAGGTTTAAACCTAAGCACAACCTGTTCCACCGACTCAGCCGTACACTAATCACCGGCCTGATCAGATCATCTGTCATCATCTGCACCTGTTGGACCTCGCTGGATCATGCCTAAAGTCAGATGTCTGTTAATGACTGAACGAATCATGGCTTAACAAACGCAATCATTCCTCTGAATCTGCTCAGGTATAGGGACTGGAGTAAAAAATGAGTCAAAATCATGGTTCAGGAAGCCTGGAAAACTTTCTCTTTGGAGGCAAAATACTGTATGAAGAAATGAGGGGTGGCTCAAGACTATGAGAAAAGATATTGGCAATTTTTTTTGTTTATTAATTTGAAAAGTTAAGTATAAAATAATCATACCAACCCCCCCCCCCAAAAAAAAAAATTGCATCTCCGTGTAATTCGAAACCACACATGTGCATAATTAAGTGATCCATAAATAATGATGAGTAATAATAATAATAATAATAATAATAATAATAATAATAATAATAATAATAATAATAATAATAATAATACAACTGCAAAACCTTTGCTAGCAATTGGCAGCTGAAGTTAAGTAATCCTATCTTCTGCATTATGATCGTTTATGATCGGTCTGACCTTTTATTGGTTATCTACAAGCGACCTGAAAGATGCTTGTGGGCTATGGTTATTCCATTCAACCAAACTATTTATCTATTTACTTAAATTCAAAATGTTAAATTCAAACTCCGAGGTTATAATCACAAAGCGGATTATATTCCCAGAACTGCCCCAAAAAAATCCAAAAGCCTGTCGTTCTGCCTACACTAGAGGGATTTCCCAACCATTACAGTTTCCAACTTATTAATTAACAACCCATCACACACTTTTTAAATATCTATAATTGCATTCAGTGTTATGGAAAACAATTCCGGTGTATAGCTGATATAGAACAAAGTGTATTTTCCTCACCGGTTTCCCTTTATTTTCTGTCTTCTGAAGATAATAGGACAAAAATATCCAACAGCTTGTCTTGTTACTAAGAAACCAGAAATGGTAAACGCCTCTATTCCTAAGACTTTCCCCAAAGTGGAAGATTATATACATACAAAGATACCTGTACTGTATAATGCTGCTTGCAAGGATGCTCTCCAATACCTTGATAATGGATCAGTATTGTAATGTATGTTGTAGCTTCGAGAGTAAGGTTATTTCATGCTTTATGCTTAAAATACTCAATTAAATAAACTAAATGATCAGCGGAGAAAGAATAGTCTGAAACATGTTCCTACTGAAAGCTGATTGCAAAAGTAATCTGTATTCAGAGTCGCTGGGTTGCTTCTGGCACATTTTGACATCATATGTCATCAAGGACACATCATAATCTAACAACCCTAGGGAGAAGAACAGGTCTTCCTATTATTATTATTATTATTATTATTATTGTTGTTGTTAGACATTTTGTTTGTCCCCTAATTAGCCTCATATTTATTGAAATAATCCTAAGCATCCTTGTTGCAAAGTTTCATTTATTAATCATTAATCTTAAGTAGCCTCTTTATCCTGGTCAAGTTTAGAAAGAAACCAGAGAATCTCAGTTTCCAGCCAGGGTCTGGATCTTCACCCAGTTCAGCTACATGACGCTATCTAGCTACCGTAGCTTAGTGCAGTCATTAAGCTAGTTGAACGCTCGGTGTGCTAGTCTGCGTCTGCCAGAGCACGACTTGATCAAAGTGCCTGCTGGCTTTCTGCGTGTGTGTTCTGTTATTGTAATCTGCTCTGCAATTTTGGCTAGCCCGCTAACATTAGCTGGCTAGTTCGCTACCATCAATTTGCCTTCAACAAGAGACTGTAAACCACAGACCAATTGTGTGCCGCACATTAGCCAGTTCTGGAAGGTGAGAGGATTGGCCGTGTCCCACGCAGCGCTCTGTTTCGGACGCGAGAGCAGCCGTGATGTAGAAATGTTTGGCTCCGCAACGTAGTACACGGACCTTACAAGAGCAAACTAGCCAGCTAAGCTTAGCCAGCCAAAGCTTGAATAACCGTGGTCCAAACAAACACATCAAATGCATGCTATTAGCCTATGACGCTATGACTACAAAACAAAGGACAGTAATGGAGGCCATTTTTTGAGGGATCCTCCCTCCATGTTCGGTGCTGGCTCGTAACGCTAGCAGCCAGATGGCACATCTTTACATCTTTTGTACCCGAGGACATGAGGTCAAGTTTTTTTTTTTTTTTTTTTTGTACTTCGAAATGTTTGCTGATGTTCTTTCTGTTAATCTATATTTGTCCCTGTTGGTCTTCTATCACATGTTTCTGCAAACTATTGTATTCTTGGTGACTTTTTGATGCTAGTTACAATGGTTTAGTTTCACTGTGTACTGAACTGTATACGGTTGAAATGGCAATAAAAGCCTACTTGACTTGACTAGATTTTACTGGATCTGTGCAAAACTTTGGGCTAATTAAGAGGGCGAGGAGTAGCTCACTGTTTAAGGCATTGGACTGCGGTTTGGAAGGTCCCAGGTTCAAATCCCATGATCACCAAGTTGTCCCTGTTGGGCCCTTAACTTCTCAGATGTATAATGAGATAAAAAAGTAAATCACTCTGGATAAGGGCGTCTGCCAAATGCTTAAATGTAAGAGCGGCGTTCAAGTCAAACTCTGCCTTTTGCTTGGATAACATCAAAAAAGGTTTTCTATCAGCTATGACCGGACTACCTGCATCTGAAACACTGGCCTCCCAGGAACTCCTTTAATGACCCAAACATGTGAAAATCACATGGTGCAAAATAATAATAATAATAATAATAATGCATTTTATTTATACGGTTGTCTAACCAGGACTGTACGGGGGATGTGGCAATAACTCCCAGCCAAGTTCCTGTAAGTGTTTTTGGGGGCAGTAGGAGGTCGTGTGTGATCAAATGGTGTGTGTGCGAAAACGGATGCAGTGGGCTGAGAGCCACCTCGGCCGGGATCGTCGTTCACGAACATACGGCCTTCTTTAAAACGTTTGCACCACTGAAATGTTTTACTGCGGCTAACAGTCTCATCACCAAGTACTGCGCTTGAAGTCTTCTGTAAAGGTCAATCGGTTTTATCACAGGTCCTGGTTTGACTTGAACGCCCCTCATAATTACATATTTATTACTGGATAACTACGACGGTCATTAACAATAATGGCTCATCGTAATATTAGATAGGAGTGCTAAAATCTAATGTATATTAATAGCTTGACAGTAGGCGGCATGGTGGTGTAGTGGTTAACACTGTCGCCTTGCACCCACCAGGGTGCGGGTTCGATTCCCGTCTCTGTGTGCATGGAGTTTGCATGTTCTCCCCATGCTTGGTGGGTTTCCTTCCACAGTCCAAAGAAATGCAGATTAGGCTAATTGGAATTGGCGTTCCCAAATTGTGATGGATTGGCACCCTGTCCAGGGTGTACAGTGCCCGAAGCTCATCATAATAGGGACAACAGAGGCTCCAGCCCTGCCGCAACCCTGAATACAGGATAAGGCGGTATAGACGATGAGTGAGTAAGCGTGACAGTGAAACTATTAGTGTTGAGCAATCCATTGAAAGGTCTTGCTAATATAACACACACACACACACACACACACACACACATTTAAATTCAGGTCGGTAGCTAATTTGTAATTGACATTTATTTTTCTGTGCGCTAAGTCTGTAATGTTCTACTTCATGCCTTGGTTCCTTCTATTACCAAAATAGAATCCCTTTCGCTCAAACCAAAAACGCATTAAACTCTGTTCTCTGTCCCTTTTTTTTTGTTTTTTTTGTAATTTGTACTTTGATTAGACAATGTGTGCTCAATCAACTTTGAGTTTCTCATCCAAACACATTTTAAGGAATAATGGCTGATTGAGTAGTCTGTATTTCACACTTGCTGCCTCAATCACGGCTGGTGAAAACGGAGAAAGCTGAAAACAGAAATACCGTTGCACTTGAAAAAACCAAACAAGAAACAAAACCCCAAAGAGATGATCTAACCCTAGAATGCCATCTTTTTACATTTGAAAGACAAGACGACTTAGTTCCGCTAGCACTTTTAATGTAAGCTAGCTTCGTCCTAGCGATTTGCACAATAAAATTAAATTTTCAAAACCTTCCTACCGTAGATTAAGTCTACAACAATGGCAGCAAAATATGATCTCACAGTCGCCTCGCACCTCTCAGGTCCGGGTTCGATTCCCGCCTCTGGGTTTTTGTGCATGGAGTTCTACCCCGTGCTTGGTAGGTTTCCTCTGGGTACTACTGGTTTCCTCCCGCAGTCCAAAGACATGCAGATTAGGCTAACTGGCGTTCCCAAATTGCCCGTAGTGCATTGCCGGACATGCATACTCCTACGAAGGTTTCTAAATCGCCAAAACCTATACACTTTTACTTTAAATGAGAGCTGTTTAGGGTTCAGGATGCAAAAATGACTTTAATGAGAATAAGAATGAAGAGACCATCCTACCGATCTCGAACTCCGTGTCCTCCATCAGCGCGTCCGCATTGGCCACTTCTGGAGGAGGCTGACACACTCGTAACTGGTAAGCTGTAGCCAAAGAAAAGCCGACATAAACCATTTTAGAGCAGCGGGACGCAACCTTAAAATGTCTCCAGATTTATTTCGGGCTTTAAACCGAGAAAGGAAGACCTGAAAAACAGCAGGAGCTGAAATTTAGAAGACTAAACAGTCATGTGGAAATCTAATCAACTTTGCACCATTGCTGCTGCTGTTTCCTAAGCTGGTCATTTGCATGAGAGTGTTTTGCAAAGTGAAGTGGAGGCCACGCTGAGCTGGCATTGAGGCACAGCTAATGACAGGGGCACCTGCAGAGGCGGCTAATGATGTGATTAAATATGGTGACACTGCAGTGTGCAGAAGGATGACTAGTATAATGCTAACTGTCTGCATCGCGGTCACTTGGGAGCAATGCGCGTCTATGAAGCGCTGCACTGGTTCTCATCTCCTAAGCTTAAAGCCGCGCCTGGACATGAATTAGCCAGAATCACGGAGGAGTTATAGTATGTGCTATTTCAGAGCGAATCACAACTTGGGTCCATGGACACCTAATGCATAAAGAAGACATAAAGAAGACATTTTTTTTTATTTTATTTTATTTTTTTTTACGATTTGTGACTTGTACAGAATATTCATGCCATTGCTATGACATCACAGTTCCTCGCACTATACAGATAATAGAATAATGGCATCACATCATTTTGTATGTTAATGTTTCTGATGTTAATAAACCTTGTTGCTGGCTATTGAAGCTGTAGCCATGGGAACAGCAATTTTTTTTTTTTTTTTTTGCTAAGATGAGAATCTATATGTCTGAGGACACGAGCAGATGAGAACAAAAAATCTAGAGGACACTTGTGTGTCACCGTGCCTAATAAAAAAACTCAACTTGAGACACCTAGGATTTCTACATTTACATATTCCAGGCAGAATACTTATAATAAATCCCCCAGGCTCCTGGATTATGGATAGGCCTGCATACAAGATCTAGTCTTATTGCTACATTTGATATCTATGTGGTTTTGATCGGCAGCGGCATTCCTCACAAGTCTCCACGGGCGCAGTCACAGTAGGAGATCTGAGCCCGAAAGTTGTATCAGCATCTATGAAGGGAAAGATGCTCGTATTCAGAGCCGGATTATGGAGCTGCTAAGGTCAATTTTCAGGGATCTGCCCTAGATTAGGTAAATCATCCGCATCTACGCGGCTTGGAGGCTCTTCTTTACAAGAAGATCCAGCAAAGTGTTTCTTTTTATCTTCTTCTTCTTCTTCTTCTTCTTCTTCTTCTTCTTCTTCAGATCACCACCTTTTAATAGCCCTTGAAATCAAACCAACCAACCAACCAACCATGGATAGAAAATGGGAAAATGTGGCCTGAAGACGGAAATTGTGTTTTTTTGTTGTTGTTTTTTTTTACTTTAATGTCACGCTTGTATCGAGGCTAGTGAATCACACCGAATTCCAGCTCGGGATCTCCGAAGGATAGGGCGAGATCATTACCGCTGCGCCACTCGGGGGCTAATCCCTACTAATTTAATGTACATCATTTACAAGATGTCTTTCAATATGAATTATTTCTTCATTTGCATATTAATAATCGTTTTTCATCCCTATTACTTATTATAAAGTATCACAATGTCCCTTTGATATCTGCCAGTGAAATGTATACACTTAATTCAACCATGAGATACCATATTAAGTCAATGTTTTACATCAAACTGTCAGGTAGACGCACTGGACTTCTCCTTTATCAAGATGGATTGCACAAGATGGATTGCAAATTGAGAATTGGCCACCTTTAAAAACACTGCTCAAGTCTGTAATAAGATCTGAGCTTCACAGTCCCTTGCAAAAGTATTCATACCCCTCGGACTTTTCCACACTTTGTCACGTTACAACCACAAAGGTAAATGTATTTTATTGGGATTTTTTTTGTAATAGACCAACACAAAGAGGCACAACACTGTGAAGTCGAAAGAAAATTAGAAATCACTTTCAATCTTTTAAAAAAAAAAAAATCTTGTACAAAGAAATATCTGAAAAGTGTAGCATGTATTTGTATTTATCTCAGCGCCCCTGAGTCTTTGAATACTTTGTAGAACCACGTTCCATTGCTAATACAACAAAGTCTTTTGGGGTGTGTGCCTACCAGGTTCGCACATAAAGAGAGTGAGATTTTTGC
The DNA here is from genome assembly GCA_013621035.1 of Clarias magur. NCBI lineage: Eukaryota > Metazoa > Chordata > Actinopteri > Siluriformes > Clariidae > Clarias > Clarias magur. Next base: position 3,757,502 of record QNUK01000012.1, read on the forward strand.
CCATTCATCTTTGCGAAATAACTCGTGCTCAGTCAGATTAGATGGAGAGCGTCTGTGAACAGCAATTTTCAAGTCTTGCTACAGAGTCTCAATTGGACTTAGGTCTGGACATTGACTGGGCCTTTCGAACATACTGTATGAATATACTCTGATCTAAACTATGGTGTTGTAGCTCTGGCTGTAACACAGTCTAGAAGCACATCATTAAGGGTCGTTGTCCTGCTGGAGGGAGAATTTCAGCCCCAGTCTAACGTCTCAGAATATAACAGGTATATAATAGGTTTTTCCATCCATCCATCCATCCATCCATCCATCATTTCCATCAGTTTTGGTTCCTTTTGGTTCCACAGCTTCCCATCAAGTCTGACCAGCTTACCTGTCCCTGCTGAACGGAAGCATTTCCACAACACGATGCCGCCGCCACCACCAACGCACACTGCTGATTTTCCACAACACATAGTGGTATGCATTTAGGCCAAAATGTTCAGTCTGACCCGAGCACCTTCTTTCTCATGTTTGCCGTGTTTCCCACATGGCTTGTCACTAACTGCTTCGTATGGCTTTCTTTCAACTATGGCTTTCTTCATGCCAGTCATGATGGCCAGATTTGCGCAGCGCATGACTAATAGTTGTCCCACCTGAGCTGTGGATCTCAGCAGCTCCTCCAAAGTTACCATGGGCCTCTTGGCGGCTTCTCTGATTAATGCTCTCCTCACCCGGCCTGTCAGGTTAGGGTTAGGACGTCCATGTCTTGGTAGGTTTACAGTGTTGCCGTATTCTTTCCATTTCCGGATAACTGATGAAACAGTGCTCCATGAGATGTTCAAATCTGCTTTATTTTTTATTTTTTATAACATAACCCTGCTTTAAGCTTCTCTCATGTGTTCCTTTGGGTTTCATGATGCTGTTTGTTCACTAATGTTGTATAACAAACATCTGAGTGCTTCACAGTACAGATGTATTTATACCGAGATTAAATTACACACAGGTGGACTCGATTTACTAATTAGGTGACTCTGAAGGCAGATTTTAGTTAGGGGTATCAGAGTAAAGGTGGGGGGTGAATACAAATGCAGGGTAGGCAAAATAAAAATAAAACATAAAATAAAAAAAAATAAAAAAAATTGAAAACCATTTATCCTTTTCCTTCCACTTCACAATGATGTGCGGCTTTGTGTTGGTCATAAAACATAACTTGCGTTTGTGGTTGTATTGTGACAAAATGTGCGGGTGTGAATACTTTTGCAAGGCACTGTAACGAGGTTACACAGTGCCAAATGGTCTCAGTCAAGATCTATGTGATCTATAGAGTGTCTCTAAGCAGGTTGTCGGGTGAGTTAATCTTGATCATATTTTTTTTTTAAAGTTTTGGTTCCCTCACCACAATCTGATAACTTAGTGAAAAAGTGCTATAAAAGATTTTCACCTGATGCCTCAAATCGCTGGATATAAAAGCTAAACTGATTATGCAGAAGCAAAAATATCCAGGTCAAATATCGATGCTGTAATCACAGATACTGTATTTTACAGTACATCTATAGCAGAGTCTACAGGATTAGCTGACATGAATAAAAAAAAAAAAATGCAAACATGTGTACAATATGGTTAAAGAGCATAGTTGCTGGCCTAAGGGATGATACTGCCATTTAAGCAAAAAACAATTCCCTTATCTCTGTTTCTCTTACAAGGTTCTGCACTTGTTAGTTAGGGTAGATGCTTGCCACAGGCAGAAGATCGATATGGAGGCATGTCGCAAGTCATAAACACAAGCAGACAACGATCTATACAGTGCCTACTCAGCTTTCTAATGTGTTTATGTCAATTTAATCAGTCTAGAAGCACTCCATGGCCAGTTCTGAGCTTATTGGCGTCTGCGCATATAGATGTTTGTGCATGGAATGATGGATACGAACAAGTGTGCACCTCTTCGGAAGACCAAACTGGTCATGCGGAGAAGTTATTTCCGGAAAGAAAAAAAAAGTCGATGCAAAGGAAGGTTCGCGGAGGCCCGGCTTTGAATCTCTCACCGTGATAGCTCAGGACGAAGAAGCCACTGCCGCTGAAGTCGCTGTGGAACTTGATGAGGATCTGGTTAGAGGTGCTGTATACTGACTCCAGAGCTGTGTTCCCACTGAACTGGCCGATCTGCGGTGAGCTTTGGTCTGGTCCGTCCCTGTAGGAGTCATGGAAAAAATATATAATCCATCAGTCAAATAAATCTGCATGAAAAACTAATTAATTAGGGTTACATTACAAACAGGCCGGCTGTACATCATTTCATTGTGCAATGCAATGCAAGTACAGTGGAACCTTGGATTACGAGCATAATTCCAAATTCCAAAAACATATTATATACCGCTGTGAAGTGCACGGTTTCCGATTAAAAATGTATTAAAGATCTTTGCTCGGTTTGCGGAACACTCGTAAACCACGTTACTCGCAATCCGAGGTTCCACTGTACTGTGAATCACACACGCACGCACACACGCACGCACGCACACACACATACACACTACCTGTCAAAACCTTGTTCACACCATCTAATTCAATTTTTTCCCCCTAATGGTTTATTTTCTATGTTCTAGAGATTTCCAAACTATGAAGCAACCTCAGATCATAACACTGCCTCCATGATCTGGGGTTGTTTCACAGTTCTGATATGCATGAATGGTGCATCACGTCATACACTCATATTCTTCCCCTGACACGCCCCTCACTCTGGAATAGGCACAATCTGGACTCACATGATATATACTTTTTCCATTGCTCCAAAGTCTAATCATTATGCTCCCCGGCAAACTGAAGCCTTTTTCTGGAGGAGGTTTTCTTATTGGAAAAAAAAAAAAAAAAAAAACTTCAATAACTCCAGCCAACCAACAACAACATACAATGATGACAAAGGTCAGAGGAGAATGACCAGACTGGTTCAAACTGCCGTAACTCCATCTATTTATCCAGGAACCTCTGTAGTCCAACTAGACGCCAAAGGTGATTAACATTGTATTTATTCCCATATTATGACTCTGGTAGGCTCCGGTCAACACTTACACGGGCATTCACACAACAGGCAATTTGGGAACGCCAATTAGCCTAATCTGCACGTCTTTGAACTGTGGGAGAAAACCCGGAGAACCCAGAGGAAACCCACCAACCACGGAGAGAACATACAAACTCCAATTCTACTGGCACCAATTCTAACTCCAATAAGCACTTATTACAACTGTGGCAAACAAGAAAGCATCCCTGGAAGCACAGCACATCGAACCTTAAGGTGGATGGCTACGGCAGCAGAAAACCATGTCCAGCTCGGCTCCTGTTAGATAAGAACACGAATCCGAGGCAGGCTCACCCAAACTGGACAGCTGAATAATGAATGATTTTTTAAATTTTTTTTAAACCTTCGACCGTCTCTACACTCGGCTTCTGAGTGTACATCCCTATATGTTTACATTATTCGATAAATATGGTGTACAAGGACGCACCGACGTGATCGATTATATAGATTATGCAAATGTGTCGACTTCTGTGGAGTGTGTCGATGCATTGCCATGTTTACTTTACTTTGGAATATGAGACTTCATTCCCAAACATCTGAACCTGATCGCCTGATGTATGGTCATTCTTTAAAGAAACGCCTAATAACATGGTGCGCGGTGTCGAAGTAAAATGACTTATCACAGCATGCACACACACACACACACACACACACACACACACACACACAGAAAAAAACAACAACCAAAAAAAAAAAAAATGCGGTTATTTCTGACCTCAAAAAGGAAGAGACAGCAGTCTGAGTGTGTGTTATAGAGAGTTTAGTCTGAGTGTCTGTGCCTGGGAGTCGCTACGCTCTTATCAGTTGGGTTTCAGAAAAGAACGCACCAGAAGATTCTCCAGCGCAGATGCTAATGGCTGGTCTGCCATCACCGCTTTCCCGCGCATTGGAAGGTTGTAAACAGTTTGCTTGTGCATGTACAGTAAAGTGAACCTTTTGGAAATCCATAGTTTTCTGCATTAATGTGTCATAAAATGTCGAGGAGTTGACTCTCCTCAAGTCATTCCATAGCATCTCCATTGGCTTGAGGTCTGAGCCGCTCCGAATGGCGGATTTTGTTCTGTTGTGGACTTGCTCTGGTGTTTTGGGTCATCATCCTGTTGCATCACCAACTTCTACAGAGTTTCGGCTGATGCCCAGACATTCGCACATTATCCCGAAGAATTTTTTGACACGCTTGGGAGTTCATCCTCCCCTCCAGCTGAAAGCTGGCCACGCCCTGATGCAGCAAACCATGATGTTTCCTCCACCGTACTTCACAGCTGGGATGATGTTTTTCATGATGATATATATATTTTTTTTTATATCAGATGTAGTGCTGTATGTTCTTCCCAAATAGTTCAATCTTACTTTCATCAAGCATTTTGCCAATACCGCAGTGGAGTGTTGATGAGCTCTTTTGTAAACTTCAGCCATGCAGCAATGTTCTTTGTGGTAAGCAGCAGGTTCGCTAACACCGGAGTCCAATTAGCATTTTTGAGGTCACTAGCACCATGAGGTTTTTATGGTTGTTCTCAATAAAGATCAGATATTATTTTTGTGTTATATTTGTCAATACTCTTGACTTTTATGACAAATTAATGCGGAAAACCACGAAATTCCAAAAGGTTCTCATATAGTTTTTCCTGCCACTGTATATTAAAATAAATGAATGCATGAGCCTTTCTGAGAGGAATGCAGTTAATAGGATTCATAGATTTATACGGTAAAATGTCACTGATTTTATGTTGTGTTTTTTTTTTTTTTTGGTTCTCATGAAGAGGCAAAGCTGTATGCAAGGTTTTTTTTTTTTTTTAGTTAATAAAAAGATTTTCCTATATAAATTCTGTCACTGTATGTATGTGCAGCCCACACGGCTGCAGGATTTATGAATTCTTGACACTTATTATTTATTTATGTTGCTAAAGAAATATTTTAATGGGAAAATGTTTAAATGTAAGGTTAAAAGATTAAACATCAAAGTTATGGTTATTATTTACCGGAACAATAATAAAAGGATTAATCATCCAACCAGAAAATTATCACTAGACTAACCGTGAAAAAGAATCGTTAGACTAATCGCCAAGGCATCCACACGCTGGAGGTTTTATTCAACGTAACGATCAGGAACGAGACAATTCGGGTCGATGCCAAAAATACACAGGATGTAAAAAATCAGCATCAGAGGCAAAAAAAAAAAAAAAAAAAAACAGGGTTAAAAATATTGAGCAAAGCAAATATTTAGCCTTCATACACACAGATGTTCATGCACATGTGCCGTATACCTGTATAATTATTACCCACAAAACGAAAGGAGTTTTGTAACTAAAGAAATTACAAAAACTGTCAAAAGTGCTCTGGATTGCTCAGTTGAGATACATCCTATATACCGTAGTAGTATACATACAGAACCAGTCTAGATGTCTAAACCGACCAAGCACAAAAAGAACATGCAAACACCATGCATACAGACCCCGAGATGGGAATCGAACCCGGACGTTGGCGGTGCAAGATGACAACGCTAACCACTGCGCCACCGTTCTGCCAATAGTAACTCAATAAGCACTTATAACAATAATCTCCTTTGGACGTTGATATTGAGATGCATCTGATACTGTATGGGCGGCGTGGCGGTGTAGTGGTTAGCATTGCCGCCTTGCACCTTCAGGGTCTGGGTTCGATTCCCGGCCAGGCCCGATTCCTGTCTCTGTGTGCATGGAGTTTGCATGTTCTCCCCGTGCTTGGTGGGTTTCCTCCGGGGTGCTCTGGTTTCCCCCCGCAGTCCAAAGACATGCAGGTTAGGCTAATTGGCGTTCCCAAATTGCCTGTAGTGTGTGAGTGTATGTGTGCCCTGCGATGGATTGGCACCCTATCCAGGGTGTACCCTGCCTTGTGCCGAAGCCTCCTGGGATAGGCTCCAGACCCCCCGCGAGCCATAATACAGGATAAGCGGTATAGACAATGAGTAAGTGAGTGTCACTGTATGCTCTGTAAAGCTTCATAACGGCTCTAATCTGAGGTGCTGTTTGTGACTTGGTGATTTCTGAGGCTGGTGACTCTAAATGAACTAAATGAACTGCAGCAGAGCCAAGATTTGGTCTTGCTTTCCAGGAAAAGTCTTAATGAGGGCCAGCTTCATCATGTGCTTGATGGGTTCGTCGAATCCTAATGCAGCTGATTTAATTATTATTTTTTAAACGTTATACATCTAATTGAAAAAATGTGTACGCCAAAGAAGCTACTTCTGAAGTTTATGCAACATGGGAGGACCGATCTCGCTTCACTAAAAAAGTTCCTAACCTCAGCCGTTTGGTAGAGATGATTTTATACGTGCTGCGAGTTATACTGTCTCACTTCAAACAATAATCATTTAAAAAGCACTTTAGTCATATTCTAGAAGCATATGACCTGTAAAAGATAATTGCTCAAAATTCAAGCCTTCCGTGCAAAATTAAAGATGAAAAAAAATCTGTAGTGTCCGTAACCATGTCAAATTTATGTTGCAATATCTTAATTTTCCATTTTAGAACAATCATGTGAATTTAGAATAAAACTGTACAGTAGTACCTAGTGCAAGTTGTTGCCATAGAAACTGTGCAGTAACAATATTTTAAACTGTGCAATCTTACCCTTGTGCAATTTGTTTGAAGGTGTCTATTGTATTGTTTATCATTTTCTTTGGAATTTATACACTGTACTGCACATTTTTTCCCTATGCTGCTGTAACATGTAAGACATTTCTCCACTACGAGACGAACAAAGGTATACAGTATCTAATCTTATAAACTTTTTCAGGTTTATGTCTTTTCATGTGGAATCTAAACCGGCCAAGTTTCATTCGAATGATCAATGAAAAATTTAAATAAAAAAAAAAAAAAAAAAAAAGTTACGGGCACTACAGTACACAAAAGGGCATGAGATTGTATTTAGCAAAAGTTTTTTTTATTTTATTATTAGTTAAAAATGGTGTTATATGATTCACATCTGGACGTAGTCGAGACATTTATACCACGTTCCGTCCGTACGCTATTGCACAATACTCTTTTATCTGGATCACGTTTATAAAATAATCAGTGGAAGCTCACGAAAAAAGGCTGTGTGTGCATGTGTGTTTCAGGTTGTGTCCTTTGTTCTGTAGATAATAAAAAAAAAAAAAAAAAATTAAAAAAAAGCTGAAATAAACAACAAGTACACAATCCAGCATGGGGTTTAAAAAAAAAAAAAAAAAAAACGGTGCCGTAGACTCCAGTCGCAGATGCATTATTTAAGGTGGTCGGTAGGTGCAGACGTCATTAATAAATAAAAGAAGCCTTCAGAATTCCTCAAAAAAAAAAAAAAAAAGAAAAAAAGAAAAAGAAAAAGTGTAATACTGTACTGCTACAGCGTAAAATGGACATTAATCCCTCGGCGTCATGCTGTGTTTTATTCAATACATTATTACACATCTCAAGAAATGGCAAGTCCTGTGCAAACGCATTACTCAAAAAGCACGGCTATATAAAACAGCAGGCTCCTTCAAACGGAGTTAATGAGTAAAACCCAACTCTTACTGCTTGCTCTATACTCTTTTATCATTCGCACACAGATGCATCATTTCCCGTAATCGACAGGCACAAATAATAACAGCCACCACGGCGAACTAGAAAATAGGTTCACATTAAAGTGTTCTTCTGCCCTCTAGAAGTGTTCGATTGTATTTTTAATTTTATTATTATTATTATTTTTGTTTTTCTCATTGCTGTTTAATGGCACTCGCAATAAAACCTTCGACTTTATATTTCTGAATCTAGTCCTCTTTCTGCATGACTAAATCAGCACACCAAATGAGTTTTTTGCGTTTTCTTCTTCTTCTTTTTCCTTTTCTTTTTTTTAAACCACAGAGAGACAAAATGGTAGCTATGGCAATAACTCAGAAGAAGATTTAATTGGCCAAGCTTCTCTTCCTAAAGGGTAAGAGGAGAGACAAAGCTCACAGGAAATGTAAATGAGATGGGGAAAATGCAAAGATTTTTAACCTTGTTTAATTATGCATCCACGTGTTTAAATGCAAAACGAAATAGGGGGACAGCAGTGCTTACACGCTTTATGCCTCGATGTCCTACTATAAAGAGAACGCAGAAAAACTATACTGCATAAGCTATAAAACGTTAGTGCACGGAACGTTTCCGGAGGGGCACTGCTGGTTGTTGTTCATTTGAATAAACTTGTACAAACGTGTGCATGGACGGTGTAAACATCTGCACGATGATGATGATGTTAGCTAATATCATTCTGCCTAGTAGACTCACTTTAAAAATGCAAAAAAAAAAAAAAAAACACACAGGAGTGTCGCTCAGGGGCTTTTAAAGAGCAACGCTGGATGAGCTTTAGACAATGTTTGCGTTTTTTCCGCTCACAAGGGATCGAGGGCTCCTTTAACCTGGAGCTCAATCGACTTTTAACCGCGTCATCAGTCAAACCTCTCAGCAGAGCTGTCCTACTTCTCTCAGGTGTGTGTTACTAGCTGAGAGACCAGCACTGGCAGCATGTCCTGATCTGATGTTGTTCACCAGCTCATAGTTACGAACCGATCTGGTAATCAAGCAATATTAATACGTTAACGGATGTGATTAATCTAGAACTTTTAACGAATGCCTGTTTTTTTTTTTTTTTTTTTTGCGAAAATTAATCATACGACTAAGTTTGACCCTAATGGCTTCCCATAACCGCAGCGACGGATAATAAGATGACTAAGGAAACATCACCAGGTCTGCTGAACTGCAAGTTTTTCCGTTATAAAAAAAAAACCTTCTAGATGGAAGTTTAGATAAAATCGAAGTCGTTTGCCCGAGCTACCTTCAAAGGAACCTATTTTTACAAGAATACATTAGACATAAAACATGGGCGTGGTTGCTCAGGCGGTTGATTTTCAGATCTAAGGATCGGGGTTCAAGCCCTGCCGTCGGTGGAATTTTAATTTGACATTTGTTAAATGTTCACGTTTGAAATGTTATAAAACGGCTTAACGTTTCCTCTAAACAATCTGTCCAGCATCGCTTTCTTCCAACACTTGACATTTATAATAAACCTGAATATTTTAAAATCACGATTAATCTGTGACTAGATGAATTTTTTTTTAATCGATTGAAAGCACTGATCAAGACATATTGACGAGATGCATACGACCTCCTTACCACACAGTGATGTAGTCATAGATGGGCTCCGTGCTGAGGACAGTGAAGTTGATGTAGATGCCGTTGCCAGGGGGAACCCGGACGCTCCACACGCAGTCCTGGAAGTTCGGGTACTCGGCTGGGTGGCCGGGCGAGAAGATGGTGCCGTTCATAGAAGTGATGTTTCCTCCACATAGTGCTTTAAGGGAGTACAAAGGATAGTTAATACATCAGTGTTAGAACTTTAGACCTAATTTACGACAAACACTCTATTTTAGCACCTTCGTTTCGAAAGATACACACGACAGAGGAAAGTCGCTTTTGCCATAAGCTTTCGTAACACATAAAGAAATGAAATGCTACTGAACTAATGATACTGTAAGAATCTACACCATAAGCTTATCTCTCGTTCCCCGAGCCTAGTGCCTATAACGGAAAAGCAACAAAATGCAGACTTAGCACTGGTTTTGAAAAAAAGAAACATCACATACTTTACAACTGAGAATATTTGGTTTTCTAAACCCTTATGTATATATAAGCGAGCCAAGTAACCTCGCTTATATAGGACAGTGAGAAAGATGAAATATGTCTACAGGGACACGCAAAGGTGTTTAAGGGTTGTTACACATAATGTGGAGATATATTTCATAGTAATAGTCTTTTTTAATTCAGTTAACTTTGGTTTGGAGTGTATTGAATTGAACTATACATAGAGAGAGAGAGAGAGAGAGAGAATACTCCAAAACTCAGTAATTTAAGCTATAATTAATTTTAACTTGGACCTACTGAACTTAAAAACGTAAAAAGCATATGATCGCCATTAAAGAGGCAATATATTTCTGTACATAATGAGAAAAGAATGAGCCTGATCTTTAAATAGTTATCCCTTCTAAGGGGTTATATAGAATTTATTTCAGTTTCTCTATAGTAGAATAATTACAATCTGATGACGTTTAACAGCAATTGTGTCTACTGCAGTGAAAAGTTATTTCATTTGAGTAATTTTCTTCTTCTTTTTGTTTTTTTTTGTTTGTTTAAAACAATTGCATTTAGACGAGTTATCCTGAATCGCCTTGAAGGGATCGAGCGATGCAATACCGCTCCCAGCACCGCTTCTGCAGAGCTCTAGTCCCGATAAGTGTCAACATGAACTGGTCACCTTCACAGCGTGGCACGGGGAAGTTCCAGTTGCGACTTGTGCCATGAAGGCAGGTGAGAGAGGTCTCTCCAATTAGGGAATAACCCGGCAGGCACTCGAATGACACCGTCATGCCGACGCTAAAGTCACTGCCAATCACAATGCCATTCCTGAAGGGTCTCGGGTCAGGACAGCTCTGAAGCTGGTAGGCTGAAGACCAGAAAACAACAACATAATGAGCCTACGAGATACTCCAGGCTGACTTGAGTGTAAAATATTCCGGCAGCATGCACGTGTTCGAAAGCACGCTTTCCTTCAAAAATAGAAATCAAATCCTAATCAAAATATTCACACTGCAAATGCTTTATACTTATACCTCAAAAGAAAACCGCAGATCATTTGAGACGCAATACTTGAGAAAATAAAGTAATGTTTGGGCGAGCATGTTAAACCCAATTACACCCAATAAACGACGGACATAAAACTGCATTAAATGTGAGTTCTCAATTACGCGGAGCGCAATGTGTATTTTCCAATAAGTATCTTAGGGTGATATTTGCTGACAGCATGTAGCATGGAATCTGACAACTGCACATATTGGTAATCAAACGTATGGATTTTTCTGTGGATATGTTGCATGTCCGAATTATTTGCTACCTCAAAATGCAAACCTGCGAAATCTTGAAATAACTCAGAGTAAACCAGAGTATAAAAACAGGGAACTTTCTCCGCATATACAGAACACACAGTACACGGCACAGTATATTGACGACCCGTTTCTGAATGTACTGTATATACACGTTCACTTTTCCTACTTAAGGTCACTACTGTTCGTACTTAAGACGCAGACACGTAGTTTAAAGGTTTAAATTAACAAAGCATGATGGCCAGTGCATCACGGTGATGCGAATATATTGAACGATTAGAAAACCCCACACGCACAAAGCACATGCTGTGGAAAAGGTCAGCCATATTAACAGAGAATGTTTCATGGAGCTAATTTCACTTTTTTTTCTTCCCCCCTTCGGTTTAATCTCTGATTACGTTGCTGTAATTTATTCCGACAGATACAACATGCTGAACTACTGTCAAAAAATGTAAACGTTGAATGTGAGAGTTAATGTAAAAAAAAGTCTTGTTTCACAGAATCCAGTAAAGATGAGCTCACCCTGGTAGGTGATGTGAAATCCAGGCTTGTTTTGTGAATAATCGCTATGGAAGAAGAAGCTCGTCTCATGCGTGGTGCTGAACAGAGGCTCGGGTACCTGAGGCCCGCTAAACCTGTCGATGACGGTACTGGTCTCCGCTGACCCGCTCCGGATCTCCAGATAGTCATGGATGGCCTCGGTGGAGAAGTTAAGAAACTGCAGGTGGATTCCTAATGGGATACATTACAAGCTAATAGCACAGCTGATCCTGCACAACAACAACAACAAAAAGTCAAAAAATCTGTCATTACCAGTGTCGGCGGACGTTTTTTACTTTTTAAAGTAACTAATTACATTACAAAATGACTGTCTTCAAAAGTGTAATCCGTTACATTACTGCGTTACTTTCTGATAAAGGTAACGAGTTCGAGTTCTTCTCCTCTGCAGAAAACGAAAACGCCTTTGTGCTTCCTCATGCATGTTGTTTTACTCAAGACCTTTATAATTATTCAACCATCATCACGCAGCGAAGTTTGGCCCATAATCTGTTACCTACTAATACCCCTAACTCACCTACGCGGTTTCACGGTTTCAGTTACTTTGTAACGCGTTACACCCAACACTGGTCATTACACCCTGGAGAAAGTCATACATTTCCTGTAATATCTACTGAAACTATGTAACTCGCTTTTGAACTTGGATACAAGCGAAGTTAAAACAGACTAAACATTGCCGTAGACATAACATTAGCTTATGTTACTACTTAACTGGCAACATTAGTGCAGCACTGTGTTTACAAACCTAACAACCTTAGCTAAATGTTCCTGTATAAAGAATTGTCTTAAGCATATGAAATAATTTTAGGGGTAAAACATTATTTGCCGGTTCTGTATCCACACCAGGCTGAATATACAGTGGACATGCTTCGGTTCTACGATATATTTTATGTGTTTGTCATTTAGCCATACCAAAGCCAATGGGCAAGGTGACGGTCCAGGTGCAGTCAAGGCCACTAGGGTAATTTCCAGGATATCCAGGACTCAGGATAACACCGCTCATTTCAGTCAGGGATCCTCCACATTGAGCTGAATGCAGAATCATTTAACCAACACTCATCAAGTCATCAATATCATGCTGTGTTATAATGGCATTGGTTAATTTTTAATTTCTAGTGCACATGAATTGTCTTGTTTAATGGTTGTCTCACGCTTGTTAGGCTTAAAACAAGCAGTTTTTTTCCCCTAATGGTATTGATAAAGGAAAAGTTCTTGTTTTTTTTCAGGAATGAAAGGAAATACATTCTGCTCCTTTTTTTTACCACTGGAAACATGATTTACCCAGTTCTGGAGCGGGAGTAACCCATTCGACATTTTAGTGCTTTTACCCAAGAAATGTGCGACATGGAATCAAGGACGAACATAACCCGGCCCAGCCCATGCAGTTTCCCATCACATAAACCTACCCGTTAAATGTGCCAATGCATTGATGAAAATACAGAGGCATGTGTGTGTGTGAACTGCCAGACCATAATAAACTACAAGGCATGGTGCACACTAGGCAGAGGTAACATTACTGTGCCATATGTAGGGAGGACACTAGATGAATGGGAATCGATCTGAGATTTTACGGTTTTTGGGAGGGCGGATTTTCCCCCACGATTTATTCCCTAATTTAGTTGTGTCCAATTCCTCCCCGCCACTAGGGGGCTCCCACATTAAGACTACCACAACCATTCAGTCGAGAGGGCCGAAGACTAAGGCTTTTCCTCCAAACGGTACAGTACAAAGTCTCTAAAACCAAGTAAGAAATGTTTCGTGGACATGAATAAGCCTGACCCCGAGCAGAACGTGAACTGCTGTCATTGGGAACGTGTGATGCCCATGTTATAAAGAGAAAGGTTCCATGAAGCAATGATCTGAGAGTGAAAACACTGATACAAACAGTGTATATTGGATTTAGTTTAGAGGTATATAACCTAAATTTCTGATGGCTCGACCAATGGCGAGTGGCGAAATCTGACCACAAGGTTCAGAATCTTGTTCTCCAAGCTACTGAATTTTTGAGCTCCATAACTATGAGATTTAGATTGATTCTCTCTTTATTTTTGTACTCTATTCAAAAAGCATTTACAGAATATTATCTACAAGATATTGAAGATTACGTATGGTATGTGCCACGAATCCCTCTCTAACCCCTGATCAAGAACTACTTAAGGTGTGGAACAGGGGACTGTACACCCTACATAGTGCACTAGCTTTCTATTTAATATTGTTTCAAATTCAACCCCAGAAACCTTAAAGTTACCTGATATTGCAAAGTGGAAAAGTCGAAATATGTAGTAAGTGACTTTAATAGAAGTAAATCAATCAATCAACAACCTAAATCACAACCTCTTTGGTTTATTCTCGTCACCTTTTGGCTACATACAGTAATACCAGTAAGAATTTAAAACAACTTTCAACCCCTGCTAATTACACTAACTGTTGGTCGTTAGCTGTCGGTCGCCAGCTCTGGCAGGCGCGTCAGGTGAGCAAGGGTATGTGTTGGCGAAGTAGATGGTTAAAAAAAAAAAAAAGGAATGGACACTTTGACAGCTTCAGTTGGCTCATGGGCAAGGGTGACCAAATTCCACATGGCTACTTAAGCACAGTATGACTCGCTTAGTGGTGGAAATATGAACAACCAGGAAGATGCAGGTTCATTTGTACAGGGTGTATAATAAGACTAATGCCTAATTGAAGGTGATTCAGCACCACTGGACAAACACCCCTGACATCATTTCAGAAAGACCAGTTTGGCCTCAAATAAAACAACACATTTATCACAGTGATGTATCAGTTGCCTCTTGTTCTGACATAAACCTCATTTTCTTCACACCTCTTTTATTCGTAATGTTAAATAGAAGAGAACCTGCAGTAAAACTGCCCGCAAGATGAAACAAACAAGAAAAAAAAAAGCACAGCCTGATTGAATTCTAATCCCAATTACTTTCTTTTTTTCTCTTTTTTTTCTAAATAAGCACCTGGGAGAACCAACTATCGGCATGGTCTGGTATGTGACAGTGAAGGATTTATCCAATAGGAAAGCAGTGAAATGTTTAAGGAATGATTAAATGGCGTTTCCTACTTAAATAAAGGGTGCACCAGAGCTTAAAAGTTCCATCTGATAAGGCTAACCGCAGCACAAGACGAGTTAGTGGAAGTGTGTGTGCACTGCTCAGTAATGAAAGAATGCCTTGAAAGCAGGAGAAGCAACAGCGAATCAGAGAGGGTTAAGGATGAAATGCACGGAAACATTGCTGAGAAATGTGATTTTAAGTTTTCCCTGAACAGTAACCAACCAAAGCGCCTTGATCGGTAAGAAATGTTTCATGGACATAAACCTGATCCTGAGCGTCATTGGGAACTTGTGATGTCCATATAGAAAGACCTAGAAACTAAGAAATGTTTCATGCAGAAATGATCTGACTGTGAAAACTGATTCAAACGGTGTAATAGCGTTGATCCAACTGATCATATATACAGTATGGCGCAGTGGTAAAGCGCTCGACTCATCACCCGGAGATCGCGAGTTCGATTCCCGGGTGATGCTGTAACCTCTCGCAGCCGGAGGTCTAGAGAGAGCTGATAGGGTGGCCGAGCTCTCTCAGAGGGGAGGGGTGAGAGGTACTTAGTGCTCCTACATTAATCACGGCTCTACAGCCAATCAGGGTCGGGGGCGCGGGAGAAATGAGTCCGCCTTACCAGTTTCAATGAATCAGTCCGGCAGCACGATGATAGAAAATGGCTGTCCTGATGGTGAATAATCCTAATTTCTGAAAATCCTCACTAAACAGAGTTCACAGTCCAATACAATGGAAAACAGCTCTGAGACAAAAATGGCGTCCGGGATTCCCCTCGCTATTTAAAGGCACAGAGACGACACTGTTTCGGTTCTACAAGATTCATTTTCTTTGTCGTGATTACAGTTTTTGGCCACGTGATGGCAGTGTGGGGAAAAGGGACAAAGATTTAGTCAAGCGCATTGATATGCTTTACATTGTACAGTATATTCGTGTTTACGTCGCCGTGTCTGACTTAAGAACGAATCGGATTTACGAACGTGATCCCGCAACAGGACTCGTTCATAAGTCGGTATCTGTAAGGCATTAGTGATAAATTAACAAGATTTCCTTGCATGTTTACTGATGGTCTGTGGCTGTCCATGGTACTTGGTACTGAGAGTGGCTGGTGCACAATCTCTTCTTCAAATTCTCTAGTTAATTTTAGACCTTTGGCTTATAAGGCTACCCCTGATTTCTAATACACGTACTTGGTATGCTAAACCGTGTCCCTGCTTTGAGTGTTTCAAATAAACAATGAAAGACATCCTCCATTTGGTGTCTTGCTCAGAAGCAGACAGAACACAACAATGCCTACGCTCGTGCTTGCATGCCGTTTTGTTCTGGGACCCTTACAATGCACAAATCCAATGAAGTGAATGAGATCAATCTAATCATTTTATATCATCACGTTGCAAATCAGTGAGTAAAGCTGTCATGACATCAGCTCAGTTCCCCCGCATAATCAAACTGCTGCAGCTATCACTGATCATTTATTCATTCTTGGTTCTCACTCCATAAATGTTTATTCTAGTCTCTCTCTCTCTCTCAAAAAAAAAAAAAAAATGCCACCATTTCTCCCACCATCTGCTTATCAAGCAGCCATTTCCACTTTCGATTGTTCTAATTAATGTTGATATGCATAATTTTGTTGCCTTGAAATCTAAGGCTGAATTTCATTCCGCTGACAGGTTATCGTCTCCGCCATCTCCGTATATATGAGGTTCACTCCTGTTTTTTTTTTTCCTCCTGAAAACGTGAGGCAAAAATCCATAACAACAATCAAAATAAATGATATTCAGTGTTTTCGGGATTTAGCTTCTCTTGGCCTCCTCTTGAACATAAACCTGCACCGAGAGAAAGACAATGAGAGGATCACCTCTCACATGGTGCGCTCGGTCAATTTAACACATCCGAGTGTAGTATTAACTTCATTATTTATATCAACGAAACCCATTCTCTATAACCCAGCCAGCCATTTAGGAATAAATTTGTCTTATTTGGTGTTATTGCTTTTATTCATATTCATTCGGGCTCAGGGATGTGTTGCGCCTTATCTGAGCAGAACAGAAAGCACTCGGAAATTAGTGTAAAAAAAAAGTCATATTGTGGGTTTTAGGAGCGCTTTCATTAAAGATGTGAGTAAGCAGCTGGACGATTAATTATTCAGCCTTCCATTTCAGATTTTCAGCTTGGCCAGGGGTGAAACCAGTAGGAATCATGAAGCTTTGAGCTGGAGCATCTTTTTAGAAGGGTTAGAGAAAGTCACAGAAATGTACTTTGTTAAGGAACTTAAAATGAGCCTTCAGAAATAACTCAGGGGAGGGGGGGGGGAGGATAAAGGGTTGCTATGGTTACAGTAAGACTCTTTTAGTCACAATTAGCTTCCTATAGCCGTGTGTGAGAATAGGCCAACACCGAAAAGATTCAGAGTTGGTACGTAGTACTAGAAAAGAAAGGGGAGAGCAGCTGCCAGTCAGGGGCGTCTGTGAGCTCACATAAGCGGAGGGTGCGGATAGCGCTGTCCTCCGAGTGTGTTACGCCGCCCCCAACGGTGCGCGAGCTAGCAGTTCGAAAAGATGCGGTCGGCTGGCGTCACGTGGTTCGGAGGAAACATGTTATAGTCTTTGGCCCTCTCGACTGAGTGTGGTAGTTGTAGCCTTAATGTGGGAGCGCCCCCTAGTGATGGGGAGGAATTGGACATGACTAAATTAGGGAGTAAATCAGGGGAACCCCCCCCCCCAAAAAAAAACACACACACACACATCTGATAATGGTATGTCATCTTCAGCAACACATTGCTTCCAAATCTTCCGAACTGCCTCTGAACTGTCCGTGTTGTGTTTCGATTTTTTCGTTACTGCTCAAGGTAACATGAGGCGACCTTCCGCCAATGTGCCATTGACTCATCTCAACGTCTTGTTCATAGATGAGGTTCATAACCTGAGGCTGAATCTCTCTCTGACCGCTGATCAAGGCGACAATGTATTCTACACACTAGCTTTTAATTTCCTTTAATGCTATTTGTGCTTCAACGCTGATAAGTGCAAACATAAAGAAAACCTTTTTGAGATTAACATGAATGTCCATAACCTACATGGTTTTATTCTCCTTACCTTTTGGCTACATAATGCTGACAAGTATTTAAAACTACAGTACTTTGACCCTTGTCTATAACATATAGTACTTTATAGCATAGCACGCTTTTTTTTTTTTTTTTTTTTTTACTTTAAAATACATAAAGAAATCGATTGGGTTGATTTTAAAGATGCGTCCTTACCGATGTTTTAAACATTTAAGCCATTTGGCAGACACCCTTATAGCGACTTACATTTTGTACGCAGTTGAGGGTTGAGCACCTTGCTCAAGAGCCTAACACTAGCAACTTGGTGGATGTCTTTGAACCGGGGACCTTCTGATCAGAAGTCCAACGCCATAACCACTGAACTACCCCAGACCCACAGACATATTTTATATCACCAACAATACAAGTGTATGGGCGTGTGAGATTTTACATTTTTAACAAGATTGTTGACTTTATACTTAGACTCCAATAAGTGAGCAAATATCCTATAGTGTTTCGATCTGGTGAATTATCATACCAAGACAGAGTGGCACAGGGTAATTCCATCTCCTCACCGGTCCTGGCATACAGGTGATGTGAGCATTGCCCTGGATGAAAACAACCGAAGCTACTATAAATACAATTCTATAAATTGTCATATGCATGCATGTTATTATATATAATACAGAAATTACACTGGAATTATGAACCGTATCCTTGAAGAAACGTGCCGGCTCACCTGTAAAGAATATCCCTGTTCACACTGGAACATAACCACGTCTCCCACCATGTAGCGGTCTCCCAGCTTGATGCCGTAAGTAGGAGTCTGAGGTTCTGGACAGGAATCGAGACCGATTGCTGCGGACACATAATCACATGATTTGAAATGAAAGAACATCTCGGTCAATGAAATCTTGGAGTGTCCAAATTATTTCGAGTGCATTTGGAGAAGAGGTAGAGATTATGTTGAGAACGTATCTAAATTTATTTGCTGTAAAATAAGGTAGGAGCGATGAGGAGTAATTTGTGCTCATTAGAGCGCCATGCATCTAAATGAGTGTGAGTGTGTGTGTGTGTGCATAAACTGTATTAATTCCACATAAGTAGTAAAGTACAAGAATTAAAAGCTCCCAGCGGGGTGAATCTATACGGTACAGTATGTCACATATTTACTGTAGCAAAAGCTTTTGGCTGAAGAGATCCAAAAGAAAAAAGAAATCAGGATTGAGGATGGTGTGAATATAGAAGGTTATGGTTGGGAGCATCTTCACCGGCACTTTATGTATCTACAGTCTTATCTGTGCCGCCACATGGACTAAGCACATAATACTGTATCTCAGCCTGTTATTCAGTTATCAGTCAGTGTTATGATCTGAGGTTTGTTTCAGTCGCTCAGGTCCAGGTTCCTCTGGAACATCATGTGGTAATAAAATAAAGCCAGCTGACGACCTGAATGTACTGAATGACCAGGTTATCACATCGAAGGAGTTTGTGTGAAAGTGTGAAAGAGCTGTGCTGGGAGCATGAGGAATCTTTCTCAAACATGAACTGGCGACCACGTTGTGTGTGCTATAATCAAATATCAAATATTTGAATGAAATATTAGTGTCAGCTTTTTTTTTTTTTTTTTTTTTGGCCAGGCAGTGTAATTAAAATTGAATGAAATAATGTTGTCACCAATGCATCATGGCTAACGAATAGTGAAAGAAGAAAGGGAGCTGTGATTTCTCCCCTCACGTGCCACAGGTGTTGAATTGCAGTCTAGTCTGCGCCACAGTGTAGTTTTTTAATAAGTGATGAGTGGATGGATCTCAGTGGTGGGTATAAAGCTGCCCTCTGGTTGTACCTGTGTATTCCAGATGGAAGCCTGCTGCTGAAACACTGATGTCAGATACAAAGTTCAGATAAAGGTTGTTGGACGTGCTGTTCAGTAGCTGAGGAATTGTTGTCCCTGAAAAGAGACAATATGTCCTATTTGCTTTAATGAGCATTATGTAACGAGACATTAAATATTAGACAATTAGAACAACCACACACCCAAGGAAACACACAAACAAACACATTTGCCTTATTAGTTATTGCTATGTCGCACCTAAATGAAACTCTGACATTAACCTCTGCAACCAGAAGTAAATAATTTGCATCTTTTATATGTTAAAACGTTTAGCTCCGTAAAGAAAAACAGACCATTTTCGAATGGGGACCAGCTAAATGACCCATATATAGATTAACATTATTCGACCAAAAGCACCACACAACCTAACCCACTCAAAGTCACGCACCCACGCTAACCTACCCAAACATTCATTCATCCACCCTAACCCACCCAAACACTCATTCACCCACCCTAACCCACCCAAGCACTCATTCACCCACCCTAACCCACCCAAGCACTCATTCACCCACCCTAACCCACCCAAACACTCATTCACCCACCCTAACCCACCCAAGCACTCATTCACCCACCCTAACCCAACCAAACACTCATTCACCCACCCTAACTCACCCAAGCACTCATTCACCGACCCTAACCCACCCAAACATTCATTCACCCACCCTAACTCACCCAAACACTCATTCACCCACCCAAGCACTCATTCACCCACTCTAACTCACCCAAGCACTCATTCACCCACCCTAACCCACCCAAACACTCATTCACCCACCCTAACCCACCCAAGCACTCATTCACCCACCCTAACCCAACCAAACACTCATTCACCCACCCTAACTCACCCAAGCACTCATTCACCGACCCTAACCCACCCAAACATTCATTCACCCACCCTAACTCACCCAAACACTCATTCACCCATTCATTCACCCACCCTAACCCACCCAAACACTCATTCACCCACCCTAACCCACCCAAACACTCATTCACCCACCCTAACCCACCCAACACTCATTCACCCACCCTAACCCACCCAAACACTCATTCACCCACCTAACCCACCCAAGCACTCATTCACCCACCCTAACCCACCCAACACTCATTCACCCACCTTAACCCACCCAAGCACTCATTCACCCACCCTAACCCACCCAAGCACTCATTCACCCACCCTAACCCACTCAAACATTCATTCACCCACCCTAACCCACCCAAACACTCATTCACCCACCCTAACCCACCCAAACACTCATTCACCCACCCTAACCCACCCAAACACTCATTCACCAACCCTAACCCACCCAAGCACTCATTCACCCACCCTAACCCACCCAAACATTCATTCACCCACCCTAACCCACCCAAACACTCATTCACCCACCCTAACCCACCCAAACACTCATTCACCCACCCTAACCCACCCAAGCACTCATTCACCCACCCTAACCCACCCAAGCACTCATTCACCGACCCTAACCCACCCAAACACTCATTCACCCACCCTAACCCACCCAAGCACTCATTCACCCACCCTAACCCACCCAAACATTCATTCACCCACCCTAACCCACCCAAACATTCATTCACCCACCCTAACCCACCCAAACACTCATTCACCAACCCTAACCCACCCAAGCACTCATTCACCCACCCTAACCCACCCAAACACTCATTCACCCACCCTAACCCACCCAAGCACTCATTCACCCACTCAAACTCACCCTTCCATCAAACTCTTTACAACACATCCATAACCTCACTCACTCCCATCATACAACCATAAAATGAATCATACAACTGATATGGTCGCTCATGGGATTCTTTTTTTAATTGATTTTTTTTTGTTGTGGTTACTTATAGTCCCTGAAATTCATCAGAAAGAAAACAATCACAGCAAAATCCTAAAAAAAAAAAAAAAAAAAAAGAATTACATTTCAAAAAGAAAAATAAATAAATAAATGAATAAATTGCCTTTAAAAGGTTATCAACTGAGACTGGCAATCGCTATATGTGTGATTTGGACAGAGATGACCTAGAAAATTACTGCTTGCGCAGGGAAATGGAAAGGACTGGGTCTATGTGTCCCGAAACAGAAATGAAATATTCAGCCCTAAAAACTCAAACTGTAATTTAACTGCATCTGATTGAAATCAGGTATTATGGGTAAACATGGCTTTGGTGATTTTCGCTCACGGTTGCAGACAGTTTCTTTTTCCTGAGTGCCGTTTTCATAAAAATGTAGCTCAGTTCATGGCTGCTCTTGTTAGCATATCTCAGTAATCTTATTGGTACCATAATGTCATGCAGTGGATACAGATTATATTTCCAGGAAAAAAAAAAAAACATTTCACAGAATGACTGTAAGTGAATCAGTAAGCCACACAACTCAGGGACATTGGAGTGTATTCTAGGGACTCACCCACTCACTCGCTTATTGTCTATACCGCTTTATCCTGCATACAGGGTCGCGGGGGGGTCTGGATCCGACCCCAGCAGACGAGGCGGTGTACACCCATCCATCGCAGAGCACACACACATTAACACTCATTCACACACGACGGGTAATTTAGAAATGCAAATTAGCCTAATCTGCATGTCACCAAGCACGGTGTACAGTACAACATGCACAAAGACCCTGAGGCGGGAATCGAACCCTGACCCCGAAGGTGCAAGGCGACAGCGCTAAACACTACGGTATTCCACCTTTTACCAGGGACCCACTTTTTAAAAAAAATGACAAACCTTCTCAACCCAGTTTACAATAGGCATTACTTACAGTATAAATCATAAAAAAAAAAAAAAAAAAGTTTATATTGTCACAAATGAATGTTACGATCATTTTTATTGCCTTTTAAACATAACTTTACTACCTTGAATTGTAAAACAGCCATTTCGTAGCTAGGCTGATAATAAATCACAACTTTATATGCATGTGTTGTTGAAAACACAATAAAACTACACTTTATAAATGATACCGAATAAACGCATTTATAGCTGGAGTTCCCAGACGATCTTATTGTATTTATTTCCTTATGAACAAGGTAGGCTAGGCCTAGGATCATCATATCTTTTATTTTATTTTTACTTTTAATGCTTACGAGTATGACGCAGCCTGCATGTTTAAGTGCTGTCGAACAGGAAAACAGTCTTTTCATTAACCACATCACAACAACATCTATTCCACATCAAATCTCATGAGGCATACTGTATTATATGCTGTCTGGCTAAGGGGAAAGGTGGCCCAGCCTGCTGTGTTTGTATGCCCTTCCAGTCTGGGGTACAAGGTGGATAGTTTCAGTGTTCCATCTATTTATGTGCTTTATCTTCATTTTTTTTTTTTGTTTTTTTTTGTAAGAACAGAAAATCCCACTTCACAGCAATACGTGGTTGTGAAAGCCAAGAGATGACGAGCCATACTAAGGACAGGATAGTCAGATGCATGGCTTATCCAGAGTGAAGACAACGCCATGCATTCACGCCTTCTTTGCAGCACGTGATTGCTGCTCGGCTGCAACAGCTCTGTTAGTCCCGACTCGTTAGCAGTGACCGCGGGCTTTCAAAGTCGTGAGGGGGTTCGAATCCACCTTTTGTCATTCAAAATCTCTTGGTTGGAAAACAGCGACCAAAATGACCAAGGAGTGCAACAAAATGTCCCACATCATGTGCTGCAAGTCAATGGGAAACAGGTGGAGTCTTGGGTTCGGCCTTCGGAGTCGTTCAAACGGCAGCTTCAATGACTTCCGAAAGTCTACAACACTGCAGCTCATCAAAAAGCTGACTGTTGAGCGCAGTGCCGCAAATAATCTCGTGGAGTTCGAGAGGTGTACCTTTGTAAGACACTGGGAAACATGAAGCGTCTTGGGTTTGGCTTTCAGGGTCGGGCAAGTAACGTTTTTTTTTTTTTTTTTTCAGTAAATTTTGAAAAGATTGAGATCATCAGTCTCAATCAAGATTGAGAAGACAATCATCAGTGAACAACTCCGCAAATGGGGGAGTTCTCCTCAAGGAGGAACACATGAATTTCATTTCAGAACTTTGGACAGCCAAGACACTTATTGATGAAACAATGATCCTTCGTCCACATGACCAGCCTGAAGTGACCTAATTCAGATTTTTTTTTACCCCAACCTGAATCACGGTCCTAGATCGGAACACATATCTGATAATATGGTCAAGCGACCGGAATGAGAACGGTCAGATAGGAATTCGTGTGGCGTTCAGTCTCTGAGCATGCCCCACGCACTTGATGACGTCAATCAGCAATAGTGGTGCTGGTCCGAGCAAAAAAATCGGAATCGAGCAGTGCGGCTTGTAATGTGAACGCAATCTAAGCGTGTTCCGCCCCCCATGTCAGTCCGCAGCTAATCAAAAAGCCGACTGTCGAGCACAAACCTTTAATAAAGTTCACAAGACGAATTATTTCGTTCAGTGCTTTGAGGAGATCGGGAGGTGTTCCTTCGCCTGCCAGCGTCCGACGGTGAATAAAACAATGATCCACATGCCGTCCCCGCCAGCTGCCTTGATTTGTTTCACAACTCTGCCGTTTCTGCCTCTCATATTTGCGACCCCGTCGCTCATTATGCCTTTACAATCGCCTCAGTCCAAACCACACAAATATTTGTTCACCTGTCATGCCAGCCGGAATAGTCAAGCAACGTACTGTAACGAGTCTTTCACAAATTCACTTTCCAACACGTACCCCACGTAAATCAACAACGTAGCGCCATCTGAGACATCTGTGGTCGAGCTGGCTGCCTTTAGCCTTGAAATAAGCTGTTCCTCAAAGTCCTCTGCAATATCCTTAATTCTTCTGGAAACAGTGCTGGGGGGGGGGGGGGGGGGGTGCATTTTAATTTTTTCCATTGACTTTTTGACAGTGTGCTAACGAAGTCTATTCTATTGCAACAAGCAAGATTAGTTTTTTTCTGCAACAGTGTGCAATAATTCCTCAGTGGCCACCAAACAATACAAGAGGCTAGCAGGTTACATTTCTACACCAATGACTTTTTCTCTCATGCACCTTCCTCTCAGTGAATTATTTGCCAACTCATTGCAAATGAGTTCCGTTTACATTGCATTTGACAGACTTCCTTTATAAATCTGGGCATTTGAGAGTTAAGGGCCTTGCTCAGGGGCCCAACAGTGGCAACTTGGTGACTGTGAGGTTTGAACCTGGGCCCTTCTGGACCGGAGTCCAATGGCTTAAACAATGAGATACCACTGACTCCTTTCCAAGCGTCATTTCAGTTTGGTCACCTTCAAGCTGCATACAAGATCATACTTTCGAAAGTAGTCTTCTTTACTTGGCAGCTGGTTCCTCACCGATCCTCCCTTTCCATCAGGGTTAATGACTATCCTGATCCAGGCTACAGTACCTGTATGGTTTATGCCAACCTCTGTCTGATCAAGGGTAGCCAAACAGCTGTCGGTTGGTTCCCGATCACCTTGACTTCCATCATGTGCGATTGTTTCCTTGACGTTAAGGTCTTTAGAATGAACGAATGAATTAACCAACCACGGTTTTTGCGGCTAGCTTCACTCTAACTGCAGGTGGAATTCTGAAACCTGTTTTGCAGACAGAGATCACGCCAATGGTGACCCAAATAAAATCTCACAATCTAATCATCATCGTCCCCTCCCAACTGAGAGAGAGTCGCCTATAAGTTTGTCTATTCCACAATTGTTGCCGAGGATTCTACCCAATTCACCGACCCAGGCACCATGGGTCAAAGCTCGTACAGGCAGCAGCAGAATGGAGGCTAGCATTGTTCCTCGCAGCCAGATAAAGGTGCAGATTCCAAAAGCCCTCGCTAATCAGTGTATCCTCTCCCGCTGCACCTATTGACTGATACACATTGATAGCTTACCAGGCCCCTGGCATCACTGTGCCTTGCACTAGTCACTTTGATTGTGAACAAAACACAAGCAGCGGAACAGTCGGCGGTATCCGATAATAGCCTCACCGTTAAAGAGAATTAATTGGCCACTCAAACACAGCATGACGGCTGTTAAAAGTTTAGTATCTCGAAAGGTCGGGCTCTATAATAAGACAAAGTTGACCATCAAAGCTTCTGAATTTGTCGAGAACAAAAGTGTTAATGAGAGACTCATGACTCAATTATGTGTTACTCAAACGAGAAAGATTAGAGAGCTATTTAGACTACGGACTACAGTAGGAAAAAAAGCGTACAGTAAGTCAAGGTCTCGCATGAAAAACCTGGAACAGGGACGGAAAACAAGATGCAAACGTTCACAGAGGGCTTGTTCCGAATTTTTTTTTTGCGTGAAAGCATGTTCGTACCTGAATAGCTTCCCAGTCTGGGTGCGTTGTTGTCAGCGCCATCATAAAAATCCAAAGAATCCCAATTGTGTTCGGTAGCAAAACTCACCACTTGGATCTGGAAAAAAAAAAAAAAAAAAAGGACAAGAGCCTGGTTTGTACAAAAAAAAAAGAACAATATCTTTCCATAACTTAGCAAGCACAATTCCTAAAACTGAATAAAAAGATCATACATCATGCCCTCTTCATTTGCAAATTCAACATTTGCCCCATGCATAATGAATTAGATACTGATAATTCCCTTTATTGAAGTTGAACTTTTTTTTTTTTTTTCATCGCAAACTGCCAGTGCAAGAAAGGTTCATTTGAAGGACTCGCTTCTTCTCTCACCTGGATTCCGGCTCCCTCGGGCACTGAAACTTTCCACACACAGTTGAGATTGTTGTCGTAAGGTTCAGGGTAGCCTGGGGACAAGATGGTGCCCTTACGTGCCGTCAAAACCCCTCCACATGGCACTGTCAAGGCAAAGCCCCGAGAGGGAAGAGATCAGAACGCGCATTAGCACACCTCTTAAGAAGTAGACACAGTGCTGGATCGGTTTATTGGAGCAGGACTTGAATCGCAACCCTTATCAAAGTGAAACAGAAAAAAACGATCGTCTCTTCCAGGATAACGATTACCGAAGATTTGGGAGGAAAAACAACAGGTTCAATAGTGTGTGATCTACAGTAATGAACCAGAAACCAGAAACATGCTCATGGCTGGGAAAAGCTCCAACTCAAAGGCGGTAACAGGTAAAGTAACTTGTACTTGACTTAACCCTCCCTGCTCATTTTTCAAAAAGACATTTACATTTCAGAAAGACATAAAAGAAAAATGTTTGGATGCCCTTGTGGCTTGAAGAATCTCATGTTTCAAACTTGATCGTTTTCACGTCTCACATATTCCGGGATATTTATCTGGCGCATGTGAAAATGCGCGCTTCAGATTTCAAATGGCATTTAACAGAGTGACATATGCCCGTCTCCCAGTGGAGGAGCCAGTCTAGGCGAGTTTCCCTGTTTGTTAAAGCCGATGCGCGGCTCTGTCAATAATAAAAGCGTGGGCTGCTATCTTACTTTGCCAGGACAGACCTTTTTTTTTTTTTTTTTTTTTTTTTTCTTTTTTTTTTTTAACCCAGCCTTGGTATGATGCTATCTGTCAAGGACAAAGCAGAAAAAACTGAGGTCAAAGCCAATCACTTAAAAAAAAAAAGAAAAAAAAAAGCAGGAGCTGGTCAGAACATGATTTTATGCACGTGTGTGTGTGTGCGTGTGTGTGTGTGTGTGAAAGAGAGAGAGAAGATATGATATGGAAACACGCTCAATATATCTGTGGCAGATGGTTAAATTATTAAAGGAATTCAGTTCACAGCAATTTCTGGCTCATTAATATTTCAGCAGCGATATACAGAATGCAGCACGTGTGCAGGTACAGTAATCACCGGAACTTTGCAGTTTCTCAACTAAGTAAACTGAGTCGAACAGAACAAGGCCAGGCCCTAACCATCTTGTGAGAACTGCGAAACGCAGACAGGCAAGACACTGCCGGGCGAGGATGTACTCTAGAAGCACAAAATATTCACCTAATTAAATAAAAATGCGAGTGCTGCGCCGAAAGTTCGCCCATTCATCCACCCACGTCCTGCTTCTCACTTTTTAAACCTGACTAATTGCACAGTTCAGGGGGAAACACTGCGCTAAGCGACTTGTGTGAAGCTTTAAGCTTCGAGCCTGCTTCAATCTTCCTGCTAGAGCTGCTAATTAACTCTCTTCACCCCTGACGGTGCACAGTTCCTTTCTAAGCGCTCAAGTTCTCTCCTCCATAACTTCTTTTAAACCGTATCGGCTAGCGACCGGGAGAGATGACTTGACAACTCACCCATGCAGGTGGGCAGCGTGTCGTTCCACTGTGCCAGGGCATCGGGAACTGTTTCACACCGGATAGCCGTGGAGCCTTGCAGAGTGTAGCCCGGGTTGCACTCGAACATCACGGCTGAGCCAACAGAGAAGTCGTTGCCGATACGCTTGCCGAAGCGTGGTTCGGGTACCGAGCTGCACTGGGTGGCACTGGTCCGGGGTACGGCTGTAGGGAGAAGAAAGAAAAAAAAAAAAAAACAATCAGGGAAAAAAAAAAACTTGCATTATAAATATTTAAATACTACATTTATTAATATATACAGTATATTACATAATATTTTAATAATGATATAATAATGACAAGGGTCAACAATTACACTACAGTGGAACCTTGGATTACGAGTATAATTCGTTCAGGAAGCAGGGTCGTATTTCAAAAACACTTGTAAACCAAATAGACTTTTCCCATAAGAAATAATGCAAACTCAAATTATTCGTTCTACAGCCCAAAACATTAAATACATAAAAAAATAGTTAATACAACATATAAAGTAATAAAATAATAAACATATAAAGATAAATCCAGACAGTTAAGAGTTTCCGTTTGTGTGCGCAGGCGCTGTGTATTTGTATGTGTGTGTGTGTGTGTGTGTG
The DNA here is from genome assembly GCA_013621035.1 of Clarias magur. NCBI lineage: Eukaryota > Metazoa > Chordata > Actinopteri > Siluriformes > Clariidae > Clarias > Clarias magur. The sequence continues at coordinate 3,785,864 of QNUK01000012.1, forward strand.
TGTGTGGAATTAGCCTCTCGCCTTGTCTTAAACAATAAAACTCCTTCTCCCTCCCCACACCTCGCTTTTTAAGTTTCACAACTAACATACACAATGCAAACACTGTTTTAACGGGAAAAAAGAAAAGAAATCTCTCAAGAACGGAATCACTGCTGTAAAAAAGTTAAAAATAAAATAATAACAAATGAACCAGCACGATTCCTTTGAAAAGAATCGCGACAGAGCCGAGTTTTCTGTGTAAATAAAGCGCATGTGCAGCCGGGGAGGTGTGTGTGTGTCTGTGTCTGTGTCAGTGTCAAATTACGGACGCGCACACAGAAGAGAGAGGGAGATGTTGAATATAAGAGACGAGCACTAAGAAGCAGCAGGGGACTCTTATTTTGACACATGGGACGATTGCCCATAATTCCCATAGAAAAAAGAGAGAGAAAAATCATTGGCTCAGTTGCGATCACTTGCCGCTCGGTGTCAAAATAAGAGTCGCATGCGTGATACTAATACTTGCTCGGTTTCCGATTAAAAAATTAATAAAAATCTTTGCTTGGTTTGCGGAACACTCATAAACCAAGTTACTCGCAATCTGAGGTTCCACTGTACCTTACTAAAAAACAAACAAACAAACAAACAAAAAAACCCAACACTTTTTGTCCTTTTACGATCCGTTGATTATTCAGCTTATTTCAGCTTGGATGATGCAGAACGTCCGCCATAATTCACCATGGATGAGTCGTTACCATAGAAACGATAACGGATTCAAGCGAACGCATTAAAATCAACCTGTGTTTTGAGTGACTGCTGTTATTACAACCGCAGCTGCTGCTATTGTGAATTACAGTATAAAACACCCCCTGACCAATCAGATTTACGAATTTAATAGTGCTGTGATAAAATCTCCTACGCTACATTGATGAATTATTGAGACAAGATAGAGCACTTGTACTGTATAGTGAGAGAATGGCATTATTTGACGGTACGTACACTGGGCCTTCATTAAACATTCATAAGCCTTTCAGAAAGCTTTTTAAGAAGCAATGCTGGAGGATTTATTTCAAGAATCATGTAGTCACTGTACTCACTAAAAAAAAAGGTGCCTTGAGTATTATTATTATTATTATAGAACTATTGTATTCATTCTGCATGTTATGAGTTTGTCTACTTAATTTTAAGGTCACAAGTTTGAATGCATTCTTGGTTAATTATTCTGTTATCCTGATTTTTTTTTATTAAGTGCATTCCTCGCCTTCCCGCAAGTATTATTAAACTGCTCAAATCTGTATCGAACACCCAAGCAAAGAATCTTCACACCAAATACTGACTGTGTTTATTTAATTACTCTTTAGTGCTCTTTACAGAAATTCTATGAAGAAATATTTTCTTAAGGCTTCTTTTTTTTTTTTTTTTTTTTTGTATGTTCCCAAGACTGGGAAGTAAAACATCTGGCATGGTGCTGGGGTTCTGGTAACTTTGTCACACTCGCGCTTTTCCATTTTCATGCAAAACCCAGGAGCCCACACTAGTTTTATTTGTGTGTTTGTTTGGTTTCATATGAACAATGGTCTGTCATGCATTATGTTGCTTTCTTTACAGGCATGCCCATATTCTTCAGTAATGTTATTTATTTATTTATCATTTTTAATGTATGTTTGGAAACAATGAATGGTTTTGTACTTAAGAATGCAGACATGATAAACATGTACAATAAAATGTGCACTGAAAATAATACCTAAGGCCATACAGTGCATCATGGGGGGAAAAAAATGAATATTGTGAAATATACAGTATATAAATATAATAGAACTAATACATATTCACTACATATATATTCCTAGCCTTTTTATGTTTTCATTTGAATGATTATGGCTTACAGCTCAGCCAGTAAACCAAAAATCCAGTATCTCAAATTATTAGAATATTTAATTTTGAGCAAATTAATATTCATACAGAATAAATACAGCGTATCTCCTCAGTCTAGTTCGGCATGTGCATGGGGAAGTCAGACAGTTATACAGAAGATGATCATCGACATCCTCCACAAGGAGGGTAAGCCAGAGAGGGTGCTGGGAAAGGAGCACAAGCAACAGGGATGACAGCCGTAAGAAGATTGTCAAGCAAAGCAGGTTCAAGAAATGAATTCAAGAAGCTTCTCAAGGTGTGGAGTGAGGCTGGAGTCAGTGCATCAAGAGCCACCATGAACTCACATCTTCAGGAAATGAGATACACCTGTTGCATTCCTGGTATCAAGCCACTCCTGATACAGAGACAACATCAGAAGCGTCCTATCGGGGCTAAAGAACTGGACCGTTTCTTAGTGGTCCACAGTCCTCTTTTCAAATGAAATACAATTTTGCATTTCATTTGGAAATCAAGAACAGCGAGAGGGACAGAATCAGTTCCTTGAAGGACATGTGCAGGTTCCGAAGCTGCTGAGAAGCTTTATAAAGAAGCTTTACGGAGATGCTGATTTCCTTTTCCAGCAGTATTTAGCACCTGTCCACACTGCCAAGAATCCCACTAACCGCCTTACTGACCGTGATAATGCTGTACTTGTTTGTCCAGCCAACTCACCTGACCAGAATCTATGGGGTATCTTCAAGAGGAAGATGAGAAACATCCAACTCACCATTACCGACGAGTTGAAGGCTGCTATTAAAGCAACCTGGTCTTCAGTAATGCCTCAGGAATCGCCTAAGGGGCCCAGACCAAGTACTGAGTTTATATGTTAATTTATGTATCGTTTTATGTTACTCCTGTTGCATAGCAACACAGAATTAAACGTAAACCATTAAACGCGGTTTGTTTTTACCCATCTTGTTAAAATTTGAGACCATTCGAGCGAGATGTTGTTTCGACTACGAAATGATGTCAACATTTTTGGGACATCCCGTACACCCGCGGTAAGATCGAGGTGAAAATCTCCTCATTAGTGATGTCCAACGCTTTTCATAAATCCATAAAAACGATGTATACTCGACTCGGAAATGTCACTATAGGAAGCCTTCAAATAAAGTGTTAAAGTGAATTCAAATGCGAGGCTTTTAAATGGAGCTGCAGCACGGAATATAATGTATCAGCTGCTTTTCAATAGAAAAAATAAGTGAGGATTTCTTTCTTCTCTCCCTCTAAGATAAACTGTGTGGGTCATATTTACAAGTTTAATAATATGTGACCCAAAGGAGCTGCAGAGAAATGAGACTGAGAGCCGCTATAATTCCACCTCCGCAGTTTCACTTCAGCATATGGTTTTTTAAAGAGAAAGTCCTGAAATCACTTCTCAGTTATTAAGGGAACAGCCTTGAGAGTGTGAAGTCAAAGCTTGTTTTGGAAAAAAAAAAAAAAAAAAAAAAATATATATATATATATATATATATATATATATATATATATATATATATATTTTTTTTTTTTTTTTAATTTATGGACTTTTTTTTCTTCTTCTTTCAAAACATTGAACTAGGAAATATACAGTATAATGGCTCTTACTGTACATTAAGTAACAAACAGCTGGATTTTAAAGTTATCTAACACAAATGAAAACACTGTACTGTACTGTACGTCCTTACACAGTGAATAGGAGCGCAGTTACCCCAAACCTACTCGATTTGTTAGAAAATACCACGCGGTGGCACACACCAACCAACACTACAAGCAGCCAGGTAAATGATTTTTTATTTTTTTTTCCATTTGAATCAAGCAAAAAGTGCCAGAGGCAGTGAGAGTCTTAAAAGTATCTGAATGATTTGACCAGTGAGATGTAATGGGACGGATTAGTATTTTATGGACAGAACCAGCTGGGTAACAGGACATCGGAGCGCAAGGTTTTAAAGCTTTCCATAACACAGTGGAAGATCTAAAGATCTGTTAGACATCACTGTCTCATCGGCAGAGTCCCGAGTGGCTTTCATACAGTATATATACAAGGGACGGACATAAAATTTGGTCAAAACCGAGGCGAACATGACGACACGCCACCCCTACTCCCCCGACTGTGCACCCAGTGACTTCTTCTTCTTCCATCACTTGAAGAAACCACTTCATGACAGGCATTTCAAAGACGGCGATGAGGTTACTGAGGTGGAACTTTTCCTCAAGAGCCTAAAAAGAAGGCTTCTTTAAAAGACAGTCACCACCAGTTAATCCTTCGTTTGGAGACGTGTTTCACCGTAGGTGGAGGATATGGAGACAATGTGCGTTTTCATTACTTAATTTTTCTTTGTAATACAGTATATATGCATGTATGTATATATATATATATATGTGTGTGTGTGTGTGTGTGTGTGTGTGTGTCAGTGTGTGCTGTCAATAGATAAAAAAAAATGATCTAGTTTAAATTAACAGCATCCTGATTAATGCATGATTCAAAAAAATAATCATGCATTTCTTTATTCCAAAATTGCATGTTTTTATATAACATGAAATTATAGTAACTTTATATTATTATAGAGTATTAAAAAAAATGTGATTAAACATGATTAATCACAGACTATGACTTTGATTTACTAGATTACAATCTTGTGCACTAAATCCAAGTAGATTTGAGTATTTTATTACATTTTAAACTACTTAGATTTACTTGTATTTATTGCTGTCAATCAATTAAAAAAAAAGTTAATTTAGTAAATCAAAGTCATAGTTTTAAGTACCATTTAAAACTTGTAGTACCTCATAAAGAGTGCAGCATTATTCATTTACAGTGTTTCATCAGTTTCCTAATTCCCATAGTGCCAGCTATGTTATTCGTATAATACCTTGCTGCAAAAAACAAAACCTTTAAAATATATATATATATATTATTTATATTATCCACCATAATAAATCATTCCTTTCCCACAGTACCATAGCAATTTGAAAATAATTGCAATTATATTTATTAAAAAATGGTACCTATTTTATATAAGAAATATATATATATATTTCTTATAATGTTATAATGTTGAGGAAGTTAGCTCCAGTTATATCTCCAGATCGTGTCTCTGTGTTCAGTTGCTGGGAAATAAACTGATGTGAAAGCAGATGTGTGTGATCCCACTGCTGGGCAAACAAGTCCCTTCTCTACAATAACATTGGTACAGAGATAAAACAGACTGTACACAGCTAAAGCCATTTTTATAGTAGACAAGTACTGTATACAAGTACCCCAATAAAATGATAATATTTAAACCTAGCAAACTGGCGAGACAAAAAAAGAAATGCTTATGGAAAAACTTCAAAGTTTTATAGCCTTGAGTGTTTACTTTCTATATAAACCCTTGCATTATACTGTGGAGTGCTACATGACAAATGCAGTCAATGCTGAACAGGTGAAAAGTTCTTCTTTTTTTTTGGGGGGGGGGGGGGGGCTCTGGTGAAATATAATAATAATAATAATAATAATAATAATAATAAATAATAAATAATCATCATCATCATCATCATCAGAAAAGTTTTGTATGATAGAAACCTGCTAACAGAAGAAGAACACTGGAGAATCTCTCCAGAAATACATACATAATAAATACATAACTGTCACAGTCATTCCAACGACATGTATTAAAAATTACTCACATCATACCTACGTTCTATTTTCAGTACACTGAATGTAATTTAATTAGCACTTAAATAAAGTCCCCGTAGATTAAAAAAGGCCCATAATATTGTTGAATGACAGCTGCAGATTAAAATTGCCCGACGTGACAGATTGATCAAAGGCTATGACTTATTTTACATCAGCACAGCGGTTTAAAACTCTGCTTTTAAAATGCTAAGTCAATTCCCTGAGTTCCATTAGTATGCCAGTTATACCGTGTTTAAATCTCACTGCCGCTCGGCTAATGCTGCGTTGGAAGGATGGGAGCGATACAAGCCCGCATTATGGACTAGCGCCAAAAGCTGTACTCAAACAATTTGGCATTAATGTGACACGGTGTTCTCTAGTTAGCACCAAAACATTTACATTTCAGCAGCAACACCGGCTGAATGTGAAAAATGCAGCAAGCTACTTGAGGTGTGAAATAACAAATGTAATTACTTGTTTTTATGTAATTAGGTCTCTTGTCAGCTTTTTTTTTTTTTTACTTAATATTTCAATTGGGTCGTTCTTTCATCTAACCCATTTGACTTTTCTTCAATAAAATAAAAAAAACTTTGCTTTTCTATCTTTTCAAACACTGAATCCAACAGCTTGAACAGACTTTATTTAAATTCCTAAAAAACCCTAAACTCTGAAAAAAGGTTGAAGTTTAAAAATCGTTCAACCATCGGCATGATTCTAAAGAACAAGGACAAGGTCATGTTAGTTTCGTACCTAGACAATGTTTGTTGGATTTACAAACAACTTGGACTTATGAACGGCTCGCGGAACAACGACTTGTTCTTATGTTGGGGACTTAATTTTCCATCATTAATTATAATTAGTATTATCTGGTATAGACTTGTTTCTTCGTTCATTGTTCATATACTTGTAGTAAATTTAAGAATTTCTACTTTGACTTGAGAGAAGAACTTGAAGCTGAACTACATCTTTTTTTTTTTAACACGGTACAGTATGTTGAAATTACACTTTTTATTTAAGTAAAGACTTTGCGTGCTTCCACCTGTTCTGCTTCACGACATCCTACAGTATATATGAACGGTGGCAGTGCAAAATGAGATAAATCCACTTTAGTATTTGGGTTTTCTCCCCAAATAAAGCCAAACGGATTAACAACTAAATGTTTTGCGCATTGTTTCTTTGAGTAACAGGAATGTTTTTCGGTACAAATGCCAAAAACGTACCTGGAAATTATTTTGGCCATATCAGTGCAAAGTTCGCGTGACTCTACCTCACACTGACTCATCACAATCGATACATCAGCTTGCAGTTGCGTTTGTTCCAAAGTAATAATACAAAGTATTATCACTAATATAATCTGAGTAGTACTTGGTAGTAATTGGAACGTTTTAAAACCAAACTTCTACTGAACACATTTCATTCACTCATTTGGACAGCTCGTTTTCTCAGCCAGCTGTTTGACTTTCTTGATCATTTGACAGTAAAAAAACAACAACAACATGATTATCTTTTTATATGTATCAGGGTTTGAAATAGAATGTAGTTGTTCAGTTGTAGTTTCGCGAAAGCATGCAAGTTCCAAGTTCGAATAAATTTATATAGCGATTGTCACAAAAATAGATCTGTTATAGCCACCTTTGTGTGCTACAGAAAAATGATTTTACTAATATGATTCGACGTTCGTACAGCGAATCATTAACCTTCTCCAAAACTCCAGCGACTTCCACTGTTTACAAAGAAGCAAAAGGTGTCAAAGGAAACAAACCTGTTTTACTGTATAGCGTATGCAAATCGTAGTACGCTGTTCAAGTCAAACTGACCTTGGTACACAAAGTGAAAGCCTTTGGCAGTTTCCGGGCCAACTGTAGTGAATTTGATAGTTATCTGGTTTCCAGTACTCAAGGGCAACGACTCTCCTGCGGAAAAGAGGGGAAACAAAAACGGTTCTTTAGCTTGTTAACCTTAAACCTTACAGATCTACTGAGGGTGTCACACTTTACTAAACACCCTGCTATATTTGCCAGCTTTGCTTATAGTGTTTCCATTTTGGCGTTTTTAGCTATACGGTATAATTGCATGTAAAAAAAAGGAATTTAAAATGCATCATTTCGATCAATTGCACAGGTAGAAGGTTAGAGACAATGCACTTTTTCTGAAACATTAAAAAGAGATTACAGAATTCAGGGACGACGGTTCAATTTTAGCCGTAAATGTAAAAAAAAAAAAAAAAAAACTAAACATAAAGTTCCACTAGTATGCTTAAATTATAGTGAGCTTTACCTGAGTGAGAGCCAGACAATGAGGAAAGTAGAGCAGATTGCTGTGTGGGTCCGTCGTAAATGTCAACCACATCATTCAGAGATGTTTGAAACAGCACGAACTGGCCAAAAAGAACTGCAGCACAGGGAGGAGAAAATAAGGACCGAAACGTTTAATGCAAATAGGAGTTTTGGATTCAGATGTGAATCAGCTTACAGAAAAATATAAATATGCCACTCAGGGTTTTTTTTTTTTTTTTTTTTCCCATTTAAACTCCTTTATACTACTGTACATATATCGTATACAGTACATACAACAAATACAACAACTATTTTACAATGTGCTAATAGCGCCATTTTATTCATTCGATTAGGGTCTTTTGAGCTGAGGAGGCCCCTCACAGGTAATAAAGCTGTAGGTTTATTTCAATCTTTTTAATTGCCTGACTTTGTGAAATGACTCTTCACATGTTCCAGGCAGTCGTACGGTCTATGCAGTCCTTTGCTTTGATTGTGCAGGTTATTGCATTTACTACAGGCTGGCCAAATAAAACATACGTCTCAATATATGAACGGCGGAAACACATGATGGTTGCTGATTATTATTATGATATATGATTTTTTTTTTTTTTTATGTTATACATACAGTATAATACAGAAAATGCATGCGGCAAAGTTCATGCAGCATGAAAGTGAAGCGCTCGCTTCGCTAAAAATTTCAAGGTAAAAAATTTTCAACTTCAGACGTTTTGTCGAGATGATTTTATACAGTAAGTTCCCCAAAAATGGCCATTTTTCAGCGTTACACTGTCTTGCTTCCAACAATAATCATTAAAACGGCAAATGATTCATATTTCTTTGTGAGTATTGATACTGAAATTGGTGTAAGCGTCTTGAGGCATACTGTTTGACCTGTAAAAATTGTTGCTTAAATTGTTTTTTTTGGTAAAAGCTTGAAAAAGCAAAAAAAATTGTTCGGAATTTTGCCTTTTTTTTTTTTTTTTTTTACAATTTTACACCTTTTCAGGTTAACGTCTTTTCATTGGCCAAGTTTCATCTGAATGACAGTTAAGATCGTTGTTACGGACACAACGGACATAAAAGGGCATGGAATTGGATTTAGCAAATTAGTTTCCTTTTATCTGATAAAAGTATGAATGCATATTTACCAAAAAACAGATCGGGAGATAAGAAGCATTTTTATGAAAGTTTCATGAAAAAATGGTGTTATATGATGCTGTCTGAAAATTCACTTTTTCACCTACTGTAAGTGAGGCACCTATACCGTATGCACTGTCGCAAGGAATGCATTAAAAGTGCATTAAAAGTGTAACATACAGCACACCAGTTATTATCACCTATGGACGGAGACTTTTGGAACACCCTTTGGATTTCTCTGCAATTTTTTTTTTTCCTTGCAAAGAAAATTAGGGCTTAAATATTGCACATTAGTCTATTATGCGGCAACAATAGCATTAGCAGTCTGACACCTGTGGGATTACATGCCGTCATCTCTGAATAAATCCATCATATTGAGCAGGCAGGCATTGCTCAAGTGTGCTTTATCTCGCAGCCTAAAATATGTGCTAAGAATTTGTGAAATATGTGAATGACACAGCAGGGGTTTGAAAGCTAATTGAAGCACACATATGTTTACCGCAGGCTGTGATGACACTGTTACTGGCATAGGAAGGCAGGTTTTTTTTTTTTTTTGAAAAGCGATGCCACAAACTAGTCATGATGAAATGAATGAATTTGTGCTTTAAGAGAATATAGATACCCCACACATGCAGGGTATTTATGTAGCGCACGGCGCAGCTGGTCACTCAGTCTGGAGGACATAAATATGGTTACTTAGCAACACCGTCATGCTGCTAAATAGTGATGCTAAAGGCAAAAGTACAGACTACACTAGATATTGATGTATGCGTAAACTGTAAACGGCACTAAAATGAGCTCTTGTTATATCAACCATTTTCAATTTTTTTATTTGTTGAGAGGGGGGAAAAAAAAAACTTCATTCAGCAATTCACTGGACATGTTCTGTACCCACAATCGTCTTCAGGGACACGGATTTTTGGCATTGCTGCCTGCTGATGCAAAGACGCCACACCCTGGCTCAAGCATAACCTATAAAAGTCAGAAGATTCTCCTCTTAAAACCGCCGTCCATTACAACCCTACAGACTCTCATTCCTGCCTCTAGTACTTTTACGCTGCTCAGAAATCTATTCAGACCTAAATGGATTTCAACTGAGAACAAAGACTTTTCCTAGGAAAGCCATTATTTTCTATAACTATGGACTTTCTAAGAGAGTCGTAGGCTGCATTCACATTAGAAGCCATGTTGTTCAATTACGACTGTTTGGTCAGATTGGATTTGCATGGCATGATGTTTTTTTTTTTTTTCCCCCCACATCAATATGTCTTAGCTTGAACTTGTTTTGCCTCCTTGATCTTAGACTTGACTCTCTTTACTTTTCACCGGCACTGCAGCCATGCTCGGTTTGTCATTTCCTATGAAATGATCTCAAACACTGATCTATTTCTGTAGGTTCCCTCCAGTTTGACTTGAGCAGACTCATCACCCCACATATATACTAAATCACCGATTTTACTTTCCATCTCGCATTTGTAGAGTGATTTACATTTTCATCTCCATATACACCTGAGCAGTTGAGGGTTAAGGGCCTTGCTCAAGGGTCCAACAGGGACAACTTGGTGGTCTTGGGATTTGAACCTTAGGTTGGGACCTTGGGATTTGGACCTCAGTCCATGGCCTTAACCACTGAGCTACCCCTGACCCTTTTTTCCGCATCTCCCAGTTAGGAAGCTGGGCTCAGCCAGGATACAGCACCCCTGGAGCAGGTAGGGTTAAGGGGCCTTGCTCAAGTCCTCAACAGTGGCGACTTGCCAGTGCTGGGGCTCGAATTCCCAACCTACCAGTCAGTAACCCTCAGTCGTAACCGATTGAGCCACCACTGCTACATCAGGGAGATTGTCACCATCCAGGTCACATGGTACCGCTACACCACTGGTGCAATAATATGATTCACATGTATAATATAATAAGCAATGATATCTAGGACTAGGACCACATATGAAATGACTCAGATCTGATCTGAGAATCATGACAGGCGTTCTGCGAAAATCAGATCTGTGTCACATTAGGATAAAAAATAAATAAATAAATAAAAAAAAAAATCGGATTTGAGTCACTTCTGGCTGAAGGCCCGTGTTTGCATTCATGGGGGAATAAGTGTGCCGACATTCCTACACAAGACAGAGACACACAATATAACAGCAGATAGCAACTTGCAAAAAGAACTTTATTCCACTCTTGAATTTCTAAAGTTCCTCAGCCTCAAATATTTCACTCTGGCATGATCTCTTGACCTGTGACCAGTTTGCGTGGACTGTATAGATTAGAGTCTCTAAAAATAAAAATGATAAAAGTACATAGCATATCTGTTTTGTAAACCTCAGGCCAGCCTGTATTGATTTATTTTGAGGCTCATAAGCAAGTGCTTAGACAAAAGGGCACTTTAGTAAAGCGGTATAACATTATGCCATAACATTACGATACCCGCCTAATATTGAGTAGGTCAGTCTTTTGCTACTCAAACGGTCAAACACCGTGTGCTCTGACACCTTTCTACTGGAACCAGCATGAACCTTTTCAGCAACGTTAGCTGTAGCTTCTACTGGATCAGACTACACGGGCCAGCCTTCACCCCGCACACGCAGTAATGAGTAATGGCCATCCATGACCCTGTCGCCAGCTCACAGTGTTTTTCATCCTTCATACTGGTCCTTATTCCAGTAGCTGCAGTTGCAATATCTCGGCTGGAACTGGGTGGGATATATTGGGATATGTAAGTAAACTTAAACGTTTTTTTTTTTTTCCTGAAATTGGTGTGTTGGATTCAGAAGAAAAAAAAAGGGGTCAAGAGTAAGGATTTTTCCCGGTTCTTGGAAGGTTTCCTCCAGGTACTCCGGTTTCCTCCCAGAGTCCAAGGACATACAGTTTAGGATAACTGGTGTTCCCAAATTGCTCATGGTGTGTGAATGAGTGTATGTGTGTACCCTGCGTTTGATACACCTCCATAGGGTGTGCCCAGCCTCCTGCTCCGTCTCCAGGCCCCCCCCAATCCCCCCCCCCCCTCAATACCCTGTACACAGGATAAAGCGATGAGTGAATGATATTTCTCCAAAATTGTGTGGAAATGGTTTTTAATTTGTTTTTTAACCTCACTTAGGCATTCCATAAAGGTCACATTTGTAAGGATCCAATTTAATAAATGTCATTGTAAAAATAGTCAGTTTGCCTTAAAGGTCTAAAACGTGGCCAGTTATGGTATGATTTCTCACACAATTTAACAATTATCTCACTTTTCTCCAATGACTGGATAGCCCAATGCTCACAGAACGAATGACGTGCTCTTGTTTGATTTGACATCCATCATCAAGACGATCTTCCAGACAGATGCTATGACAGCTCACTCTCACCAACTCGTTCTCTTTGTGAAACAGATGTCGAAATGACAAAAAAATGTCTCACATGAAAAGCCATAAAAAGTTTTTTTTCCGTATGTGCGCCGCCTCTGCTGAGCGTCCTGATGGATCATTTCTGTTGGCCGGGAGCAGGGGCTTGTGGGAATGCACTAACTACGCTGTTATTGATGGTGTTTCTATCCTCTGGTACAGCCAGCTGGAAAATGATCTATAACTCAGTATGGCGAGTCTGCTGGTGTATATATCGAGTTCACTCTCCTGTGTGTTTGATAGGAACAATAGGGGAGATCTAAAAGCCCTCGCCATATCATTCTTGAGTTCCGCCATTTCCGAGGCTGCGGCGTTGCCAAAACAATTACACCCGGCGAGTCAGGATAAACAGTCGTGCTTGTTTAGTTTTCAACCGCTTGCGTACCTAACAAGCCGGGCATATGCTTGGGGGGCTCGAGCCAATTCAGGAGCTAAATGAAATTATCCTGTGCAAATCAATGGATTTAAGCAGTCTAGATTTTTAATAAAAGTAGAACACAGGTACATTTGCGAGTAAGAAAAACAGTGACGGTGAAGCATTCCTGGTGTTGATTTCAAGACGCAGAAGTCACTTATAACAAACTGCGAGCACTCTGATCACGACATATGTAAGAACATATGCTACAGCATAAAGCATAGCTGCCTACACCGTTAACTTGAAAATGCCTGAAGGCATTCGGGAAATGAAGACTTTTTTTTTTTTTTCCCCGATTTTCTCCCTAATTTAGTCATGTCCAATTCCTCCCCACCACTAGGGGGCTCCCACATTAAGGCTACTACTACCACTCAGCCGGGAGGGCCGAAGACTATCACGTGTTTCCTCCGAACCACGTGACGCCAGCCGACCGCATCTTTTCGAACTGCTCGCTCGCGCACCGTTGGGGGCGGCGTAACACACTCGTGGGGGCGGCGTAACACACTCGGAGGACGGCGCTATCCGCTCCCTCCGCTGCGCGAGCTCACAGACGCCCCTGACTGGCTGTAGAGCCGTGATTAATGTCGGAGCACTATGTACCTCTCATCCCTCCCCTCTGAGAGAGCTCGGCCAATCAGCTCTCTCTAGACCTCCGGCTGCGAGAGGTTACAGCACCACCCGGGATTCGAACTAGCGATCTCCGGATGATCGGGCGAGCGCTTTAACCACTGCGCCACTCGGAGGCATGAAGACTTTTTACCATAAAAAAACTGACGCATGTTTTCTCTTCCAGGTGCGCGCTGGGTGACACCTGCTAATTAGTACTGTGACCACTAATTAATAATAATTAGCACCCATATATTTTTTCATGATCAAAGAACCATAGTCCCACCCACTTGGCTTCAATAGCTTTGCAAGACATATGTTCGTGAATTCACAAAAGTTAATCTAGAAAACCCAGCGAAAGGAACTGCTACCAGGAGCAAATGTGCCGATTCCATGCCGCGCAACATTTCCCCCTTCAGTAAATTGCCTTTTCTGCCAGGTGATTTTTACTGGCATTTGGAGCGATCGCGGCTTCGGCGGACAAAAAAAAAAAAAAAAAAAACCCAGCACAGCAGTTCCTGTCCTGCTGTAGCTAAACCGTAGGTGGCAATACTTCAGTACAAATTGTAATCCTCAAAGCACACAGATGATGAAAAGACCTGGAACATTCATCCCCGGGGAAATGTATACGATCCTTGAAACCCGGCGCAGGACATGCCAACTTTACCTTAAACGCACCAGCCATCCGTTCCCTATCGACAGAACTTTGCTGTCAGAGAGTCCGGAGCCCATTTACTGAGAACAGGGAGATCACGTTTATCTACACCAGCCACGGGCCACTCGGCATGGATCGATTGCCAGCACAGAGATCGTTCTAAACCCTTCACTCTCCTCCCACGGTGTCCGTCTTTAAGATAATACGCCATTTAAAAACTTGGCCACACTGCACACTGTCCAGATTATGAGAAAAGTCTTGGCAGACCTTCAAACTAGTGAGCAGTTTTCCCCCCCCCCAAAAAAAAGTAAAAAAAGTTAATGAGAAATATCGTAGAGTAAAAAATAAGCCTTTTTTTTTTTTTGCAAAAAGAGTGTGCAGATTAATGAAAAAGTCTCTTAAAAACATAAAGGTATCTCTTAACATATAGCAAGTGATAAAGCACAACTGTTTTATACAGTAGGAAAAGAAATGTCGCAAAGCTTAGATTCAGAGTCCTTACAACGAATTTAATTGCGAGTTATGGGTGGGATGAGTCCTGGGATGAGAATATTTATTACTCCAAAGCTTGTAGCTGTATTCTCATTTTTGCTTTTTAAAAATGATCATTTTTCTCTGATGATTCTTTTCAGGGCTGCAGAACTGCTACTGTACCTCACAAGAATGCCATGGGTCAGGATGCTCACCACGAAGCAGTGATAAAAGGACAACAGCAGGCGTTGTGGCAGGTTGATCTTCCTGAGGGCCTCTAAAAGAAGTATAGCCGCTGCTGTGCTTTCCCGATCAGGCGGTTCGTGTTGTGCGTCCATGTGAGGCCCTCAGGGATTTGTGTGCCCAGGAACTTGAAGGTTGAAAACCTCTCCACTCCCTTTCCCTTTTATGTCCAGAGACTTATGATCATTCTGTTACGTTCTAAAGTCAGTGATTATTTCCTTGGTTTTCAAGGTCAGGTTGTTTGATGCACACCACTACTGATCAGGCCCACCACTGTGGTGTCATCTGCAAAATGATGACATCGGTGCTGCTGATGGGTGTGCAGTCATGGGTGGACGGAGAGAATAGGAAAGGGCTCAGGACACAACCTTGTGGTGCTCCCGTACTGCCAGACAACGGACGATGAGCCGGGAGCGGTCTGAAGTCCAGCATCCATAGGCAGATGTTATGATTGAGGCCTAAGTTGGATATCTTGTCTGTTTGGAAGGATGGTATTAAAGGCCACAAATCATAACCTTACCGATGTTCCTGCAGATGTTTTTGCAGATGTAGCGGTGCAGCAGTGTGGAGGACTGTAGAGATGGCATTATCTGTTGATCTGTGACTGGAAGAGCAGTCTTGATGTGTCTCAGCGCCAATCTTTCCAGGCACTTCATCACTGTTCGTGTTAGTGCCACTGGCGTGTAGTCATTGAGTCCTGTTACTGATGGATGTTTTGAGGCAGGTTGGGACAGAGTACTGGGACAGAGATCTGTTGAATATGTCTGTAAAGACCTCTCCCAGCTCAATGGCGATGTCACCAAGAACCTGTCCCAGGACAACATCTGGGCCGGTTGCTGTCTGTATATTGATGTGCCTGAAGGTGCGTCGCACCTCAGCAGCGTGCAGGATGAGAGTCTGTACATTTGTACTCAGCGCTGACTCTATCCCTGTAACGTCTTGCTCGTGGCGGCCGAAGTGCAGCACTATTGTTGGTTTCTAAGTTGTTGTTGCGTTGTATCCCTTGCCCTGCACATGTGTCGAACATGAGCCCGAAGTTGGCAAAGTGGACCTCAATCCTCCTCCTCTTGTAGGCAGGTTTGGCGTCTCTGATGCCCTTTCTTTCGTTCCAGCCTGGCGATTTTTCTTTATCGTGGTGCCTCACCGGATCTAAAGGCTATGTTGGGGGGCCTTAAGCAGAAGTCGGACCTCCCTAGTCATCCATGGTTTGTTTTTAAGAAAAGAGGCGAATCTGTTTGGTGGTAGTGACAATGTTCATACAGGCTCTTATATACTGTAGAATAGCACAGTGGATGTACACATGTTCATATCACTGTCCTCGAATATGGACCGGGCAGTAAAAATCTAAACAGTAATGAAGCTGTTCAGACGCTCCCTCTGGCCTTTAATTAAGGGGAATTGAAGATATCTTGAATTATAATTGTGACTAGTCAGAATTAAATTGTAGAATTATGGATCATCATAATTCAGTCGAGGATATCCACATTTCACATTGTAGATCTATACAAAGTGAATGAAGATATGTGTCAAGGGAAACTCCATAGACATGAATGGAAAATGTGATGTCATTCGTCCTAGGAAGTACACACGCCGCCACCTTGGGTCTTTTTAAAAAAAAAAATTTATTTTACATTTAGGCATTTGGCAGACGCCCTGATCCAGAGCGACTTACATTTTTATCTCATTATACTGTACATTTGAGGAATTGAGGGTTAATGGCCTTGCTCATGGGCCAAACAACTCTGTGGTCGTGGGATTTGAACCTGGGACCTTCTGAACAGTAGTCCAATGCCTTAACCACTGACTTACCCCTGAAAGTATTTATTATTATTATTATTATTATTATTATTATTATTAATATAAAACTTTTTTATACTTTATTGTAAACGTGTACAGTAAGTGTCACATCCACCAGTGTTTTGTTATACCAAGGTTTTGTTGTACACTGACAGCAGGTTGCACACATGGCTGAATATAAACGCATAATATCAGATTGTCAGAATCCTAAAGAAAACACCACTGACACCCCCATGTTTCAGGATGACAGGCATCAAAAGACACTGACGGGACACTGACTGCTCTGTAAAACCAACCAGACCTCAAACCATTAGAAAATGTATGTTTGGGATTATTAAGAACAGATCTTGTGCAATGGTCTACACTAATACAGACTAATGCTTAGGTCTGTAAAACACAGTACACTGTACATTTACTAACTAAGTACCATCAGTCACTCACTGTTGGGAAGGTTTTTTTTTTTTTGTTACTGTAAAAAAGTAAATCTGCAGAAGAAGCGGTCAGAAAGGATAGCCGATGTGGTAATGGGTAAAAATCTTGAATAACAAATCCCAAATCGTAGTCAAAACCTACTTTTAAGAAAATAAACAATCATTTGAAGAGTAGAACTTACAGTAAGAACTAATCCTGAATGCCGAGAAAGGAGAATGCTGACATGAATTTAGGTTTCGAGTCAAAACCGGACTTTTGATGAAATATCTCGCAAACAAAAGCATAAAACTGACCGACGTTTACAGAAGACTTTGAGCATGGTACAGTTATGAGATTCCTAGCCGCAGTAAAACATCAGAATGGCGCAAGCATTTCAAAGAAGGTCGTAAGTCCGTGAGTGACGATCCTGCCAGCTTAGGCTCGGAGTAAACTGCACTTTACCCTACGAGCGGAACGTCACGCCCTTGAGCTCACTCCTAGCCATTTTCACATGTTAATGGAGTTCCTCGAAGGCCAGGGTTTCCGACGTCAATCAGACAAGCTTTCTGATCATGTTCTGAGAAAACTTTCCACCTTGATAGTATCCAAGTACTCTGAAAACTCTAGAAACTCTGGGATACGTGTATTAATGTAGCAGGGGATTATACTGTATATATATAGAGAGAATAAATGATAAAGGGAGTTTATACTTTTATAACAGTGTGCTGTTCTGCACAATCAAAAATCCTGGTTTGACTTGTATAGTCAATATTGTATTGTAGATTATTAACACACAATAAACAAGTGTACAGTATGTTGGCGTGAAAGAGCCGCGAAGTGGTGCCTCAAACGGTTAAGACTCTGTGTTACTACTACCTTTACAGTATGTTCAGGTTCAAGCCCCAGCACTGATAAGTTGGGTCTGTTGGGCCCTTAAACAAGTCTCCTTTAGGGGTGCTGTGTCCTGGCAGATCCTGTGCTCTGACCACAGCTTCCTAACTGGAATATGCAAAAAGATATTCAATTGACTGTACTGTAAGGTTCTGTACATGTGATAAATAGCACCAATCTGTTCAAGGTGGCTCCGGAATGTGACAGTAAAATTATTACCGTACCTCGGTGCAAAACATTACCACCAGTGAGAACATCAGCCCAACGGCTCGTTAATAAATATTTCTTCTTTTAGGCTTCACTTGTCTTTGTTTGCTGATAAGACACTTAGAGTATACTTAAGATTACACGGACGAATTAACTGATTGAATCTAAACAACATCATGTGTACTGCATATCGTTTTCAAGTTGATGCATCAGCACAATTTTTGCTACAGTAAATGAAAGTAAACAAAAAGGCAAAAAAAAAAAAAAAAATCCAAAAAGGATATATTGGGTCATTTTTTCATTTATTTATGTTTTAGAAGAGCAGAGGTTATGGGATAATCCGCCGTTTAGTTTTTTCTTGTAAACAAATCATGATTGGAGCTCTCACCATCCTGAAAGGTCTCGACACAGGACAGCTCTCACCACAAAGCTGCTCTATAACCGAGATAAAAACCGCGCTTCGCCCCTCTCTCCCCCCAAACCACACCGCTGCACGAGGCCGCCGTTTTACTGCTCGTACACTTCTACAGTATGTAATACACTCCGACACTGGCTTAGTGCCTCCAATGGAAATGAAGGCTGTGATTAAATTCTCGGCTCGTCCACATTCCTCAAGAGGAAAACTGCTCAGGGAGGAAAGGCATGTCTGTCCCACACCGTCCTTGTCTCATTCTATTTCATTCTCTTGAGCTGTGAGGGAGCCCGAGGGGAGAAAAGCCATGGCGTCCACAGCAAACTTTCTAATGTTTCTAACTAACACTGTTCATGTACGTCCATCTGGACACACATCTGTCAACATTTTAAATATGAATTCAGCTGTGGGGATTTCGCTGCGTCAGAGTTCACTTTAGTAGCTCCTGCTCATCGTCCCTATCATTACACCCTCAGAGCTGAAGAAAGGTGAGTCTTTTTTTATTACTTATGCTTTATCTCAAACTATCTCAAACTGCAGAGAGACAACAGCAAATAAATTGCGAACGCATAGACGTTTTTTACTTCATGTAGGTTTCTTGATTTTTTTTAAAGAAGAGTTTGCATCAAAAGACGTTTTACAGTATAACAACTAATTCTTAATACTGAGTAGATTTTGGTATCAGTATTGATATTAACAAGTAACAAAAAAACACGTATTTGTACCTGGTCCGGACAAAAAGCCATACTGGAACATCTAACCATCTAGGATCTTAAGACCCAAGCTTTAACTTTGCATGCATTTCAAATTTTTCCTATATATTTGGGATTAGTATGATTTATCTCTAGGATAAGCATAAAATCTCAGTAGTGTCTTGAAAAATGAAACTAATTATTAAGCATTGCACTTTTGCTATCATTACACCCATATCTAAGCATTTGGCAAACGCCCTTATCCAGAGCGACGTACATTTTTATTTCATTATACATCTCAGGAGTTGCATGTTAAGGGCCTTGCTCAAGGGCCCAAGACTGGTTGTGGGGTTTTAACCAGGTAATTCTATGTAGTTTCTACTAATGAGGACGACAAGTCTAAGTTAGACAGAATGATGTACGGTGGAACCTCGGACTGCGAGTAACTCGGTTTACGAGTGTTTCGCAAGACGAGCAAAGATTTTTAATACATTTTGACTTGAAAAACGAGCATGTCTTGGTTTACGAGTGCCGAGTTTTTTGACACCGACACACACACACACTCTCTTGCCTTTACACCCCCCCTCCCGGCTTCACACAGACACACACACTTTGCTCTACACAGAAACTCTGCTCTGTCGCGATTCTTTTCAAAGGTAAGGTGCTGGTTCATTTGTATGTTTTTTTTTTTTACTTTACAGCAGTGATTCCGTTAGTGTCATTAAAGAGATTTCTTTTTTTCCCATTAAAACAGTGTTTCCGTTGTGTGTGTGTGTTTGTTGTGAAACTTAAAAAGCGAGGTGGGGGGAGGGAGTTTTATTGTGTAAGATGAGGTGAGGGAAGGGGCTAATTCCACACACACACACACACACACACACACACACACACACACACACACACACACACACACACACACACACACACACACACACAAATACACGGCACCTGCATGCACAAACGGAAACACTTATCTGTTGGGATTTATTTAACTTTTTTTAAAGGTAAAGTGCAGGTTAATTTGTTTTATTTTTACTTTATATATTGTATTAATTATTTTTCTGTATTTATTTTTTTGGGCTGTGGAACGAATTATTTGAGTTTTAATTATTTCATATGGGAAAATTTTGATTTGGTTTACGAGTGTTTTGGAATATGAACCGGAACGAATTATGCTTGTAATATAAGGTTCCACTTAGAATTCTCTATGCAGTAGGAGGACGCAGGGTTCCACAAGGCTAGGAACCTCTGTATTCCAACTAGGGACCCTGGAGGCCAATGGTGACCATTGTATTTTTTAGGAGGGCATGCGACCCGGACCCTGGACGTGCAAGGTGACAATGCTAACCACCAGTTAGTTTTACTTTAAGTTTACTTACGTGAGTATGTTTGAAAAGAACATGAAAACTTATTAAATACTTCTTAGTAACTGCATAGACTACATCCTAAGTCTATAGCACACGTAAAGGTTAAATAAGAACTATCCAGCTTGTCCTTTTCTATAAAAGAAACCAAAAGGCATGACGTTTCTTTTTAAATTGAGGGAAAAAAAAAAAAAAAACGATCCTTGCCATGCAATATTGGGATTCAGAATGAAGACTTCATTAAAACTACCCGACTGCTTTACAACTGTGACATTCGTTAATATTAATCTGAGTAAAGGATGTTTTAAATCTCTTCTGCAAATATATTTTAAACAGCTCGATATGTATTCTGAACACACTGCATACTGATTAAAACTTCCTCACGTTAAAAAAAAACCCAAAACAAACCCTAATAAATAATTCAGTGTGGACTTGCATATTTAAATAAGTTTCTGAACCTCATTATGACTGCTCTATTTAAAGATAAACATTATTTAGGTTTTAGATTAAGATGTACTAATTAATATTTCCAGTTAAATATATTTTTGATCCATGATGTCTAGTGTTGGACATAAACCAGACACTTAGTCTACATTAGTATGCCGGTTGCAAAGCTTGATATATTTGTATAAGGATATGTCTGTGGCATCAGATCCTACAGTATGTGCACAATTTTCCCTTTTAAATGACATGTACCGCATATAGCCAGCATAACAGGATGCGGCATTCAGCAACACACCCCAAGAGCAGACCTTCTTTCAGATGTCATTACCGACTGTGTTATAATGCAGCGAGATCATCAGACACAGGCTCAGAACAATGTGCAAAATTCCTAGGTCATTATGAAGGCTCTCACCTCCCATATTCTGAGTGAGTCAGAATAGAGACTCAATTTCATCCTGGTTCATGTAAAGCTTGGAGAAACTCCAGTCGGTACACCGAGCACACGTTCTACTTAATAGTGCCAGGGTCACAGCTAATCATCAGATCGCGCTCTGATAAAGGACTCAATAAGGGTTAGGATGGATGTGAGTGGGAGACCGGTAGATAGGCCCTATTACTTTTCCAAGTATAGCAATGTATTATATAATTGGTAACAGTCTGTTACTACGCACTTGTCACTTAACCAGACTGACCTCATATGGTATCTGGGCTGACATAATGGGAGCAGTGGTAGTATATTCCAAAGGATAGTCTGGAGTACAGAACAAACAGTGTTAATCTGGGTCTGACATATACAGTACTACGAGGGCTGTTCGAGTCAAGCCGGGATTTTTGGTTATCCAGAATAACCAGACAAATCTCACTCACTCACTCACTCATCGTCTATAATTTTTTATCCTGTATACAGGATACCTGGACTCAGTCACACACTACGGGCAATTTGGGGAACGTCAATTAGACCCAATCTGCATGTCTTTGACCTGTGGGAGGAAACCGGAGTGCCCGGAGGAAACCCACCAAGCACAGGATGAACATGCAAACTCCATGCACACAGAGGCGGGAATCGAACTCGGACCCGTGAGGTAATTGATTAATTAATTAACTAATTCGTGTATTTATTTATTGTTTACTGTTATGTACATGGAAATGAGAAATAATACTAATGAAAAGAAGGACAATATCAGCTGGGACGTGACCAGGTTTTTACCCCCTACATTTCAATCCAGTCTAAAATCCTCGCTTTGACAAAAAGTTTACGTCCCTAAATAATATTCATCTTTGGCTCATCTTGCCTTTATTTACTGGCTTACGGGTTGTCGTTAACCTTCACTTATCACCTGAAACCCAGATTTGTTTGCATTTCTATACATTATGCCATATACTGTAGGATCTCATATTTAAGATACTTTATCACTCCATAACACAGACCTAACATATCTAATATGAGACGGTGTACAGTAACTTAATAATACTCAGCACTTTTTTAAAACAGACTTTGGAATAAATAAATAAAAATCTGGAGAAATATGAAAAAAAAAATTATGTTAGTGTTTTGCTTCGAAATCCTTATAAATCCTTAGAATCCTTAGAAAGACTCTTTGTAAATCCATGGACACACACAAGGCCAGCGCTGTTTCTAATGACATTGACATTGCCAGATTCAATTGCCACTGAATTGAACTGACCATAGGATATCACACACACACACACACACACACACACACACACACACACACACACACACACACACACACACACACACACACACACACACACACACGCGCGCGCTTCTCAGAGGACGCTGTGCCTCATTCATTTCTCCATGCTCTCCAGTAGAGTCATGTTTCTCACCCATATGTGGGGTTTTTGTTCTTGTACCTCTCTCCCTCCCTCACGCTTTCCATTTCCACTTTTCTTTTTACCTCTTGTTTCTCGGACCAATTTAACGATTGTGCTGTTGGCTCAAATGTACAGCCATTTAAGTTGAGCCTGTACTACTCCTAGGATTGTGGCACAGCACTTTCACCCGAGCGTTTGCTAAGCTCTATCTGTTCGGACGCCTGCATTGGCACTCTGTCTCGGTTTCAATAGAAAAGTCCCTCAGGACAGGGGGACTGAAACACTCTCACTGAGGCTTGGCCATGTCTATGTTATTTAACCGGCAGGGGGAAACTTACATGGTTCGGCACACACACACACACACACACACACACACACACACACACACACACACACACACACACACACACACACAAACACAGCTGAACATGCTTATCCAGTTCATGCATTTAGACATAATTTCACACTTTGTACAGTATTTGCCTTTTCCTGATTTCCTCTATTTTTGCATATTCATCACACAAAAGATTTCATACAGTAGTATGAATATGAGATTTAATCTAAGGCAAGAAGGACAAAAGGAAACACAAAACTATTTTAAACAATAATTTAGTGTCCAACAAAACCTAATAACTGGTTGTGCCATCTTTACCAGCAACAACTGCAACTAAATAGCAAATAACTGGACAGTTGGGCATAACTTGTTTCAAATAACTGACATATGGCATTCAAATGTCAATAACTCTCCGTCTATAGAAAGGTACTACTCAACGTAGTCTCCATCACTAAAAGGATTCTCAAAGAGGATTTGGGTGTTGAGTTCAATACACGAAGTCCCTGACTTACGAACGAGTTCCGTTCCAGGAGCATGTTTATAAGTCGGATTTGTTCTTAAGTCAAAGTGAGTCTTCACAGTGAATCTCACACACGTCAAACGTTTCACGCCTTTAAATCGCGAGGGGAATCCCGGACGCCATTTTGTCTCAAAGCTGTTTTCCACTATATTGGACTGTGAAATCTGTTTACTGTTTTGTTGAGTTTTTTTTCTTCTTCCCGAAATTAGGATTATGCACCATCAGGACATCTATACAAGACAGCCATTTTCTGTCATTGTGCTTCCGGACTTGATACATTGTAACCGTTAAGGCCAACTCCCAACTCTTTAATCAAACCGTGTCCTGAAGCAGGAAAGAATTCCCACACCATCACACTACCGACACCATGTTTGATTGTTGGTACAGTATGGCTTTCTTACTGGGAAATGCTGTGTTAGCTTGTAATGTAATGGGAGCGTCTTTCAAAATGTTTATCGGGGCACAAGACTCAAGACATTATAGAGCATGAAGCTGTTTTACTTGGTCCCTTATGTTCTTTTTGGTCATCGGTGGGTTTTTGCCTTTCAACTCTCTGTTGTGATGGCACCACAACCATGTGGTGGCATGGTGACGTAGTGGTTAGCACTGTTTCCTTTCACCTCCAGGGTCGAGGGTTGGATTCCCACCTTGGGTCTGCGTGCAAGGAGCTTGCACGTTCTCCCCGTGTTTGATGGGTTTCCTCTCATAGTCCAAAGACATACAAATGGCATGTCATAATAATTGGCGTTCCCAAATTGCCCGTAGTGTGTGTGTGCCCTGGCATGGATTGGCATGTCTCCTGGGATAAGCTCCAGGCTCCCCCACGTCGACAGGATAAAGCGGTATAGCTGATGAGACACTGATTTTCAACACTGACCTTATCTGAACGATCGAGACATGCAGTTTCTGAAATGGTCATGTAAGTTATTTTCTGGTTGCTTGAATGAGTCACTGATAAACTATTTTTGGAGGAATTGTGATCACTTCTGGAAAGACTCACCACTGTGTGCCACGTTTTTCCCCCACTGGGAGATAAGAGCTCTAATTGTGGTTCACTGGCTTTGCCTTTGAAATTGCTTCCTAAGCCTTTTCAGACTAATATATTTAAATACATTTCGTCCTCATTTATTTCTTCTGGAATTTATTTTTGATTTGCAGCACAGCGTGCGACTTATCGAGACCTTTTTTTCGCCTATTTCACATGACTGGAAACGTTCTATTTTAGCGATGTTTAGATTCAAGGGATTCAAACTGCGGGACGTGTAATCTAATTCAATTAAATTATCAATTACGTTTAATTAATGATGTGATTGAGCGACTAAACAGCCATTTACAGCCGTTTCACACATGACCAGCTGGTGCTTTTTTTCTTCAATACTTCATGAAATCACCATTGAAAAAAAGAAATGCATGTACTGTACATACTAAACAAAAAAAGTCAAATGTACTTGTCCATGGTACTGTAAACATCTCGCCATGCACTCAGTCTGCACGTGCTGTAGGATGTCTGCACATTTTTGATACTAGAGCAGTTTCGTGGCCTGGTGAGCTAGTGTTGCATGACTCTGTGATATTTACAGAATATATACAGAACACGATGTACTTCATTGTTCAATTATGTTGATAAATTACGGATTACGCAACATGCAAATGCGTTGGAATCTTTCCCAATACTGGCGAACTTTCGCAGACAACGCAAACTGATGAATTAATTAGGGCTTCACACGTGGGTTTACATGAGGGGAATTCATATAAAGATAAACATTCATTAAACATGAATTATTGATTTAGATGCTGAGAACACAATGTAAACTTATTCATGGATGAAAATGTTATCTTCTAGGGCTTTAAAATTTTTTTTTACTCTATGCTTGTTATAACTAGCCATGTAGAATGAGATGATCGAAGGATACTGACCTGCTGAACTTGATGCACATGAGGATACACAGGAGGTGAAGAAGTACAATCCATTCATAACAATGTTATTTGAAGTTAAAATTTAAAGCCAAAATTCAATCCAATGTACAGTACTGTGCAAACGTCTTACAGTATGTTACCTCTTATTTATTGATATTTAATAAGATTGCATTAAATAAATAGGAGCCAGTGTTTTACTGTGACAGGCTGCAAAGTGCCTAAAGATTAAAAAAATAAAAAAATTCAGTGTTTATGTAACAAGCTTGGCAGCGACCTCGTTTCCCCTCTCATCCGTTCCCATCACTCAGCATTCAGCATCAGCACCTGTTTCTCACTGGGTCATGCCTTAAGTTAGATTAAAAAAAAAAAATTTTTATGCTTGAATGATTTATATGTCACTGTGTGGCTTAACAAACAAAAACATTCCTCTGAAACTGCTCAGATACTGGAGTGAAAACGAAAATGCGAATCAAAAAGTACTCCAGGAAGCCTAGAGAACTATTCCTGAAGAATATATAAAAAAAGATTCAAGAAAGTCCGACCATATATATATGATGAAATGACAAAGGCTTTTGTATGTACCTTTAAGGGAATCAGTGCGATATTGAAGGAAATCAAAGCTTTTCTTATTCCGTCACAGATTCAAAGGTCCATATGAAATCAAACCTTCTGTACACTGAGAAATCACAGAACTCCCAGTGCTGAACTGTCCACGTTAAAGGCCACAAAATTTCCAAGGGAGGAAAATCGAAATATCGAAAGGGGATTCTGAGCACATTTCGTTTTTTTTTTTTTTTTTTCCTGGAGCTAAAAATAACCCGAACATAAACGTTGGAAATAATTGTCAGTGGGGATGTTTCTTCAGTCTGAGTCTGTTTAACGTCTAGGTCATGATTGACACCAGACTTGTACCACGCAAGAACAATAAAGCAAGTTAAAAATATCCAGAAAAGGCGAACAGAACAGAAGGTGCCAGGGTGCCATGGGCATTATGCAAGACTATGATGTACACCAGTGAATAAAATAAAAGACTACGATCCCCCCCCCCCCCCCCCCCCTATTTCATTATTTTGAATTCATTGGGTCCAATTAAAAGAACCTGGAAAAGTTTCTTTCCCCTCAAGACACGGAACATCGATGATGCAAAGAATGCACTCTACAAAAGGGACTAACATCAGCTAAGTGACATTAGATCGTGTCAGCGATGTCTGGAAAGTGTCAAGAGCAAGCAAAATAAATTGTAGGTACGCCATGTTAAAGCATGAAAGGAGGGATGAGGGTTCACATTGCTCAGGGTTCTTTTACTGATTCACTGAAGAAAGCCTGTACTTAAGAGTAATTCGGGCTTATGCCTGATTAAACGTTCCACTTGGCGTAAAAGGATGACATGCAAGACAACCGCTAATTGACACGGGGAAGTCAGACTACAGGATTAAGCCAAGGCTATTTCGCTCCATCCATTAACATGTCTCATTACTTTCACAATGCCACATTACATACGGAGTTCGGTGTAACTCCACCGCACCGACGTGACGCGAATCTCCTGCGGCGAACTAGCTGAAAACACGGCTGTTTGTAATTTAGTGTCGGAATTGTAATATTTAACAGTCCGGGATCATCACAGCCATTCGCTCTATAGCCATAAGTATGCATGGAGGTATAAGATTACTGCCTAGGGACAGTGAGGTGGAAGAGAGGGAAGACAGAATGATGACACGGGGCTGTATTGAATAATATATATCTTATACCGAACCTGTCATTGTCAGAAATATTGTTGCTATCATTTCTGATGGAGTAATGAAACATTAAAAAAGTTTGTGCGAGGGGGCATCTTTAAAACGGAAAGTGTTGAGATGCACGTTGCAGATCGAATCGCGATTCACAAAGAGTTTAGGTGAAGACTTGGGTGGGTGTGCATGTCTGGAATAGCAGGCGTTCTGCAAGAGCTGTGATTTGCAGATTTGCAAGGTTGCACGCGTCCACAGAGTTACACACACACACATGCACACATGCACACACACAAATGCAGGCCATCAAGTCTCTGATTACCAGTGAGTGCTTTGGGTCTGGCACAAGCAACTCTAACCGCCACTCAGACAACCATTTTTGTAAAAGCTCCAGCTTGCTGTGAAAGTGGAGCTCGTGGGCGCGGTGACTTGTGTCGGGCCTGCTAATCGGTCACGTGTTATGTACCCGCTTAATCGGTTAATAAAATATGACTACGCCCATGAAATATGAATATGAGCTAATTAACGCACTTGTAGATTCAATAAAATCATCGAAATATACATGACGCTGCCACTTTTCCAGCTAGCGACAAAGTGCCTGTTTAGCATGAGACACACGGCGGGTGTCGTTTGACCTGCGGGAATAGTTCGTCCGCGCACGGCTTAGTGTGAGACTTTAATACGAGAGAATGAAAACAGAGAGAACGTTGGAACGGAACGTAATAACCGGTTGTGCCGTCTTTACCACCTAACACCTGCAACCGAATGGCTGATAACTGGAGATCAGCTTGTCGCATCGCTTTAAAGGAATATGGCCCACTCTGCGTTGTAGAATTGCTTTACGGCCATATTGAAGATATTGGGCATGAAACGTCTTTTTAATCCTCTGCTAACTAGGGGTGATCTATTGCTAAGATGAGTTTTTAGGTTACTTAGCATTTATTAACGCCAACAATTTCTGTATAAACAGCGAGACATGTTAAACTCGTTTTTCAGGCTTATTCACTCATTTTATCCTTGTTTCGGGGTCACATGGGGGCCTGGAGCCTATCCCAGGAGACTTAGGGCATGAGGCGGGGTACACACTGGACAGGGTGCCAATCCATCATAGGGCGCACACTTATTGGAAATGCCAATTAGCCTAATATGTCTTTGGACTGTGGGAGAAAACCGGAGTTTGGTGCTTGGTAGGTTTCCTCTGGGAGACGGGAATCGAACCCGGACGCTGGAGGTGCAAGGCGACAGTGCTAACCACAACACCACTGTGCTGCCACAACACCACCGTGCTGCCACAACACCACCGTGCTGCCACAACACCACCGTGCTGCCTAGGCTTATTCATTTAAGCAAAAATGAAAGGAATGTAAAATTTTTACATTATAACTTTCTTTATTAACCGTCGCTGGATTTTAGTTAGGGGTGTCAGAGTAAAGGGGGGGTCCGAGTACAAATGCACGCCACACTTTTCAGATTTCTATTCATAAAAAAAAATTAAATTAAATTTAAACCATTTATCATTTTCCTTCCACTTCACAATTATGTGTTGGTCCATCAGATGAAATCCCAACAGAATACATTGACGTTTGTGGTTGTAACGTGACATAATGCGGAAAAGCTCAAGGGGTGTGAATACTTTTGCAATGCACTGTATATGGTCAAAGGAATGCAATTTGGAATTTGGGCTTACATGTAAAATGTCAAATGGAGCTAAATATCTTGAAACCGAAGACGTCCCTGAAATTAAAATAAATGTTACAAATGTTAAATATGATTAGTGTTTCATTAAACAACAACAACAACAACAACAACAACAAGTATGCACTGTATGAGTCACTTGGCGATGAACACAGTGACGAAAAATCTGGGACTGTGGGTTCGTTACTCGTCCTAGATATCCGTCCTGTCGCAGCTATCACTTTATTTATCACTCTCTATGTCTCACTCTCTCTCTCTCTCTCTCTCTCTCTCTCTCTTTTTTTTTTTTTTGGCTAATAATAAATGCTATGAAGGTTTCACTCGTCCTATGTTAGCCTCATATCAAGGCATTGTTAATGGCAACAGGTGAAAAGGCAGGTTGTTATGCTTTTATCTAGGCGCCTATTACTGGGAGTGGAAATCCGATGCAATCACTGAACCATGTCTCTCCCGCTGCGTCTCAGCTTCCAGCTCACCAAATTAAAACCAGAACACATTCGATGTGGGTTTCCTCACTCTACTCTTGTCTTTATTGATCTTTTGTTCAGATATGCTGTTGGTGTTTCCACGGGAGAAAAAAAAAAAAAGAAAAGAAAGAAAAGAAAATCAAGCTTGTAAAACCTATGGTCTTGATATCTCAGGTAAAGGAAAAGCGAGACCCTGAATGCCATTCCAGCTGATTAAACCTGACGGCTGTCAGAAGATGCTTGAGACGAGTTTATTACCAAAGAAGGGTCGGGGTCTGTCCGGAAGTGCCGGCGGGTGCTGGAATGCTAATATTATTTTATCTACTGTACGTTTATCACTACAGACTGTGAATTTAAGCAACACGTCATGACGCAATATGATATACTGTATTATATTATATGCAGTGATGCGTGATGGGCTTAGACACAACATCCTTTAGACGATGTCCGATACTTCGACCGATCCCATCCAGCGAAAGACATGCACGCTAGCGAAGGCCAACAGATACCTCATTTCACACGTCGTCACATGGTGCACTCTTCAAGCACCTCACCCTTTCATTATTCCCTTTACATTTAGAGCCTATACCATCCTGCTGCTTTCTTACAGTATAATAATAATTGCCAACTGTCCAGAAAGGCTCCCATGAGGAAGCGCCATGTGCAGCAGACACAGTGTTTAACAACACCATAGAGGAGAAAGTCTTGAAAAAAAAAAAAAAAGAAAAGAAAAAAGGAAAAAGTTCATATCAAATTGTAGAAAAAAAACGAAAGTCCCCTAGTGCATTCTTCAGGCTGTATTCCTAAATGTCCCCTGTGAGTGAAATCCATCTCAAAGCAGTGGCAGCCTTTGTGAAAAGCTTTGAAGGTTCATTTTATCAGCCCGCGCATAGAACCCGCTGTTTCTGAGTGACTGGATTGAGTAACAGGTTTCTGGGTGTGTAAAGTAATCCTATAATCCAACCGCACCCCCAACGGACACAAATCTTTCCAGCTACAGTAACACACACACACACACACACACACACACACACACACACACACACACACAGACAGATGATATTCAGTTCGATAAAACCAACAGGAAGTGACATGAACATGGACGCCATTCCTGAGATAGATCAGACTATGCCAGGTTGCATACTGTAGATTGTGTTACTTATAGTTAATAAAAAAAAAAAAGCAATCTTACCAAACTCCCGGGGCACAGAGATGGAGTAGACGCAGCTGTGGCCCACGGTGTAGTTCCTGGGGAAGTTCGGGGACAGTACGGTTCCTTCAGTTCCTGTGGAGCGACTGCCACAAGGTGCTGGACACATGGTTGGGGGTAACACATACAGTACGTAAACAAAACATCTCATATGTCCAGTACAAGAAAATCAGACCGAGACATTATGCTTCCTAAGAGTATTGTCCTAATGCAACAGTCTACCGGTTGATGGCACCCTGGTCGAGAACATTTAAATACCTTGACAGCTAGGCAAGGCCCTATTCCAACCAGGCCTGCCATCCTCCCCCATGATGCACGTGAGGGTGGAGTATCCCTGGAGCACGTAGCCTGCTTCACAATAGAACGTCACTGTAGAGCCCAGTTTGTAGTCACTGCCCAACCTCGTGCTGTTCATCACGTTGCCGGGGTCGAAGCACGACTCCCTGAGCTTGGCTTCATGAGAGATGGAGAAAGTGGGAAAGAAACACGCCGGGATGAAACTCCATATAAAAAAAATAAGATACTGTATCTTAGAAGTTTGCATTATACCGTGCTTTCATATATCTACATCATGTGCTGTATATACTGTATGCAGATATATTCCGCTCTTTTCACAAATCATTCTGGAAACCTATCATAATGACACTGCCATTCATATTTGGGCTTTTTTTTCTATCTTACTATAGTCATGATGCTTTACACCTCAATCCTCAATTTCAACAAAAGGAATTAATAAAAGTTTTTTTTTTTTTTTTTTGTATTTCATATTATGCACAGGATATTAAGACCGAAGCTGGAGAGCGGTAAGATTGTTTGAATCAACTCGGCATGGGATTATGCTTTTTTAAAAATTTTTTTTTTTTAAGTATTTTATTATTTTTTTTCATTAAATACCTTAAACCAGGGGTTCAAACGTTTTGTACCCAGGAACAAACAAAAGTTGTAAAACAAGTTCCATGGAACCATGGAAAATATTTTTTTTCTCCGAACGATGATGAAATAATGGCTTTTTTTTTTTTTTTTTTTTTTTTTGCAGTTTGAATGATGATGAAATAAAGTAAAAAAAAAATGAAACAAGATGTATTGCAAAAATGATAATCCATCAATATTGATTGATTAATTGATTGGGTTTAAAACATTACAAAATTTGATAGTTTTCTATATGTTTCTATATTTGTGCAGAAAAAAATAAATAAAATCCCGTATATGTCCAGCTAGGTTTTTCTTACTTTATGTTTAGTTTTATCTTCTATAGCTATATTTTCCTTAGCTACAGTTTTTCAATATTTGATTTCTTATTTTATTCCATATTTATTTCCTATTTTTCTTTCTTTTTTTTTACTTTCACATGCGGTCGTTTAAGCATTTCATTTCAGATCATACTGGGTATGACTGTGCATGTGACAAATAACATTTTTATTTGAATTTGATTTGAATTTGAAATGCCACAATCATGGTTCCCAAATGCACCAAATCAGTGCAAGTAATAGCAGAAGAAACAGATGCATTGACTGGGAAGTAAAACAGAAATGACAAATTATAATATAACATCACCGAAGTGGTTACGCTACTTTATCCAACACAGAATTGTTAAACATACATCATGGCGTTCACACAGCATCCAAATGGCATATTGTCCCACTTAACAGAACATGTCCAGACGTTTCGTAACATATATGTACTACATGTGGGAACTGCAATGAGAGTAACAGAGTCACAACGTCCTTCGTCTTGGCATAAACAAACACATTCAGTTCACTCACAGCAGTCGCTGTTCGCAGAAAGTAGCGATGGGATTGGTTTTTCCAGGATGTGATCTGAAGTGGGGCCGCTATGTGTCACGGCGTGTCTATAATACGGAAGTTCAAAGCTACTAAAAGGAGATCATGGAGCGGTTTATAAATGAAACATTTGGTCGTAGATAACCTTGCGTGTCGGACAATGTGCTGTGCTGTCCTGCCAAACTGTTCACACAAATGACTGCGTCCTTATATAGTTTTGAAAACACAATGATTTGCTTCGCAGACTGGCATTAACTTCAATACTGTTTCACTTATCGTTAAAAATAAATAAATAAATAAAAGAAAAAATTCCAAAATGTCTTATCTGTGATAAGCCCAATCCTGTCCATCCGATCCTGACTAATCAAAGCCTTTCTTCTTGGTGAATTAACTTCCAGCACTAGTAAATGTCAGAACCTTTCAGCAGCATACCTTTGTACTCGAGGTGAAAGCCAGCGTAGCTGACAGAACCGTCACTTCGAAAGGCCAGATGCATGGCATTGGAGCTGCTCTCG
This sequence comes from Clarias magur, assembly GCA_013621035.1. NCBI lineage: Eukaryota > Metazoa > Chordata > Actinopteri > Siluriformes > Clariidae > Clarias > Clarias magur. The sequence goes on from QNUK01000012.1 coordinate 3,818,803, forward strand.
ATCCGCTCCGGAAGCTTGCTATCCTGGAAGCTGCCGATTAGAGGGCTGTTGCTGTCCATCCCATCATATATGTACAAGAAGTCATAGTTGGGCTCAATGCTGAAGCTGGAGAGGAGATAAGAAGCAACGGAGGGAGAGGCAGATCAAAGAGAAGGTTTTAATAGCCACTCAGAGTGATCAAAAGACCACATCAGGTATCCAAGTGCACAGACTCGGCATGCGACCCGAGACGCCATTTCAGTGCAGAACCACAAGAGTGTTAAAAGATTACTTTTTTTTCTTTCTTTTTTTTTCAGATGACACTGTAATTCATCCAAAGAAAGCACATTGCTTTCCCTTTTATCATAAGAGACATATATGAACTGAATTTGAAGATTTTTTTTTTTTTTTGATCACATACTTCCTTTAGAAGTCTTAGCTGAATTTGCGCTACACAAGACCTGGACCCCTGCTCATGTTCTAACAGCCTCTCTAGGCGTGTGCTTCCTCGGTCCTGGAATCTATTAATACCCAGGGGGTACCTGCAAGCAAGCGGTGCATTTCCAGACGCTGAGCTGCAGAGCGAAAAGAAAAGTCCACAAGCACAATAGATCATCTCAAACGCTTTGCCATAGTGGGTCTCGCAGACAGACAGAGATAAACATTCAGACATTTTTATCTTCCGAAAGGTATGACGTCGAGGTGTCCTTTGTCGGCGCGATCATTTGCATGAGATGGATTGTGACCGCATTAGATTTACTCTCGTTTTTTTTTTTTTTGTTTTTTTTCCCCCTCCAGTATATGCTGGGAGAGAATGTGAGAGAGAAAGTGTCCTTAAAATCTATATCTATATGTGAGAAAACAGAAACGCAAACATGGGAATTTAGGCCGATTTCTTGTCAATACATAAAAAAAAAAAAAAAATTAATAAAAAAAATTATAATTAATTTTTAATAACCAGATGTGATGAAGTTCTTTTTTTTTTTCTTGTCTTTCTTTCTTTTCTTCCTCATCACTGCCCAGCCTCTGGAGCTGTCAATCGGCAAACAATTAGTGTTGCGGTAATTGGATCGGGCAGTAACGCAGATAATACGAAGCGTAAAGAAACACGGCAGGTTTGGGGTGTCGCTAAAGTCTGAGGTTATTTTCATTTCGGGGCTGTTCATTTCCCTTTCCTCAGTGGTGACATATTTTAAGGAGAATTATGTCACTAATGAACTGTGTAATGAAAATGCCTGAGAAGGAATTGATTCAGATCCATTCATTAGAAATATGTTTGAAATGCTGCTTTACTGGCCAAACTCCAGCGTGATTTTACGCTGCTCGAGGACAAAGCTGTAATATGAAACAAGACTGGTGCACATTCCAGGCCGAACCCAGACGACTGTGCTACCTGGAGGGACATGACGCGCTTTATTGTCTAGTTTGTAACTTGAACATGACTCGAATAATTACTTAAAGCTGGAGAGAGACAAAAATAAAAAATAAAAAAACATATTTAATGCAACAAACCAGACGGAAACGGCATCTGGATAACAACAGCACAGTGGTCCATACACACTCATTAAGGAATTCAAGAGACTGACTGAGATTTTAAGTTTTAATCTTGAGATAATAATCCAGCACGGCGGCTTAGTGGTTTAGCCCGGTCGCCTTGCACCACCAGGGTCCAGGTTCGATTCCCGCCTCAGGGAATTGTGTGTGCGTGGAGTTTAAATATTCTCCCTGTGCATGCTGGGTTTCCTCCCTGTACACTGAATTGCCCGTAGTGTGTGAGTGAAAAATGGGTCACGGCCCCTAGTTGGACTACAGAAGTTCCTAGATGAATGGATAGATGGGAGACATCTTGAGTGAGAGACCAGAAAGTCTTACATATTGCTAGTTTTACATCCATTTTGCCCAGACTCATGTTAGGTTTTTCCATCGATTGGATTTGATTTGTGCATTAACCCATCACACCAGTCAAACATCACACATCAAACTGTAGCAGTGGCGTTTCAGGCAGGACTCTAGCTTGAACTTGATCTTCAGCACTGTTTAAAATACAATCCGAAAAATCTCATTACGTAAGGGTGTAGACACTGTTGGCAATGTTATTTAGCTGAGAAGCACATACATGATGGAGTGCATAAATCATGGAAGGGCAATATGATGGGGTCATTACTCACAAAATGAGCAACGAAGTCCAGCTGGGTTCGTTATCTGCCTTGGAAATGAAACGCATTTTAAATCAGACACACGACTCACACAGCACTTGCCGTTACATAATTACTCCACGCATCTCGGGCTGATGAGGAAAACGGTAACATATCACTCATTGTATCAAACACCGAATGAAATGTCTCGAAATTTAAACTGACCCGTTGCTCGTGGCGCTCTTTATTTAAAAGATTCAGATACATCCTGTGTATGTGTTCATTGGTACTGTAGGTGGCGGTGTGGTGCGGTGTTGCATCGCTGCATCTCGATATGGATGTTATAATGGTTAAAAAGACTAAACGGTCTAAAAATACGTGACATACGTGAATGATCCCTAAACTACTACTACTGCCAAACTGCACTATTAATATGCAAACATTTCATTTTCAGTGTTCACACATGAGCGGAACCGCTAACCCACTAGAAATACAATACATGCCCAGCAGGTTTCCATTCATTACCCACTCTCGCCTCATGCTGTTACCTGTGTTTAGATTTCATTTAATGAAGTTTAGTGATAAAAATGAACAGACTCTTTTATTAAAAACATTATTACAATATTGAAATGATTAAAAAATACCAAAAAAAAACCAAATATAGATGCAAGCAACGATGACGGGCCCAAGCACCCTGCGCCATCACCACCCTGGGCGCACCGCACAACCTGTGTTATTTGAGTGTGTTAAGACCTCGGAAAAGCCATCGTCACTCGGTTGCACCACACAACCTGCACACGTCACACACTATACAGGGCTAATGTCAGTTGGGGCCCTAAATATTTATTGAGTACATTAATATGTGTGTGTGTGTGTGTGTGTGCGCATGTGTGGGTTAACATTTGTGATGTTTGTGTGTGTACAATAGGCCGCTGGAAAATAAGCCTCACACTATGATGTTCCTCAATGTGATGTCACTGAACGTGATGTCACAGAAGGTGTCACTGAATATAATGTCACTCAATATAATGCCACACAGAAAGTTATTAATCATTTTTCAGAGTAAGTTTAGGACATTATCACGGCTGGCCCATTTGAGACATCGAAAATCCCTCCGCAATTTTGCATCCTCAATGTCTTTAGATCTCTTCAACCCGGTTTGGTGGCGATCGTATAAATTCCTTAGGAGGAGTATATCAAAATCCATCGGGTGTGTTTTTGCAAATGACCCCAAATAACCGGCCTCTTGTTGAGTTTAGCCCAGGACATGCAGCGCGAAAGTTGTTCAGCTCGATGAGCTCTAAATGTGTACCAAGCTTCGTGTGCCTACATGAAAGTGTGTATGAGCTATGCAGCAAAATCTTGTGTGGGGGGCCCCTCGGGGCCCCGGGCCACGAGACTCTCAGGCATCCTGATGGCAGCAGATTCCAACCTGTCTTTCAAGTTTCATGAGTTTTTGAGCATGTTAAGACCCACGAAATGTCCAAAAAAAAAATCCTTAGGAAAACAAGAGGGTCCTGCGCACCTTATAGTGCTTGGGCCCTAAAGACTAAGCAGACTATATATGGCCAAAACAGCTGGATCCACCAGTTAGAATAGTCATAAGTCATAAGCAACACACGGAAGCAAAAACACTTTGGCAACACAGGGTGGGAAATTGAGACACCAGAAGATGGACAAGTGTGAGAAGGTAAAGTTGATCTGGTGATCATGAATTCCAAATTCCACTGGCGATCAGGGCTGGAATTCCATGAAAGGATAATTGGCTATGCTGTGTAGGTGGGCGGTTTGGCATTACTCTTTCTTCTTTCAATAAGAATACGATTGACAGAACGGACTGTAGATGATCGATGAACTGCACCTATCCCTCCCAAAACATCGGCATGCACATAAACTGCAGATTAATTGCAATTTTTGCAGTTCTAACATACAAGTCAGCAGCAATGGCAATGACATGCTTATGTACTGTATATATGTACTTTCAGAGAGGTGACATGAACGCGAGCTTATGTAAATCTTCATGTATAAGTTTGAAAAATATTAATGCCGTCAATCGATTAAAAAATTTAATCTAGTTAATCACAATTAATCACAATCTCAAAATACTCAGATTTACTTTGATTATAAACATGCAATTTGGGATAAATAAATGCATGACAAACTGGTTAGGGGAAGAAGATTATGAAGTTTTAGAATATCTCAAACATTAACATTTTTAAAATGTACAGTAGCTCGAGCACACAACTTTTTATAATGAAAGTCAGTGGCGATTTTTCCTGTCATTTTATTATCTGCGTTAAACATGCCATTAAACAAGCTGGGTAACTGCACTGTGAGTATGGGAAGCCATAGGGGTCAAACTTGGTCATACGATTCATTTGAATTTACCGATAGTACGTATTTTGCGCACGAAAAGACGCACCGCATCAAAAGGCGCACCTTCAATAAATGACGTATTTTAATTATTTTTACATATATAAGGCGCATCGCATCATAAGGCGCACCTTTAATAAAACGCTTCGCATAAGGCGCTAAAGTAGAGGCTGGAGTTACGGTGCGTTATGCATCCATTAGATGCATAACGCATCCATTAGATCAGGGGTCGGGGACTTATGGCTCGCGAGTCACATGTGGCTCTTTTGACGACTGCATCTGGCTCTCAGATAAATCTTAACTTATATTCCTTAACACGATATGTAAGAAATAATTCCGCTGGAAATCGTACGTACGTGCTCCTGTTTTATCCACAGTGCGGTTTACAGGGATATCGAAGGTGAGTGGAACCTCGTCCATATTGATGATATGCTCTGGCTGGATCTTTTTTTCAGTTATCTTGTTTCTGCAGTATGTGCGGAAAGTGGCCAACTTTTCCTGATAATCAGCTGGTAGTTGTTGTGACACAGTAGTGCGCGTACGGATGGAGAGATGACGTCGTTTCATAAAACGGAAGCACCAAGAAGGACCGCCTCTGAATTCACTGATGTTATGTTCGCGAGCTAGCGCTATTGCCTTCATACGAATTGTGACTGTACTAACACTTCTGCTTGCTGCTCTTTGTTCAGCAACCCACTGTTCAACTTTGTCCTCTAACTGTGGCCATCTCGCTTTGTTCCCGCGGAAACTCTGTGTTGTCTTCTTTACTTGGCGGAGCTCATCCTCATACTTCCTCCACTTCCGCACCATTGATTCATTGATATTAAATTCTCTCGCTGCTGCTCTATTGCCGTGTTCTTGTGCGTGGCTTATCGCCTTGAGTTTAAACTCAGCGTTGTACGCGAGTCTTTTGGTAGGAGCCATTTCAGGGTATTTACAAAAATATTAAAATGGAAATGAAACGCCAGTTTCCCGGTATCCCAGCATGCACTGCGCACTATTACGAGGGAAAATCGAGTCGCGGCTGCTTACCGTAACTGAGACCTGTATGCGTTTTAATACTGGGCCATATACAAGGCGCATTGTATTATTAGGCGCATGATCAGCTTTTGAAACGATTGAAGGCGTTTAGGTGCGCCTAATCGTGCGGAAAATACGATCACATTAATGCAAATTAATCAAATGACCAAGTTTGACCCTAATGGCTTCATATAACAGTGCTGTGATTATGGTAAGCCATTAGGATCAACCTTGATCATCCTATTCATTTGCATTAAACGATAGTAACGCGTTAAGTTTTCTAGATTAACTACTTTAATGAAAAATAATCAAGTAACCAAGTTTGACCCTAATGGCTTCATATAACTTTGCTGTGATTATGGTAAGCCATAAGGATCAACCTTGGTCATACGATTAATTTGCATTAAACGATCGAAACGCGTTCGGATTTCTAGATTAATTACGTTAATGAAAATTAATCAAGTAACCAAGTTTGACCCTAATGGCTTCATATAACTGTGCTGTGGTTATGGTAAGCCATTAGGATCAACCTTGGTCATATGATTAATCTGCATTAAAAAAAATAGTAATGCTTTATAATTTCTAGATTAATCACGTGTTAATATACATAAAAAGATCCAAATATACAATGATTAATGATATGAAAATAAGTTGATATCATTAATAGGATAGTACAAAACAGGCACTGGTAGACTAGATCTTTACCTAATGAACGCCAGCGAGAGGACGTAGTCGGAGTTGACGACGATGAGCCAGTCGCAATCTTTGCTGTGAGGGTATGGGTGAGGATAGTTGGGAGACAGGATAAAGCCGGACGAGTCGGTCAGATTTCCGCCACACGGAGCTGTGAAAACACACAGGAATGTCACACGGTACTGTATATATGCATTGTACAAACCTTTAGTTTGTTCGTTTATACACACAGCTGGACCGGCTGCACAGTCCAGGTGCCCTACTTAAGACAAGTGGAGTGGAAGTGATGCGGAATGTGAAAATGAAATCTCTCTTGCAACACTGAAGTCATACATATTCCCACAATCTATGGAGAGAGAGAGAGAGAGAGAGAGAGAGAGAGAGGGAAAGAGGGTGATATATTGAGAGGGATAATTAGCTGAAAGCGCATGAAAAGAAGAGGCAAAATGCGGCTCCTCCACTTTTTTCTGCTTGCCACTGAAGTATTTTGAAACGTAGGAAGCAATCCAAATCTCATAATATGATATTCATTAATTTGAGCACATTCTTTCATCGCCAGGATGATGACAGATGCCTGAATAACACTTCTGCTCAAGTGCCGCTTGACTTTCAGAACTCTTGAGCACCTTTCGATAAAAAAATGGTAATTCACACACACCCTGGAGGATACCATGGCTATCCACGCTTTAGAAGCAAAATTGTTCAGCTGAACGTGTTGGAAGTTATTCGATCAATTTTATGTCAACGATCAATTTGTATGTTATTGTATGTCTGGAAGGAAAACCAAACGAAAATCTGATATAAGCACCTACCTATACAGACGGGTGGGCTGGGCTGCCAGTAGTACCGATTCTCCACCTGTATGCATGTGATCTTCATCTCACCCTGTAGCTCGTATCCTGGGTCACACTGAAAAGTCACGTTGTCCCCAGGCTCCCTTCCGTCTCCATTGCGGGTGCCGTTCATAGGCACTCCCGGATCCCTGCAGGCTGTGGCCACTGAGCCTGCCAATCACAAGCCGAGACAATTAGCATGGAGTCAGCTGACTGGGCTAAACTGGGCCAATACCAGCTGTCAATCAAGGCAAACCAACAGACACCAGGAGAAACTCAAACTGTCAGTTAAGGCATGGGAACACTAATCACGCCTGCCACTTTAAGACGATGAAGCCTGTTAATAACGCGTCAGTACGGAGGAATTAAAAACCCGGCCAATACCTGCTTTATTAAACCCGTCAATCACGCGCAAGCTAAAGAAAGCGGTAGGACTTACTGGAAAATTCAATAACAAAGCCGGACTTGCTGATATAGAAGTCGGTCTCGAACTGGATGGTCACCATGTTTAGGGTGCTGTGGATGCCCTCTGGCAGGAGGGAGCCACTCAGCTCCCTCAGAGACATCTCATTCTCCGGAGGGCCGTCCCACACCTTCAGGATGTCGTGAGACGCCTCCGTGTCAAAAGCTAGAAACTGCAGACTGTCAGACAGCGAGAAAGGAAAAAGGTTCCAGTTTCAATTAACAGTTGATTAGAAACTCCAGAAAAAAATATATATATAATTATAGTTATAATTATACACTCTGACATTTACAAGTTTGAAATTGGGGGGAAAATTTTTCTAAAAGATTTGAAAGATGTTGTAAGAGGAGAGAGGGCTCTCGCTTTGATCTTTGTAATGTTTATTTTGTAGTTATTGATACACACAATTGGAATGGAATAATATGCTACAGTACAGTATGTGGCACGCTCTTATAGTAAGAAATTGTATTAAGTGCTATAAATAAATAAATACTGTTGTGAAGTGAGTTTTTTTTTTTTTTTTTTTTTTTTGCAATATTCAGTTAAGGTCATTCAACATTATCCCATTATTCCAACAACCCTCTGTACTGTACGTCCACCATCCATAGTGTTGCCGTAGTAACGTTTCCACGATGTTGTGACAAGCAAAAGAACTCTGGGTGTACTTTTTTTTTTTTTTTTTTTTTTTTCTTATTTAATAACACGTTTTCTAATTATGTTTATTATTAGACTAAATTATGTAGAGGGCCCTACATATAACTCCCAGTGAATGAGCTGTTACCATAGAAACAAGAATGTATGAGTGCATTAATACTGAATAAGTGTGATGCAGCTGGCAGCACTGTTAGAGCTGCTGTTAAAGAAGGTTAATTTACACCCGACCAATCGGATTTCATTCCGAAAGTCGTTTGATACTATTACTATTGTAAATGTTTTTCCAACAGGAGTGCTTGTGATTTTTCACGCTCTTGTGTAATCTATGAATATAGGGAACCATTAATGCTGAATAATAATACAATGGGATTTTATGGATGAGCCAGAAAAAAGAAAAAAAAAAGATGTAAAAAGATGTAGCATTTCTACTGCTTCAATGCATCTTCATGCAGTTTATGAAATATGCAGTATATGCCGTCTGCATCTTCCAAAAGTAAAAGAATGCTGAATTTGCTTCTGAAAGCATAATGTTTAAGGATTGACGCACACCATACATGGTTCTCAAAATTTATATCACATGCGTATGAATGTATAAATGCATTAAAATAAAGAGGAATAAAATAAAGCAAAGTCACTATAGCGGATACAATGTGTTCTACAACTACGGAAATAATTGAACACAGACAATGCTAATCCTGTGTACACGCCCATCCTTGGCAGACACTAATGAATATGAATGAGTATGCAAATGCACAGGTCACATGACAAGGTGTCAAAACAAACAAGATGTCAGGAACCCAAACAAGTGATTTTCAAAAGAAATCAAAAGAAAATTACAATAAGGTCTCGGGTCACATGATCTCAGTGCCATGGAATGGCGGTTGGGCCTAATTAGCAAATGTTATTGGAAATTTTAAATGAATATAATAATTGGAAATATATATATTTTTTATAAATAAATGTGCAAGGCCAAGACAATAACGGTATCACTGATCATTAAAAAAAAAAAAAATTTCTTCTTATGGTCTGAATCAATCTTTTGTGGATTCTTAATTAATTATGTCAAACTCAAAGAATCATTTTACATTTTGAAGTTGCACAGCATTTAATCAAAACAAACCTAAAAAGTGTCTTTACATTATTTCCTATACTGCTCCAGAGTGCAACAATCGCGCGACAGTACTGCAGTGCGTACAGTATGCATCCGTCTGCATGAGAATGTGAGGACAGATGAAAAAGTAATGAATAAATATCCGATTTCGGAAAAGGCTTCCGCTGCCATGAGAGGACAAATTATCTTGCTTTCAAGGTTGCTGTGCTTTTAACCTCGCGCGGCTGTCAGAGGTAAATCCATAAACGGCATTTTCGACATAATGACTTGAGCCGGTTGAGATTTGCGAGGCAGCCATCGGCTCCCTTGACGTCTGCTTGTCTCCATATTGATGAGGTATCGATGTTCATTGTTGCTGTCTAAGTGGCGTATAAATAGTTAAAGATCGCCCGTTTCGGACCGAACGCTGCGGATACACGCGGGGCGATATCTACTGAGGTTAGAAAGGTATCGATTTAGGACCTGTCGAGCGGGTGGAGATTTTCGGATCATGTGCGTAGGAAATGCTGAGTGGCACCTGACGATGTTGCCCGAATCGACCTCGATGACCCAGGTGCAGCGCAGGTTGTTGTCGTAAGGGAACGGGTAACCGGGAGACAGGATGCGGCCCGACGTCTCGCCTTTAAAGCGTCCTCCGCATTCGGCTGGAGAAAGAAGAAGAAACACAGATGAGAAGTGGACAAGACAAGTTGCAGAATCCATCGGATCATCTATCAAACATTGTGAATGGACCTGTAGGCTCCAATTACCTCTGCAGGCCACGCAGTGTCTTTCCCTCCCCTGGTTTGTTTTGTTTTGTTTCCTCATCCTGCCACTGGCCAGCTCACGTGATACGCTCTAGATCCTGTTCACACCCCTACACACACTTTGATATACAGTATGTTTATGTTTTTCACTCTCATAAGCGGTCGGCTTGTCGGTTTGCCACTCCGCCACCTGTTATTCTTTCTTTTCTCGGACTCACCGCGCATGTTCTCAGTCGGGAGTCTCGGTAGAGGTGGGCATCGTTTGCTAATGGAGCCCACATCAGCGTTTTTTTCTTTCAAGCAGGCCTGATTTGCATAAGCCATCTACATGACAAACAATGGACGCACAGTTCAATGAAGCCTGAATAACAGGGTTCAGTACGGGACTTGATTAATCTGAACATTAGAGTGTTTTTTAGACAAGTGCGCTAGAGGAGCCTCCTCCAAACCAACACTCGCGGCTTATCGTGGCAGCTGCTCAATCACACATGTGCAGCACTCCGTCTGCACCGACTAGCCACCGAGTGGCATCGGGAATCCAGGCAATGGTCTGGTCGAGCTCAGTTTGAAGCCCTGACAAGACCATGTTTACCCAACTCGGTTATCACAGCATGGCAGATCTGAGCTGAGAACATCAATGCTCACTAGACCAGAGATCTTTTACAATTTCGGTTCTTAAAGACTTAATTGCTCGACGCGCGGTGTTTATTCCTCTCCAACTAAATTCCGTTCAGAAGGAGAAAATGATTTAGATCTATACTCATTTCATCATCCGCACCCCAGACCACTGGGTGGGCTTGCAAGAAAAGAAACGGGGGGAAAGGAGAAAAAAAAAAAAGATTAAATATTTTATCTGCAATAAAAAAGAAAAGTAATGGGTGGAATAATGATAAGCCGTCATGCCGAAAATAAAACAGGCCTCACATTATTGAGCATCCATTATTAATGCGGGAAGATCTGTCTGAAAAATATTAGTCTGAAAACTTCAAGGTAGGAACACTGTCCATCATTTATACGCAAGAAAGAACAAACATTACCCCTGGGTGTGTCTGATTTGAACAAAGTTAAGACAGACTCAGCCAGACAAGAGCCTATGTGCTCTCGTGACCTGGAGGTAAAGATTTCGACGAGAGCTTTGTGATTATTATTTCCTCGAAAAAAAAAAAAAAAAAAAAACATACACTGATCTGTGGAAACATCTGAATGTTTTGTTCTTCAGAGGCCAGCGCTATCTAATTACCATCCATCAAGATGTGCATGAATAACAGCGCACAACCTTTTCCTCAACCCTTATGTGGTCGTACGGATCACTTGGGGCTCTAAGATTAGCTTCGGCGTTGAATTCGCCGAGTGAACATCATCAACATACGGAAGGGTTCAAAATGTCAAGGTTCTGGATTTCCATGAACGTCGGCCATTTTCATATTCACACATATTCGGTAATGATGGAGAGACGACTTTTATATGACTTACCCAGGAAAAGTGGACGAACTGTCAGTTTTTAAACAACTCCTATTCACAAGTGGAGCTGATTCTTACTGCTTTAAACATTGCAAATCGATCTCTGTTTGGCTCCATCTTACCTATACATGATGGCAGAGGGTTGTCCCAGGCACGTCTCTCCCCTGTCATGCACTTGAGTATGCTGCTGCCATGCAGCGTGTAGCCCGGGTCACACTTGTAGGTGATGGTGCTGCCAGAGAAGTGGCCCTGGTCATTCACCTTGTACCCAAACTGGGGCACGCCAGGATCCTCACAGTGTGACAGCTCGAAGCCTGAAACACATACAGATCACGATGCTGGAGAACACTTACTGACAAAGACCATAAAATGAGCTGCTATCTGTAAAATCCAACAATAGCTGTCATTTAATAGAGATTTCCAAACATGTGATTTTTTTTTCTGTTTTCATTAATGCTCTTTGGGTAAAATCTTGATAAGCTACAATGTATATTTTAAAGCTTAAAGTATAGTGGAGTATAAAAGGTGGAGCCATATTAGATGACTAAATTGAAACTGCACCAAGTAAATACTGTGAATCATTTCGGTTTAATGCAGGTTGTATTATGATGCAAAATCCTGATAAGATGGATAAAATGTATAAGTGAATTCTACGTATATTTACATCACTGCAAAATCAGAAGAGATAACCGGGTGATTGGACAAACTTTGTTTTTTTTTTTTCTGGTGATAATCGAGTCCCTAAGAAGGGTTTTCTCAAAAGTGTAGTGAACAGAATATAACGGTTAATTGGATTGAATTCGTATTAAATGCTAAATATTTAGACCAGACATTTTACAGTCCCAGCCCTGCAGTTTGCTACGGGTTGGATAGTTTTCTCTTTAGGTTAATTCCAGAGCAATTCCCATTAAACTCAAAGCTACAGTACAGTACTGCTTACTGCCGCTGGCAAAACAACATTCATGAAATGACCACCAGGTGGCGCAAAGTGACATTTTCATTCGACGCAGTTTTCAAATATGATTAGAGCTTAAGTCATAAAAAACTCATATGTTGTATCGAAGGAATACTAGTGATGGTAATTTCCACATCCGAGGACCTTGTACAACAAACATAAAAAATTCAAAACCAGAGCTATCAACATTTACTGTACAGTGGAACCTCGGATTGCGAGTAACCCGGTTTACGAGTGTTCCGCAAGACGAGCAAAGATTTGTAATAAATTTTGACTTGAAAAACGAGCATGTCTTGGTTTACGAGTGCCAAGTTTTTTGACACCGGCACACACACACCGACACACACACTCTCTTGCCTTTACACCCCCCCCCCCCTCCGCGGCTTCACACAGACACACACACTCTGCTCTACACAGAAACTCTGCTCTATCGCGATTCTTTTCAAAGGTAAGGTGCTTGTTCATTTGTTTTTTTTGTTTTTTTTTTACTTTACAGCAGTGATTCTGTTAGTCTGCGCTCACGTGAGTGCCATTAGAGAGATTTATTTTTTCCATTAAAACAGTGTTTCCGTTGTGTGTGTGTTTGTTGTGAAACTTAAAAAGCGAGGTGGGGGGAGGGAGGAGGAGTTTTACTGTTTAAGACGAGGCGAGGGAAGGGGCTAATTCCACACACACATACACACACACAAATACATGGCGTCTGCGTGCACAAACGGAAACACTTATCTGTTGGGATTTATTTAAACTTTTTTTAAAGGTAAAGTGCAGGTTAATTTGTTTTATTTTTACTTTATATATTGTATTAATTATTTTTCTGTATTTATTTCCTTGGGCTGTGGAACAAATTATTTGAGTTTTCATTATTTCTTATGGAAACATTTGATTTGGTTTACGAGTGTTTTGGAATACGAGCCTGCTTCCGGAACGAATTATGCTCATAATCCAAGGTTCCACTGTATATAACAATAATGAGTTAAAAAAGAAAAATGACATAAAGTTGTTTAGACAGACGATCAAGTTCACTAGCTAACTATTTTATTTGTACAAAGAATGTAAACACCTGGTCTGCCTTCGTTCAGCTGATATCATAACGATCGCTGAAAATCTGGTGGCACATTATCTGCGGTCTGTGTGACGTCCGAGCTCGAGAGGTCTGTCATTAGTGTAATCATTACAGAAGACGATTTGCGTTAAGATCTCACCGTGTTGTGCGGGCAGAGCCGATCGCTCAGTAAGCAGGCAGAACAATTAAGATTAAGTGCTTGGTTAATGGAGCTGCAGCATCTAGAACGATGTAGGCCCACTTGCTGCGCAACACTTCCTATTAACTTCGACAATCATCACTCTTATCACAGTCTCACTGCACAAAAGGCGGAAAGAAAAAAAACAGTCGAAGCACAGGCATTTGTGCTGCATGTTTGATAAACCAAATAATAACATAATTCTTATTTACTGATACCGCCGAGGCTTTTTTTTCCCCACCGCTCTGTGAAACGCAGTTGCTGTGTCACGCGGTATAACAAGAAGCTCTCCAGATATCAGTTAACTGACTCGACATAATAATGAACCCTCCCCGTGAACGGCGAATAAGGGCTTAATAAAGAGAGCCTATCTTTATTTGAAAATTATGCTGCATGTGAACTGTGACAGGGCCGCGCTTCGAGCGGCGAGGAGAAGCGGTCCATTCGGCCCAGCGGGCTTGATTACACGTTGATTACAGACCATTGTCTAACAGCACTTCCCTAGTTGCACAAAGGACCCGACTACATAAACGCAGCCTTTTTTAATTCATTTTCATTCACTCTCCCGTCTTCATTTGGTGGCTAAATTACAGAGTCTAGGCGGAGTGTGGCGGCTTCACCTTCTCATGGCTCTATCTGACCTTTATTATGCACTCAAATGGCTAATCCTGCAGGTGGAATGGAATTGCAGACAGACAGGGATTTAGTTGATTTAAAACGAGATAGCCTACCAGCAGGTTAATGCATTCCCCCTCGCTGCAGACTAAAACCCAGCTGAATTCCACGGACACAATAGTATTAGCGGAGTGCGAACCGGATACTTGCTCAGCTGCCTTTGAAAAGCCGAAGACAAGGTCAGTGAAGAGGGAAGTTTATTCTCACGGTCCACTTATTCATAATCCCTCTGAGCTAGCTAAAGCTTTATGCGTTTCAAGTGTCCCCTTCTTCCTCCAGACCTTCCCGGCTCGGGATTCTCTGCTCGCCTAATGTCGCTCCTCTATAAAGGTCAATTGCTTATCAAGACCAACACAGCAATAACTGTTAAAGAGGCATTTCCGTAAAAAGCATTGTGTTCCTCTCTGCAGCGTGTTTTTGCTGTAACTCACTTTTTCATGTTACACGGCCATCAGCCCTAAAGAGGATTAATGTGTAGAGCTGCAAGGGGTGGAGCATACTGTATTTTTGATACAGTCGTTTCAGAAATCACTTGTTTAAAGTCGAAACTGTGCGAGCGTTCATGTGCATGTAGCCAGGGGTTTTCCTTAACTACCGGGTGCTCGAGGCAAACGCTGCCACTTGTCTGTTTTAGTTAAGATTTACATAATATTTACAGCAGACGAGCAGCAGTGTTCCCCCTCCAAGTGCTGTGTTGTTACAGGAAGAACCCTGTGTGTGCGTGCGTGTGTGTGTATATATACTGTATATATAAAGATGCTGCAGTTTTTACTGGGATGGGCTTGAGAACTGTTTGTGCTGAGCTGTGCAGGAGGGCAAAATGCGCATCTAATTAATTTATTTACATTGTTTGTAAATAAATCTGACTTCTCATCATAGGGCTATTTCATTTTTAGTATTTCCTTTTTTCTTTCTTTTGGCTGAAAACTGACTCAAGATTACTAACGTGATCTGTGCCGGCAACACAGCATATGCCAGTGATGTTTAAAAAAAAAAAAAAAAAAAAATATATATATATATATATATATATATAAATATATATATATATATACACACACATACACAGTGGAACTTCGGAATTTGCGCGTAACTCGGTTTACGAAGTGTTCCGCCAATGATGAGCAAAGATTATTAAAAATAAATTTTATATAATAAATAAATAAAAATTAAATTTTGACTTGAAAAATGAGCATGTCTTGGTTTACGAGTGCCAAGTTTTTTTCGACACCGACACACACTACACCCCCCCCCCCTCCCCGGCTTCACACAGACACACACACACTCTGCTCTACACAGAAACTCGTGATTCTTTTCAAAGGTAAGGTGCTGGTTCATGTATTTGTTGGGATTTTCTTTTTACTTTTTTAAAAGATAAAGTGCAGGTTAATTTGTTTTATTTTTACTTTATATATTGTCTTAATTATTTTTCTGTATTTATTTTTTTGGGCTGTGGAACAAATTATTTGAGTTTTCATTATTTCTTATGGGAAGGTTTGATTTGGTTTACGAGTGTTTTGGAACACGAGCCTGCTTCCGGAAAAAATTATGCTCGTAATCCAAGGTTCCACTGTATGTGCTTGCAGCATGCATCCCAGGATGTCCGGAAGCAAGCGTAAAAGCAGCGGCGATGAAGCTGGTACTGCTTAGAAGCGTCAAGCTATAATGATGGAGCACGATTCTACTACAGAACTGGGGCAAGATCATGGAACATGTTAGTTTTATACTCTGTATAGTCGACTGTGTCAGTATTCTAATACCTAGACGATGTTTGTTGGACTTATGAACAAATTTGACTTACGAACAAGCTCTCGGAATGGAACTCGTTCATATGTTGGGGACTTGCATTGGGGTGTTTTTTTTTTTGGTCATAGAAAGATTTGTATAGTTGGTTAAAATGAACTCGAATTCAGTTCATCATATTTCCTGAAAATGTTATGCTGACAAAAAGGATATACTTCTCTATACTGCACAATCCTGAGTTCTATAAATGTTTCTTAAAAAAAAAATAAAACAAAAACATGCTCTGAGTTTTAAGGGTTAACTAATTGAAGATTTCAAAACTCCAACTTTTACAGTACCTTTTTTCTGTTGAAAAATATGTTAAATCTGTCATGTTCTTATCTTCCTCTCTGTTCTAATATTAAGGCGTTAACTCACCCACGTTCTCATTCTCATTCTCTCTCTCTCGAGATCTCTCTTCCTCTCGCTCCCCCTCTTTTGAGCGAATATTTTCTGGTTCTTCTCCAGACAGACATCTTCATAACTTCCACTTTTTGTTCTTACCAGGACATGTAAACATGCTTTATGTTCTTTGACGTAACAGATGTGCACGACACTAGGCATCTGGCCAAACATATAAAAACTCAGTCTTCTGCTGTTAATAAACAGAAACCTTCCTGACACTGAACACGCTTGGGTGTTTGATCGTGCCTCTCTTGATGTCGGTGAGGTTATCGAAGCACGGCGGACAGACCAAGCGACTTGTTCGTTTCGTCTTTAAATTTTGAAACTCATAACCATTTTAGAACTCTTAACCATTCCAGTCCATTAAGCTGCTGTTTTGATGGGGGAAACAAAGATACAGTATAGCATACAGTATGCACATCCGTCCATCTAGGAACGTCTGTAAGTCCAACTAGGGACTGTGGAGGCCAAGAGTGATTACCATTGTATTTATTCACATTTTTTACAACCGAGGTAGAACCTCCGGTCAACATTCACACATTTACATGAATACTCCATGCACACAGACCCTGAGGCGGGAATTGAACCCAAACCCTGGAGGTGCAAGTACAGTATATGCAACAGTATATTATAAATAATAACTCGTAGCAGCAAAACTGCTTTCACTTGAAAACTTATAAAGGTCTTTGTAAGAACTTTGAGAAATAAAGCATCAAGAGAATGATGTAGGAAATATAAATTATAAATAACTAAATTTGCCTATACAACTGATTTTCCACTTTTAGACTCACTGTTTTAATTACTAAAACACACACACACACACACACACACACACACACACACACACACACACACACACACACACACACACACACAAAATATTACAAAATGCTGGTACTTCCACTAACACTAACAGCAACACTAACACAGAACTTCACCAGATAAGAAAGCTGGATTTATTACATTTATTACACTTCTATGATTATAGAGATAAAAACCTGAGCTCGTTTATGTTGGGTTACATACCGCGTGTGTGTGTGTGTGTGTGTGTGTGTGTGTGTGTGTGTGTGTGTGTGTGTGTGTGTGTGTGTGAAAAAAGAGAAAGAGCTGGATTAAAATCTTACTAGAGTAGACGAGTTTGAATCCTTCTCCAGTGGCCTCAGCGTCCGAGTAAAACTCCAGCCACAGATGGTTGGAGGTGCTGATGAGGGTCAGGCCCAGCATTGCTGAACCCGTGAACGCTCCCAGGACATGGGCCGTGCTGTCTTTACCGTCATAGATCTGCAAGGAATAAGGAATAATACATAGTACAGTACCCATGAAAGTGAAAAAAGAAAAATGCTGATTAGGATAGAAGTGTAAAGTGGAACAAATGGACATCAAACCCAGTCACGTCACCAGGTCCCAGGCATCTTTATTTTTATCGCAGATATAAAACATAGAATGCAATTCCATGTAAGGTGGAGTAACATTTCTCCTGGATCTCTGATAGAGATATGCTGACTGCTCTTCTAATGTAGTGGCTTTAATAAGTCTAGATTTTTTTTTTTTTTATCGTTTAAAGGACAGTGTGGTTCAAGGTTAAATAAAGTTCAAAGAGGGAAAGAAAATTTGTAATATCATACTAAATGTCTTGGCAGCCATGGTATAGCTTAATACGATACAGAATATGTGTGTATTAAGAATATAGTATATTACAAGTTCAAGTTCGTTCAAGTCCAACCAGGATTGTATGAGGTGCGGTCATACAGAATTTGTATTATCTTACGAAAAAAATTTTTTCTTTCAAATATTTGCCCAAATTATGTCTCAGAAAATTTGTACGTTCAGGAACATTTCTTCTTCTTCTTTTAAAAAAATCTGTTATAGTTCTGTGAAAAAAAAAAAAAAAAGTTTAAGTGCGAGCTGTAATTTTATTCATTCAGCTCATGAAACTCCCCCCCCTCCCATCCCCTCCCCTCCCCTCCCCGCCCCGCCGCCTCTCGCACTCAGTGACTTCCTCCTCTTCCTCCTCCTTCGCTTGAAGAAACCGCACCGTGGCAGGCGTTTCAAAGACGACGACGAGGTGATTACCCAGGTGGAACTTTTCCTCAAGAGCCAAAAAAAAAAAAAGACTTCTTCAAAGACCGTCTCCACCAGCTCATCCATCGTTTGGAGAAGTGTGTCACCTTCGACGTTTGTTTTCATTACATCATTTATTTCTCCGTCTCCATCATTTATTTTATGACTGCCCCTTCTACAGTAGCTGTGCAGAATAAAAGAATATAGTAATGAGAGTAAAAACTCCCTTAATTTCTTTATATAATCTCGCGTTACACTAATAGACTTGACTCAGCGTTTCATTAGTGCTTGGATCCGAAACTCTGGCCTCCCAGGAACTCCCAATTAATGGCCGAAATACGTGGAAATGGCTTCCAGAGGGCAATAACTATAAAAAAAAGTGGTGTTGGTGAACAATTGTGTGTAGAGACCCCTCAGACAAATGCATCTCTTTTGCCATTTTCCGAATGTTGATGGAACCGAGTGCAGCGGGCTCTAAGCCACCTCGGCCGGGATCATCATACATGGCAGTCATGGCCGTCTTCATCATCATCATCATCATCATACGTACGTACGGTGTTCTTTAAAACGTTTGCACCGTTCGAATGCTTTACTGAGCCTAACAGTCTCATCACCGTAGTGTGCTTGAAGTCTTCTGTAAATGTCAATCGGTTTTACGGCTCCATTCGTGAGAAATGTCATCACGAGTCCCAGGTTGACTTGAACGCCCCTCATACTTATTACTTACTGAAAGAGTTACACAAGTCGGTGTCACGCCAATCGGTCATTTCTTCAGCATAAATCATCTCCATTAACGGTACGGCCAGTCAGGTTGATTAACGGAAAGGCGTTTTTGAAAGATGCGATTAGAGCATGCAGTATAAATATTCTCAGAAATGTCTCTTGATTATAGCGACTGCGTTCGTATACAGACAGACGTGCCTAAATGTTAAGAATCTCTCGAGGCTCCTGCCGTCGTCGAATGCTAATTGTGGGGGTACGGATAATAAAAATGTAAAGTCGATTTCTTGGCTTTAGAATACAGCCCCCACACTGGCGCGTTCTGTATGCTAATGCCATGACTGCAGAGAATACACATATAAATGGCTTTCCTGGGCAAGAAACTGTGCAGAGAAAATGGAATTACCTTCAAGATGTCCCCCTGGGCCAGATGAAAGGTTCTGGCCGATATGTTGATTCCTTTCCCAGCCTGCACTTGGATACTGTAGATGCACTCGTGGTTGTTGTCGTAGTTCATGGGGTAATTTGGCGACAAGAGAATCCCTTCATTGTTGAAGACGGATGAGCCGCACTCGGCTAGCCACGAGAAACAAAAACACGGGGAAATAAAATGTCACGCCGCGGCGATCGAAATGCCAGCTACCATCATAATATTAAGATATTCAATTACTCTGCTATTACACATGTCATATCTCATCGCACGGAGCTACGCTTGAGCTCGTAACTACACCACATGGACATCTTGAGATTGTAAAAGCTCGTAACGAGAGCTTATATGAGAGACTCTGGCTGATTGATGGGTTTGGACACGACAAATATGTGGTAAAAGTCAATCCGAAAACTAACGCCGACTTCCTGGGTTCGCTTCATTAGTCAGAAAGTCGAAGATCGTTGCCGGAGGAGGTGAATCCAGCGATAACGCCGGAACCAACAGACTCGATCAAACAACAACCAGTGAAAACAGATGGATTAATACCCATCACGTCGCGTATCATAGCAAGAGAGTGGGAGGCACATAAAGCCTCGTGGCCAGGCTGATTTATTTAATGCCCCGTTCCGTATCGTTCCGCTCTACACTCGGCCATGTTATGATGATATTACCAGATATGTCATATTTTGAATAAATCACCTCTGTTACAGCCTCCATTTAGTAAATTACCTTTACATTCTCTACTCCAAGGACCAGCCTACGATGATGATGTGCACTTCTGTACACCACACTTTTTCCCCATTCTCTTTATATTTCAGCATAAACACGCTAAGTTAAGCCCGTGGAAGAATATTTTGTTTAGGATTGCGCTGAGCAAACTGCTTAATGGAATGCGAATAAACATATAATCCCCAAAAAAAAAAAAAAAAAAGGTCAGTTGAAATCCTTGAACTGGATAATGGTGTTGGGATTCAACATCTTCCCAATTTAGGATTGCTTTTTCCTAAGAAAAAAAAAAAAGTCTGTTTTGAATTCTTTGTCTTCTTTAAGACTATTAGTTGTCCCACTGTACTTCAAAGCATTCAGAGTCCTACAGTATAAACATAAATTTACCTTCTGGTAAGAAGGCTGTTTTTTCTTTTCATTTCTATAATTGGTTTATGTTTTTCCATTACTGTGTTTGCAGCTGGATTGTGAGTTTTTACACCATCCTACAGTACAGTATGTAGGTGGAAGGAAAATATGTGCATTTACTTTGCTACTGTACTTAAATTGTACAGTTTTCATATATCTGTGCTGTACTTTATTTGAGTAGCTTTACATTTACTCCACTACATCCTACAACAAATATCTGTATTTTTGGACAGTGGTGTTTCTGGGTTTCTGAAGGTCATCTAAAGTTCAGGGGTCAAAGCCCAAGCACCACCTAGTTGCCATGGTTGAGCCCTTGAGCAAGGCCATTAACCCTACTGTATCTGCTCCAGGGGCATTGTATTCTGGCTGACCCCATCTTCCTAACTGGGATATGCAAAAAAAAAAAAAAAAAAAAATCATTAGGGATTAATAAAGTACTCTTTTTATCTATACTTTCTACTTCACTACATTTGTGAAACACTTTTTGTTACATAATGACCATGAGTTGCCATTTCTGTCTCAATTCAAGGTGAATACTTGTATACTTGAAGCATAAATGTAAATGGAGGACTTATACTTTTACTTGGGTAATATTCTGCCTAGAGTACCTCTACTTTTCCGCAAGGTCAAGACTTATGTACGTCTGATGCCCTTATGATTATCTGCAACAAATATGTATATACACAGTGGAACCTTGGATTACGAGCATAATTCATTCCGGAAGTGGGCTCGTATTCCAAAACACTCATAAACCAAATCATCATTTCCCATAAGAAATAATGAAAACTCAAATTATTAGTTCCACAGCCCCAACAAATAAGTTGGAGTGACGCTCTATGTCAAAATAAGGGGTGGGGAGAGGGGGGGGGGGTCGGAGTGACGCTGGGTGTCAAAATAAGAGTCGCATGCGTGATACATGATACTCGGCGCTCGTAAACTAATACTTGCTCGGTTTCCGATTAAAAATGTGTTTAAAATCTTTGCTCGGTTTGCGAAACACATAAACCATGTTACTCGCAATCCGAGGTTCTATTGTATATATAAATTTCTGAGCGACTGAAAAAAAAAAAGGTCTGCGTCTTTAGCCTTCACACAGAGCGGAAAAAAACATCTGAAAATGGTGCATTAAAGCTATAGGAGTCACACTGATGCACTTTTTTTTCTACACGATTGTTTCCCTCCCATATAAAAATCAATCTTCAAATACTTTTCTTCCTCTTCCAGTGTTGGACCCTTTGTTGGTCCCTGAGCTGTGACTGTTTCAACTGAAACTGACTGCTATATTTGAAGGAGATTTCAATCAGCTTCCCTCTGCAATAAGATGCACGAAATAAAAAAAGAACACTTCCAGTCCTATTTCAATTTGCTGCCGCAACAAGCCTGTACGAGGTCACAGGAGGTATGTGTATGATTAGTGATAAGGACCGAGAGAGAAGTCGGCATGTAGCTGGGGGACTGGTGAAGCTGAGCGAGCTAGAGGGAGCTGGAGGGAGTGTGATACCTACACAAACCTCTCGGCTGTTAGAGGAATACATCATGCTCTACAAAAAAAAATCTGGGGACAGAAAACCTGGCTGAGAGAAGGCCCAGCCATCATCATTAGTCTCTGAGGCACCATCGTTGCACAGTTTAATCTCCAGAGTCTGCACCTTTATGTGTGCAAATAAATGACCTGGCAAAAACCCCGATGCGAGTTTAACTAATTACCTGACACTTTGTGCATGTCTATTGATGGAATGATGCTGTTCACACTGTTTGAGTTTACTTACAGTATACGAAGTATATACCAGTTAATTCCAACAGAGTATTCTGATTGGACGAGAGGTGATATACACGAGTGATGCATTCTAGCATTTGTTAATTGCGCTAATTGTTGGCCACCAGCATGGATGAAAGTAGGTCTGTACCAAGAAAGAGGTTACTAGAAAGAGGAGAGAGCAGCTGCCTGCCAAAACCCACATTCAAAACATGTCTCATAATGTTAAGTCATCTTCAACAAAATTCCTTTACATTAGTATTTGTCATTCACAAGTCATTCTAAATTGCCTTTTGAACTGTCCATGTTCATGGCCAACACGCGGTATAAAGCTAACTAGCTTCCCAAACAAGGCTGAATCCCAAATCCCCCTCTAACCACTGATCAAGGGCACTACTTGATGTGTGGAACAAGGGGTTGTAAAACCAAGTTTCTGCTTTAGAAAATCAGCTAACATCTGGTTTTCCAGGGGTTAAATCCTAAACAGGGTACAATAGAAAAAGCTAGTGCGCTAGGATGTACAATCCTTTGTTCCACACATCAAGTAGTGCCCTGGATCAGTGGTTAGAGGGGGATTTTGGGAAAAAAAAAAAAATCATAATCTGTTAATAAAGAATGTTTGTAGAACTGTTGTATAAAAGCAACATCACACACACTCAAGGTTATGATGTTATACAGCTGACATGCACACAGCTGTGCTGATATTCAGTACAACAGCACAACAGCTCAGCAAGTGTAATACTGTTTAACTATACCTCAATTCGTTATTAGTCTTTTTTTTTTTTTTTGGGTACTGATAAAATCTTAAGGTTAAGGAACAATTTCTTTGGAAATTAAGTAGAAACGTCCTCCATGTAGCTTACAGTGAGCTATTATTTCTATTCTGTAAAACCAGTTACTTGGTTCCATAAAAGGCCAATCTGATAAGAAGCAGTCGGGCCAAGGGCAGCTTTATTTTTCCTCACAGGAGGACATCATTTGTTGGGCACAAATTCTTTTCCAATGTGCTGACTGAAGCAATTTCACTCTACCCTTATCAATGCACCACTCAAAACTGCACAGTCACTGGACACAAACATCCACTACGATACGATTTCTCCTACGGGCAAATAGAGTGCACGAATTGTAATGTCTGCTTGCCTATTTCTGGAGGATTATCTCTTTCAAAGCAGTGACATCTTTCTAATAGTGCAACATTTTGATTTGTATTGCTACCATGAATGACAAATTGTTAGTAAAATGTGAAACTGAAAATGTGAAGATGTGTCTTTACTGCATGCGTTATACATAATAACCCTAACCCTAACCCTAAAATTTTATCATTTCACTTTTTGACCTGAATTAGTGAAATACACACACACAGACACACACACACACAATGGAACTCGAAGCTTGAAACTTATCATTTATCAACAACATGAATCTAAACTGCCGAACTCTAAGTCTAACTCCAACTCAATTGCATTGTTCTCACTCGATCATCGTTCTAAATGAACAGTTGTGCACAAATCCGTGAACACAAATCGCATCATTTAGCACATTGTGTTCGTTTAGAAACACCGGCCTTCAAAATGCAACACTTGATTACCACCTAGTCTCACTCATGTCGCACCTGTGCAAACTCAGCAGGAAGAACACTTCAATCATGTGTCTGAGGACAAAAGAGGCTTCAAGCGAGTTACACAGGTGTTTTGCAAGACGATAGAGCAACAAGTTATCTTCAGGTCTTTCAAGAGGAGAACAGGTACAGTAAGTAACCACATAAGAAGTACAATAATTACACTATAGCATAACTTTACGCTTTCTGCACTGATTTTCTTCGTAGTATTTCTCATTGTACTTACATACTGTAGGTGAAATCACGGAGTTTTGCTACATACTACATAAAATAGGGAACATTTGTGCTGCATATACAGTCGGATCCAGACATTTTGGAATGATACGTTTTTTTTTTCTTCAGTATTTCGCCCGTGTACACTGAATAAGTGAGCCTTTCGGCTTTAATTCTAGGGCTGACCAACTACAAGAAACTAGAAGAAACGCCTTCCCTCTGTGCTTGCCAACAAGAGTTGCTCCACCAAGTACTAAGTCATGTTTTTGGTTGGAGATCAAATACTTATTTTCCTTATTGAAATGCAATTCAACGTATAACATTTATTTATATAATATGCTTTTTTCTAGATTTTTGATTGATATACTGTCTATATCCTTCACAATAATTCTATGATAAAAATGATAGACCTTGCATTGTAAGAAGACAAAGTCTACAGGGGATCAAATAACTATTTTCCCCACTGGTGAGTATATATATATATATATTATATATATATATATATATATATAAAACCACTGACATACTCACAATGTACTACACCACTTAAACCGCCGCAACCTCATTCATCATCATGGGAGGAACATGAAAGATAGAAGGTGCAGTTTGCAATTAATTTTTAAAAACCTTCTTCCACCATTACTTTGAGGGTCATCTCACAGGCAGGAAGGGCCCCAAGTCATTTCGCTTAGCCTAGTTAGCAGCTTTAGTAAGATGGGGAGATGGATGGCATTGTCAGCAGGGGAGATAAAAGTGGAGCACAACAGTGTGACTCTGTGGGGAAGAACCTAAGACTGTATGTCTTACAAGTGGTCTTAGTCTTTTAATGGCCTTTTAATGGACCACTATGTTGGTCCAATTAAAAGACCCAAATAACTTCTTCTTATATAATGGACTTAGAAATATAAATGACATTGAATCATACAAATCAGCTAGCAATCTGATTGCAATCTATCTTACTGTATTTGCAAACCATCCCCTTTATTGGGGAAGACATATCCACCTATATGTTCCTACAGTTATCTAACCAGACAACCAGGTGGCAGTCTTTGACTGTTTTGTGAATGTACATACTGAATATTCATATTTTATAGCATTATTTAGTATAATAGTATAATCGCCCATCCATTTATTATCCATATGTAGAATCCTATGTAGAAAACCCACAAACCAGGCAATTTGGAAATGCCAATCTACCTAGAATGAGTCTTGTTGGACTCTTGTTGGAAGAAACTAGCGTAATCAGAGGAAAGCCAACAAACGTGGGGAGAGTATAAAAACTTACAGGGTGAAGTGCAAGGCCACAGTAAGCCACAATACTCCCCCTGATATATAATAATAAAATTGCATGCTTTTTATTGAATAGAATCATGATAGTATTTGTAGTAGTTCTAGTAGCAGCAATAGTAGTATAATAGTAGTAGAGTTAGTAGTATTAGCTGCCAAATAAATTTCAGTTGCATCAGTTGTAGTGTGCTAGAAGAAGCAACAGTAGAAACAGTCGCAGTAGTACTGTAGAAGCTGCTGCTATTTCTATACTATACGGTAGGATAATAATTTTAGTAGCAGTAAAAGTCTGTTAATAGAAGCAGTAATATCAATAGTGATATAGTAGTACTGGAATGCTAGTAGAAGTAACTATGGCTACAGCAATATTATTGTAGTAGCTGCAGTATAGTAGAAGTAATAGTAGTTGAAGCAACACCAGCACGCATGTATACAATATTGTAATAGTGAAATAGTATAACTGTAAGTAAGAGTATAAGTTTAACTGTAAGTATCAAAGCAGCAGTAGCAGTAGCAGTAGCTTTTAGATAAAGTCCTTCCTTGCGCCATATGGCGGATAATCAGTGAAGCACAACGCATTTATTTAAATTCTTAAATGGTGCTTGTGGGATTCCGCGGCACTGCGCGAGACGAATTGAGGCCTTTCGCGGGAAAAAGCATGCATAATTTTTAATAGCCACATCTGTAGTAGCAGCAGCTGTAGAATGGCAACAGTAGCAGCAGTAGGAATATAGTTGCAGTAGCTGCAGTAACAGCGGCAGTAAAGAAGAAAGACTGAGGAAAAATTTCACAACAACTAATTTCGGGCCAAAATTCCTCCTTATTGATGTGAGACACTTATAAACTCATACAGGAAACGAATACGTCAGGTTTTTACTGTTATAATAATGGAACTAAAAGCTATAAAATCATGAAATACTTAGCATGGCCAACATGCATTTTATTTTTTGGCTTCATTTTTGTGGTAAATAAAAGGTTGTATTTGCCTAATACGATCAGATGATTTTTATTATGTTTTTATAACCAATACAGACTTAAAAGAGAGGGGGTAATATCTTTTTAACATGGCTGTAGTGTCATTAAAGTAGCAGAAGAATAGTAGGATTATAGTAACAGAAAGAGGATAGTAGCAATAGGAGTAGAGGAGCAGCGGTATAGTAGCAGTAAGAGTATAGTAGCAGTCGAAGAATAGTAGCAGTATAGTAGCAGTAAGAGTATAGTAGCAGTAGCAGGATAGAAGTAGTAGCAGCAGAAGAATAACAGCTGTATAGTAGCAGTAGAAGTATAGTAGCAGTAGCAGGATGGTATCAGTAGAAGTATACAGTAGTAGTAATAGAAAAATAGTAGGAGACAGTAGCAGTAGAAGCATAGTAGTAGTAGCAGAATAGAAGTAGTAGCAGCAGAGGAATAGCAGCAATAGCAAGAGGAGTGTAGCATCAGTAAAAGTATAGTAGCAGTAGGAGTATAGTAGCAGTAGCATAATAGATGTAGTAGCAACAGTATAATAGTATCAGTATAGTATCAGTAGATGTATAGTAGGAGTAGTAACAGAAGCATATTGGCAGAAGTATAATAACAGCAAAAGTATAGTAGCACTAGCAGAAGTGACAGCAACAGTAGCAGTTACTCTCATGTTGTCATGGCAACGCATGGTAAATACAGGTGACGATATTTTTACGCTTCCTCCTTTTGGTGTCTTTTTGTTTGTTTTTTGCGGTTTCATAATTTTACAGCAACACGCTCATTACAACCTTTTTAAACCAGCTCTGCTACTACAGTAGGACTTTCATTAGGAGAGGAGGATGTACATGAGCTCTTGTAGACATGCAAAACGATTCAGTCTAAAAAGGTGCGTTTTCGGGTGGGAGGGGGGCGGCGGCGGGGGTGGTAAGTATATCAATTTTTACAGTTACAGTGAAACAGGTGCAGAAAGAAAAAAAGAGAGTGTGTATTATGCTGTAATATAACCTTGTGGTCCACAGGAGGAAAAATGAGGGGGAACAAAAAGTGATGAATCTGCAATGCAGTGCTTTTTGGTCAAATGTTCAAATTTCCCAGACAGATAATCAGGCAGGCTTCTACAAACTGATTTAAATTCCGTACACATCGCACCTGTTCTCACTGCACTGAGGAAAACGGTGCTTTTGTGTGCGCGTGTATGTGTGCGCGTGCACATGTGTGTGTGTGTGTGTACCCATTTGTGTCTATGCATGTGTACATTTAAGTAGGGAGCAGGTGCAAAGTGGGCTACTATAATCATACAAAATCTTATATACACAGTCGCCAATCATAGAATCGGGCACAGACACACGCAGGCACGTATGCAGGTGGCGCACACGCGCGGACACACACACACACACACACACACACACACGGACACCATTTCCCTCACATAGCCTCCACTCATAAGTCTTTTTATCACGCTGTTACATCAGCTTTAACAAGGCATTTCTCCCCTCTTTTCAGTCTGACAGATGGCACAGAGGACCCATTCAGCATCTATGTGGCCAACACGTAATGCACGCTTGATTTGAAAGCTACACTGAGCACTTGGCTCCCTGTCTCCCATCGCCGTTTTTATTCTCCCCTCTCAGCCTCGCCGTGTTGATCTTCATTGAGCATTAAAGCAGGATTAAGCTGGCACAGACATTTATGCTTGATGGTAATCGATGGAAATCCTTTTGTCATCCCTTTACCCTGAAATTAAAAGTAAACTCCTCAATGCCAGAGAGAAATGGGCCTCTGCCACCAGGGGAGTCTAATACCATGCTAAAGCCATCACTCCACAGACATGCTGCCAGCTGATGGAATATTAACGGGGCAATATTGACATTTTTCATGAGCGTAATAGGCCTAAAGTTCACCATAACTGCAGTATAACCCAATTACACTGATTAGAGGAGTGCTGAGCTCTTATCTTGCTGGAGTACAAAGGCAAAGGCAAATGATTTCTTCTTCTTCTTCTTCTTTTAAATAAAATAAAGAGAGCAAAGCTTTGTGCATGGGTTTATGCTGGCAGAGCCTTCTGTCACTCTGCAACAACAACAACAACAACAACAACAGAACAAAACAGAACAGATAGAGAGAGAGAGAGAGAGAGAGAGATGATGAGGGGAAAATACAAGGTCTTGCTCAGATATAATCAGAGTGCAAAACAGGACCAAACTTCCTATTCTGGGCGCTGATCTGAAATCCCTTAACTTTTTTTTTCTCTTTTCTGTGCCTGCGAGCACCTTCTGTGTATCTTGACTCACTCTGATCCAGTCGTAGGCCCTAAATAAACTCAGAATACAGTAACTCACGCCGGTGAAACACTCGAGTAAGGCATTAGTGCGTACAGACGACGGTGCATCTGTGAGCCTGATGAAGCCTTTATGTATCAGGACCAATTTGGTTTCAATAACAAATACACACGTGGACAAAATTGTTGGTACCCTCCGGTCAATGAAAGAAAAACTCACAATGGTCACAGAAATAACTTTAATCTGACAAAAGTAATCATTAAAAAAAATCTATGAATGTTAACCAATGAAAGTCAGACATTGCTTTTCAACGATGCTTCAACAGAATTATATAAAAAACATAAACTCATGGAACAGGCCTGGACAAAAATGATGGTACCCCTAGAAAATACTGAAAATAATGTGACCAAAGGGACATGTTAATTCAAGGTGTGTCCACTAATTCGCATCACAGGTGTCTACAATCTTGTAATCAGTCAGTGGGCCTATATATAGGGCTCCAGGTCGTCACTGTGTTGTTTGGTGACATGGTATGTACCACACTCAACATGGACCAGAGGAAGCGAAGGAAAGAGTTGTCTCAGGGGATTCGAAAGAAAATTATAGACAAGCATGTTAAAGGTAAAGGCTATAAGACCATTTCCAAGCAGCTAGATGTTCCTGTGACTACAGTTCCACATATTATTCAGAAATTTAAGATCCATGGGACTGTAGCCAACCTCCCTGGACGTGGCCGCACGAGGAAAATTTATGACAAATCAAAGAGACGGATAATCCCAATGGTAACAAAAGAGCCCAGAAAGACTTCTAAAGAGATCCAAGGTGAACTTCATGCTCAAGGAACATCAGTGTCAGATCGCACCATCCGTCGTTTCAGCCAAAGTGGACTACAAGGGAGACGACCAAGAAGGACACCATTGTTGAAAACAAATCATAAAAAAGCCAGACTGGAATATGCCAAACTACATGTTGACAAGCCACAAAGCTTCTGGGAGAATGTCCTATGGACAGATGAGACAAAAATGGAACTTTTGGCCAAGGCACATCAGCTCCATGTTCACAGACGGAAAAAATGAAGCATAGCTAGAAAAGAACACTGTCCCTACTGTGAAACATGGAGGAGGCTCTGTTATGTTCTGGGGCTGCTTTGCTGCATCTGGCACAGGGTGTCTTGAATCTGTGCAGGGTACAATGAAATCTCAAGACTATCAAGGTATTCTAGAGAGAAATGTGCTGGCCAGGGTCAGAAAGCTGGGTCTCAGTCGCAGGTCATGGGTCTTGCAACAGGACAATGACCCAAAACACACAGCTAAAAACACCCAAGAATGGCTAAGAGAAAAACATTGGACTATTCTAAAGTGGCCTTCTATGAGCCCTGACCTCAATCCTATTGAGCATCTTTGGAAGGAGCTGAAACATGCTGTCTGGAAAAGGCACCCTTCAAACCGGAAACAACTGGAGCAGCTTGCTCATGAGGAGTGGGCCAAAATACCTGCAGAGAGGTGCAGAAGTCTCATTGACAGTTACAGGAATTGTTTGATTGCAGTGATTGCCTCAAAAGTTTGTGCAACAAACTATTAAGTTAGGGGTACCATCATTTTTTTGCTTATTCATTGTTTTTTATAATTCCGTTGAAGCATGGTTGAAAAGCAATGTCTGACCTTCATTGGTTAACATTCATAGAATTCTTATTTATTATTACTTTTGTCAGATTAAAGTTATTTCTGTGACCATTGTGAGTTTTTCTTTCATTGACCGAAGGGTACCAACAATTTTGTCCACGTGTGTAACTATAAACAGAGACCCTGTAACTTTAACGGACTGGAACCATCCGGACGGTGCTGGGATTTGCTCCAGACATTTCCCCCCTAAACAACAAGATAAAAAATATGGTAACACCATTTGAAGGGTACCTTCATAACACTTTCATAAGCACCACATAAATGGTTTATAAAGCAACACTGTGTGATTTATTTAAGGTGTGTGTCAAAACTAGTGAGATGGCATAAAAGATTTTTTTTTTATCAAGTACTGTATATTGCTTTGTATTTACAGGGGAAAAGATAAAAGATTATCAATATAAGTCCGATGTGCTAACTGAATAATGGAGAGTTCATTTGTTTATTTATTTATTTATTTATTGTTTTTTAAAAGAAATTCTGAATTTGCCATTATTAACAGCACATATTGAGAAATCTAGTCTAATGTACCAGGTGTATCTACTATACAGTACGTACATCCAATAGGAGCAATGCATTGTCATGTCCCCGAAATGAAATCCTTGGGGTGTTGTTGCATTCAAACTTAAGAAGTACCATTCCAAATTTCCTCCACTGTTTACAGAGCCTGCCAAATAAGCTCCTTTAATGCCGTCAGACTTAAGTGGTGCTTAAATGAGCATTTATTACACTGCTCTGAAGCACTATGTTTACATTCTACAATCTGCACAAATCAAGGGGCATCGGTTTAAAACTAATGATCAGAATATATTTCTGTAAATGAGTGTAAAATCTTTTATGCTGGGAATTCGAGTGGTGATGAAGTCAGTATGCGACGAGGGGGAAGGGGCGAGGCTTCCAAGACTGTTAGTCATGACTGAGGATTTTTAACTGTCAATCATTTCCAGATTCAATATGTCCCTAAGATATTTTTTCATATACTGTATAGTCCCTAGTTATATATATAGTCTTAGGCACCATATTATCTGTAGTACAAATTTTGTTATACGAGTTTATTATGTCTGCATTATTATGTACAAGACCATTCCCTACAAAGATACACTACAATTAATGAATAAATAACACTACAGAAGAATATTTGCATGCCTGTAAAGAAAGCGACACTACATTTGACTTAGTGAGTCTTAAAGGTGAAACAGGTCGTGAGAACTTGGACACACAGGCGATCTATCCATCCACAGCACCTCATAATGAACTGATATAAAAACCATAAAAGGTTTAGGTGATAAATATTGGGGTTGTTATGGCCAAGCTACCATCTATCATTCTCTCCCCATATTGCTGAGCAGTTTTCAGAAAGGAAAAAAAAGAAATTGAATAATGTAGACTCCTGAGTTTCTCCAGCATGCTCAGTAAAACCTAACAGCTGTTTTATTTACAGTACTGTGCAAAAAGTCTTGGAAACATCCAAACAAAAGCCATATGCAAAGATGCTTTTAAAAACATTTCTAGTAGTGGTAGTGTTTGATACAGATGTGTGCAGTATTCTAAATAAAACAGCTGTTAGGTTTTACTGAGCATGCTGGAGAATAGGAGTCCTTTTGGTAACTCCGTCACACTCGCTCCTTTCTATCTTCATGCAAAACCCAGACGTCGACGTTATTGATTTTTTTTCCCCCATCTGAAAACTGGTCTGTCATGTAATATATGTCGCTTTCTTTACAGGCATGCAAATATTCCTCAACTTATATAACAAAATTTGTACTACAGATAATATGGCGCCTAAGACTTTTGCACTATATATATATATATATATATATATATATATATATATATATATATATATATACACACATACACACACACACCCTGCATTCCATCTAGCAACCTCTGTAGTCCAGCTAGGAACTGTGGAGGCTAATGGTGACCATTGCATTTATTCCCATTGACTGTGGGAAGAAACTGGAGCACCCGGAGGAAACCAGAGCAGGAATCCCACCAAACATGGGGAGAACATGCAAACTCCATGCACATAGACCCCGGACCCTGGAGGTGCAAAGTACTGTATATATTTATTTATTTATTTATTTATTTATTTATTTATACAACAGCAAGTCTAAGCCCTAGTCACATCATCATTTATATTCAGTCCAAGCAGGACAAAGCTGCACATGCACTATTTTGCTTTTGTGCACTGAAGCTTCACTTGGCATTTTGCTGTCTGATTTAAACCCTTTTTATCAAATGAAGAGAGTTTGATTGAAAAACATGATAAATGCCATTTTTGCCATTTTTCAATCATGTTCACAAATTCTTTTCCTCAGGCACATAATGTTGTTTATAACAGAAAATGCTTTTGTTTAAAAAAAAAAAAAAATCACTGTATCTTCTTCTTTTAGAGGCTTTGAAGTAGAACGAGCACCGGTTTCGCAACATTTGTGAGACATGGTGTACTTCATAGTAATATTTACAAAAGCAGATTATGCAGAGAGGCAATGCTGCAACACTCAAGGGACATTACTTGGCAGGGGCGGGGCTAGACCTAATGGGTGCTCTCCATTACTCAAGTAACATTTCCCCCCCTTGAAAGTCTGTTGCATGTACAAAACATGCTAATGTGCTATACTAACTGAAAAACCCATCAAGCATCATAATGAAACTGGCTCGCATGAAGACTTTCCCATAGAAAGCGAGAAGAAAACTTACCTCTGCTGCAGAGGAGCATCTAGTTCATTTCGAGTCACCAGGCTCAGAAATCAGCAATTAACAGAAACATACTGTATTAACATATCACCTGTTCAAAGGAGATTATTGCATATCTTGGACAATGCAGCATTGTTTTACAGTGTATAAAGATAGAAAACCAGGAAAGACCGTTTAAACTTTTGACTGGTACTGAATGTAGAGTATGTGGAGTTAATTGGTGTCCGAACAGACCTTATACAGCACATGCACATTCTACTATGATACCACACCCTCATTCCCTACTGAAACGGATCTGTTCGAGGAAAAGGCTGATAATGCATTGTAAACTGAACGATTTGTATTCTTTTTAAATGATTTTATAATTAAAAAAAGCTTTGTGTGCAACAAAGCTCAGCACTCTTTTTTTTTTCCTTGTTCCAATTTGCTGCCTGTGAGTCACTACAAAACATAATCAAGGCATGAGTTTGCTATATTTTCTACCAAGATAGTATTGATATTGCCAAACACAACCCCAGGCTAATTTATCAATTGTG
This sequence comes from Clarias magur, assembly GCA_013621035.1. Taxonomy (NCBI): domain Eukaryota; kingdom Metazoa; phylum Chordata; class Actinopteri; order Siluriformes; family Clariidae; genus Clarias; species Clarias magur. Next base: position 3,852,705 of record QNUK01000012.1, read on the forward strand.
ACAAAACTGTGGGAGATTGAATTTATAGTGTTTTGTGAAATCATACAAAATTCACACTGACAAAACCAAAACAGCTCTGAAAAAATATTTTGCAATTTGTGCTTTTTTTTAATCTGCTTTGTCAGTCAACAAAACATAAAACATCATTTAACAGCTTGCAATGCTGGCTTTTATTAAAAACAAAACAAAAGAAAAAAAAAACTTAAAAAATCGTGATCTCATTTTGCAATCAAACTCTTTTTAATAAATATGACTATTTAATAAATAATGTTAGTTTACAACAGACAAACGTCATTACGTCCAAATTGGCTTGTTCGGCGTTTACTTTTCTTTATTCTATTTTCTTTTCTTCTATTGCAAACTTCAGCTTTCTTCTGAGTTCAAAGTAAGGGCACATTTTGCATCCCACATTTTGCTTAGACTTAAATTATTTAAACAAACTAATTCACTGTCACTGCCATCGATGTGTTTTTATTATACTTTATTATATTTCTTCTTAAACTTTTTCCCCCTCATATAAATCTAAGAAACATATTCTACACTACAGACGTTCTATTTATGCTAATGTTATTTTTATGTAGTAAACAGAAGAAGCTTGCGAGCTTGACCTATGCTATATTCTTCCACTGTTTTTACACCTTTCAGTCCTTTTAATAACGCTGAGACGAGTGCAAAAGTTTGCACTCCCATATGATTTAAAATAGAATCATATAAAACGATACAATATCAAGAACCTTTAACTGTAAAACTTCAAACCAGTATCTTGCAAACATGTTGCAACCCACACACACAAGGTGTAAAAATCAACAAAAACCCTATTTGGAAAGCGTCTTGTCAAGGGCGTGCGTGGGGGTGAAGGATCCAAGCGCAGAGTGAGCCTTTACCGTTTCTCCGCACGAGCTCTGCAGCGCGAATGCAGAGTAGAGCCGGTGTATGTAGAGAGCGAGTGCAGCGCTTAGAGTCAATGAGCTCAGTGGCTGGAATGCGGAAATGCCCAGAGCACGCTCACTGTTTTTCTGAATGGGCTCCGTGGCAGGAATGCGGAAGTGCTGAGCCGGCGCGTATAGAAAGTGCATACGCTGTTTGCAGGTGATGACAATCCCGCGAAGCGAGGCAGACGAATCGCGCAGGCTGCTAGATCCGAAACAGTAGCTCGTGGTCGATGAACAGGCAGAGGTCAGAAACGTGAAACCGAGAAAGTCTGTGATCAGAGCTCGTGGTGGATAAACAAATCCAAGGGTCAGCAACAGTAAATCCAGTAAACGACACCTGGCGTTCTTGAGGGTGCCTCGGGGTGGAGATTGTGAAACTCTGTGATCAGAGAGCGGTCCAAGATGAACCTGGCTGGTACCCAACTTCTTTCCTCGGGTCCATAGCCCTCCCAATCCACCAGGTACTGGAGGCCGCGCACACGGTGGCGGGACTTAAGGAGTCTGCGGACGGTAAAGGCTTCACCCCCGTCTATAAGTCGAGGTGGAGGAGGAGGGCGTGGGGTTGGTGACAAAAAACACGGGACCAAACGGCGGACATGGGAGACGGGGAACGTGGGGTTAATTCGGCGCATGGATAATGGCAGGGCCAGTCTGATGGAGCATGGATTAATGACACGTGGGCCAATGAACTTAGGCGAGAGTTTCTGGGATGTAGTCTTGAGTGGTAGGTTACGTGTGGAGAGCATAACTCTTTGTCCAACTCTGTAAACTGGAGCAGCTGAGCGGTGGAGATTGGCCTTGCGCTGAAAAATAGCCACGGAACGTTGTAATTGAGCACAAGCTCGTTGTCATGTCCTTTTACAACGACGGATGAAGGCTTGAGCTGAAGGAACAGCAGTTTCTTCCTCCTGGGTTGGAAACAGTGGTGGTTGATAGCCAAGGCAACACTGAAAAGGTGACATGCCTGTGGAGGAGGTGGGGAGCGAGTTATGCGCATACTCAATCCAAGGGAGGAAACAACTCCAAGTAACTGCATCCTGTGAGGTCATGCATCTCAGAGATTTCTCCAATTCTTGATTCATGCGCTCGGTTTGACCATTGCTCTGAGGGTGAAATCCTGATGAGAGGCTGGGGGTGGCACCAATAAGGACACAGAAGGCTTTCCAAAATTGTGCAGAGCACTGCGGGCCCCTGTCCAAGACTATATCCGATGGGAGGCCGTGGATTCTGAAAACGTGGGAGATAAGGAGTTCAGCCGTTTCCTTGGCAGATGGAAGCTTTGGTAGAGGAATGAAGTTGGCTGACTTGGAAAACCGGTCAACAACTGTTAAAATGCAGGTATTATTGTTGGAAGGTTGCAATCCGGTTATGAAGTCCAGTGAAATGTGAGACCAAGGGCGATGGGGAATGGGAAGGGGTCTTAGGAGTCCCTCAGGTGGACGATTTGTTGTCTTATTCCTGGTGCAGATATCACAAGACGCCACATAGCTTTTGACATCCTCCTTGATGGTCGGCCACCAGAAGCATTGATTGAGCATTGAGAAGGTGCGAGTCGCCCCTGGGTGACAGGCTAGCCTGGAGCTGTGGCCCCATTCTAAGACTTGGGAGGGAACAGAGAGTGGGACGAAAAGTAGCCCAGGTGGGACAAGAGATTGCAGGACCAGGTTTTCCACATCTAACCGGGTTACAGCTATTAAGGCACTGGGGCGGAAGAATGGTTTCCCTTGTGGATATGTCCTGGGGGGTGGGAAACTGTCGGGAGAGGGCGTCAGGCGTAGTATTCTTGGTTCGTGGGTGATATGACAGCATGAAGTTAAACCGTGAAAAGAACAGTGACCAGCGTGCCTGACGTGAATTGAGTCTTTTGGCTGACTTGAGGTATTCTAGGTTCTTGTGATCAGTCCAAACAAGAAATGGGTGTTCAGCTCCTTCCAACCAATGTCTCCATTCTTCGAGGGCAACCTTAACTGCTAGCAACTCTCAATCCCCAATGTCATAGTTCTGTTCAGGGGGTGTGAGCCGACGAGAAAAGAAAGAGCATGGATGAAGTTTGTTGTCCTTTGGTGTTCTCTGAGAAAGCATGGCTCCCACTCCTGTCTCGGAAACATCAACTTCAACAATGAACTGGAGAGATGGATCAGGAAAGGTGAGGATGGGTGCTGTGGTAAAGCGCTGCTTGAGCTCATCAAAGGCTTTCTCTGCTAAGGGGTTCCATCAAAAGGGGATCTTGGTGGATGTGAGAGATGTGAGCGGGGCTGCCACCGTGCTGTAGTCACGGATAAAACGCCGATAGAAATTGGCGAAGCCCAAAAAGCGTTGAAGCTCCCGCCTTGACGATGGTGTTGGCCAATCCATGACGGCCTTTACCTTGACTGGGTCCATCTGGATACCTGATGGTGAAATGGCATACCCCAGGAAATAGGTGGACTCACGGTGAAACTCACACTTCTCAGCCTTGACATAGAGTTTATTTTCCAGCAGACGTTGAAGGACCTGACGCACGTGGAGCTTATGTTCCTCTAAGGAGTGAGAGAAAATTAAAATGTCATCAAGGTAAGCGAACACAAAAATGTTGAGGAAGTCTCTAAGGACATCATTAATGAGTGCCTGAAAAACTGCCGGTGCATTGGTCAGACCAAATGGAACAACCACGTACTAATAATGACCCGTAGGGGTGTTGAATGCAGTCTTCCACTCATCACCCTCTCTTATGCTGACAAGGTGGTAAACGTTTCTTAGGTCTAACTTGGAAAACAGGCGGGCATCCTGGAGTAATTCAAACGCGGTTGACATGAGGGGAAGCGGGTAGCGGTTCTTGACTGTAATCTCATTAAGGCCTCTATAATCGATGCAGGGTCTGAGGGACTTGTCCTTTTTTTCCACAAAGAAAAAGCCCGCCCCTGCAGGGGAGGAGGAAGGGCGGATGATTCCAGCTGAAAGTGACTCAGAGATGTATTGTTCCATGGCTTCTCTCTCGGGACGTGAGAGAGAGTAGAGTCACCCTTTAGGTGGAGTGGTGCCTGGAAGTAGGTCGATGGCACAGTCATATGGATGGTGAGGAGGTAATGAGATGGCACGTGACTTACTGAACACCTGGCTAAGGTCGTGGTACTCAGCAGGGACCTTAGAAAGGTCAGGGATCTCCTCCAGAGAGGTGGGCAAGACGCTTTTGGTGGCAGCGGAACGAAGGCATGAGGAGTGGCAAGTAGGGCTCCAATCCAGGATGCTTTTCCTTGCCCAGTCGATGTGAGGGTTATGTAGTTTTAACCATGGAAGACCCAGAACTATCGGTGCATGAGCACTCTTAATGATGAGGAACGTGGTGGTCTCAACATGATTACCAGAAAACTGCAATGTGACTGGAGCAGTGCGGTGGGTGATTGAGGAAAGCTTGCTGCCATCAAGGGCCTGTACGCTAAATGGTTGGTTAAGTGGTGTGTGTGGAATCTTGAGTTGAGAAACCATAGCTGAGGAGGTTAAATTCTGGTCTGCTCTAGAGTCTACTAAGGCGTGTGTGGCGTGAGGCCGATTGTCATAAATCAGGGTCACTGGGAAGCGAGAGCGAAGGTTAGGAGATGGGTGTTGTGTAGAACTCGCCCGTACCCCCAGAACTACTGGGGTGTCCCGGCCTTTTAATGGACAGGTTCGTACGACGTGGCCAACCTGACCACAGTAGAAGCAAGCACCATCATCCTTCCGACGTTGACGTTCCTTGGGTGAGATGTGTGCGCAGTCGACCTGCATAGGTTCTGGGGGGGTGCTTAGGTGTGTCTGTGTTAGAAGCGGGTACGTTGAGGAACTGACGAGACTCTCTTTGTCATGTTCGTTTGCGGGCGTCAATACTTGTACTCAGGTCAATGAGCCCCTGAAGGTTGGAAGGGAGCTCTCGGGCTGCTAACTCATCCTTGACTGGGTCAGAGAGTCTGTGAAGGAATGTGTCGAAGAGTGCCCAATTTTTCCAACCACAAGAGGGAGCCAGAGTCCGAAAATCAATAGCATAATCAGAGACAGATTGAGATCCCTGACATAGTTCAAGTAACTGAGCTGCCGCCTGACGCCCCATGAATGAACGATCAAAAACCTCTCTCATTTCATCCGTGAAAGTCTTGTACATGTAGCAGCAGGGCACCTGGGCATCCCATAAGGCTGTCCCCCATTCTCTCGCTTTACCAGAACGGAGAGTGATGATGTAGGCAACCTTGGAGCGTTCAGTGGGAAAAGATGATGCCTGCAGCTCAAGCACAAGGGAGCACTGAGATAAAAATGAGCGGCAGGTGGACGGGTTTCTGTCGTAAGTGGGCGGCGCAGGGAGGCATGGTTCATGACTGATAGAGTGCCCAGGAAGAGGAGGCTGGAGAATGGGAGCTGGATGTGCTTGCGTTTGCTTTATTTGCAAGATGAGAGCAGCTAAAGCCTCTGTAACGTTATGGAGGGAGCAAGTTATCTGCTGGATATTCAGCTGGTGAGTGTCCAAGAGCGCCCCCTGTTTCTCTAGTGCCCCTCTTAATTGTACAGCCTCTGCTGGATCAATTAGTGGCCAGATTATACTGTCACGGGCATGCGTGGGGGTGAAGGATCCAAGCGCAGAGTGAGCCTTTACTGTTTCTCTGCACGAGCTCTGCAGCGCGAATGCAGAGTAGAGCTGGTGTATGTAGAGAGCGAGTGCAGCGCTTAGAGTCAATGAGCTCAGTGGCTGGAATGCGGAAGTGCAGAGAGCGCGCTCACTGTTTTTCTGAATGGGCTCCATGGCAGGAATGCAGAAGTGCCGAGCCGCGCGTATAGAAAGTGCATACGCTGTTTGCAGTTGATGACAATCCCGCGGAGCGAGGCAGACGAATCGCGCAGACTGCTAGATCCGAAACAGTAGCTCGTGGTCGATGAACAGGCAGAGGTCAGAAACGTGGAACCGAGAAAGTCCGTGATCAGAGCTTGTTTTCGATAAACAAATCCAAGGGTCAGCAACAGTAAATCCGTATAGATGAAAGATCCGTAGCGTGAGACAAAGACGAGGTCGTGAAAACAGAGCGCGGTCGAGATCCGGGAGTTCAAAGCAGAGAGAAATGCTGGAATACTGGGCATGGATAGCACACAGTAATCTGGCAGAGAGCTGTTGTCTGAAGGTGTGTTAAATAGAAAGCTGTGGTGATCAGGAATTGAGAACAGGTGTGTTTGGAGCGGTGAATGAGGTGGTGAAAAGCAAGGAACGGGATGGATCGTGGAGCGGGAGTGTGCAGGTGATCATGATCTTGACTGAGATATGGCCATGACCTGGCGTGCTGTGACACGTCCAAAAGCAAGAGTGCTGTGAATTTTCATGACCTCCCATTCTATAGATCTGATCTAGAAAGGAAATGTCTGAAGAAAGGAGCCGTAACAGAAATCTCAGAAAAAATAATAGAACTATTATTAGCTGTCAGGACACAAAAGCTGGATAGAAAATATACTTTATGAGGTATAGGAGTTATTCGCAAAGATTCATATAGCATTATCGAGCCACTTCTGAACAGAGATCATTTGGATTTGCTTCATTGTTGTTTATGAAAAATCTGGTAATTTTGTTATTCGTAATAATAAAAGAATATCTGTTATGTGTATACACAAACGCATTGTTAGTATAAGTGAATTAACGCATCTCCATTAGTTTAATCTAATATTTGTACCTGTTTCTAGGCTTAGAAGCTTGAAATTCACTCCACGCACGGTTTATCGAGTAAAATGCGTAAGTTGAAATATAAATCTCTACACAGTCGCAATATTTTACATTACCCTCCCAAGCCAGGAGCACAGTTTGCTCCCACGCACGTTGATATGGTTCATAAACAAATAAAGAGGAATTATCATACTGAGAATCTTAAATCATGACATCTGCACGTCGCCCCCATCTGCTGTGGTTAAAAGAGACCTTTTCAACCTTTTTTCCCCTCTTCCACTCCTCTCAAATGTTGAGCCATTGTTTGTGCTGTCTTTGTTTTTCATGCATCCATCAACGTACCCACCGAATCACACCAATGTACTCTGCCCAATAGAAATGTCACCATGATCAACTATAATTATACCTCATCTGTCTTTGACTGGATAGTGTGTGCCGTGATGGTTTCACTTCTGCCTGTGGCTATATTAAGTAAACGAAGTGATATATCATTCAGCAGAATAACACACGATACACAATGATGCCCTTACAGCACAGTTACCGCTGTACCAAAAAAAAAAGGAAAAAAAAGAAGGGATTTTTCTCTATGCCATATATATATATTTTTTTTTTTTTGGGGGGGGGGGGCGATAACACATCTATCTTAATATCATTTCTTGTCTGGCCACACACAGAGTATTGATTTTCAGAATTTGTAGGTCCAAATTAAAATCTAAAGCATATCTCTCGGAATTCATTATCTCAAAATGACTCCATAGATGGGGGAATTTTTTTTTATTATTACAATTAAGCACCTACATGTATAACACCAGTTCAGTTCATCATAACTTGAAAGCAAAGGATGTTTTAGAACTAAAGTTAGACTTTCTTTGGGCTGCTCCAGTTAAGGTGTTGCCACAGCGGAACCTTGTTCCTGAGATCCCCAAACCAACAATCTACAGTATAGCCTTAGCCTCCAAAGTCACCACAATTCTTTTTGCAAAAAAATTGAAAGTTTTCATTTCCCCAGGTATGGAATTTTCTTTTGGGATTTTTTTGGACACCCTATAGTTGCCAATAAAAGAGTCTCAAAAAAAAAAAAGTCTCAAAGACTATACTGCATGTTGCCTCCTGAATTCCTGACACACTATCCAGTAGTTATTGCTGCTCTTCCAGCAGCCTGTTGGGCTTGCCTCCCTCATAACTGCCATCTAAATTTGATTAACTGCCTTATAATAGATAGACTGCGAGCTACAACACACTGCGCAGCCTCACAGATTAATCCAGGAGGTGTAAATTAAAGTGAACAATGAGGAAAACGAACTATTATTTCTCTGTCCAGGATTCATTATCAGCTTTGGATACAACTCCTAAATCTGGTCAGTATAACACAGTCTCAGCAAACATCCTACAGGAACTAACCCTGTAAACAGAAAGAGTTTGAAATGTTACACCTTTTTCTCTGTTTTCTTCTTATTGCCTCTGGCATTAGCTATACAGAGTCTGTCCCCAATTGATAAACAAACAAAAAAAAATGGATGTTTGTCCTTTTTTGAAATGTTGAAATCAATAAACAGAAAAGTTACATCTCCTGACATGTGATTGTGATTTATATGTACTTTTTTTACGCCTTAAAATCCTTGCATGTACGATATACTAGCTAATCCAATATTTTAGTATAGCCTCAGCACATATGATGTTGCTATACAGTACATGTTTTTGCCAGGAGGATCGTCTCAACTGCAGCACAAGCCATGGTCAGTCCAGCACCAGGGACAGCTCCGGCCAGCAAAACAAAGAGATGAGAGCTTAAAGCAAAGCCCCATTGAATTTTAAAGCTAGTGTGAGTCGATTGAATGTGTTAACTCTGCAAGATAAACCAAAACAAAAACGATGTTCAGGAAACAGAAAGACAAAGCTCACGTGTTATTGTGGTAATTGACTTTTCTAGCAAAATATGAAAAAGTCAGCAGGCCTAGCATATAAAAAAAAAAATGGATTATTATTATGAGGTTTAGTTATTATTATAAGCCATTATTATGAGCTTATATTAGGATTGTCAATATTAATTATTAATTAATAAAATAAGCTTCGTACAACGCTGTATTTCTCATGGTACATAACATGCATTAAGACTCTTCTCTGTACTGTACCTCCTCTACTCCGAGATGGTGGAGTAGAAGTAAAAAATCACCTTACTCACTGCTGCACAAACTCATACTGACTCACTACTAACAGACTATTAACTATATATATATATATATATATATATACACACACACAAACACAACATATTTTCAAAGCCCACATTTAATAGGCTTATAATAAATAATAAGCCATTCATGCTAGAACTGCTGATGGATCTCTCTGAAGGTTCTTCAAGGATCCTTCGGCTGTTTAATGGACTTTCAAAAAGGTGTTACTCAGAATACTGTGTAATGGTCTCTCTCTTTTCTATAAGAGAAACCATCTGTGGTAAAGTTTTACTTAGTGATTCTTAAAGGTGAAACAGGTCAAGAGAACTTGGACACTCAGGCAATCTATCCGTCCACAGCACCTCATAATGAACTGATATAAAACCTTAAGCGATTTAGGTGATAAATCTTGGGGATGTTATGGCCAAGCTACCATCTATCATTCTCTCCTCATATTGCTAACGAGACTCAGTCATGCAGGCTTCTCCTTTAAATCATCAAGAGGCTCCAGACATGTATTTTATTTATTTTTTCCCTCTCCATAGAGGCCACTTACTCTGTGTGCTTGTTCGGTCTCCTGTCATCTTGAGATTGGACTATGGCAACTTGCTCCTGGTAGGTCTTACCCAGCATGTGATCAGATTCTTACTCCAGAATGGATCTAGCATGATTTGTTTTTATTCTTTGCCAGATAACCCTATAGTTGAACTATATCCACTGGTTACATGCTGGAAGCTGAGTCAAAACTCTGGTGATTGCCTACAAAGCTAAAAACAGACGAGCTCCAACCTACCTGCAGGAACTAACAAAATAAGCTTTGTACAACCCTGTAGCTCAACATGACCCACCATTTCTCATGGTACATGACATGCATTAAGACTCTTCTCTGTACTGCACCGAGGTGGTGGAGTAGAAGTAAAAAAAAAAAAAAAACCTTACTCACTGCTGCACAAACTCATACTGACTCACTTCTAACAGATTATTAACTGGATAGTATTCGAAGACCCTGGACTATTTATACTAGCATAAAGATATATTACATTTACTTTTATGGCATTTGGCAGACGACCCTTATCCAGAGCGACTTACAGTACGGAAGTGCTTTGAAGTCTCTATCACTACATATATCCTGATCCTGGTTCAGGAGATCATGGAGTACACCAAGAGTTTACACTATCAGACTAAGAAGGTCTTGGCGAGGTAATTCAGTGTGTGTATATTAGGGAATCTAACGCATGTAATTAATCTAGAATTTTTTTTAAACATTATTTTTTCCAACACAAATTAATCCTATGACCAAGTTTGACCCCAATGGCTTCCCTTAATCGCAGCGGCTCTGTATGTGATAGCGGCATGTTTAGTGCAGATAATAAGATGACCAAGGAAACGCTACTGTAAGTTTCATTATAAAAAACGTCTAGACTAGATGTTTCTAGAGTTTGGATAAAACCTCAAAAGGTGTGTGCTCGAGCAACCTTTAAGGGGAACAATGTTTTCAAAGAAATGCATTAAACATAAGCCATGTAGCTCAGGGAGTGGTGGCTCAGGCAGGTAAGGCTCCAAGTTGTCATTTTTTTGGGATCTGAGGATCCGGGTACGAGCCCCCTGTTGTTGGATTGCCACACCCCATACTACCCATCCACTGGTCGCATTCGAGAGACTTTAATTTAATATTTGTTAAATGTTAATGTTTGAGATATTATACAACTGCATAATCGTAGTTTGATCTGAACAGTTTGTCGTGCATTTCTTTACTCCAACATTGACGACAAAGCTTTGTTTTCCACAGTTTTTGATAATACAATAAAGCACTTAAGTAAGACTGCCTGTCAAATGCTGTGACTGTCAATAAGTGCATGTCATGTCGCTGTTCTATTTGTGCGCATCAGGCAATGTTAAAATCACATTGCAGCTTTCTGGTGTCTAAATGCCATTACATTGCATTATGAAGAAACATTTCCTTCTTGAAGAAAACACAGACGAAAAGTGACATGGCTGGCCTGAGAACTAAACACTGTCTGTCTGACTAGGATGAAGGTGGCTGGAGACTTTCTTCTTAAGTCGAAAGAGGAAAAGAAAAAAAGTCAGCAATTATACTAATCAAGTAAGGTGGAAGAATAACCAGAAACTACTCTTGCTCTCCAAAAAAGAAAAAAGGAAAAAAGCCCAACGGGTAACCTGTAATAAAAATGATTATACATTATTCTAATCATCACTTTGTTTAGTCTCCGTCTTCAGATATGCACGGACGACTTCCAAGAGATGCTGTCTGCGCTTGATGAATGCTTTATGACTGACTCCTATCCCCACTGAGACCGTGCAGTGCCAAGAGCAAATCACTGCATTAGCCCAAAGCAGATGTCAAGCAAGCAGAAACTTGAAGGTGACCATGAAGACGTTGCCTCTACAGTAGCTTCGGGCCCAGATTATAGCCATCATGTTAAAATACAGGCTTGGCACCTTGGCATGGCACCCGGCCTTCTCTATGAGGATGCATCCGGAGATTCAGTCATCCTCTCATAATAGGATTCAGCAGTCAGCCCCAGTCAGATTGGATTAACCTACAACTTAACATATTTGACCACCACAGGTCTACCGGAGATCCACAGTAAAGCGTCATCAATCCAGACCTCTCTCTCTCTCTCTCTCTCTTTTTTTTTAAATAGCACTGTAATAGAGGTTAATCATACTGTACAGGAACAACATATATATATATATATATAATATAGCAACCTGTCACATATTCTACAAATGCATCTGTTCTGATAATAAATGAATGAATTCCTCATTAATCTGTCATAAGTACCTGACTGGCGATTATCATCATATTAATTAAATCTTATGATATACTTCATTAGGTTCATGTTAGTCATCTGTTGGATAAATACCCTTGCATAACTTGTTGATGGAAAATATACGTACAGTACAGTATGTCCTTATTACGCCTTGCTGTTGAGCATGAAGGTTTTACTCCATTAACACTAATTCATTAATTAACATTAATTAGGTAATATTCTACTTAATCTACATATATAGATGTATAGCTTTGTATTTTCGGTACATATAATATTACCTCCTTGTGACTTTCATTTCTTTTAATCCCATTAATTTGTTACTTTTTCGACAGTAATTCTAATGTGAGGTTTCTAAGGTGATCCTAGAGTTTAACCCCCAGACCCCTCAGACTGTAAAGTACTGTATGTGCGTGTGTTTGTGCATGATATCGTTCTGTATTTCAGAACATTCTAAACTGAAATGATCAGCAATAACATCAACACATTTACATATAGTACGTAGATGCCCTTATCCAAAGCAACTGACATTTTAATCTCATTTAAACTCGGTGATCGTAGGATTTGAACCTCAGACCTTCCGAACCGAAGCCCATACAATAGCTACTGTACATCAACATCTTTTGGCATTTGGCAGACACCCTTATCCAGAGGGACTTACATTTTTATCTCATTATCCATCCAAGGGCCTTGCTCAAGGGCCCAACAACTGCAACTTGGTGGTTGTGGGGTTTGAACCTGGGACCTTCCGAACCATAGTCCAATGCCTTAACCACTGAGCTACCCCTGTCCCAGTTGTCCCTGTCGTAGCTGATTGGTCAAGTTAGGGATAGCCTAGCGCCCTAGCACTCTCATATCAATTGTGGCCCCTGGCCAATCATGGGCGTCTGTGAGCGCACGCAAGAGGAAAGAGCGGATACACCGTCCTTCGAATGCGTTACGGCGCTCCCAATGTCGCGTCAGCAAGCAGTTTGAAAAGATGCTGATTTGGTTGGCGTCACGTGGATCAGAGGAAACACGTGATGGTCTTTAGCACTCCTCGACTAGTAGTTGTAGCCTTGATGGGGGAGTGTCTTAATGATGGGACTAAATCCCTAAATTAGGAAAAAAACAGCGCATAACATTGAAACTGATTATTGATTAATTATCAATCATGGGCAGTTTATCCACGTGTAGAGTAAAGGCCATCCCAAAGAAAAGCTCATGTAGAGCAAACTGCTGAAAAAGTGTATGCTCTCTCTTATAGAAAAGTATCAGGACACCCAGTGCATCTTAGGGGTCGTTGCAGGGAAAAGGTCAAAGCCTCCAAATTCCCCAGATTTCAATGCAATTGAGCATCCACGGGATGTTTTGTACAAACAAGTACTTACATCTTACAGCACTCACAGTAAAGGATCTGCTGCTAACATCCTGGTGCCAAACACTTCAGCAGATCATCAGAGGCCTTGTGGAGTCAAGCCCCGAAGGGTCCGAGCTGTTTTTGGGTGGCACAATGCTGGATCCATGTATATGTTAAAGGTTTAAGCTGATTAACATTAAGTACTGCAAAATATTTCTTTAGACAAACAGACCTTCCATATGCAAAAAAAAAAGGGGGATACTGCTCAATGGAGATTTAACCTTCTGGCATTTATCAGCCAGCTCAGTGTATGCCAGCATTCACTGAAAACTACTTTTCGGCTGTTTCAGCTAAAACTGGAATCAGACCAATAGTGAACGAAATGAAATGCGCTCGGCGGAAAAGCCATTTCAGTGAAAAGGAAAGGACGGAAAAAAAAACAACAACACATGCCTTTGTTATGGGTAGTACTTACTCCCTGTCTGCATCGACATTTATCTATAGTAGGTGAAAGCTTAAAGAAAATCCCAAAGCAAAAAACAAAAAACAAAAACAACAACAAGGTGGCATAATAGTCATATCGGACCAAAGCATTTCATCTAGCTGAAATAATCGTCGAATATTTTCATTAACGTTGAAATTAAACCATAAATGATCTAATATAAGTGATTATTTGAGATCGGTATCATTCTGGTCATATTTTAATTCCCGATAATGAACGATAATGAAGTCCATGTGGTTCAGTCTGCTCATTCTGTATACTGTATATAGACGATATTAAGGAAAGAAAGTGGTTGACAACGTACCCACACACCTTGGCAGAGGTGCGCTCCACATGCGCCGGCCCCCTCCCAGGCAAATGATCTCTGGCGCCCCCTCCAGACGGTAGCCCATGTTGCACGAGAACGTGAGCGTATCGCCGATATCGAAGCTGTAACCGTTACGGCGGCCGAACCGTGGCACTCCTGGATCCTCACACGGCTCGAGATTGTACTCTGAGTAACATAGGCATTAGACGATTAACACATATAACATCTGAAAATCTATTTACGGGTGGATATATACAGTATGCGTTCCATGGCGCTACAGGACGTCCGGTACAGGCGGTAATCTGTTGCAGGTCCTACAGTGCTTTTAATTTAAATGGCTACATTACCACGTTCCTGCTGTCCACTGGGAGAGTTTATTTGCATAAACCGCCACTAGCAGTTTAGCGAGTAAATGCAGGGGATCCCATAAGAGGAGCTGTAAGCCATGCTGAATATGAACATGGCACAAACGCTCTGGTTTCGGACGTAAAAATAATGCCTTTTGACTATTAAGCATATAGCAGTCCATTAATTATAACGATAAACCCAAGGGAAGCGACCTGTACCCAGGAGCGTATTAGACGTCACGCACCAACAGCAACTTCATCAGGTTTTCCATGTCTAAGCTAAGTCTGCAAGGGCAGAGCAATGTTGTGTGAAAAGTGCTAAATAGTCAAGTCCAACTCAGCCTTAGTCATAGTCAGACAAGTGCGTGCAGGACGGACCTAAGAAAGTGATGTTAAAGCCCTCGTAGGAGATGGAGAAATCAGAGATGAAGCGCAGCTGGGCCTTGAAATTGCCATAGAGACCCGCATTGATGGGCGACGGCAGCTCGGCGCCCGTGAGCCGAGCGAGAGGCTGCACGAAACTGCCGTTCTCCGTGATGAGCAGATAGTCGTGGTGGTCCTCCAGATGAAAGGTGTTAAAGTTGAACTGGACTCCTGTTGGGTACAAAAAGCCATTAAAGACATCAGATATCCAATAGTTATCCATGATACCTGTGATTTATCAGATCAACCTGCGCAGGTTTCTCAAAAAAGCCTTCAGGTGCCGAAAAGAGACATCTTTTTATCTTTTTACGCTGAAGGTGAGGCCCTTATAAAGAGCCCCAAGGTTACGCTTGTTTGTACGTCGGAAGGAGGAGCATTTCAATTCTGCAGGATCCTTCCGTGAAACATAATGACCTTCCATACTGAATACTTTATCAGCCCTGGGAAATTAAAATTCGGATAAACTTTCATTATTCAGAACTCAAAGCTCGTGCAACGATACTTTATAGAGCGTGAGCGAGAGCGCGAGCGAGCGGGCCGCAGAGCAGGGGCTTATTCCGCATTCCGTGCAGTTCGTCTTCAGGAAGACTTTCGCGGCACCGGTTAATCGATCTCAGGAGCTTGTTCTCCGTTCATTTGCCAGTTCATACCTGTATGTCCACGGTATTAGACTAATCGAGAGGCATGTTCGCGATCGGGAACAGTGAGTTACCGCGGGCTGCCCGGAGGCAAACACGTCTTGAAATGCGCAGCGGGGAGGTGAGGAAAGGCGCGGCCTTACAGTAGAGACCGTGGACTTGTGAGAGGTGTCCGTGAATGCATTAGAAGTTCAAAGAGTCAAAGATCCAGTAGGTAAATAATGGCATTTTATAATGGCAGTTTACAGTTGAAGAAGAGAAGAGAAGTGAGCTATAAAAATGTACATTGACATTCGTCGTTTAGCTACAAGTGGTCAAGTTCAAGAGAGAATCGAGGTGCGATTCAGGGCGCGTTGTCCCCCTTTTCAACGACTATGCTTAAAGATACCGCTCAGTCTGCATGGGCTCTGTATTAAAGATACTGTACTATTTAAACGCAGTTGCGTCTTAAATTACATTTAGCTCGCTGCTAGTAGCACGCGGCAGCGAGAATCAGTGACTCCCGGAGTACCAGGAAAAACACAAGGAATGCTATTGATACTGTACAGGCCTAAGTCTGGGGTCACAAGCACAAACGACATTTGTTCCACAATAATTAATAGACTGAATGATGTGTGTGTGTGTGTGTGTGTGAGAGAGAGGTTTACCTTTGCCATGGCTGACCTCCACAGTCCAGGTACAGTTGAGAGAGCTTGGGTAAACCTCAGGGTAACCCGGAGACAGAATGGTACCACCTGGTCCTCTCACATCACCTCCGCATAGCGCTGCGCGGCAGAGCGGACACACAGTCAGCCATTCCCACCTGTTCTTGTTCACGTATGCAGCAACTGACACTTAAGACCTCATTGACCTGTCTGGCCTACTATCTTCTTTGGATAATGGAGAGACATGCAGGGAAAGTAAATGATGAATTAGCCAAGCCAAGACATTATTACATGGCTCTCTCTCTCTCTCTCTCTCTCTCTCTCTCTCTCTCAACGCCACTGGAGAGACGGAATCCTCTCTTGAGCACTTGCACCTATCTGTCCCAGGCAATATCATCGGCGTACCAGTAATTAATGACGACTCTAACGGAGTCGAATTATGAAAGGGGAACGTGGGCGATTCTTTGACCTCACTTTCTCATCTGGGTTATTTCTTTCTTTCTTTCTTTTTTACTCACCCTTTTGATTTAAAAATAAATACCGCATTTCTTAATTTTTCCAGCTTTTTTCTCTCTAACGCCTTTGAACCCTGCTTTCCAAAGAACCATCAATAGGCTTTCATTAACCCCTTGCACTTTAAAAGTCCCGTATTTTAAGCAGCGTTTAATCCTCCAGCTGAAATACCGCTCACTTTCATACCCCACGTTCAATCCTTGGTCCCTATTGTCAAGTGATGCTCAGTCAGGGAACATCAGAGCTGAGCAGCAAACAGAGGCGAAGGGTATCTTCTTATATGAGGTCACAAGAGGGGAAAATCTATTCAGCTTGCGGGGTTTTTTTTTTTTTTTTTTTTTTCGCCTTCCATTTTTTGTTTCGTAAACTTTTTTTTCTTTTTATATGTATATCTTTGGAACGTCTGTACGAATGTCTAAAGATGAGTTTGCGTCATAGGTCCCCTTTATAATAGGATCGGAGTTGTACTGTATTCCCAAATATGATCAAGTTTCATTTCTAAACAATACGCTGAAGATGAATGAATGTCATTCCAAATATATCATAAAAAAGGTAATAATAATTTCACAGTTACTCTGATGATACCCAGTGTGCATAACAAGGTTGTTTTTTGGTCCTCAGCAGGGCTTAAACAGGTAAAAGAACATTTGAAAAGAAATCTCCTGAATGACTTAAACTGGTGAGCAGATCAGCTTCTATCAGGAGCAACAGCGGCGGCGGCGGCGGCAGCCATCACGGTAAATAGCCTCTTCACTGACTGCCTAATGGCCTCCCATTCAATTGCATGGTCTTAATTTGGTCCCCTCAGAATAGCGAACATATCGTAATTGAAAAAAGAAAGGACAGGCTACCTAAAGAGCTTCGACATGCGTAACCTATTTCATCGGGGTACAATTTACCTAAGGTGACAATACCTGTGCAATTCCGCCGCAATGTGACAAACGCAGCCTGTTGCCTGTTCTGGTCAGTGGCTTTTTATTTGTTCGTTTACTTATTTATTTATTTATTTATTTATTTTTCTTTCTAGAATCGCTTTGTCATTAACCTTATTTGAAGTGATTAGGGAATCCACTTCTTTTTTTTTTTTTCTTTTTTTTTTTGCTTTCAGACCTGAACGGACGATCGACAGCTGCATACCTACCGTCACATGTGGGTAAAGGGTGACTCCACCAGTGATTCTTCTCACAAACCAGAGGCTCCTCGTGGCTCAGGCGGTATCCAGAGTCGCAGCCAAAAGACACCGTGGAGCCGATGGAGAAGTCCTGGCCGTAACGCAAACCGTTCACGGGGATCCCGGGGTCCAGGCACGAGTAGGCGTCCACCGTCACACCTAAACGTACAGTAGGCGCCGGGACATAATCAGACTATCAGTGTTGTGTGTCGGGTGTCGCATTCATGGATATCTACAGTAAACATAAATGCCAATATGGGCTGTAGACTTGGGAAGCAAGCCAACACAGTACGAGAAGCTCTTGGCTGTTTCAGAGCAAATACTCGAAAACCGATTCGCGCTTCCCTAAGAGGCTAATCCAGTTTGACGGTGCGAATTGTACACTTTCTACTTAAACCCTCCCTGTTAGAAGTTTCAGAGTTTAGCAGTACAAGGTTACATACAGTATAATCAAATGATGTGCTTGGGAGTTTTTCCAACCAGTGACAGTAGTATTGATCTATACTCTTTATTCAGGTATACTATATTAATACCAATTAAATTAGAGCATTTGGCAGACGCTCTTATCCAAAGTGACTTACAATTCATCTAACTACACATCTGAGCAGGTGAGGGTTAAAGGCCTTGCTTAAGGGCCCATCAAGGGCAACTTGGTTTTTGTGGGTTTTGAACCTGGAACCTTCTGATCAGCAGTCCAACATCTTGACCACCGTGGGAGGAAACCGGAGTACTCAGTGGAAACCCACCAAGGGCAAACGCCAAACTCCATGCACACCGAGCCGGGAATCGAACCTGGCCGGAAATCCAACCTGGACCCTGGAGGTGCACTACTGTGCCACACCCCTGTACACTGTTGTTGTTGTTGTTGTTGTTGGTCATACGGCTGGTTTTACACTGAATGCCCATCCTGATGCAGCCCTCCCTTTTGATCCAGACTTGGGACCGGCACTGCATCCAGTGGCTGGGGTTCGGGGCGTTTTCTGGGAATCTAACCCAGGCTTTCCGCGTGGCAGGCGAAATACCTACCACTGAGCCACCAGTGCCCTAGGTTCCCCTGTATACTAATTGTATTCATTAAAAAATCGATTATTTAGATGATAAAAAACGCTGCATTTTTATAGCGCACGATAAACCAGCAGTGTTCTTACTCTCATAGAGGATCTTGAATCCGCTGTTTGAGCGGCTGTTGTCGGTGGTAAAGAGCATGTAGAGGTGATTGCTGCTGCTGAACAGAAACTGAGGCACCTGTGTGCCATTAAATGAACTGATCAGCGGAGACAGAAGATTAGGCCCATCGTGGATCTCCAGGAAATCACAGTTCAGCTCTGTCTGGAACCTGGAAAGGTACATTTGTTGAATGAAAATGAGTAAAAAGGGATGTAAAACTGGTAAAGCATTGAATAGTGCTGCGCACGAGGTTTATATACTTTTCGAAAGTGATCTTGATGGAGCGGCCTGGTTCAGCCTCGACGACCCATTCACAGCTGAGAGAGTCTTTGTAATAGCCTGGCCAGCCAGGAGACAAGATGACCCCACTCGGGGCAGAGAAGTGACCGCCACAAGGGGCTGCGGAAGGATTAAGGAAAAGCCAGGTTAGATGGGAGTCTGAAGAAAACAATGGTGTTGTTGTTGTTGTTGTTTTTTTTTTCATAGAAATAATTTTCAATGATTATTCATCTGTTTAATATTGACATTATTTACGTGATTCATATGTGCAAATACCTTCCAAAAGTAAGTCAACTGAAAAACCTATTTTTCATTCCATTCATGTCCGTTCATATTCATACTTGTCAACCAGACAAGTAAGTTTAATACGGCACATGCCGTATTAATACGGTGCTAAATACATCGACCGACTTCGGTCGATTGTAGAAACAGTAATTCCTGTGCGTCGTAGAGTCAGAAGCATGCAGGTATGTGGAAACCCAGACATAAAGGAGGAAATAAACCAATGCAATGCCATTATATACTGTAGCTCTCTGCCTAGCGCAGCACATATACACCTTGTTTTAAAACACATTGAGAGGAAATAAAGCTCAAGCCAGCCTCAACAATATCTTCCATGCAATGCAAAGACTGAACAACTAACGTGGCCCGGACTTTGGCGTAGGACTTGCTGACTTTTTCCCAGATACTTGGGAAACGGATGACACCATCGTTCAAAATAGTTTTTGTACTTTATATAAAGAGGAACGGTTATGCTATCGCCAGGACTTGCATGCCATCTTTCAAATAATATTGAACTTGAGCTAGCACTCATTAACTGCCAATTTAGGACGTGATGATAACCTGCCGTCGAAACATGGGCTTCACATTTCTGACATCCACCTACAGTATTAATCATCATCCAACAAGGTTTATTGATTTTACTTAGTAAAATGAAAGGTGCATTAGTGAAAATGTATACATTTTAAACTATAGTGTTTTTTTTTTGGTGCATGGCTGTAGCTTTTTTCCGAAGTGCTACTCTCAATGAGTACTTGAATGGGGCAAAACAAAAACTCGCCCTATTTTGCCATCGTTTTTTTGCACTCAACTAGCTATGTAACTAGATATTACATTATGATAGTATGCATTTTTAAGACTAGTCTGTTAGATTTCAGGGTGGCTTAGAGCGTATGACTGGGCATCTATTTTTCCTAGCCAATTAAATTATCATCATTATCATAATGATTATCATCATTAAATTATCATCATGTGAGGGGTGCATGATTTAATAATAATAATAAAAAAAATAATAATAATAATAAAGAAAATCACATTGGAATTGTTTTGATACATATTGCAATATTGCAATTTTTTATTAAAAACCTATGTATCTAGGCTAACAGCAAATAATGGCACAGATGCTCTTTTTACTACATAATAATTTAAATACTTAAATTATTGAGAAACTTTACATACAGTAAATTCCCAACTATGCCTATTTGACCTGTGATATTTGACTGCAGCCGTTAAATGTTTTTGATTACCAGTGTTGGCGGACGTTACTTTTTAAAGTAACTCATTACATTGCAAAATGACTTCAAAGTGTAATCCGTTACATTACTGCGTTACGTTCGGATAAAAGTAACTAGTTCGCGGACTTTTCCACTGCAGAAAATGAAAACTCCTTTGTGATTCCTCATGCATGTTGTTTTAGTCAAGACCTTTATAATTATTCTACCATCATCACTCAGTGAAGTTTGGCCCAGAATCTGTTAACTACTAATACCCCTGTCTCACCTAGGCGGTAAGTACGTACGGTTCATCATGATTCGGCGCTTTGATTAGGTTTCCATCTTTCTGCGCGTCGGTCCTCGCATAGTCAAACCGCATAGGTGAGATAGTGGTATAACAGCAGGAATAACAGGGGGGGTTATCGGGGGCGGGGCTTGTAGGACGACTTCATCTCTCACACACACACACACACACACACACACACTAATGGATTGGGAATGACTGCTGTGTGGCTCACGGATTACATAAATTGTCTGAATAACGGATTACATTTTTGAAAAAGTAACTAAGTAACTGAATACATGAATGGCGGACCTGACGCATTAGATCAAAAAAGTAATCCAAGGTACACTAACGTTACTTTGTAACGTGTTACCCCCAACACTGGTGATTAATGTACGTAATCCATGAACAGTACACATTTGAACCTCGATTTTGGAGAACAGTACACTGAATGAGCTGTTCCAGTGTTGGGGTTAATACAGTACTGTACAAAAGTCTTGTACAGCCACCTCTCATTTCTTTACATTATTTTGAATGATGTAGATTCATGTAAAGTAACAGGAACACAAGTTGTACTGCGACAGGTTGCAAAGTTCCTAAAGATACAAGTAAAAAAAAAAAAAAAATGTTTATGTAACAACCTGAGCAGCGACCTCATTTCCCCTCTCGTCTGTTCCAACCACTCAGCATTCAGCATCAGCAGTATACTGTACTGCACCAATCCCCTGCCCGGTCATCTGTTTCTCACTGGGTCATGACTTAATTTAGATGGTTTTAATGCCAGAATTATTCATAGGTCAATGTGTGGCTTAACAAACAAACAAACAAACAAACAAACAAACAAACAAAACCATTCCTCCGAAACTGGACTGATAAAGAGAGAGTAAAACGTGCCAAAAATGAGAGACAAAAAAAGTCCTTCACGAAGTCTGGAGAACTATTCCTTGAGACAACATCAAAAATACAAGACAGTCTGGAAGCACAATCTGAAGAAGCGAGGGGTGGATCAAGACTTTTGCGCAGTACTGTACAGAAACTGTATTAAAGTTTTCTTTATGTGTTTATTTTTTCCCTGGGGCTGTTATTGCTTTGAGATCAAGGGAAACCATTCGGTATATGAAGGAAAAAAAAAATGCATAAGCAGAAGCACTAAAACCTGTTGTATGAATTTTGAGTTTTTCCACTGGAACTGAAGCCGAGAACGAGAGAGAGAGAGAAAGACAGATAGATAGACAGAAGAAATTGGTGAGTGAAGTCTGATCTGGTTCTTACAGTACATCCTGGTTTGGTTTCACAAGCTTTCACTTTTCAGTCCATTCACACTCATATTCGCTGCGTAAGATAAAGAGGATTCTGTAGTCATTGCCCTTCACAGCTCCTGCCACTCGACTGAAGCCGGTAAAATTACCTTCACATTTCGGAATGGGTCCGCTCCACATCACCTTGCCGGTGCTCAACTCGCAGGTCACAGTCTCTGCTCCTTGTGTCTTAATGAAGCCATCCTCACAGATGATGGAGATTGAGCTGCCTAGCTGGAAGCTGTCGCCAAATCTCCGGGCGTTTAGAGGTATTCCAGGATCCGGACACTCGTTATGGCCAAATGCTGTTTGTTGATAAATGAACAATGGTCAAAAAACAAACAAACAAACAAACAAACAAACAAACAAACAAAAACAACAACAACAACAACAATAATAATAATAAATTTTACACAACACTTCCACACCATACAGTAATACTTCACTTTCAAAACCATGGGCACATCATAATAAACCAGGCACGGCAGGGTATGATACACAGGCATGAGATGTTATGCACAGTGGTAATTACTTTATAATGTTAGATGCCATTAATGCCATTTTTGTCCTGATGTGATCTAGTTAGTGTGTGTTTAATTTCCTAATACATTGGTAGCCTCCAAAATAACAAAAAGCTTTCTGTAGAAATCACTCCTGGGCCTGGAGGAAACTTAAGGCACAAAACAGGGTGCACATTTACTGTACATTTAGCTGACGCCCTCATCCAGTGCAACTTACATTTTCATCTCATTGTAGAGTACATCTGAAGAATTGAGGGTCAAGGGTCGTACTCAAGGGCCCAACAGTGGCAGCTTGGTGGTCGTAGGGTATGAAGCTGGGATCTTCCGGACCGTAGTCCAATGGCTAAACCACTGAGCTACCGCTGACCCCACCATGCTGCAGGGTACACATCCATCACAGGGCGCACATGCGCATACGCACACACACTACGGAGAATTTGGGATCGTCAATTAATCTAATCCGCATGTCTTTGAACTGTGGGAGGAAACCGGAGTATGTGGAGGAAACCCAGCAAGCATGGTGGGACCATGCAAACTCCATGCACACAGACCCCGAGTTGGGAATCGAGCCCGGATCCTGGAGGTCCGTATAAATCATTAGTGTTTATTTTTAAATAATGATAGAAAATGATAGTGGAGCTTTTATCCCAAAGTGTTATTGCCTTGTACTATGGCAACCTACAGTCCGCCTCGCAGATGTTAAAGATGTAATGATTGTTTAATACTCATTAAGTCTCATCTGCATATGCTATCATTAGAAAATAAAGAAATAAAAGACTATCTTTGTATCTATCTAAATGGTTCTTTTTTTTTTTTAGTTACTTCATCACCACTAAGCAACGAGCCTGAAATTTTTTCCAAGCATTAAAAAAAAATATATATATATTTTCCATTAAGAGTCTTACTTATTAATCGACTCAGAGCCACTGACCACCACATGTGAGTCTTTCTATCATTTCCATGTTAAAAAAAGGTTCACAGAGCAGAGAACCGAACCCTGAGGTTAACGGCTTGGAAGTCGAGCACTTAACCGCCGAGTCGGACTGACTGACTGACTGGCTGACGGATGTCTAGTGACAGCGAAAAGCCTGAAAGAAGGACACCATGTTTGTCAGAACGAATACAGATATAACAGCGCTCCATCACGTTTCTGACAGCTCTTTAGTGACAACACAGAGCAAAGTGTCAGTCCGTTACGGAGGTCGTGTCCTACAGCACGCCCTAATGAGAGCCGCCTGAGATGTGTCGTGGAAAAGTAAGCACAACTTTGTTTTTTATTCATGAAAGGAAAAAAAAAAATATATGGACAGGTTTTATGTTTTCACTCAGTTGCATGTAAATATGGTGATGCTCTGTAGATATTTTTAGATTTCACAAGGATATAGAGTAGGGATGCAGGAAAGTTTCATCAGAAAGTGGCTGAATATAACACTTTCAGAATAAAATCAGCGAAAAAGGTATTTGAAAAGTTGACTTGTTTTGCCCAATAAACAGGATATGTACTATAAATAGTTTTATATATGGTATTTTAAAATTAATTGCATTCAGATACTGTCAGTTAAAAAAAAAAAAAAAAGTTAATTTGGACTTTTATGTCGTTTTTAGACAAGCATTTACAAGTAACCATCAATCCGTCCATCTGAGAACCTCTGTGGTCCAACCAGGGACCATGGAGACGAAAAGTGACCATTGTATTTATTCCAGGTCAACATTCACACACTCATTCATTCACACACTCCGGGCAATTCGGAAACGCCAGTTAGACTAATCTGCATGTCTTCATGTCTTTGGACTGTGGGAGGAAACCGGAGTACCCGGAAGAAACCCACCAAGCACCAGGTGAACATGCAAAATCCATGCATACAGACCCCGAGGTGGGAAACGAACCCAGATACAGGCGACAGTGCTAACCTCAACAACTTTAAAAACTCACATAAAACTACAAAATATATTTTTTGTAGTATATATATATATATAAAAACCAAATTACCCATTAAAAGTAGGTATAAAATACAAAGAATGAGATACGCACTGCTGTAGGTGATGTTAAAGCCCCGGCCGGACATGGAGTGGTCAGCCTGGAACTCGAGACGGAGGATGTTGCCGTTGCTGGTGAGGTGAGAAGGAACCTCGGCTCCGGTGAAGCGTCCCAGGACAGCGGAGTCCAGCAGCTCCCCGTCCTTTACTGTCAGGATGTCATAAGGAGCCTCCAGATCAAAATCATTGAAGGCCAGGTGGATGCGGCTGCCTGGTTCTGACAGAATCAGCCACACACAGTTGAGGTTGTTCCCATAGCCTTCTGGGTAATCAGGAGAAAGCACTGTGCCCATAGGAGCAGTAAAGTTGGAGAGACAGGGAACTGAAAGATCAGAAGAGAGCAGAGAAGAAAAAACTGGAACATAGAAGAATGGAATAGATTGAAACAGTATAGACTAGACTGGACTAGAATAGAATAGAATAGAATAGAATAGAATAGAATCAAAGCAGATTAGAATAGAATTAACCAGAATCAAGCAGAGTATAGTATGCAAGACCATAATAAAATGATACACAACAGTAGATACACACACGTGGACAAAATTGTTGGTATCCTTCGGTCAATGAAAGAAAAACTCACAATGGTCACAGAAATAACTTTAATCTGACAAAAGTAATAATAAATAAGAATTCTATGAATGTTAACCAATGAAAGTCAGACATTGCTTTTCAACCATGCTTCAACGGAATTATTTAAAAAGAAATAAACTCATGGAACAGGCCTGGACAAAAATGATGGTACCCCTAGAAAACCGAAGGGTACCAACAATTTTGTCCACGTCTGAACAATTTTAACAGCCATATACAGCAGGAACTGTTAAAAATACCATTTTGCACTCATACACATTTATTCAAGTAACTGCAAAATGATCTCAGTAATGTTTGCCCATAGTTATTTATCAACTATCAACATCTTTTTAAAAAGTATGCTTAAATTACTGACAAACTCTACATACGGTTCTAACCCCAGCATGTCTACTGTATATTACCAGTAATAAATTTTACAATTAAATAATTGCACAGGCCGGTACTGCGATTTCCTACGATTCATTGGTCAGCACTAACATCCCCTGTGACACTGAGCCACACTCCCTCTACATCTGCAAATAATTGTATGAACGCAGTAAGAACTTGTGCAACCTGTCAAGAACACAGAAGAACCCAATAAGGACATACTGTAGTATTGTCTCCCTTGACATGGAGATGCCACATTTTTTGGGGTATATGCTAATTAAAAAAAAGGAAAAAGCTTTGTGACTTAACAAGGACATCATAATGACATCTTTGACGTGTTAGAGACTTAGGGACGCTTAGAGACACAGACAGGAAATATGTCTGGGTTGTCATTTGGGTGGCTACTTCGCTGCTGCTACATCGATGGAGCTCATAATATACAACAACCTCTTCAGGCCGGTGCTATGACAATGGTCCATGTTGGAAAAGTCAAATTAGTGAAAACACGATAGACACATTGAGAAGCTGCTATGAAGTACAGTGGAACCTTGGATTGCGAGTAACGTGGTTTACGAGTGTTCCGCAAGACGAGCAAAGATTTTTAATTCATTTTGAATTGGAAACCGAGCGAAAGTCTTAGTTTACGAGTGCCGACTATCATGTATCACGTACGCGCTCTTATTTTGACACCGAGTGTCAAGTGATCACAACTGAGCCAATGATTTTTCTCTCTCTTGCGCTGCAGAATTATGGGTAATCGTCTCCCCTGATGGGTCTTAGTGCTCGTCTCTCACTGGTATAATCAACATCTCCCACTCCCTCCTGTGTGCACGCACGTAATTTGACACTGTGCCAAACACACACAAACACGCACCGCGCACACACACACACACACACACACACACACTCTCTCTCTCCTCCTATGTGTGTGCGCGTGCGTAATTTGACACCGACACATGCTTTCTTTACACAGAAAACTCAGCTCTGTCGCGATTCTTTTCAAAGGTAAGGTGCTGGTTCATTAGTTTTTTTGTTTTTTTACTTTACAGCATTGATTCTATTAGTATGCGCTCACGCGAGTGTGATTAAAAGGATTTATTTTTTTTCCCATTAAAGCAGTGTTTCTGTTGTGTGTTTGTTGTGAAACTTAAAAAGCGAGGTGGGGGGAGGGAGGAGGAGTTTTACTGTGTAAGACGAGGCGAGGGAAAGGGCTAATTCCACATGCAGACACACACACACACACACACACACACACACACACACACACCCACATGCACGGCGTCTGCTCGCACAAGCGGAAACACTTATCTGTCGGGATTTATTTTTAGTTTTTTTTAAATGTTAAGTGCAGGTTAATTTTTTTTATTTTTACTTTATATATTGTATTAATAATTTTTATGTATTTATTGTTTTGGGCCGTAGAACGAATAATTAGAGTTTTCATTATTTCTTACAGGAAAATTTGATTTGGTTTACGAGTGTTTTGGAACACGAGCCCGCTTCCAGAACGAATTATGCTCGTAATCCAAGGTTCCACTGTACTTGATAACTGCACATTGCTGGATTACTCAATATTTTTAGGACGCAGCGGGAGCTTCATGGCCCTCATCTGAGTGTGACAGGGGCGTAATAAGAATGGAGTAGACCAAAGGCAAAGAGAGCGGACTAGCTTAAAGTAGCACAGAACAGAATAGAATAAACCTGAGTAGTTTAGTCCAGAACAGAAGAGAATAAAACATACGAAATTTAAACAGAATAGAATAGAAAAGTCTGAACGCAGTCTCTTCACAAGAAACAGCTCCCTAAGATATACACAAGAACGTTAGCAGCAGGTTCAAGTTCCTTTTTTTTTTTAGCCTGTTACAATTAACAATGTTGTGTGTGCATATGCGTTTACGTGTTTGTGAGATAGATAGATAAATAAAGAAATAGAGAAGAGAGAGAGAGAGAGAGAGAGAGAGAGAGAGAACCACTGCAGCCTTACACTTATATAATCTCGCTTAATAAAGATCTAACCAACAAAGTAAAAGTAAGTGAGGGCACACAGCATGTCAAAAAAAAAAAAAAGATTTTTGCTTTACTTAAAAAAGCCAAATCGTTTCTTTAAAAAAAAAAAAAATCCAAGCACAGGCTCACATACTGCAGGCAATTTGGTTCCAGACTCTATGTGAAATATTAATGTTGCATATGCCATGAATGGGCTGTGTGCTATAAATAACCCAGATCTGTTCACCAGTCCAATTAGATAAGGAAGGAATTTAGCCTGTGGACTTTAGAACAACTACAAACTACCAGAGAAATGAAAAGAAATGTAGACAGTTGTTGTTCGAATTGGACATCTCACTATTAAAGGGGGAAATCAGCTCTATATTTCCAAAATATGAAATTCGCCAGGTACCGCAGGGGATTCGGTGTAATGCCGTGATACAGCTCTTCTCATTATATGCAGCTGATACTCACAGATGCAGATCGGGACATTGGCAGACCACTGGTTGTTGTTCTGGCAGGAAATGGTCTTCTCTCCGATCAGCTCAAAGCCGAACTGACACTCAAAGCGCAGTACATCTCCATTAGAAAAGCCGTCTCCTTCCCTCATCCCGTAGAGAGGTGTGCCGGGGTCGCCACAACTCTCCTTGTCAATTTCTATAAAAGAATTCATAAATCATCCACTTCGGTTCAATTCTAGCGTAATCATAAAGCAGTTTTCGCCATAGATATCGCGGCAGGTCGGGCACTGAAATGCATTACAAGTGAAGGAAATCCAAAGACGAAAATCAGATACACAGCACCGTATGTTACTTACAGTATACAGTACAGCTGAACGTCGGAAGTTCTCATACGCTTAGGTTGAAGTTGTCAACTGATTTTAACCACTAAGCAGATTTCATGTTAACTTAGCTATACAGTGTTTTGGCATGTCAGTTAGGACATGACACAAGCAATTTTATTTTTTTTTTTACAGATATATATTTCACTGCATTTCACAGACGGTGCCTTTAGACAGCCTAGAAAACCCCAGAAAATTATCTCAGACATCATTTGAGTCACTTGGAGGTGTACAGTACTGTACACGTGGATGTATTTTAAGCCCTACCTTCAGACTCAGTGCCTCTTTGTTTGACATCATGGGAAAATCAAACAAAATCGGCTACGACCTCAGAAAAAAAAAGAAAAAAAAAAAAAAAGACCTCCAGAGGTCTGGTTCATCCTCGAGGACAATTCCCAAACACCTGGAGAAACCACATTCATCAATACAAACAATACCATGCAAGTGTGCACACAATGCGACCATCTCTTCCATGGGAGTCTCCTGGAGATCAACCTACAATACTATGACCAGCAAAGGACCTTGTGAAGACATGGGAGGAGATAGATACAAAAGGAACGACTGAATAGCCACTCCAATATTGACGTAACCCTAAAGGTTTCTCAGCAAACGAAGAAGCTTTTGCTCCCAAACCCATAACACAACAACAGACTACGGTTTGCAGCTGCACATGGAGACAAAGATCTTACTTTTTGGAGAAATGTTCAATGAAATCAAAAATGAACTGTTTGGCCCTAATGACAATTTTTGTCTAAAGGGAAAAGCGGGAGGCTTAAAATCTGAGGAACACCATCTCAGACGTGAAGCATGGGATTGGCAGCATCATACCGTGAGGGTTCTTTACTCCAGGAGGAACTGATGCACTTCACAAAATGCAGTAGATGGCATCATGAGGAAGTTGGATTATGGAGATACAAGCCAGGAAGTTAAAGCTTGGTTAGATACCGTATGGTTCTTCCAAATGGATAATGACCGCAAGCATACTTCCAAAGTTGTGGCAAAATACAACGAGGTATAAGACTGTACATTACAAAGCATAGTGACTAATACTAACTTTTTTTTTTGACTATTATTCTGACATTTCCCATTCTTCAATGGAATTGTTCCCGTTCATTCAGGAATTGTGAAAAACGTCTGACGTCAATTGTACTTACTTAGAGTTGTAAGCAAAAGTTTGTGCACCACAGCTGACTTCTCTAAATCCTCCTTAAATCATGTGCTCACTCTACACACCGACTGTCTCTAAACAGCTGACTGTCTATCATTTAATCCAATTCATCTGTTTCTACAAAGCAGAGGGTGACTGTAAAAAGCACGACCAGCTCAGAGCTGTTCAAAAACGTCATTAAGGTGTGTGGGACTGTGGAAATCGAGGCAGTATCTGAAAGATCATGAAAACTTTTAGACAGTTTAACTTTTCACATGGAATCCGAAGCAAAACTCCATATCAAGGACGTTCAGGCAATTGAAGTTGAGACGGAAATTGGAGGCGTCATCGAAAGGAAACTTCACCTACTGTACAACCTTATTCTCAAAAGTCAACAACATCCTGATAAGCCATTTCACGAGCAACGACTCTTTGCACCGCTTCTTTGGCGACAATTGCCGGAACTCTAGGAAGCGTATTTGATAAAAGGAAAACCTTATTCTATGATAAATGCTACAGTAAGTGTACAGGAAGCGAAGGTGATAAAGTCAGGCAAGGCGCTGGAAAATGAAAAGACATTGGCTTCTGCAACAGACAACGATCCAAAAACCTCATGGATCTCAAAATCCACCAAGTTTCAAAGATATCCAATCATGCAAGTTGCCATAAAGAGTATGACTAAGAACTGACTATGTACTGCAAAAAATAAGTCTGTAAGGGTATGCAATTCTATTTAATGAGTTTAGCATAAATATAGCGATTTTGACTATTATCTATCATTATTTATTTTTGAATAAATTTAAAATAAATTCCACCATTAATTTTAATGGTACTCCCTGTGACTCCACACATGATAAGCCATGTACACAAGTGATAAATGGATGGACACTGTACTAACTGTAAGTCTGTTTGTCTGTACATCGGCCAGAACTCACTCTTTCAATGATATCTTTATGTTTCATACCCTCAAAAGACCTGAAACCAGTCTGTCTGTATGTCTGCATGTCTGTATGTCTGTCCAGCCAGATTTGGATCTGGACAAAATTTACTGAAACCATTGCAGTACTGTACTTAGTTATATGACTGATGCTAAACCTGCAGCATAAGTGAAATCAAAATGTTGAGCTATGAACAGTTACGTGTGGGATTTAATAATCGGCTTTAAAATGAGCTACTGATGCGCTACTGTCTCAATGCAAGCAAACACCTGCACCAATAGATATTAATTAGAAAAGATAAACGGAATATTTTTACTGGGATTAGTTCATGTTTTCACTTTGGCTGAAATGACAGCGCTGACGTGGTATAAGTGGATTTTAACACGCCGGGGTTCGTTTTCAGACAAAAAACGTCATTTTCATCCGATCGACTTCTCTGATTTGATATCATCTGTGATTCCCTCTCCGATTACAGAACAAGGAGTGTATTTGGCTGACGATGAAAGAAGTTGCGTAAATATGCAACATCGATCACATTAAAGCTCATCAGATTTTTATTTTCTAGCTTTAATCTTTTAACTATTTCTACAAACTCGGAATAACCTTTGAAGCACGGAGTGGACTTGGTTACTTAGAAGTTTAGACAAAGCACATGTCCTGTAGGAGCCTGACCTCATTATCAAGCTCTTTTGATGGTACCCCAGCTTGCACCGAGCCCACTTACTGTACATGCAGTAGGCTAATGGAGAGGGGGGATATTTCTTCCCGTAGACCCCCAACTGTGAACCCCGCTGTGCTCTTCATGCATAAAAGACGAGTCGAGGCGGGAAATTATATTTGGGGGTAAAATTAATACCGAAAGAGATTTCTCTATAGAGGTCTTCGGCCAGTGTGTGATGTATGGCATTAATTTCCTGCGCGACACTCTTTATGAGTGCCACAATGCCCTGTTCACTGCCTCAGTCTGTAGGCAGGGCCGAGGAAGGTTAGGCCATATTTACTGCTTTGTGCTTTACAACGGCAGCAACATGTAGAACAAATTGTCTCCAGGAAGCCGTCGTGTCAGATAACGCTATTCTTTAAGCGAATGGTGGACACGGGATGAGTCGGCTGGGAATCCATAAGGCATGTCAGGTGGCCTAGCATGTTGGGACATAAGTGTGTACTGTATATAGGCTGCATTACCATCTAACAGGGATTATATATGGGAATATATGCACATAGCCTGTAAAGGTTATATCGTGGGGAGTCCGTTTTTATTGCCGTAATTACCATATAATTATACCATCCGTGAAATATACCTGAACTGTTGCTGGGCTCATTATATCACCCTTCACATAAACGTCAGTGAACAAGGTTTAATTTCCCAACATTCTTAGAAATATAAACAAGAGATACACCTAGATCTTCAGCGTCAAGGACGGTGGCTCATTTCAATTATTTTTCTCTTCATGCACCTCTTATTCCGAAGTCAATTATTGTCGCTGATTTGTGCCCGAACATCTTTTCGCAAGCCTATCGAAGATGAGCCTGTAGAAATAGTGTTTACAGAACCAACTATGCTGGGCAATAACCCTTCATCTGTTCAGCCACTTCATTAGAAATGAGCTTATAAAACCGCGTCAGTTTATGCAAAGGTTTTTTTTTTTTTTTTTTTTTTTTTTCCGGAATAGCAGTTCGAAATAATAACAGAGATTAAGTGGGAAGAAAATAATATTAAAGTGTGTGTCCTTTAATAGCATTTTTTAATTAGACGTTTGATTACTGCTTCCTACGAAACGCAGCTGGTGAGGAAGTATAAGGCCACTCTATAGTGAATAATGAACAACTGCACGGCACACGGTGTCGTGCGGTTATATGCGAGATTTTAAGGGGCCATAAACAAGGGAAGATTTTCCATCTGCAGAATTTAAAAGAATAAAAGTTTTGGTATGGTCCTCCCAAGTGGTAAAGCGCTCGCTCTATCCGATCCAGAGGCCGCGATTTCCAATACCCGGTGACGCTGTAGCCTCTCGAAGCCGGGGGGATCGACCCTGGTACGTCTGGTACTTGAAAATCGATGGATAACTTATGGTCACCAACTTATGCAAGAAAGAGACGCATCTGTCTGTGGGAACTGTGCACACAAAATCATTCACCAACACCACTTGCACATTACAGGAACTCAGCTGTTCCCACATGTTTGGGGCCATTGAAGGAGTTCCCGGGAGGCCAGCGTTTCAGACATGGAGCAGATAATCTCATTATGGCTCCGTTGTACTGAGAAAATGTTGTAGACTGACGGTATCCAAGCTACAGGAACTCCAGGAACTCTGGGATATAAGTTGCATTAATGTAGCACAATCAATAGCAGAATGACAGAAAGTCCCAGTTTGACTCGAATGCCCCAGGTATTTCCAGTTCCAACAAACAAACAACATTTATTTTCCATATCCAATTTCTTTTTCGCAAATCTTTGCCATTTGTTGCAGATCTTGTGTTCGCCTGATACAAGTATGAAACGATATAAATGATATTCATCTATAAAAAAAAAAAACATATAAAAGATATCAGCACAGAACAAAACAGAAGATGCAGCACACAATAAAAAAAAACAACAACAACAACAACTCGGTATAAATATTCAATAATAAATCATATGAAATTAATGTGATGGCAGGGTTAGCTAACACTTCCAGTGCTCATCATCTGCGCAGGTGCTCGATTTCATTTTTCAGCTCGGATAGTGAAATACTGTGTCTTCTAACCGACGCCCTCTGAAAAACCTTTTAAAACTGTTTAAAAAAAAAAAAAAGTTTCTTTTGCTGTTTCTTTCCACTAAAAGTCACCACTTGTAGGTGTTTCAGAATCTGAGTAACTGAAATTGAGAACCAGACTAAAGCAATTAACTGAAGATAAAGGGGAAAGTGATGCAATATTTGGAAGCTACCTGGGAAAAAAAAGATCTTTAAAAGTGTAACATGTTTTTTTTTTTTTTTTTTTTTTTTCCCCATGAAATATCCTATTCATTTAAACAAATCTTTACCCAACATTTTAAATTTTGCCTTGGTTCCCTGGGTAAAAAAATCCACTCAATTAACAAGACCTGCATTTGCATGTTTCGCCGAATCTCGCTATTACTCATAAAGCTTGCAGTATTGAGCGCTGCATTTATTTACATAGAAAACCTACACACTTATATATATATATATATATTTCTTTAAACTGGAAGGAGGCAAACATATGCCATAAAAAAAATAAAAATAAAAACTCCACTGTAACCTCCTACGGGATTACTGACTCACATACCGCGATCTTCAGATGACAAATTTTTGACGTAGAAAAAAAAGTCATCTTGGTTAAATTCAGAAATAAACGCCATTAACTAACTAACCTTAACTAACTAAAAACTTAATAAGCTCTCCCGATCTGACCCCCTTAGACTTTTATCTTTGGGGTCATCTGAAGGCAATTGTCTATGGCGTGAAGATACGAGATGTGCAGCACCTGAAACTACGGATACTGGAAGCCTGTGCTGGCATTTCTCCTGCGGTGTTGCTATCAGTGTGTGAAGAGTGGGAGAAGAGGGTTGCATTGACAATCCATCACAATGGGCAGCACATTGGACACATTTTATAAGCGGTCAGAAACGTGTAAATAACTCATGAAAGAATAAAGTTACGTTGAAACCAAGCGCACCATTGTTTTTCTTGTGGAATTCCCAATAAGTTTGATGTGTCACATGACCCTCTTCCTATTGATAAAAAAACAGCAGTTGGATCCAAGATGGCCGACTTCCAAATGGCCACCATGGTCACCACCCACCTTGACAAGTTTGCCCCCTCACATATACTAATGTGCCACAAACAGGACGTTAATATCACCAACCATTCCCGTTTTATTAAGGTGGATCCATATCAATGGCCCAGCCTGTAGATATATTTCTATGGATTTCTTAAAGATCTGGTTGGAATTTAGAACATAAATATGGGAACAAATATCTTTGAAACAAACTGTATTTCACTCCTTTATCATTTCAATTTCTTTCCGAGGATTGTCCAAACCATTTTTTCGTTTTTTTCCCCACCCCTCTCTCTCTCTCTCTCTCTCTCTCTGTGCATGTGTGTTTCTCTCTCTCATTACCCCAGATGGCATGCTGTTTATCATGCTGACATTAATTTATTACTAAACCTTGAGGCAGTGGAGATAATCAAAGATATGGGCTATGTAGGGACTCCTGCTTCTTTCGAGTGCATATCGCACGTGTGAAACGAAGGGAAGTCTCGGTCATGTATCCAAAGCTTTGACACAACCCAGAAGCATGACAAGTGGACTGCTGGATCTTGCTCTAGCCTCTATGTTAAACATCTATCAAACATTGCTGCGGAAACACAAAGCGAATGACCTTTTGACGACTCGTCTGAACTCACCTGTCAGCGAACACAGAAATAGTTCAACTTCCTTCAGCCAGAGTCGATTGAAAGACAATAATTCATGCTTTTTATTTTTATTTTTTATTTTTTTTAGGCAAGGTCTCTGTTTTTTGGTAGCCTAACTCAATTTGTGCACTGAAGTCACCGTAGAATAAAGCAACACTGACTGGTTTCCCCTTTGAAAATATGTCAAAAAATGTGCCATGCCAAAAATAAATGTTGCTTCGATTCATCAGTGTAAAACCTGCAGTGCATGTACAGTATACGGCAAAAACACAGTATCGGTGCCGATTTTATTTCTATTTTTTTTTTTTATGTTGTACATATTATACAGAAGATGTGTGTCTAAGAAGCTACTTCTGAAGTTTATGCAACATGGAAGTGACCAATCTTGGTGTGGTGAGATGATTTTGTACGTGTCCATTTCTACCGTTATTCTATCTCGCGTCAAGCAATAATAATTTAAAATGCAATGAACATATATGAGCAATATTATTCATATTTCTTTATGAGCATTGGTACTAAAAATGCTGTAAGCTTCTAGAAGCCTGTAAAATTCTTTCTTAAATAGTTTTTTTGGGAAAAGCTTAAAAAGTAAAAAAAAATAAAAATCCGTAACCATGTCAAATTTATGTTGCAATAATATCTGAACAATTTTGCGTTTTGTAATAATACATTTTTTCCGGATTATGTCTTTTCATGTGAAATCTAAATTGGCCAAGTTTCATCTGAATGACAGTTAAGATAATTGAAAAAGGTTACGGACACTACATACTGTAAAACGGCACAAAACTACTGTATAGTTAGCAAATGTGTTTCTTTTTATCTGATAAAAATAAAAATGTGTATAAAATATATATTTCAAAATATAAATATAAAAAATAGAAGCATGGATCAGTAGATAAAAAGCATTAAGTGTTATGAAAAGTGGTGTTACATATGATCCTATCTGAAAATGTACTTTTTACACCTTTTTTTTTACAGTAGCACTGGTTCCATGTGTTGGACGAGTGCATTTAATTTATAGATAAATAGTATTTTATTATTTAACATGATCAGGCTGGGATTAAAGTAAAATCCCAGAAAACGCACCAAAGTGGGATATGATTCCGCTGGTAGTGAAACGTTTTGAATATTCTCCATTTCCTCTATTTTATGCAAATACAAACCACTTTACTTTAGATGCCAGTACAAACAAAGTCTTTAACCTACAGTTCACAAGGTTGTGAATTCATATTTCAGCACCACCAAACTCCCAAGCAAGCCCTTGAGCGAGACTCTGAACCTTCAACTATGCAGTTGACTGCACAATTGCTGAAGAAATGTGGCAGAAACATACAGTACAGTTCGTGATGTACTGTAAGAAAGTACAGTAATTACCTCTAATTATATTACACTTCTAATGTAATTGCATTTTTGTCTTGATCATCTTACTGTTGGTGCTGAAGCAATATCGTTTCGTAATAATATTACACTGTATATTACCTTTGTAGTTGATTTTGAATCCGATGGAGCCGACACTTTCATCGGACTGGAGATGAAGCCACATCTGATGGGTCATGCTGACGATGAGGTCCGGAACAAAGCTGCCCGTCAGTCTGACAAAACACATGCATGCGAGTCAGCATTCCAGTACAATTACATGCATTTTTCCATCTCTAAATGTCCGTTTATTCATAGTATTAGCAAACATGCGTTTGCAGTGCAAAAGAAAACAACAAATGTGTTTCCAATCTGGCTTCAAAACTTTTACTTGTAATGTCAGAACATGTGGGAACGTGGGACACAATCTCCATGACAACAACACAAGCAGTTCAAAAAAAAATACTGCATGCTCTAAAGTAAGGTGAGATCAGCAACGGTAGTGCTAACTTATTATATTTGGAAGAAATAGATACAAGCAATGTAAATGTCTTCATTTTCGATCATAGTAGAGAGCATGGAGAGTTTTTCTGTTCAGATATTGGTTCTGAATTGGTTCCTTGTAGTCGAAAACTCCCTACGAATTGACTTAAAAAAATTAATATAATTCTGCAGAACTTTAAATTTACCGATAAAGGTTGCTGCGCTAACTATATATATACATGTGTGTGTGTGTACTGTATACTGTATATATATATATATATATATATATATATATATATATATATATATATATATTTGCTCACAATATCAACCTACACATTAAAATACCCTTGAAACCTTGAATTGAAACTTCGAATATTGGATTAACACAGCACAGTAGTGTTTATATCTATATAGATCCAGCTGGACTCAAATCAACTGTTGGTAATGTAACAACCTTTGTTTCTAATGAAATTCAACTACGTAGTGTGTAAAAAAACGGTGTGTATGTGTATCTAATAAAAAACTTGCATTTAGTTAGAGACAAACACTGAGACACTTACACTTGCAGGATCGTCCGGGGGTCTCCCACTTCTCCACCGTCCCCGATAGTTAGTGTGTCGTAACCAAGCTCCAGGTCGAACTCCTCAAAGTTAATCTGAATCACCTGACAGAGGGGGGGGAAAAAAAAAAGGTTTAGCAACACGTACAATAACTTAAAGTCGTTTCTGTTCAAGAACAAAGTGTGTACAGTAATAGAACTGAAAGCTGCAGAATGATCATTTTTATTATTAATACTTTATTTGTCCAGTCAACTAACCAATACTTGGTCAGTTGACTGTCCTTAGCCATTCGATCAACCAACACCGACATCGACATTTGGTTCAGTCTATAGTACAATCCAGAAAAAGACCATGTAGTTCCCACTGCACTTTAAAACTGATTTTTGTTTGAAGTGTGAAAAATGTGCACCCATAAGGGTCATACTACTTCACTTCCTAACCACGTCGCTGTCAGGGTCTCAATGCATCCATCATGTTGTCGCCAATATTCTATCACACACATGATGATACGCTCACCGGGTCCTAGGAGATTGAACCAAGTTATTACTATGTTCGATCAGATTGCACCACACTCTTTTGAGGCAGTTGTCACGCACTGTAAATAAAATGGATCACGTTGTATAAAATTTCACCGCAAAGTGATGGTGTGAGGAAATGGATCCAGTATTCATTGCTAAATTCGTGGAACGTGACATTGGCAATGCGGTGATAACCTGCTTCATGTGCGCCATAAACATGGTACTTGATTGACGGAGCAAGGTCCCGGTGACATCCAGAGGTGGAAAGAGTACTAGAATTTTGCACTCAAGTAAAAGTACTGTTACTTCAGAGAAAGTTTACTGAAGTACAAGTAAAAGTTACCATTTCTTTTTACTTTTACTCAAGTAAAAGTAGAAGTACACTAAAAAAAATTCTCAATTACAGTAACGCGAGTAAATGTCATTCGTTACTTTCCACCTCTGGTGACATCCCAATGACAACTCAGTCAGAAGACCATCAGCACCACGCTACGACTCACTAAGCCATCAAGCTTGTTTCTTAAGCTCGTTTCTACTGCGTTCCTGACAAGTTGTACCAGTTCTTACTGCGTTTACACAATGTTTTTGTGAGACGTAACCAAATATAAACGTTATCGAGAATGCACCATTCAAATTGTCCATACAAACTCGGACACAAATAGGAGGCCTACTATTTCGACATTTTTCTTTCCTTGTTTCGCCCCCCAAAAAACTCATATAGCATCTTTTTGTAAATAATGGTGCGCAACTGAAATGGGATAAGCGGAATGCAACAAAGCAGTTAAAGGTTTTTAATAAAAGGATGAAAGGTTTTTACATTAATGTGAGCACTCAGAAGATATAAAGCTTGGAGGACAAAGGAAGAGCACACTGCACATACGGATTGTATAAAATGATATAAATATTTGAAGAACTAAGCACAACTAGACAAACATAGTGACAATGCAGTATATGTCTGCTATATATTTAAAACTTCTAACGTGCTCGCCCTGTCACCCGGAGATCGCAAGTTCAAATCTCGTTGTATGTTGTATCCCTCCCGCAGCTGGGGACCTAGAAAGAGCTGATTGTGACTCCCATCCCACCGGCCAATGAGCTCTCTCAGAGGAGTGGAATGGGCGGCACTTAGTGCGCACTCACAACCAATCACGGCGTCTGTGAACTCACGCAAACGGAAGCAAGGGATAGCGCTGTCCTCTGAGTGTTTTATGCCATGTTTTATGGTGCTTGAGCAACCACTGAGCCCTGGGGTCCCCCAGGGCTGCGTGCTCAGTCCCCTGTTGTTCACGCTGCTGACTCATGATTGTGTAGCGACACACAGCTCCAATCACATCATCAAGTTTGCCGATGACACGACCGTGGTGGGTCTCATCAGCAAGATGAAAAAGTGCTAACGAACTGGTGTAGAGACAACAACCTGTCTCTGAACGTCGATAAGACAAAAGAGATGGTTGTTGACTTCAGGAGGACACAGAGCGATCACTCTTCGTTGTTGTGTTGGTAATTTATGTTGTTGCATGTATGTCGCTCCTTGGTCCTGGAGGAACATTGTTTCGTTTCACAATAAAAGCCTACTTGACTTGACTCGACTTGAGCAAGGTTGGCTGGTGTCACATGGCTTGGAGGAAACACGCGATAGTCCTTGCCCTCCCTGACTGGTACAGTATTAGTCCCCCTGGTGATGAGTAGGAATTGGATACGACTAAAAATTGGGAAGAAAAAATCTAAATTGATTGACTTTCAATTTATTTAAATGGTCCTGTTCATTTAGGGGGCACAGTGGCTTAGTGGTCATCACTGGTGTCTTGTACCTCTAGAGTCCGGCTTTCGATTCTTATA
Organism: Clarias magur; assembly: GCA_013621035.1. Classification (NCBI taxonomy): domain Eukaryota; kingdom Metazoa; phylum Chordata; class Actinopteri; order Siluriformes; family Clariidae; genus Clarias; species Clarias magur. The sequence continues at coordinate 3,892,258 of QNUK01000012.1, forward strand.
TGTTGGCATTTCATCAAGAGAATTACACCTAAAAATAAACCTGCCTATCATTTGTAAAAGTAACTGAGTCACTAGAATATAAGCTGCACTGGGTTCAGGTTTGTTTTACTCTCTTTGTACTTAATTGCTCTCCCAATTTATTTTGCTGTTTATTGGTAATGATCTGCCCCAAGACCATGAAAGACTATTCCAGTTCCCTCTCTCTTTGCCTCTGATCAAGAAGTCATTTGCTACGGCAAAAACAAGACCAGACTTCAATACGCTACCAACAACTAAGTGCCATAATCCTGTGCGTTATGCAATAAACATGTCTAAATGTAATCACTTATAAAAGACCTATACAGCATTAAGTATATTGAGGACATAAAAGTACAGAAGGTTAAAAGACAAACTAAACCACCAACATGTCTACATTTTTTCGATTTGATGAATCACTGTTAGAATGAAAGAAAGAAGGACATGACCTACTTCATCAGGTAAATGACTCAGCCGAAAGACAGTTTAATGTACATAAATCTAACACCAGACTTTTTTTTTTCCTTCTGCCTTTTATCCTACTCTCAACTATGAAGAGTACTTATTACTGATTGGCAGGTTTCTTCCCCCCACAGTTTAGTTTCTTATAGCTTCAGCAAGATCCTCGAAGTAAAAAAGTAAGGCTTGTCCGTGCAGAAACATGAAACATGCATATACTGCCCCAGGGCATCCAAATTCTCATTTTCTTCAGTTTAGGCTTTCCAAATGGGATCAATAATAACTCTCCATTCTCTGGACCACCTGCTGCACACAATCTCAACAGACGGCAATAGCAAGCTCAGGACCGTGTGTATCGTGTCGGACCACAGTAGAAGAACCCGCAAAAAGAAAATGAAGAAAAATATATTGATTTACTGTAGCTCATGCTCGTGCTGAACGTACTTAGGACGAAAAAGTTTCATCTACCCCAAAATGTGTGTTAGTTTGTTAACCAAAATGTACAGTCTTACAGAGGGTTCCAACTTCAGGAGGATACAGTAGAACCTTTTGCGTTGTTGTTTTTTTGGACTGCATAATGCATGTGAGGTCGTAATTAGCATAGGTAAGTGAAATGCTGCTTCTGTCTCAACTGAACAAATGTATGGGCATAACTTTGGGTTCAACACGGACGGGTTGAGCTCTCCACACACGTTGATTCCTCTAACCAGCCAGGGGGTGCATCTACAGTATCTATCTATCTATTTCAAATTTTCTGTTTTCTATTAATGGTGGCATGGTGGCTTAGTGGTTATCACTTGCACCTCCAGGGTCCTGGTTTGATTTCCGCCTCAGGGTCTTTGTGGACTGAAGTTTTCTCATCTGTGAGTGAGTGAATGAGTTGTTTGTCTTTCGGCTGCTCCCGGCAAGGGGTCGCCACAGCAGACCATCCGGTCCGCACATAAAAGCATGGATCAGGTTTACGCCGGATGCCCTTTCTGACACAACCCGCCCATTTTTATCTGGGCTTGGAACCAGCATTGCATGCAGTGGCTAGGGTTTGGGTACTGGCTGTGAATCGAACCCAAGCTTTCCACGTGGCAGGCGAGAATGAGTGAGTGAATGAGAGTTTTCTATTCATTTTATGAGGAAGAGACTTACCAAAACAATTGCCTCTACATATCCCTGCTAGTACAGTCCAATGCCATCAAACTGTTCACTTTGCATAAAACCAACAAATTTGTAATACAGGTAGTCCCTGACTTACGAACGAGTTCCATTCCGGGAGCAGGTTCGTAAGTCGGATTTGTTCTTAAGTATAACAAGGTGGGTCTTATACACCTTTGACACATATATACACAGTAAAGCGCATCAATCCACTACGCTAAGTCTCTGTTCCCTTTCACCACAGCACAATCAGGTGGCTAAAAACCATAACCCCTTAGGTCCTTAGGTCCGTTGTTCGCAAGGACTCGAATGTTCGTAAGTCAGGGATTAGTCCAGTATTAGGTTGGTCATTTAGTCTTCCTTTGATTTCGTTGTGTATATGCGCTTGCTACGGCATTTCTTGCGCCTAAATGCACTTCTATATGCGGACGATGTGTTGGATGCGACCAAGTTTCACACAGATGAAGGGGGGTTGTATTTGGGGCTGGGGGGGTTGTTATGCTTTGTTTGTCAGTTACATTGAATCGAGAAAGCCAACCATTTTATCCTGTTTTATAACAGTTACAGTCATTTTCATTCATTTCTTTGATATGAAATTTCTGGGCATGGAGAAGGTTTATATTATTGACTGACTGTCAGTTCTGCCTATGGCTGTGTGTGTTTTAAAACTTAAATTGTTGCAAAACTGCTACATACGCATCTGTAAAATGTTTAAAGCAGTACTTTGAAGCTGGTTTATGCTCTCGGCGTTGAGTACCGGGTGAGGAAATAGTTATTAGATACATGTTTGTGCACACAGCGCAGTGACTCGCCGTCAAGGCATAACAGCCCTGAGCATGCCATTTTGATTGCATGTGCCAGTAAAGATCGATCCATCAAGCATAAGTAGGGTATCGTGCTCACCTACCATGCGGTAAAACTGTAGGGCTCTGTGTCTGTGGGGCACTGAAATTCACACGACAATCAAAGCAGGGAGAAAAGAATTGTCTTGGAGGCATTCAAATGGAACTTTCAAATTGATGATATTATTATTATATTTATTATTATTATTATTATTATTATTATTATTAAGTTATATTTCCTTTAATGTATTAAAATATTAAAACGTACAGCATAAAGAAATGCACTTATAAAAATGATCTATAAAATCAAGGAAATAAAATACAATAAATAGTTTTAAAAAAGTGCCAATGTGCAGTCATTTTGCAGCAGAGTATCACTTCGAGCGCTCATAATAAGGATGAATTCTCCATCTGCTCTCTTTGTTTTAATGCATTTTACATTGATCATTGAAAAACTTCCAAGAAGTCTGTTGTACCTTCAGTTTGGATAAGTTCCACAAAGAATCCAGAATCCTTTATAAGTCATTTCTGAGTGTGATTTATGACCCAGTACTTTTGGATTCTCAAATCTAATTGCTTAGAAGGTCCTGATTAATTTTCTTCAGCGGCACAGCTCTGACAGTAATGCCAGCTATAACTCAAATCATGAATGTGTTCATTATATTCTACGTTATTACTTCTATACTAACAAATCATTTACCGGGATCCCAATGATAGATCACTACATAATTTATGATGAAAAATAAACAAACAAACAAACAAACAAAAAAAAGATTGCCATTATGCAACAACTTCTGATTTTGTGACATTTTTCTGTAAAGTGATGTTTATTTAAAATTTATGAAAGTTTTGAGTGTCAGAGTTTTGTGGGAAGAGAGAGAGAGAGAGAGAGAGAGAGAGAGAGAGAGAGAGAGAGAGACACTTTTTTGCATTCTGATTTCTCAGTAACATGACAAGCTCTATTTAATTCTATTATGTAAAATAAAAAATGAAAGAACGAGGCTGATGATGAAATTAATTTTTATAGCCGAAGTGATGCTCTTGTGTCTACAAATGGATGGAAATTACATTCCAGTCATTTTTAATTTAAAACCGTTGTTGTAAAGGAGGAATAAAAAACTTTGTGACATGCTGTTGTAGGAAAATAATTGCCTGCAAGGTGGTAAGTTATCATACCACCCATCATGTTTGATCTCTGACATATACCATCAGTGGTAGTGTTTCCACTCCTACACAACAGAGAAATGCATGAACTACAGCAAAAACTCCGTGCTATAGTATTTTGTTAAAGGCTAGCTTAAAAAAATAAAAATAAAAAATTATATATATATATTAGTCTGTCACCTCTGTGCATTAAAATATTGCATGATATGAGTGTTTAAAAAAAGTGTTTATATGAAAGCCTTGTGTGTGTTAATGGTGAGGCTTCAGACATCAAACAGTGTTTTTGGGTTTAAGGCTATGTAATCAAGTTATTATTTCTTACCACTGCCGGAATATGGGAATTACATCATAAAAATGTAGAACTTGCATATTATTATTATTATTATTATTATTCCATCCATCCATCCATCTATCTATCCATCCAGGAACCTCAGTAGTCCATGGAGAGGACCGTGGAGGCCAGTAGTGACCATTGTATTTATTCCCATGGTACCTTTGGTAGGACCACTGGTCAACATTCACACACTTCAGGCAATTTGGGAATGCCGATTAACCTAATTTGCATGTTTTGGGAATGTGGGAGGACACCAGAGAACCAGAAAGAAACCCACCAAGCATGGGGAGAACATATGAACTCCACGCATACAGATCCGATGCAGGATTCGAACCCAGGACCTGAAGGTGCAAGGTGACGGTGCTGACCATTAAGCCACCGTGCCACCATTATTATTAGTATTGTTTTTTTTTTTTATATATATATTTTTTATAACAAAACTATGGCTGTATATACAGTAGGGCTCCGTCATGCTTGTATAGTCAATTAAAATAACTAAAATTTAGTTCATAATTATATATAAGAATAACTCACTTTATACTGCGCAATCCTGAGATATATATAAAAGCTCGGAGCATTTAAAGCTCGCAACATTTTAGCCATTATTTTGTTTTGCTGTTAAAAATAAATAATAAATAAATAAATAAATAAATAAATAAAATAAAATAAAATAAAACAGCAAAATAAAAATAACGGCTAAAATGCTGCGAGCTTTAAGAATTACGAGTCATGATCATGCACTGGCTTTTCCAAAACACACCAGGAAAGTCTAAAATAACAATAAAATCCTGAGTGGTCATGAGTGAAGTAGAGCCATCTCTTAAGGTGCATTTAGGGCACTAAAAGGACTAAAAGAGACTCACTCTTTTTTTTTGATAAAAATGTTGCCAGAGATACTTAAATAAAAACGCTATGAATGAAAGAGAGCAAAAATATTTTGCTAATCTGATCAGGCGAACTTTTATAACCCATAATCAATGCTCTTGCACCAAAGGAAGGTGCCTGTGTGCCGTTTAGCCCTACAGGAAGTCGTTAACGCAGTAATGTAAGATAAACAATCAGTGAATCCATTTCACCCCCCAGTGTGTACAATTGTATTTGCCAATCAAATGGCACAACAGGAGGTAATGCAAAGCCTATATGTTTTCAGAGACACAATATTTACTTTGCCAGATCTGCAATGCAGCCTGTCCTGTCATTTTAATTAGCTTGAATTAAAGGCTATGATCTGGGACAGGCAGTATCGGTGTCTAGTGGTAATGACGCAAGGTCAACATCTTTTAAGCTCTTTCTCATTCATGACCTTGGGCTACTGTGCAGTTCCTAGCGAGACTGGGTCACGGTCTTGTCATGCATTTTCTTCTCGTGCCAAGTGCTGCACGCTGTGTCTCTCAAAGTGCACAGCAGCTTGCCGGGCTGTGGTGCAGACTCCGGTCTTTCAAGTGTTTATGTTGCCGTGTGTCTGTTTTTTTGGTTCACGTCTCGCCTCTTTTCATTGGTCGCCTCCATAATGTGCCGTGATCACTTTCAGCTGCTTTCACTTGCCACTTGATTAGTTCTTTTGTATTTAAGCCCTCGTGTTTGCTTGCTCTGGTGCACATTAAATGCTCAGTTTCCAGAATCTACCCAGCCTTTGTCTGCTTATATTGCGACTCTGGATTTGAACTCTGCTGCCTACCTATTTAGATTTTTAACTCTAGCCCGTTTATTGTTCTTTGCACGTTTTCGAACCTCGGATTTTCACCTCTGTTTTGATTTTGTCTGCCTTCACCTTCATTAAAAAATTCTAATTGCATTGGCATCCACTCCAGTTCCTAATTTCTGACTCCTCTTCCAGGAAATGGTCTCCGACTTATCTGGTCTTCATGAATTATAGGAGTAGCTACAATAAAAGCTTATTTTAAAAATTGCACATATTGGGCAACAATAGTTCTGTTTCCTTATGTAGGTAGTCCCCGACTTATGAACGAACTCAGTTCCAGGAGCACGTTCGTAAGTCCGATTTGTTCTTAAGTCTGACAAGGTGCGTCTTATTTGCCATTGACATAAATATATTAATTATGTAAAATAATGTAAAGCCTAACAATCCACCTGACTAAATTCTCTGTCTCCTTTCCTCACACTGCCATCGTGTGGGCAAAGAATTTAATCGTGCCTAAGGAAATAAATCTCACAGTGAAATGTTTCTGCGCCTTTAAATCATGAGGAGGATCCTCTAACGCCATTTTGTTAGCTGTTTTCCACTGTATTGGACTGTGAATTCTGTTTTGTTAAGGATTTCACGAAATTAGGATTATTCCCCATCAAGACAGCCATTTTCTATCATCGTGCTCCCGGACTGATTTATTGAAACCAGTGAGGCCGACTGATTTCTCGACCCTCGGGGCACAAGGTGGAAGACACCTACGATGGGGTTTTAAGTGGGTAAATGCATATTACGGGCAATTTGCTCATGCCAATCAGTTGACCTGAGTACATAGAGGATGCACAAAAAGCACAAGGGGAACATTTGAACTCCACACACATAGGGAAAAAAAGGTACAGTAAAATTCGAACCCCCAACCCCGGAGGTGTGAAATGACAGCGCTAAAGCCAGTGTGCCAGTGGGTTTACATTTAAATTTCGATTTGAGTGAGACATTTGAGACAAATAGGATAAAAATAATTCTTTAGATAAACAGTGTATGATGGCTGCACTCCATCTCCAGCCAGAAAGTAATCGAGCACTCTATTTCTTTTTGATGAATGCTGTCAGTCTCGTCCTTCCCATACCCGTGCATTTAGTACGGAATTTTAATTTCATTCCCTTCAGCAATTCATGTTTTCGGTTTGAAACGACAAAACGTCTCACCTGACTGTCTCTCACACTCTTTCTCTCTCCAGCTACAGTCTGGCTAATTTAGAGACATGAAGCTACATTTGCGATGTCGCTCCCCACTTTCTGAGTTTCAGATGTTCAGGAATCCAGCATTGCAGCCAGAAATGTTCAAATTTGTCTTGAGCTTCCCGTTCGGAGATTCTCTGTGCTTTAATTTAATGTCCTTGTTCATTTTTTTTGATATATATTTTTACATTCTATCAAATGAATTCTTGATGAAAATAAATGCATCTGAGCTTGCTCTTGTCCACACCCCCACTCCAAATAAATAAATAAATAAATAAATAAAAATAAATAAAAATAAATAAATAAAAATCACTTTCAAGGTTGAATACAGTAGACGAGTAGCAGATGAAGGGAGTCTTTCATGCCTATCTTTCATTTTCTGTGTGTGCACAGGGCTCAGCGGTCAGGACGTGTAAACATACCAAGAGGAGAAGACGGCAGAGAGTAACAAAATAAATCCAATTTTGACTCTAAATAAGTAAACGAAGATGGACTGTTCAAACAAGTTGGACATATCAAAAGGGTTTTCCAGAATAAACATCGCTAGAACTTTTCATCAGATCATCTGAGGATAAAGAAGGCTAGGTCTACTTCTTCTGGAAAGTACTGTACGTCTGCTTCTGTACACATATAATCTGTTTTTGGGGGTTTTTTTTTGAATGTGTTTACACCAATCGGTCATGATCCTAGGCTTTGGGTTCCCATTGGGCCGGCTCTGGCCTCGCGGGAAGTGCATGTACTCTGCATGACTTTTGGGTGTATAGTGTGCTGTCTGGCACCAGGACATTGTCAGTGTATCCTTCGGGTGCTGGGGGTTGTGGATTAGTTTTGTTTGTCCGGCACATCCCATGGTTATAAAATCGGATTGGGATCTGGGGACTTTGGAGATCGGGAACGTGGTGAGCCGAGGTGCACCGGGTGTCCATTCCGTACCATAACTATTCCTTTCTATCGTGACTGGAAAAGACTTTTTTTTTCCCTTGGAGTGGATGAGACGGACTGGCCTTTGGGTGACCCCTTTGTTGCCATTATCTTATCACCAGTTCGCTAGTTTATACCGTAGCTGGTGATCAGTGTTCCTCCAGTCACCCGTCATCATGTTATGGTCATGTTATGGTACGATCAATTCATGAATGCTCCTTAAACAGCAGTGCTGCTGGCACATTTGCAACAATTAACACAAACATTAACTCAATTTTCCTATAATCTCTATGTGAGAACACGCTGTGATCAAAGATCGACAGACATTCGGAACAAACTTCTGTATTACTAGAGCAGACAGGTTCAAAGCAATTCCGGCTTATGGGATTAGATCGCTATTGTGCACCGAGTGTTGCTTTAAGCAGGTTTTACCTTGTGCAATTTCACCCTTTTTTTTACGATGATTCATTGGCACAGTGTGCAGTAAGAGAAAGCTTGGCCAAAATCTGGGATGGACCGTATGGTCACGTGTTCCATTACATTTACTACAGCGTGTGTCGCTGTCTCATGAATTTTGCATCATCCAACAGTCCTGTACAGTACACTGTCCTCCTGTCCCGGGCTTTTACAGTAGATGAGTGTCACAGCTCGAGTCTATCAATTGTTTGGCTGCGACGGCACTAAATTAGCTGCTCGTGAGCATGTCACCTTGTGTATTCCATGACGAGTGAAGATGAGTCTTTTGCTATTTTCGTCTGTGCTGGCGAAATCGAGTTGCAAAACATAGTTTAAAGCTATGTTTGACATGAACGCACCAAAGCATTACGGGGGAGTTTTAGCAGAACTTGTCAAAAGTTTACAAGATCAAACTGAGACCTAGGCATGACCCACGAGTTGCATCATGGTCGCCGTAATGACTGCTGTTTCCTTCAACCGTGTTGTGCACGGTATATTTCATGTGTTTTTTTCTTCCTTTTCCTGAAACGGCTTATGATGCAATGCTCCTTGTGTTTTGGGGATATTCTATATTTTTTTCCGACTCACGTCTACGTGTCTGCTTCAGCTCGAAAGAAATCTGACCATGATTTCTGAATTACCTTCCCTAAACTCGTCCTGTTTTTCTAAGCTGCACTATAAAAAAAATAATAATAATAAAATAAAATACAAAAACGAATAACCCTGGCATGGTCCGTTCTGTTTTATGAAATCATTGCGAGCTAGTTATACATTCATTCTGTGTTAATCCAAGATTAATGCGTGTTAGAATTTATCTTACGCTCTGAGTAATCAATTGGATTTTTTCCCGTAAAACAGAATACAAAACTAATCCAAATAACCGCGATAGGTTATAGGTTAAGATGTTCATATTGTACTAAAGTAGTACAGTCTTGGTGTTAAAATATGTGCACACCTGCTCTTTTCCTATTTTACACCGTCACCCACCCAATATATCCATATAGACTAGTTTATAAAATGACGTATGTTTCAAGCCCCTTTTAATTATATGTCACCTTTATCTAAGAGCCGCTACACAACCTGACACACACACAAAGTCTGACCTTTCTTTCTGTAAATGCAATTACGAATCTGTGACAATTATGAGGCAGTACACGTCTCGCGGGCTATAACGGCCATCGCAGGAGCAATATGCAGCCTTCACCTGTATGCACTTTCAACCCTTTTGTCAGAATAGTACAGCTGATACTAAAACTTTCATAGGTCTAATTATACATGGCACTAATACGAAAAGAAACGAATGAATCGCACTTTTTTTTTTTGTGTGTGTGTGCGTAAAATCAACCCTGTAAGTGTGAAAAATGAGCCTCTATAGAAATCCCTCGCAGGGAGAGAAAACTTAGGGTAATTACTGATAACTCTTACCCTTGTTATTGTAATTCACCACAGTTACATTACCTGTGCATTAGGGTCCCTACAGAGGACCCATGACGACTTTCAGGGACTCCTGTTTATTTATTTATTTATTTATTTATTTCCTCTTTTTAGAAAAAGTAAATGTCTAAAAGAAAGTTTAACAAGCTTATACAGTATTATGTTTATTCTACCTTATAAAAGAAAATATTAGAAAAAACTATGAACACCTTCCAAACTATTTTTTTTTTTTTTTTAGCAGGCTAAGATTGAATTGCATTTTACAGGTTATAGTATAGGTTATTTGTTTGTTTGTCTGTTTGTTTGTTTGCTTGTTTGTTTTTGGATTATTTTAAAATCACCTACTTTTAAACACAGATTCAGGTTATGCTAACAAAAAATGATACATGCACTTAATTGTTTACAAATATGCAGGATTGTTTTGTGTTGCAGAAACATACTAACAAAAATACATAACGCCAAATAACTCAGTTTGTCAAATACATTACTAACAGAACTTGATACAAATTATTAATGATTCTAATACCAAGTGACCAGCACTGAATAAATACATTTTTTTCTCTGTGGCAAACATTTTGATTGGACTTGTGCTGTGCTCCTGTCTGCTTCAGCTGCCTGGATCAGCCTCCGTAGTTCTGTTAGTAACTTGGTTGTCAGAATGTATTATGCTTCGATGGCGAGCGTAATCAATTCCGGAAGCGTGCTTGTACTGTATATCAAAGCACTCGTATATCAAAGTGAATTTCCTCATAAGAAATAATGAAGACGCTGATGATTCGTTCCACAACCCAAAATATTTATATCACAATAATTAATACAAAATATGAAGTAAAAATCAAACAAATTAACCTGCACTTTATCTTTGAAAAAATCGTGGCTGTGGTGATTGAGACGAGAGAGAGGAGAGGAGGAGGAAGGGGGGGATGACGTTCACACACACACACACACACACACACACACACACACACACACACACACACACACACGTGCGCGCATACACACACCAGTTTACCAACAGTTTCTCACTCACACAAGCACGTGCACACACACACAAACCCAAAAGAAAAAATTATTTATGCACACACATGTGGTCACAGTGTCATAGTTAACAGTATATGCGCGCCGGATGTCGACTATACCGTACAAGTGACGCACATGCATGTTCTCCGCGCGCGCTCAACTCTGCCTGTACACTTGCTCAACCAATCACGGACTTCCACACACGGCTCCTGATTGGCTGTTCCTTCTCGATCTGTACGGTGCTTTTAAAATGGCCATTGTCTCAAAGCAGCGTTACAAAATCACGAGAACTTTATAAGAAATTAAAATGATATCATATACTGTATAATTATATACAACTGAAAGGAAATGATATAAGGGAAGCATTGTAAATAAAGTTGTATTTATTCATAAATATTATAAACAAATATTATAGTATTTATTTTTTATTCTATGACGTATTACTATAAACCAGTTTCGTTTGTCCATTGTGTGTTTTAATTGACTCATCTAATTATCCATATAGCTCATCTCACAACTCGGTCTCTTTACTTATAAACCTTTATTCTGAACGCTTCCGTTATGCGGTCGATAGCGCCAGCTTATAGAGAAGGAACAGCCGATCAGAAGCCGTGTGTGGAAGTCTGTGATTGGCTGGTTTTGTGGCAGTTTTGTAACACTGGACAAAGTTGTCTGTCTCTGCGTACAGGCAGAGTCGAGCGCGCGCGGAGAGAACATGTCGAGCGAACAGGGGAGACGCTGCGCGCGCAGAATTGAGCTGTTGAGCGCGCAGTGGAGACACTGCACGCGCATAGAGTGCTTTGCCCGCTCTCAAAATGTCGAAACCGCGCGCGCAGAATTGGGGCAGGAATATAACGCCATAGAAAGCCCATTGAAAAAATTTGTTTTTTAGTATTTAGTCTTTAAAACATAAAATTGTTGTTGTTATTACTCTTAAAATGTTTTATGCAACAAAGAAACCCTCAATTGCAGAAGAAGATAAAAAAAAAAAAAAAAAGTCAATAGGATGCACATAATGTTTGTGTGACATTATAACATTCCCTTGATATGTAAAATATGATATTTCTGGGTGCTTATTGTCACCGGATATGGAATTTACCCCAAAACATATAATGACTCATATACATTTCAATTATACAGAAATATACTGTATGGTTAAGTACACTTAACACAATTAAAGTGGGACTTTAATACTGCTTTATACGAAGTACATTATGTAGAAAAATAGCTGTTCCATTTAGCACACTTTAAGTATAACAATCATTAGTTTGGCTGCAAGTGAACCGAAGTGTGTTCGGGCATAATTAGGTTTAGTGTACTTTAGTGAACTTAAGAGCAGTCTAAGATTAAATTACCCAGTAAATTGTATAAGACAAGGCGCAGACTGGATAAATTGGCCACAAGGAAAAGAAAAACATTATAGACGAAGAAAGTGTGCGTCACCTCAAATGGGCTGGAGCCCAACTACATTTACAGGCTGATTTTAAAAAATATGACCTCTTTAAACCGGAGTTAATTTGAGGTTGATTATGTACAGTATTTTCAAGGCACATGAGCTGAAAGACCCAGAATCATGCCCTGTAAGTACAGCACATCACCGTGAATATGTGGCTACCTGACCGTGCTTGTTGAACATCACTTGTGCCAGAACTTTAGGGGGCTAGCACTCCCCACTATTACTGCCTCCACTTTTCTAGGAAGGTGTTCCATTAGATTTTACCTTGAGGATTTCTGCCCACTCAGCCACAAGAGCATTATTAAGACCAGGCTCCGATGCTCGGTGAGGAAGCCTGATGTGCAGTCTTTCATCATAGAAATTGTTCACTGGGGTTGAGGTCAGGGCTTTTTGCAGGAGACTCAAATTCATCCACTCTAACCTTGGCACACCATGTCTAACCTTTCCATCCATCCATCCATCCATCCATCCATCCATCCATCCATCCATCTAGGAACCTCCAGGGATCGTGGAAGTGAAGGCCATTGTATTAATTCGCATTTATTACGAATGTAATAGGACCTCAGGTTCACATTCACACACAAATTCACTCGCTACGGGTCATTCTGGGAACGCTAAGTAGACTAATTTGCATGTCTTCGGACTGCGGGTGGAAACCAGAGTGCCCGGAGGAAACCGAGAACCTGGAACCTGGAGGTGCAAGGTAATAGTTCTAACCACTAAGCCATCGTGTCACCGTATTACCCTTTGCCATGCGGCAACAGGTTTGGGCTTTCAGTGAAAAGGAAAAAAAAAAAAAAAATTATAGTTACATCATGCAAAGACATTCTACAGTAGATAAAACTTTGTGAGGAACACACACATATGGCTGAGATGATAAGGTGATGATTGGACACCTTTGGAGTTATAATGCATCACTTAAAGTGAGGGAGTGATGGCTTAAGCTCAAGGTTGTTGATTTGGGGATCTGAGAATCCGGGTTCGAGTCCCGCCACTGAAAAATGGGAGAGTTGTGTCCTGAAAGGCATTTGGCACAAACAAACCTGTGCCAAGTTGTTGATGCGCCAGACTGGATGGTCGAAATTGTGGCAACCACTTGATTTAAGAAGCTGAAAGAAATTTTAATGTATAGTTTAAAGCCTGTGCTGTTCTGACACCTGGAATGTGACCTTACGGCTTCAAACAATGATGGCTCTATCCGGGAAAGCAGGAATGAGCATGAACTAATTTCTCTAAATTGACTTATGTCATGACACCCCAACGCCAAGGCTACAACACGGAGTGCAATATAAATAAATAGGCTGCCCGGAATCGCGCCTGCCAAAAATAAATGAAGCAATAATGTTGTGTGCTGTAAGCAGCCATTAAACATCGCTCACCTCAAGGAGGTTTGTTTCAACACACTAGAGCAGGGATGTGCCTAATCTGCAAACAATTGCTACTGCTGCGGGTTTTCATTCCGACAAAGTAGGAGCTGCACCTGATTCCACTTGTTTAATCAACTGGTTTCGGTGTACAAATAGCTGATGACTTGTATCAGGTGTGTTCCTGCATAGGGAAATATAAAAACCTGCAGCTCCACTGTACATTTTGGAATGCATACTTTGACAGAATCGCATGTGTGTCTTCCAAAAGTGGTCTAAGCTTATGGAATATTTTCCTCATATAACATTGGGGCACTGGTGGACGTGCTGGAATTAAAATAGATAAATAAATAAATTCACATTAGCTGCACAAAATAAGGGGGGAAATGATTTTGCATTATATTCTATTGCGTTATATTAAATATTATAGTACTTGTTTATGTTACATGAATGGCAAGTAAAATGCATCCATCCATCCATCCATCATCTTCACCTGAAGCAACCTGGATCTCAAGGAAACCAGATCAGAGGCTAGATTTGACACCCAAGCCTGGAGATAGAAAACAATAATGCTCACCACTAACATACAAACTCCATGCCGAATTCCATGCTCCATTCGAACCCGGGACCTGGAGATGCCAGGCAACAATCCTAACCGCTACGCCATTGTGGCGCCTGCTAGAGGATACAGTGGCATGTAACATCTTTCTGAGATGGCATGATGAAGAATTCTTGAAAGAAGCCAGACTCAGAAAACCTACAAGTCTGGAGTTTCCAGGTGATTTAAAACAACAACAACAACAACAACAACAACAAACGAAGACTTTTAAGCACATGCATCGTTATAGTTTTTCAAGTAAATGATGTATTCCACTTAGAATAATCTATTCATTTTTATAATCACCGTGTCATTTCCGGGTGCTTACTCAATTATTTCAGTAACTCAGTTGCAAAAAAAAAAATAAAAAATTGAAGTTCCCCCGTCCTTAGGAAAAATGTTCTAAATCCAAAATCCAAGGCTGTAGAGAAATAATAACTCATTCTCTACTTCCTGGCTGTGCACCAAACTTTTCAAAGAGCCCAATAGGTGAATGGAGTGGCATGAGTAGGTTGAGAACGACTTTGGCCAATAAGGCTTTTATACTACCTTCCATCCATCGTACAATGGTAAAGTGTCGAGGCAATTTCGCAACAGGTCTCTGAATATTGCGCTCTAGGTGTGCCGTATTGTAAAGCAATGATTGGCATCTCCAACCTTGCGCCAAGGTTTCCGGCCCTGACTACATTTTGGATAATTGAAGGGTGAATGGGCAGTAGCAGGAGGTGTAAAGTTTAATTGGGGATTTGAGATGGCATGTGGCAGCGTACTATGCACTCGGAGCCTAACTCGTCCTCCAGGAAGCATTCGGTGCAGCTGGGGATAAAACTTATTTATGGACATTGGTGCAGACAGGTGCAAAGAAGGTCAATGGAAGTCATTTGCTAAAGAGGCGAGAATGTTTGTTTTCTCAAATTTATTACCTAGGAGTATCGCTTCAACCGTCTGAGAGCCGAACTCGGACTCAAAGGCCTTAGCGTGAAGCTAAAAGCAGGCACTCACCTGAGCTCGCTTGTGTGCTGCACTGTTTATGGGAGGTCAGATGGCGATATTAATGACTCGCGTCGACGCAAATCAATTACGACTCGCGGCACGGGCTGTCCCGCTGTCACAGGTGTAGGTGGAAGGATGTCAATCCACAGATCCTGAGCATTTCTGGCGTATATTTATCTGTATTTGGAATGCCGCCGCGATCAGTACCACACAGGGGGCATCTCGCCCGCTCACTCTGCAATAGAATAGTCACTTCCACTGATAACGGATAACTGATAGAATGCGATTTCGGATAGCAACATGAGAGCAAGCAGGGGATACTTCTTAAATATATATATATTTAGATTTAATTACGTAGTAATAAACCGTTCCTCGCTCGGATACAAAGCTATCTAGCTTTCAGTCTCGGACTCGGCGTAGACATGGAGGGAGATTTGCAGAGAAATGAAACTGAAGTGCAACTATAAAAGTCATGATGGCACAAATCAAACAGGCACTGCCCACGCCGGAATGCATGATAGCTAAAAAAAATTCCATAATACGCCTGTTCATTAAAGTGTATGGATGAGTGGGGATGAGGAAGGAGCTTTCAGGGCCAAACAGGGAGGCAAGAATGAGCAGGAACGGAGAGAAGACCTGTTAATCACAAGGCTACAGGAAACATGATGACCAGAAGAGCGGAGAACCGGTATTACTCACACCATGGTCCAGATGTAACGAGAGACGACTGTGAAATAAAAATGGCAGGGCAAACCCGTACTGTACAGTATATATACCCATCTTCCACTTTATTAGGAATACTAATACACGGGCTCACTTGTGCAATTATCCAATCAGCCAATTATGTGGCCCCAGTGCAAAGCATTAAAGCATCCACAGAAAGGTCATGAGCATCTGATTATCTACACAACAAACAGCATAATGAAGGGAAATCTCACGATCGCAGACACTTGGCATGGCAGACAAATCCGTTTCGAGGGTTTTAGAAACTGCACGTTCTCGTGAGATCAACCCAAGCAAAAAGTTTAAACAAAGCTATTTCTGCCGCAACATTCAGATGGCAGGGTCGGAATTTGGTGTTTACAGACTGAATCCATGAACCCAACCTGTCTTGTACCAACAGGAGAAAGTCCATGATGCAGTCACATCGACATGGCACGGACCGGAATCTCAAAAGGAACGTTTCCAACATCTTTTGGAATGGACTTCATGCCATGATGAACTGAGAGTGTTCTCAGAGTAAAGGGGATCTCGTATTAGTATGGTGTTCCAAATGTATATATATATATATATCATACGTTTCAAAGGCCTTTTATCGACAATCACATGACATTTATGCAAAGAGTCAGTATTTGCAGTGTTGCCGCTTCTTTTTCAGGACCTCTGCAATTCGACTGCGCTGCTCTCAATCAACTTCTGGGCCAAATCCTGACTGATAGCAACCCATTCTTTCCTAATCACCTCTCGGAGTTTGTCAGAATGAGTGTGTTCACCCGCCTCTTGATGGATTGACCACAAGGTTAACAATGAAAGAACAATGATTTCAAGCATGTCATGATTCATGAACCTTTTCCCACGCTGTCACCGCGGACATGTGCCTTTGTTTTCTTTTTTTTCCCCACGGTCCCGTTTCCGCCCCTCCTGCGCACCTGCCTCTTATCCTCCACTGATTACTCCAGCGATTTAAGCACGCTCTGAATGCTGCTTAAATCGCTGGATTATCTTGTGTGTCACGTACCTTGATTTTCTCGCGTTTCCTTTTTTCTCGTATTCACGCTGCCAAGTCGCTTTGTTTTTCGATTCTCGAGTTTTGTCTCTCGCCTCGGATTTGTTCGCCTCGTTCTTTTGATCTCCCGGTTTTGATCTCTTGCTTCCTTTCTTTTGACCACGGCTTTTGTCTACGTGTGTTGGATTGTCGCTCCGCTGCTTGATTCTCCGGTTACCGATTTAAAGCTTCCTTTTTCGACTACGGCGCTTGCTTTTCGATTTGGCTTCGACGCTACGTTGATTGATCTCCCGGTATTTGACCTCCGCATTCCGAACGTTCGCCTGTTTAACGCTGCTGTCACTCATCTGCGCTTGGATTCACCTCGTTCCGCCCCGTCCCCGTGACAAAGCATCTTTTAACACGTCGAGTCTGCCATTCTAACCCAATCAGCCTGACATAATGATCTCCAGCCTTGTGCGCGTCAACGTTCTCACCTGAGTTAACGAGACGATTACTGAAATGATCTCAGCAGGTCCTTTAATGACAGCAATGAAATGCAGTGGAAAGTTTTTTTTTTTGTTTTGTTTTGTTTTTCGGGATTAAGTTCATTTTCATGGCAAAGAAGGACCATGCAATTCATCTGATCACTCTTCATAACATTCTGGAGTAGGTGCAAATTGCTATTATAAAAACTTAAGCAGAAACTTTTTTTTTTCCGATTTCCAATATTTATTTAGTTCTCAAAACTTTTGGCCACGACTGTCTATACACACAATATATACACTCATGATCCAACCATCCATCCGTCCATCTTCCCCGAGGCGGAAATCGAACCTTGGCCTCGGACCCCAGTGCCGACCACTAAGCCAACACGACCGCCATAACCTCATGACACACGTGTACTATATGTAATATAATACAATTCTATAGAAAACAGTGATTCTTTCTAGTTTTTGATGCAAGTTTAGAATTTCTACATTTAAAAAACATTATATATATATATATATTCCTGTAAATATGAGCACGCACTAAGCGTGAGCAGTAAAAATATTTCTCTGTGTTTTGTTAATGCAGGATGAGTTTAATAAAGCGTCAAGTCTATGTTTTAGCAACTGTGACTAATAAATTGACTTTTTTTTTGCTTGGAAGCCAGGCACAGAGTGTTTTTTTCTGAATAGGAATGAGAATCTGTTTAAAACAGATGGTAATATTCAAGGAAGAATTTTTTTTTATTTATCTGACAAGCAGAAAGGTTAGAAATGTTGCCTATCTAGCAGGCGGGTTTGTTTAAGTGTGCAAGGGGGGGGGGGAGTGTGTGTGTGTTTGGGGACAACCTAGAGGGTTTATGACTAACGTGGCGCACCTGAGCCCTGTTGTCCTATGTATATTTATGTGATTTTCTTTTTCTTTCTCTCTCTCTCCCTGAGCAGAGCGTGTGTGTGTGTGTGTGTGTGTGTGTGTGTGTGTGTGCAGAGGAAAGCCAAAGTTGTGCAGACAGTAGAAAATAAGCTGGAAATATATTTATAAAAAAAAAAAGTTCCATGTTGCTGTTTTATTTACATTGCCAAAGGACACAAGCACAAATAATACAAGTGCACATACTGAATACTCGTACCCTGGGTTTCCTGTGATCTCTGTTCTCATTGTGCTGCGGAGAGTCGTACAGCCCCCTATCTGCATTTTTGATCTCCACTATTAACTATACTATACAACTTCAGACATTTTAAAAGAGATCCTACTTATTTCCCTTAATGCACCAGCCAATCTTCTTGCACCCAGCATATATAAGAGGCGTTCAAGTCAAACTGGGACTTTTCTCGGAGACGACGGCGTTAAAAGCTGATTGACATTTACAGAAGACATCCAGCACAGTACGGTGATGAGCCTCTTGGCCGCAGTGAATGAACATCTGAATGGTGCGAGCGTTTTAAAGAAGGCTGTGAACGATGACCCTGACTGAGGCGGCTGGTAGGCTACTGCGGTGGTTCCCGTGAAAAATGATGGATTTTCAACTTTTTGAAAACTTTTTGGGAAGCTGAGTGTGGAAATCGTAAAACACAATCATTCAAGAACATAACTGGCCCGTTACAGGAACTCGGCTGGGAGTTATTGCCACAAGTCTCGTTTCAAACCATTTCCAAGCCGGAAATGGCACATGTTCGGGCCATTAAAGGAGTTCCTGGGAGGATACCGGGAAATCTTTCTACCTTGATGGTATCTAAGCATTTGTGAAATGCTGGGACAATGCATTAGTGTGGAAGGGGATTATAGAAAGAAATAAAGATGTAAAGATGTTTTTTTTTTTTTACTGTTGTTATTCTGCACAATCAAAAATCCTGGTTTGACTTGAACACCCCTTGTTGTTGTTGTTGTTATTACAATATGCATACATGTGAATAAGATAAACCTGTCCTGCTCTTAAATGTCCGTTAGTCAAACCCAAAACAGTCCCTTTAACCTTACAAACCAGAGAATTCCATTTCATGACTCAGTGATCATCAGGAGATATGCTGAAATGTTAATATATCCTGAAATGTCATGTCACATACCGCAGTTGCGTATCTTCTGGGAATGATCTGAATCAGGTTTAAACTAATGCTGTCAATATTAACGTGCTAATGCATGGTGATTAAGCTGTAGAAAATTGAACACATTGCTATTTTCTTTTAAATGCAAAATAATCATATGACCAAGTCTGACTTTGACTTTGAGTCTGACTAATGGCTTCCCGTAAGCGCAGCACGGTTACCCGGCTGTATGCGATAATGGCAGGTTTAGCGCGGATTATAAGATGCCTGAAGACACATCACCAGGTGTGCTGAACAGCAAGTTTTATTATAAAGAGTTTCTAGAAAGATGTTCGGATAAAACCGAAGTTATGTTAAGTTATGACGCGGGTTACAGTAGGTGGTACCCTGCATAGCATTTATTACATGGTAATGTTTGAGATATTATAAAAGTGCACAATGTTTCCTCTGACCAGTTTGTCGTGAATTTCTTTATTACAACATTGCACGTTTATAATGCGAGGAGATCTGCGTACTTTAACACTGTGATTAATCACAGACTGTACTTGACTAGATTTAATATTTTAATCGATTCCCAAGCACAAATAATTCTAGCTCCTACAGTAACTCATTACTAACTCATACGTCAGACTAGCTCAACATTAGCAAGCCATGTTAATTGTTCAACATTACGCTACTTATTACGCGTTATAACACTTTAGTTAACATGGCAGTGCTATCCAGCTAATGCTAACCAGGCAGGGCCAGATCAGCCAGAATCTTACTTGGCACATGGATGGATGGAATATTTCTCCAGAAAGGTCTGCCGAACAGAAATAAAGCTACCCGGTACCAAATAACCCTAATGTGATATCACCAAGGACAATGTTGTTTGACTTTTTTGTTTGTTTGTTTGTTTGTTTGTTTGTTTTGTCTCCTCTCAGATTGGATCCGAGTCACTTTCGCATGTGGTCCTCGATCATATCCAATATGGGGTCATGCTACATGAATGAGAACAAGCAGAATATACGCGACTTACAATCACCGGTCAGCATCAGCAGCGCAGGAATTTCATAGCAGTACTAACAGTAGCAGCTGAAGTGAGGCGTGTCTGGCTTTCTTCCTTCTCCTGGACCACAACAATTATAACCAACAGCTTGCCGTCCTCCTGAGCAACATCCCAAGTGTATATTTTTTGCTACAATCGCATCCATTGATTAAAATGATTGAGTGTTCTCACAAAGTCATGATGTGTGTGTGTGTGTGTGTGTGTGTGTGTGTGTGTGTGTGTGTGTGTGTGTGTATTAAACCCAGATAATGTGGGCAAAGACCAATTCAGTGTGCTCATGCGTGCCATTTCAGAAGACAGACACGTCCAAATTAGAGTCATATAAAAGTCGTTTGTAATCATGAATGTGAACTGTGATGACAAAAAACGGACTTGAACGAGATGTTACTTTCAGCTAACGTCGTACAGGCTGCTTAGTAAAGCACATCTCCAAGCTGCATGTCAGCCGTTTAGTTAGAATCCCATTTGCTATAGAAAATGAACTAACTAATGCAGTCTAAAGTAACTTGTCCGGTACTTAAAAATAAAATAAAAAAGTCTAAAAAGCAAGTAAAAGCCTTAATAATAATAATAAAAAAAAAAATTATGACTTTTAAAAGTTGACATAAAAGACTAACAGATACGGCAATATGATATATATTTTATAATAGATAAGCAAATACAATGTACAGTACAGTATGTTCCTGATAGATCAGCATGTTTTAATAATTTGAACCCAACTATAATGAACTGTAATACAATTAAGAACCAGTTGAACCCTGTATATTACGACACATACTGGGTAGCTCCAAAATGTACGGTATTCAAGAATCATGATATATTTGTTAGATCGCTCACTCCTAGATATACTATTCCTTATAATATACTGTATTCTTTACAGTTGTTTTTCGAAACTTACCGACATTATCACTGCAGAAGACAGAAGCAGACACGCTGCTAATTGTCCCATGTCATTAAATACCTGTGAGCCGGGAAATTATTTCATAATTGATTTTTCATGTTTGGATCGACTGTGTTGGATGGACCAACTAGTGTTGAAGTGTAAGATAAGGGGCAAGGTGTAGTATTACCTTATTTGGGTTGCTGGCAGTAATGATCCACACACACTGGGAGTTGCTTTCATATTGAATCGGAAAATTCGGAGATGTGAAAGTTCCTGATGGACCTTGTAGGCTTGATCCGCATGTCTTTACTGTCAAAACAAAGGGGAATGGTTATTAAGAATGTATAACAAGTACAAAGATAATCATCACTTTGAAATTTTGGCTTTTGATATTTGGTACCAACTTCGACTAAAAAGCAAATATTGAAATGTCACCCATGGTTTGCGATGTTTCTATTGATATTCACAACCCAAAAACCCTGAGAGTAACTTCATGGTAGCAGCATGAGTTACTGTAATTCAGTTCAGCCTTTAGCCAAACACACACTTGGGCACAATTCATCATCTTAATAGACAAATGCCAATTATAATTTGTTAAACAGGTTCACTCCAGTCTGTCTCTTCCGGAGTCAGTGACAGTGACATCTTTGAGAAAAAAAAAAAAAAAAAACGCTCTGAAAAGGATCAGTTTATTCATCCCTCTTTCAGGTCCTTTGTGCTTTTGGCACATTTATCATTGCCAATGCCAAAGTGACAGGGATTTGATGAAAGACAAGAAGGCATTATCTCCCATGGCAGCAGGTTTTGCTATCAGCTTCTGACATCTTGATTGCGTTTGAAAATAAATAACTCATTATCTCGGCCAAGTACAGGCGAACTGGAGGGGCCGTTCAAACCCAAAACATTGCTTTTGATCTGAAAGTCATTCGTCTTCTTAAGGCTCCTCATCAGACCGGTATCCTCTGACAAGCCCCTTTCCAGTGTAACATTTGACGTGAAATTTGGTCTAGATGGAATGTCATAATATCACCCTAATTTGAGACGAATCCCCAAGTGGAGGGTTGATGCGATACACCGTAAAGTTATGCAGCTTCTTGTTTTAAAGGTCCTTTATATTGTTTCTTTTTTTAAATTTTTTTAAACAAGGTACCCTTACAGCTCAGAGCATTTTAGTCATTATTTGTTTTACTGTTTTTGAATAAACAATTATACAGTATATAAACATGTAAACATATATAAAGATTTTTAATAAATTTTGACTTGAAAAACGAGCATGTCTTGGTTTACGAGTGCCGAGTTTTTTGACACCGACACACACACACACACACACACACCGACACGCACACACACTCTCTCGCCTTTACACCCCGCTCCCCGGCTTCACACAGACACACACACTCTGCTCTACACAGAAAATCTGCTCTGTCGCGATTCCTTTCAAAGGTAAGGTGCTGGTTCATTTGTTTTTTTTTTTGTTTGTTTTTTTTTACTTTACAGCAGTGATTCCGTTAGTGTGCGCTCACACGAGTGTGATTAGGGAGACTGATTTTTTTTCCTGTTAAAACAGTGTTTCCGTTGTGTGTGTGTTTGTTGTGAAACTTAAAAAGCGACGTGGGGGGAGGGAGGAGGAGTTTTAATGTGTAAGACGAGGCGAGGGAAGGGGCTAATTACACGGCACCTGAGAACAGCAGGCCTGTTGTGGGAGGGTATCCTGTCATATGAGGTCACATTAGGGTCGAAAAAAAAAATCTAATTTTGTTTGTTTGTTTGTCCACACACAGGAGACCAATCTGATTGCGTAATAAATGACTAAAAGGTTTGCACATTCGGTTCTCATTAATATAGACTACGCAAATATAAAGTTCACTAAGTTATTGCATATTTATATTGATTTAACAAAAAAGTAATGTTGAATTCTTTGATTACAAAGTATGGGTTTAACGTTGAGGAACAGCGCGGCTTTGACAGTAGTTCCTGGTGAAACATACATTCTAGATTTATATTAAGGACTATATTAAGGTTATTGTTTCTATAGTAACAACTTGTTCAAGAGAATTTATAAATATGAGGCTTGCTTAAACTAAGTAAAATACAGTACAATCATTGAAATATTAAAGGTTCCTGTTGTAAAAAGGCTTGTATTTTATCAACTGCTAACAAGTTGAGATTTTCTGTCTTTAATCCAAGAGAGAGGAAAGAGAGATGGACGATGGGACGACTGCTTATAGTTATTATACATAAGTTATTACAGGAACTCATTTGTTTCACAGATGCTCTGGAACATTAACTATTACTATAATTGATTTAGAAATATAATGTGTCAGTCAGTAATAAGTCAAATCTATGTGGCATAGGAGGAATAAAACACTATGGACCGTAGTGCTATCGGGAAAAAAATGAATCACTTCTGGGAATTATTTGCGTGCAACAGCATGGTCCATCATGTGCTACTTTTTACACGGCCCATCAGGCCACGACACATTTTTATACACAAGCACACACAGAATGAACCGACGATGAACTCGTAATGCCCTTGGCCGCTCCAGGAAAATATAGGTCCGGACGATTTTCTGCATCATTTCAATCTTCCTAATTAGTTTGTGCAGCCTGTAGCTGCGGGAACAGATCCACCCGCGCGACATAAGGGCGGTGATCTAAAGGTCGGGGGACCACCAAGTGGGAGTGACGGCCAATTTTCTTTGCTCCGTTTCTATAAAAGAAAAAGACTGTAGGGTGTGTACTCGTACACACGCACACTTCTCACTCAAACGTAGTAAAAGATAGGCGGTGCTGTGGCGCACGGTGGTCGTGAGAGCATGAGATTTTTGATTCTCATTAGCAGGTGGTCATATTCTTGGTGCATAAGGAACCCTAATAGGGAAGACAGCTGTCCTTACAGCCTGCAGGTTGCAAAAGTGATCAGGCAGATAAAGGGCCACTTTAAGATACAGGGGATAGAGCATGTGCAAGCTGTCAGTTCACTGAAAAGACTGGAGAAGCGGCATGTGGCAGAACACTGGCGGTAACCATAGGAGCGCTTGGCGGTATTCAAATCTCCTGACGATTTAGAATGCCACTTTCGCGATATTATAATCAAGGTAGGTTGCTAATATAAAGGTACTTTAAGACATTCGAATGCACTTAAAATTCACTTATTTCAGCATTTCAGCACTGTTATTTTAGGCGAAAGTGAAAATATGAACTAATATAAAGTAGTAAAATTTCCAGTAAAATTTAAAAAAAATGAATATCCATTAGTGCAGGTGTTTGTTTACACGTAGCTTATTAGTATCTTATTTTGAAGAAGTAAGACTATTAAATCCAGTACATAACATAATCCGGGGCTGACAAAATCGCTTTTACTCGACACTTCAATTTCACTTATGGTGCAGGCTGAACTTCAACGCAGACGTCTTGGTAATATTGCAAAAGTTCCAGTAAATTCTGTCCAGCGGGTCGATTTAAGTTTGACAGCTTGACGCATGCGCGGTACGCTGTCAAAACCTGCGGTTTCTAATCGGGCAAGAAACTGCTCAGAACTTCACTTCTGCACAACATTTCTCATTTCATTTACGGTGCAGGTTAAACTTCAGGCTAATACCAATCTACCGGCAACGTTTCATTCAAATCTGTCCAGCCGGTTTTTGCGCGATATTGTGACAAAATCTGGCCGGACAAATAGACAGACTTCCGAGGCTGGTTTCAGGTCCCCCGATGTATGAAGCGTAGAAGTTATTGAAAGAAGGAGTTCTCACCAATGTACAGACAGACCAGACCCTTTCTTTTTTTTTTTTTTTTTTCTTTTTTTTATATTGTATAGATCCCAGCTCATCCTATACAGGATCACAGGAAGCTTGGAGCCTATCCGAGGAGACTTTGGGAAAGAGACGGTTTACACCATGGACAGGGTGGCAGTCAATCGCAGGGCACACACATTACACACTTTCACATCTTTGTTTACCCCAGTTACATAACGGTACGTACAGTAAATAGACCAGGTCTTTATATCTAGATTTTAGTTTTAACGATTACGCTGAATATGAAGAATTGGCAGCGGGGATTGAAATGTATTCTCAAACAAAAACATTTCAAACGTATTCCAATATTTCAGGTGGACAAGAAGCAAAAATAATTGCTGGAGACATTAGACTATGGATTTGCTGCCAGTGAACTTCTGTCTGACTCATAACCGGTCATAGTTCAGAACTCCAAACTTTACTTCTGGTATTGGCTAGTCCATCTGTACCGCTGCAACTTTGTTTTTTTTTTTTACTTTTGCACTTTGTTTCGTGTTTTATTTATTTGTATGATTGTTGATGCTTGAGCTGTACCAAACCCAAATAGCAACAGCACCACTGGAATAATAATAAAAAAAAAAAAAAACTTCAAATAAAAAAACTGAAAAAACCTCGGCGATATATTTGATAGTATTATCATTTCAGGTTACCACTGGCTGCATCCTGCATCCATCATCTTTAACAGGATAAGTAACTACTGTATGCCTACTGTATAGAGAACTCTGCAAAACCACATTGTACTGCAAGCTTCTCCGTGCCACAACATAACTTCGGACTGTCTTGTTAGTCTGTCTTGTTTTGCCTCGTATCTGCGTTTTTCTCTCGTGCAAATAAAGTGGCTGTAAAATGAACTCGCATGTCCTTCGAGATTTATCCTTGACCATACTTTTCCTTGTCGTTTGTTCCGGTCTTGATCTATTAACTTGAACCCGCAACACTGAAGAAACAGCCACCAGCAGACTATAAACACTTCGGCCGACGCTGCTCCCCCTTTCCGCGTGTCACCATTCCTCAGCCTGCTTTATTTAAAGCAGTGACAAGAACTTATGGATGAGCAGGAGTTCGGACGGCTGCTTCAGGACGCGCTTCTGTATTTTCCGAGTTATGCAGTATATCTGTGCATGCTAGTGACATCTCGGACAGATCAATTAGGGCTGGCTAAATGAACGGCCTTTGCTGGGCACAGCGTGCGCGAACTGTAGCTAAGCAACCAAACAGAAGTTGTGTCTAAAAAGACAGGAGGGGGAGCAAATAGTTGATTACTTGCATAACGACCTGCTGTCACTTTTTGTCCTTCTGTCCTTTACCGTTCTGTAACTGGCCGGTTATAAAAGTAAGACAATAAGATTTCAACATTGCATGAACATACTGTAAGTCTATAGCTTGCCCCAATGTTGTTGTATCGTTTTGATATTTTCGACAAATAATTGTTTGATTTATATCAGACGCGATCCTGATTAAACAGTAAAGCTATGATGTTCTATGATATTCACTGATGAAAATTATTTTCCTATTCAGAGTCTTTAAACGGAAATAGACGCATATTAATTCTTTATTTTACTTGCCTTATTCTATATGCGATGTGAGCGATATCACAGCAGTCTCCTAGAAAACATTAAACTGTACATTATATGTACAGTGCCCTCCATAATTATTGGCACCCCTGGTTACAATGTGTTCTTTAGCTTCTAAAAAAAAAAAAAAAAAAAACAGTTTTGTTCTAAATAACATACGACCACAATGGGGAATAAAAAGAGGAAATTCCAACCTTTAATTCAAGTGCATTTATTCAGTGGCAAAAAATATATATTTTACATCAAATCATGGGTGCCACAATTATTAGCACCCCTGATGTTTAATACTTTGTACAACCACCTTTTGCCAACAAAACAGCACCTGATCTTCTCCTATAATGTTTCACAAGATTAGAGAACACATAAGAGGGATCTTCGACCGTTCCTCTTTGCACAATGTCTCTAAATCATCCAGCGACTCGACTCCTCTCGTCTGCACTCTCCTCTTCAGCTCACTCCACAGGTTTTCAATGGGGTTGAGGTCTGGGGACTGAGATGGCCATGGGAGGAGCTTGATTCTGTGTGTGGTGAACCATTTCTCTGTAGATTTGCCACATGTTTTGGGTCATTATCTTGCTGAAAGACCCAGTGACGACCCATCTTCAGCTTTCGGGCAGAGGCCACCAGATTTTGCTTTAAAATGTCGTGGTATTTCAAAGCATTCATGATGCCAGGCACCCTAACAAGGTTCCCAGGGCCTCTGGAAGAAAAACAGCCCGACAGCATCACCGATCCTCCCCCAAACTTCACAGAGGGCATGGGGTGCTTTTCTGCATACTCATCTTTTGTGTTCGACTTAGAGTGTTTGTTGCCAAAAAGCTCTATCTTGGTCTCATCTGACCAAAGAACACATTCCCAGGTGAGGCCCCAGTACCGCTTAGCAAACTCCAAACGTTTGCGTTTATGATTGTGTCTGAGAAAAGGTTTTTTCCTTGCATGCCTCTCAAAGAGCTTGTTGACATGTAGATATCATCTGATGGTTGTTTTGGAGACTTTGTCACCCCAAGATGCTATCATTTGTTGCAGTTCTTTAACAGTGAGCTTTGGAGAATTTTTTATTTCTCTTACCATCCTCGTCACTGTGCGTGGAGGCAAAATAAACTTGCGTCCTCGTCCAGGCTTGTTTACTACTGTTCCAGTTTTTTTTTTAAACTTCTTAATGATTCCTCTCACAGTAGATATGGGCAGGTGCAGGCCGGTGGCTATTTTCTTGTACCCATTGCCTGACTTGTGAAGGTCGACACACATCTGCCTTACTTGAATGGTGTGTTCCTTTGTCTTTCTCATGTTGAAGAGTGGATAAGAGAAATGGCCTCTGTGTCACGTCATATTTATACCCCAGGGAAGCAGGAAGTGATAAATGACTAATTCAATGTTCCTAGATACTCTGGTCAACTTTGTAAACTACTGTAGAAATGACAAATATTTCAGTTACATTTATTTTCTAGGAATTGTTAGGGGTGCCGATAATTGTGGAACAGGTTATTTTATGAACAATTATTATTTTTATTTCCCCGTAAAATTCACTTTATATGCACGTTATATTTTTCTACAATTTTCAGTGTGACAATGTGCTTCTGC
Organism: Clarias magur; assembly: GCA_013621035.1. Classification (NCBI taxonomy): domain Eukaryota; kingdom Metazoa; phylum Chordata; class Actinopteri; order Siluriformes; family Clariidae; genus Clarias; species Clarias magur. The sequence goes on from QNUK01000012.1 coordinate 3,920,462, forward strand.
AATAAAAACTGAATTTATTTTAAGGCTTTTAACACATCTTAACCAGGGGTGCCAATAATTACATACACTACCCCGGAATAACATTAACATTGATTATCTATATAAATAAATGAAAGGTTTTGCCTGTATAACATACAGTATCTTTATGTTTCATACACTGAAGGACCCGAAATCAGTCTCCAAAAATCTTCTGTCTGTCTGTCTGTCTGTCTGTCTGTCTGTCTGTCTGTCTGTCTGTCTGTCTGTCTGTCTGTCTGTCTGTCTGTCTGTCTGTCTGTCTGTCTGTCTGTCTGTCTGTCTGTCTTCGGTATTTGCCTGGGGTTAAACTTGCACCATAAATGATATGAACATGTTGAGTAGAAGTGCAGTATGAGCAGCTTAGATAGAGAGTTAGACAGAGAGTTCAAACCCATTGAAAAGCCAATGCTTCCGTGTTGGTGCCAGACACCACTGTACAGCTTCTGAGGTCTCTAGAGGTCAGACGTGTTTTTTTTTGTTTTTTTTTTTGGTGGCAGAAGGGGAACCTACACAAAATGCAGCTTGATGGCTAATCTGGGTATTCCTCCATTGGTCAGAACCCAACCCAGCTGGACCCAATCTAGACCGAAGTGTGTCTGCTGTATGTCCATGCGTTTTCTCTCTGCCGCCGTTTATGTTTCTCCATCACTTTGATCACGAAAACATTCAATCAGCATCTTCCGAAGACTCCGAGAAAATCACCATATGCACAAACACAACGTGAGTGATGAACTCTAAACCACATCAATTATTTCTCAAAGACCTTCGGGAAAAAAAAAAAAAAAGCTAATATTTGTCATCACATTAGGCTGATGAAAATGCAGAAAAATAGTTGCGCCATCTGTCTTAGGTTGGCACTTTTTAATATGGCCATATGCCAATGTGTTGCCTTGTGTGTCTAAACGCCTTCGATGGGGATACAAGGACATCAGTCCTCTGCAGTCATTTACCTATTACCTTCGGTAGAGAGAGATATCAGTTTCACTATGAGGTCCGCCTAAAGCTTCGGCTGAATTAATTAGCTCCAACGGTACTGCTGTTAGATAACATGAAATGACTTTTAGACGTTGCGAAACCCATTAAAAATGCATATGTAATGCACTTAACAATAGCTGGATATGGTTGCCGCACATACAGTACAGTACAGCGCCTAGCCATTCCTACATTCATCTATTTATACACTGTATTGTCAAAAGTCTGTGCACACCTGACTAAGCACGTCCATATGTGCTTGGTTTTTTTTTCTGTGATATTAACTCTCCTGAGAAGGCATACTACTGGATTTTGGAGGGTTTTTTTTTTTTTTTTTTTTGGAGCTGTGGGATGCTGCTGCATGCATGCAACCCTTGGCCAACCTGGATCTTAGCTTTGTGCACAGGAGCGCTGCAAATGCTGGAACAAGGTCTCGGCCTCTTAATCCCAGTGAAAGGAGGTTGTAACATCTTACAAAGACATTCTCTTCACCTGTATGCTTCTACATTTGAGACTCACACATTGATATAAACGTCAGGTGTTCACACACATTGGGCCATGCTGTGTAAATACGGACAGTTCATCAAAGCAATTCCACCAATGCATAATTATTCTAATAAGTACCAAGAGATGAGGGTCTATACCAGCACAGCCGGACCTTCCTACAGTACAGTATATGCTCACTATTCACGCTGTGTATGGCCCCTGCGAAATAAACAAGCCCCTCTCCTGTACAGTATGTCAAAGTGACTGTCAGTGGACAGATTTTGACTGGGCGAAGCGTAATTATCCTCTGAGACAGGGAAAAGGTGTTTTTAGCTCTCAGTTGCTAACCTAAATGGGTAGTTGCCCCTTGGTCTGTCTGTGTTTAAAATAAAGTCAAGCCTTTATCTGTCACATATACATTACAGCACAGCGAAATTCCTTCTTCGCATATCCCAGCGTAATTGGGGTCAGAGCGCCGAGTGAGTCATGATACGTCCTGAAGCGGATAGGGTTAAGGGCCTTGTTCAAGGGCAACCTGGTGGAGACGGAATCGAACCGCCGACCTTCCGATCAGTAACTCAGTGCCTTAGCCCTCTGAGCCCCCCATTTTGTACGTCCGTGGCAGGACCTCCTGTCAACGTTCACAAACTATGGGCAATTTGGGAATGGCAATTAGCTTGAGCTACTGTACAGTACATGTCTTTGGTCTGTGGGAGGAAACCGGAGAACCCGGAGGAAACCTACCAAGCATGCGGAGGACATGCAAACTCCACTCGCACAGACATACCTGACGTGGGAATTGAGCCCAGGACCTGGAGGTGCAAGGCGAAAGTGCTAACCAGTAAGCCACCGTGCCACCAAATTAAGCTTAAGTGAGGTTTAATGTCCATCTATTTCATATTTTATTTCACTTACATGTCTTTTCTAAATGTTTTAATAATTTCTACATGCAACAACATGATTATAGTGCTGGAAATTGGTAATGTTGGTAATATTCGTTGGGTGGCTGCATTTATAATACTCCCTTTGCGAAAACGCTTTTGCGATACAAAATCCCGCCTTAAGAACTCGCCTCCGGAACGGATTAAATTCGTAGGTTTTACTGGACAGCAGAATGTGCTTTCGGCAGCAACCTGATAGCCATGAATACTGTAATTTTAAAACAAGAGAATGATTAACCTACCTAGTCTGTCTCTCACTGAAGGTTTTAGTTATGTAGCATAGTGGAAGCTTTAAAAAAAAAAAAAATGACTAAGCCTTCGTTCATTTAGAACGTTTACTGCTTGAACCACGATGTGCAGGTTACAGACCCAGGAATGTGAGCGATTGCACCAGAGCGGCCCGAGTCACACACTGCACAGGAGATTCCATGAATTTATATCACAGTGTAATCTTTTCAAGGTAAGACCTTTAACGTTTATGCCTTACCAGTGAGGTGTGAAAAAAAAAAAAAAAAAAAAAAGTGATCTCCTAGCATGCTCTGCGAGAACAATAATTATGCCTTGAAGTCATCCCTGTCACTCCACTTCGTTTAAGCTACAATTAAACATAATTAGGACGTCTGCCTGAAATGCAGCGAGCATGCACAGCTAGTGTATTTGTTTGTCCCTAACAAAATGCAGTCGCTATAGGGCAAATCAGACAGCAGCGCTGACGAAATCAACAATCTTAAAAAAAAAACAAAAAAACATTTTGGCTCTAAATTTTTAATGGTTTCCATAGCAACTGCGCTCATTCAGATAAGGAAAAGGGAACCCTTCTCATTTGATGGATGTTCCTGTAGCAAGAAAAGAGAAACGACGTGTTTATGTTCTTTCCTGTCGGCAGAGCATTAATTAACACTCACAAAGAGTCTTACTCCTTTGCTGGACCGCTGGTGTGATACTCAGTGTAAAGTTGCAGTGAAGATACAGTACAGAGCAAAAGGTCGTGGGTGCATGCAAATAACTGCTGTAAAGAAATGATGTATATAAAAAAAAAAAAAATCCACATTAAATAGGAGTGAACAGTAATTAAAGAAACGACATCAGTAATACTGTAGGTGGGACGGCGCTTTACTTGAAATAAAGTCTCTGGTACAATGTGCACAGTTTTATAAGGAATCCGGCGGCTTAGTTTTACTGAACATCCTGCAGAACCAGCGGCAGTCCTTCTAAGGACTTTGTCACATCTGCTTTCCTTTTTAATGCATACAAAAACCCAGACACTTTATTTTTGCGTCTGTTAGTTTTTTATTTTTATTTCTGAAAAATACAATTATTAGGTATGTTACATTATATTGTGCTTTTTTTTAAATCACATTATACATTTTAGCAGTGAGGGTTAAGGTTAAGGGCCTAACAGTGGTAAAGCAGTGGTGGTGCTGGGGTTTGACCCCAGGACCTTCAAAACCATGGTCTAAAAGCTAAAAGATTAAGATTTTCTGATGGAATACTAATACAGTGGAACCTTGGATTACCAGCATAATTTGTTCCGGAAGCGAGCTCGTATTCCAAAACCCTCGTAAACCAAATCAAATCTTCCCATAAGAAATAATGAAAACTCAAATAATTCATTCCACAGCCCCCCCCCAAAAATACAGAAAAATAATTAATACAATATATAAATTAACCTTCCGTTTGTGTGCCGTGTATTTGTCCGTGTATGTGTGTCCGTGTGTGTGTGTGTGTGTGGAATTAGACCCTTCCCTCGCCTTGTCTTACACAATAAAACTCTTCCTCCCTCCCCCCACCTCGCTTTTTAAGTTTCACACAATGGAAACACTGTTTTAACAGGAGAAAAGAAATCTCTCTAATGACACTCGCGTGAGCACAGGCTAACGGAATCACTGCTGTAAAGTAAAAAAAAAACAAAAACAAATGAACCAGCACCTTACCTTTGAAAAGAATCGCGACAGAGCAGAGTTTCTGTGTAGAGCAGAGTGTGTGTGTGTCTGTGTGAAGCCGGGGAAGGGGTGGTGTAAAGGCAAGAAAGTGTGTGTGTGTGTGCCAGGTGTGTGTGTGTCGGTGTCAAAAAACTCGGCACTCGTAAACCAAGACATGCTCGTTTTACAAGTCAAAATGTATTAAAAATCTTTGCTCGTCTTGCGGAACACTCGTAAACCGAGTTACTCGCAATCCAAGGTTCCACTGTATTTGGAAATCAGATTTTTTTCGTAATCGTTTAATAAAATAAACATGTATAACAAAGTTTGTACAAACAAACAAACAAACAAACAACACAACACACTACTTTTGCACCATACTGTGCTTTGTTACTTTGAATATCAAAAATGATCAAATGTAAAATTATATATGTGTGTGTGTGTGTGTGTGTGTGTGTGTGTGTGTGTGTGTGTGTGTGTGAGTGTGTGTGTGTGTGTGTGTTTTGCATTGTTGTTTTTTTAGCATACTCTACATATCCAAATGGCCAAAAGTATGTGGGCACTGGACCATCACAGCAAATATAGCTCTTCCCTAAAGTTATGAGTAATAAAAGTTATGAAGCACACAATTGTACACGATCTCGTAGTTTACTGCAGCTTTACCCCCCTTTTCCCTTCACTGGAACTAAAAGGTTGGACTTAAAGAACGAACACAGATCCCTGACCTCCACTCCACTGCGTTCCTTTGTGTTGAATTGTAAACACCAGGCCTCCTGACCCGACTGTGCCTGAACTCGCTAATGCTCTCGGGGCTGCAAGTGTAAATCCTCTAAGCCATGCTCCGAGATCTATTGGAAAATCCTCCCCAAAAGTCTGGAGGTATGATAACAGTCAGTAACGAGAGACTAAATTTGGAACAGGATGTTCAACGAGAACATGTGCAGTACAGTGTGTGTGTGGATCATGTGCTCACAAAGCTTAAGCCATATAGTGTAAATTACATAAAAAAATGGATCCATAGGTATTTGAAATTTTATATATTTTTTTATTTGTAAGGTGGCTTCATAAATAACAACAGAATCGAACGGAATTCTTTAAATGGCAGACGTTCCTGATTAATATCACAGCAGTTGCTTTTGCTTTTCTATGGATGCACAAGAGTTACAAATTTAGCTTTCACCATGAATGTTGTATGTCCTGGAACCAGCTTTAAGAGTGGCTGCTTTAAACATGATTCCTAGTGCAATTTAGAATAAATCAACAAATACCATACATGCCATGCCAGACCAATTTATATTATACTATTAATGATTATCCTGAACTAAAACATCTCCTATAAAAGGTCTACTACTGTACTTTAAAATCTGGACACAACCAAAACTATGCAAGCTAAAAACTGCACTGACAGATTCGACTGTAACGCTACAGAAAGACGCGCCACCTAGCCGTACATCAAGAACCTGAAACGCCAACAGAAAAACATAATTAATGCAAAATTCAAGAAATTGTAAGTACATAAAAGGAAATGAGCTCTCACTGATCATCAGCCTCACCGTCATCTCCTCACACCTCCGATCTCATTTCATGCTCGCACCGGTGGGGAAATAATTCGCTGATGAATTCAGTTTTGTCGAGGTTTCAGTTTCTTGTTATTGATGTCTTGCGGGGTCATTTGAACATTTGAACAATTTGCACAGTCATACAGACGGAATGTGTAAGCATGTTCCTTTGATTTGATGGCAGAGCGATGGCACATGAGTACAAGCTGCGATTAGTTTTTTAAATTTTTTTATTTTTAAGGAAAGTTCAGGCACAATGATGGATTTTCCCCAACTGCTACACATTACACTGCTTGATCATAATATGAACGGCATTATATGAAAAAATATCTACTGTCTCAAGTCTTTAATGAGACTCTGTGTACAATCACAAAACCTGGCTCATGATTTTGACTTAAATAGGCAAAATCTGTTAACTACGGAAATAAAATGCATGACAGACACATGATCAAACCAAAAGTTAAGACTAAGTAGAATAATACTGGTGGCTAGCCATATTGACGAAAAAAAAAAAGGTGGAATTTAATGACATTATCAAATATATTTTTAAAAAAGTGATGACAATCAGTAAAATAAGAATAATTTGATATATACTTTAATGAAATTGCCATTCAACAATCACTATGTAGTGTCACCTTTTAAATCCAATTCTGCCTGATTGCTTCCTGAAGATCAAGTTTGCCACAAAATTTCGGAACAAGTTTTAGCCTAGGGTTTTTTTTTATTTTTTTTTTTTAGGAAAGTCCTGCCACATACATTAACTAAACCGACTGACTGTAATTAGTACAGCTCATCAGCCAACCGAGTTCTTTTTCACCGGGGAGAACTGTAATACACGGCAGTAGGTTACCTTAATACTTTTGGCCACCGCTGAACTGTGTTAAAAGCAGCAACGGAATTAAGTCCAAACATAGTGGTACACCCAAACAAATCCTCGATTTAAGCACTGACATTTTGCCAAAAAATTGCATCAGCATACAATACATTTTCGGCATTCTGCATGCGCGAACAAACCGAGCCAAAACAAACGCTGAAAAAAAAGTTGCGCGGACGTCCAAGTCAAGTCGAGTCAATTTTATTTATATAGCGCCTTGAACAATTGACATTGTCGCAAAGCAGCTTTACACAATAAAAAGGAGTGAGTTTGTACGCAATGTGTATGAATCAAAATGATAAGATTTTATACAGTCCAGGAACCGTTCAAAACTGGTTCGGGTCGGAGGAAAGCCGAGCGAAGCGAGTTTACTTTTTTGGCGGGGTCCCAAGAATGTTAGCAAAAAGAAAAGGGAGCCGCTTTCAGATGGTTTGAAAAGCAGACGGTGCCATCGTGAATTAAGGTTAAGTGAGGTTTAATGTGTATTTATTTCATATTTTACTTTATGTACTTTATAAAAAAATATGACTATAGTTTTGGAAGTTGGTAATATTGGCATTTACATTATTTCCTATAGGAAAATGCGTTTCGCAATATGAAATGTTCCCTTAAAAACTCCGGAATGGATTCAATTCGTATCCCGAGGTACCGCTGTATATCCGAGTTTGCTCATACGCTCTCTCTCTCTCTCTCTCTCTCTCTCTCTCTATTTAAACACTTTTTTTCTTAAAAAAAAAAAAAAGCACATTCATATATTTCACATGAAGCATTTGTAAACAACCGCAGCTGTTTTCATTCACGCACACCGTATGATGGCAAAGATTACTGACACCTGAATGGAGTGCACAGGAGGGGGGTTAAAGATTCACATTTCCGTACAGGTCCTCCGAGCTGAACGTATGGGATGCAGGAGCACAGGTTTCAAACAGCATGAGTCAGGGAAAACGGGAGCGAAACGGAGGCTGAATTGATTCCCGGAAAAAAAATTCGATATGGTACAAAGGAAGCCATTTTTTTTTTGGCCCTTTAAAGCAAAACACTTCTTTGACCATTTTTTTGAATGCAGAATGTCAAAAGTCAAGTGATGAAAAACTAATGGCCTTTTTGATGGAATGATTTAAAGAGCACCGATTTTTACCGTCGGCTGCAAAAACATACATTGCGTCAAATGAGATTCCAAATAGGACGTTATCATGACCATCAAAATGTGAAAGAGCTCATTGTAATGCAGACGCCCCCCCGCCCCCCCCACTACTACCCCCCCCAACCCCAACCCGTTATTCTCTCCCTTATAACTTGGTTCTGATGGTCTGATGATGATTTATGCCTACAAGTTCTCGTCACAAATATACATCAAACAATACTGCGTCATATTACAATGATTTGTCTTTTCACACGCAACAGGAAGAGAGTTACCTCTGCACACGGGTCTGTGGTCGCTCCAGGCAGCAAACACCTCCGCTACTCTCTGACAAGTGATGCTCTTCGAGCCCTGTAACACGTAGTCTTCGTCACAGGTAAACTGGGCTGTGGCACCAATGCTTAGAAGGACACAAAAAAACACAGATTCAATCATCCGTGATGAAATTACAGCAAACGTATAGACAATCCTCTTGCTCAAATAAAAGAAACAAAAGGGAAAGAAGAACATACGTACCTATGCTGAAATGTGGACAGGACATTATATATAATATATATATATAATATGATATATATATATATATATATTTTTTTTTTTTTTTTTAGCAAAGAAATTAAGACTTTAGACCCAAAAAAATGCATAATCACTGTTTAATTCTTTAATTCTAGTGATAGCTGACAGTTATAATTATAATTTATACATATTTCCTATCCTTTTTCTAATTTATTCCTATCCTTATTTTCTTTTTTAATTTTGTAAAGTTGCTTCGAGACAATGATCACTGTTTGAAGCGCTATATACGAATAAAATTTAATTAAATTGAATTGATTAATTTTGATAAGTGGGAAAAAAAAATTAAGAAAAGAACTGCTCTATTCAAAAGGCTGAACTAAGATTTTGAAAGAAATTTGCCTCGGCCGAGCCGGCTGCACATACAGTACTGTACTTCCAGTCGCGCATACTGTACGTTCAAAGCTTTTTGTGTCAGTGGAAAGCCAAGCAAAGCGAATTTACTTTACTTTTATTTGTGCATTCTGTGCAAGATTTAGTAAAGTCATAGCACCACGAATCCCAAGAATGTGATCAAGGACGGTAGCAGGAAGAAAAGGGAGCCGCGTTCGGTTTGTTTTTTTTTAAAGCAGCCGGTCCCAAGAGGAATCATAAATTAAGGTTAAGTGAGGTTTAATGTCTGTTTATTTCTTATTGTATTTCATTTACGTGCCTTTTTTAAAATGTTTTTATTGAAAATATGATAATATGATAATAATGTTGGAAAAATTGGTAATATTTACGGGTGTCTGAAACGGATTGTCTGCATTTACATTATTTCCTATGGGAAAATGCTTTTCACAATACGCAATTTCATTCGTATGCCAAGGTCCTGCTGTGCAATTTTTTTTTTTTTTTTTTTTTTTTTTTTTTGCTTTCAGGTATCTTTTTTTGTTTATTATTATTAAATGAAGCGTCAATTTTGTACATTCTGTGGAAACCTTCCAAATCTGCGCCATGACACGATCAACTGCATGAACATGTGCACACTTTATCACTGCAGCAAACTCTCTGCAGTCAGATACAGTCCACTGACGACTATAATGAAAATAGGAGGTAATATTCCCACCGGTGACTGTTTTCTGAAGCATCACCCGGCCTTGTATCAGGGTCATATTTGTAATTAGACAACAGTAAATTCATTGCGTCCCTGATTTCCATATGCATATTTATTGTCAGGCTTTTTGTCACAGCTTTGTTAGCATGGCATTGGAATGCGTGTTATTAGCAGAAGAGGGTGATTTTATATCCGCTAAGTGGTTGGACACGAGTTGTTGAAGGGATCAGACGATAGCGATATTAATGACAGGTGTCTGTCAGGTGGGAAGCGCGGCATCGATAACGTGCCTGCGCTTGTGTTCTCGTCACTCCGGCGATGCCCTTCAACAGTCATCGCTTCATGATAGCCAGCATGATAAAGTAGCGGGGAAACTACAGGCGAGCAACAACTGAGTAAACAAACCGAAGCGCTCAGCCACGTAACGGGCGGTAGAAACGAATCAAGTGCTGCAACATTATGAAATCAGAGACAATGTTTGTTATAAATGTCAATAAAGCGTAGCAGGGTGTGTGTACAGACGTCTGTCTGACGGATGCTCAACCCTGAGTCAAATGAAAGCAAAACCGATACCCAACTCTACCTGATTATACCATCTCTTGACTCGCAAATCCAGATCTCTTGACGATGTTAAACTTTTGTACAGAGTGTAATAAAAGTTCCTGTCAAACTCCCAACCAAGGATATTAGATTCACATTAAACCAGTAGGCACACCAGACACTGTTACATGTACTGTACCGTACTGCCACAAGAGGGTGCAATATTTTTTTCCTTGCACATCACAGCTTCCAGGCTTCAAAGCATGGCGACATGGTGTCGCTGAAGTACAGAGGGTCATGGGCAGCTGTAGCTTGGAGGTTATGCCTCTTGGAACTCATAGCCTTCCAGTTGTCAACAGCCTCTATCCCTGATCAACCTCTTCCACTAACTGAACAAAAACGCTCAGTGAATCTTCAACAGAAAAGAGAAGGCTCCGGGCTATTGATCAGAAGGTTGTAACCAAGCTGCAGCAGTCCACAACATTCTCTGCTCCAGAGGTTGGTCCTTGAACTCATAACCTCCTGAGAAGCAGCTCCACCACTGCACAATGCTATTAGAATGTTCTGTGTTAAACAGGTTCTGGTTGGACTATAACATTTCGAAAAGAATGACAAAAAAAACTCTTTGACGATACAGCAGAACCTCGGCATATCTTGCATCAGCATACAAAGCATTTTCGGCATACGAAACATTTTCGGCACATGAATGAACAAACCAGACTGAACCGGACGCCGCCTAAGTCGCGCATGTGTTCGGAAGCCGTTCAGCGGAAAGCCAAGCGACGTGAGTTTACATATCTTAAGAAGTTTACATTTTTTAATACCAACGTTGCCTTCGGGATGCATTCAAGAGCTACGTGATTCTTCACACGTTTTGCCAAGAGGAATGATAAATTGGGGTTAATCAAGGTTTAATGTCTATTCATTTCATATTTTACTGCATTTGCGTGTCTTTTTTTTATGTTTTGATTGTTTTTATATGCAGAAAATATTATTATACAGTAGTGTTGGAAATTTGTAATATTTTTGGGTGGCTGGAACGGAGAAATCTGGATTCACGTTGTTTATTATGCAAAACCTCGTATCGCAGTGGATGCCGAAGACCCTTTGTTCCCACAATGTTCTTGGAATGTTACTCACAGAACATCCCCAGCTGTGTTAGTTGCAGCAGAAAGACCAACCGCAGCCGCATTATATCCAGGGCTCCAGATGGCCACTGAAATGGGCGGCAATACGCCTAATGGGTTTTATTTTGCAACTAGTTTTATCGAGTCATTCTCCAGTGGTGACAGTCCATCACAGACAAACATTTACACAAACATTTAATCCCGTGAACTTTCTCCTGTCTGGCACGAGAGTACAGGAGCTCTCAGCGGAAGAGAAGCAAAGTGTCTACGAACATAAGTCCGTGCGACTGTCATACGATATGTGATGGTTTCGCAACCAATCGTTATTGAACGCAGCCTTTCTGTACTATCACATGCGCTCCTGTACTCTCATGGTGATTATGTGTACAGTAGGTGCATTGAATTGTGAAGAGATTAATTTGAAACTCAGTCTGGTAGGATTTTCTGTTCTTTATTTCAATGACGTTGAAAAAGTAGTTCCTTGTGTTTTTCCTTTTTTTGATTTTCGGGTTGCTTTCCAAACTGTCACGGACTAACCGGAGATGAAGCAGAAGACTTAGCAGTTAGCCCTGTAGCGTGGATGGTAAACCCAAACGCGGAAGTAGCGCGAGTAGGCAGGATAACCACGCAAGTTATTCTTAGAACTCTCCCGAAGCGAGAGCAAGAGTTTACACAAATAAACCCGCGTTCTAAGTACACACACCCAATCAGAAGCGATAACCCAAGAAAGTGAGTACTCACGTTTGGACGAGCGAGGCGACGGCGAAAGCACGGGCATAACTCAATGACTGAGCGATGTGATGCGTCATCTTGTTTCCTTTTATGCTTCCTGAAACCCGACCGTATTACTTCCGGGTCCTAGTGCCGGTCGTGTTATGAGTGTGCATGACAGTACCCCCCCGCCCAGGACCGACTCTCGACGGTCCTGGGGTGGAGGATACCCGACGACGGTAGTCCCGGATGAGTTCGGGGTCTAAGACGAACCGAGCCGGAATCCAAGATCTCTCCTCGGGGCCGTAACCTTCCCAATCCACCAGGTACTGGAGCCCTCTGCCCCGAGGACGTGAGTCAAGGATCCGGCGAACGGTGTAGGCGGGACCACCCTCAATCATACGGGGAGGAGGAGCAGGGTGGGTGGGTGGAACCATAGGTGAGGTGGTGAAGGGTTTGAGCTGGGAGGTGTGGAATACCGGATGGATCCGGAGCGCCGCAGGCAGCTGGAGCCGGTAGGTGACAGGGTTAATCCGGAGATTGATGCGGTATGGGCCGATGAATCTGGGTGATAGTTTCCTTGACTCAGTCTGCAGGTGAAGGTTTTTTGTTGAGAGCCATACCTTATCACCTACTTGGTACATTCGTCCCGGTGGGTGTCGACGGCGATGTTGCAGGGTGTAGCGGCGATTGGCCTTTTGAATGGCTTGGTTGGCTTGTCTCCAACGCCGTCGACACCGACGAACCAACTGTTGGGCCGACGGCACTTCCACCTCCGGCTCCTGATGATCGAACATCGGAGGTTGGAAGCCGTAGCATACCTCAAATGGGCTTAGGTTGGGGGCAGAAGATAGGGGGAGGTTGTGTGACAGCTCAGCCCAAATGAGGTAGCGGGCCCAGGAGCACTGGCGATCAGCAATAAAGCATCTCAGGTAGCGCTCCAGTTGTTGTTGGTTCGCTCCGTCTGACCGTTAGTCTGTGGCTGGTAACCGGAGGACAGACTGCAGGTGGAATTGATCAGACGGCAGAAGGCCTTCCAGAACCGGGACGTGAACTGGGGCCCCCTGTCCGAAACGATGTCCTTTGGGAACCCATGAGGGCTATGCGGCTAGGGATGCGCGACCTCTATACACGGGTCACGCGCCTCTCACTAGCAGTCGGCCAGGAGAAATCGGGCAGAGCGCGAGGTGAATCAGCTACTTTTGCAACAGACATAACCAGAGCTGGCTAGAGTGCGTAGATGCAGTATCCGACATGCATGCTTCGAACCGGCAGGCCCGTGATGAAGTCAACGGCAATGTGTGTCCAGGGTCGGCGGGGAACCGGAAGTGGTTGAAGTTCCCCCGGTGATGGTCTGTTGCTGTCCTTGGACCTGGCACACACTGGGCACGCCTGGACGAACTCATCTACGTCCTTCTTCATACTGGGCCACCAGAAAGCACGTTGTACAAACAGTAGGGTCCGCCGTCTCCCGGTGTGTCCTGAAAGGGGAGAGGAGTGTCCCCACTGAAGCACTTCGGCCCTGATGGCGTTGGGGACGTAGAGTCGGCCAGGCGGCACACCTGCTGGTGCGGTCTCCGTAGCTTGTGCCTGGCGAACCCTCGTCTCCAAGTCCCACCTGAGCGGTGCGAGGATCTTGGTGCCTGGTAGTACAGGCGCGGGGTCCGCCCGGGGGACGTCTTCCTCGTGTTGTCGGGAGAGGGCGTCGGCTTTGGTGTTCTTTGACCCCGGGCGGTATGACAGGTGGAAATTGTAATTTTCAAAGAATAGTGCCCATCGCGCCTGTCTGGGGTTCAGCTGTTTTAACGTGCGGATTGTAATGAGGTTTTGGTGGTCGGTCCAGACGATGAACGGCTCTCTGGCGCCCTGGAGCCAGTGTCGCCATTCCTCCAAGGCCCACTTGATGGCCAGCAGCTCGCGGTCCCCTACTCCGTATCGCTGCTGAGTGGCGTCAAATTTCTTGGAGAAAAAACTGCAAGGATGCAGTTTTTGGTCTGGACCTCGCTGGGAGAGAACAGCCCCGGCGCCCACATCCGAAGCGTCCACCTCCACAACGAATGGTTTATCAGCATCCGGGTGAAGGAGGATGGGAGCAGTGGTGAAGCGGCGACAGAGCTCATGGAAGGCGGAGACAGCAGTTGGGGTGAGATTGAAAGGGTGAGATGATGGGCGGGTCAGAGCGGTTAGTGGCGCTGCAACGGTACTGTAGTCCCGGATAAAGCGGCGATAAAAATTGGCAAACCCGAGAAATCTCTGGAGCTGTTTAAGAGTCTTGGGTAGGGGCCAATGACTCACAACTTCCAATTTCTGCGGGTCCATGGCCACACCCTGGGGCGAGATGAAAAAACCCAGGAACGTGGTGGAGCGCTCGTGGAAAGCGCACTTCTCCAACTTACAGTACAGTTGGTGGGCGAGCAATCTCTTTAGAACCGCTCTGACATGCTGGATGTGCTCGTTGAGTGTTCGGGAGTAGATGAGGATGTCGTCCAGGTAGACGAACACCCAACGGCCTAACATGTCTCTGAGAACGTCATTTATGAACTGTTGGAAAGCGGCAGGGGCGTTGCAGAGACCAAATGGGATGACCAGACTTTCGTAATGTCCTGTGGGGGTGATGAAGGCCGTCTTCCACTCATCGCCCTCTCTGATGCGCACCAAGTTGTAGGCGCTCCGGAGGTCCAACTTAGTGAAGATGGTGGCACCAGAGAGGGCGTCCAGGGCAGAGTTGGTAAGAGGCAATGGATGTCGGTTCTTTATGGTAATATTGTTGAGCCCCCGATAATCGACACAGGGACGTAGACTACCATCGCGTTTCTTCACGAAAAAGAACCCCGCAGCGGCAGGTGAGGAGGAGGGCCGGATGGTACCATGGCGAAGTCCACTGAAAACATACTCCTCCATCGCCTGCGTCTCGGTGTTGGACAATGAATAGAGATGGCCGCGGGGTGGTGTCGCACCTGGCTGAAGATCGATCGCCAGGTCGTATGAGCGATGAGTTGGTAGATGGGTCGCACGTCTCTTACAAAAGACTTCAGCCAGGTCCCGGTAGTCTAGCGGGATTTTATCTGTGTCGACATCGGGGGCCTCGGACTCCCTAGAGCACGTCCCAGCCTCGGCCCGTAGGCAAAGCTCAGTGCAGGTCGGCCCCCATTGGAGGATCCGGCTTTGGGTCCAGGATATGAGCGGGTCGTGCTGCAGCAGCCAAGGGTGTCCGAGGATGATAGGTGGTGAGGAGATAGTGGTGGTGTGAAACTGGATCTGTTCTTGATGTTGGTTAATGATGAGGGTGATAGGTTGGGTTTGAAAGGATATGGGGCTGGAGGAGAGAGGCCGACCATCGACTGATGTAATGGTTACAGGCTGGGATAACGCCTCAATCTTTATCCCCAATTTTTTGGCATAGGAAGAGTCAATGAAGTTACCTGCTGCCCCGGAGTCGACGAACGCGGTACTTCCGACCCGTTTGTGGCCAAACTGGAGATATACTTTAACCGTGAGACGGGAATCATTGGTCATGGTGGTGGAGAGGGACATGGGACCCGGTGAGTTCCTCCCATTTCTCACCGGGGCTGCGCGTTTCCCGGCCGCAGAGGACAGATGGCCCGATGATGTGCAGAAGATCCACAATACGCGCAGAGCCCCTCTCTGAATCGGCGTTCCCGTTCTGCAGCGGTCAAGGAGGCGCGCCCTAATTGCATGGGTTCCCCGACTCCTGTGTCAACCACGGCGGGAGGTGGAGTACCGACGGTCCTGGTGGGTGCTGCAGTGAATGGGGCGTGAACTTCTGGAACTGGTGAGCGGGAGAGGAAGGGCGTGGTGTGTGGTAGTGCAGTCATGGTGGGTGGCAGGGTACGAGGAGCTGGCTTGGGGCGAACGAGCAGCCGTTGGTCGATCCGGAGGGCGAGTTGAATTAAACCCTCCAAGGTAGCTGGAAGCTCTCGTCCGGCGAGCTCGTCTTTTATCCGCGCAGCCAGTCCCTCGTAGTAGGCCGTCCGGAGTGCGGAGTCTCCCCAGTCGGTCTGTACGGCGAGAGTACGAAACTCCGCGGTGTAACGGCTCACGGACGACCCTCCCTGCTTTAGATGATACAACTTGGAGTCGGTCTCCACCTCAGCAGCTGGATGTTCAAAGGTGAGCTTGAGCTGGCGGGTGAACTCGGTGTAGGAGTAGGCGACATCTGAATCCGAACGAAGAACCGCCGTGGCCCACTCAGCTGCCTGCCCGGATAGCAACGAGACGAGAAGAGCAATGCGCAGTCGGTCTGTGGAGTATCTGGTGGAATTAAACTCAAACACAAGATCCAACGCAGTTAGAAAAACACTGCACTTCCCATCCGTGCCATTCCATTTATCCGGTAAAGATAAGAAAACATCAGAAGGTGGAGAGGGAGTTGGCGGCGCAGCAGCCGCTGCGATGGGCGTGGCCACAGCCGGCTGAGCGGCCGCCCCGCGGAGGACCGCATTCTCCGTCGCAGCTCCGCCACCTCGCGGCGCAAGGCCGCGACGCCCTGGAGCTCCGTGCGGAGCGATGCGACCTCACCACGGAGCTGATCGATCAGCTTAGCATGCCGGTCAACCACATCGCAGAGGTGAGCAAACTCCGCTGGGTTTACTGCCGGTGGCTCAGTCATTCTGTCACGGACTAACCGGAGATGAAGCAGAAGACTTAGCAGTTAGCCCTGTAGCGTGGATGGTAAACCCAAACGCGGAAGTAGCGCGAGTAGGCAGGATAACCACGCAAGTTATTCTTAGAACTCTCCCGAAGCGAGAGCAAGAGTTTACACAAATAAACCCGCGTTCTAAATACACACACCCAATCAGAAGCGATAACCCAAGAAAGTGAGTACTCACGTTTGGACGAGCGAGGCGACGGCGATAGCACGGGCATAACTCAATGACTGAGCGATGTGATGCGTCATCTTGTTTCCTTTTATGCTTCCTGAAACCCGACCGTATTACTTCCGGGTCCTAGTGCCGGTCGTGTTATGAGTGTGCATGACACTTGTATGTATGCGCATCTTAGCCGGCATTAGGTTCGGTCTGGTTTGGCTTGGCTCGTTCCTTTGCCAAAAATGCCTTGTACGCTGATGCAAATCGCTTGAAAAATTTTTATTCTTAAGTTGAAAAATCATAATGTAGGGCATTCATATCCGTACTACATGACGACAGGATAACATTGAACCAACGCCCCAACACAATGTTGCAAAAAACTTTAAAAGAATATTAATACCAAACCCATGGCCTTTAGTAGAACTTGCAATGGTGAGCGCCGCATATGCTGGTGTAGTAAAGGCACATAGATAACTTCTTTTTTTTTTTTTTGTCCGAAAAAACAACCCTACAATGTTGGATTACTGAAAAACCCTGGCATGGAAAAATGATCAAGCAAATGAAATAGAGAGGAAACATTACAACTAAGAGATGCGCGACATGAGATAACCGCACTGTATGATCCGATTGTTGTGTCCATCCATTGTTAGAAATGTAATGGACCATGGATTTGGTACGATATTGCACGAATGGATGTCAATCAGCATAAATGCTCCAAATAAATTCTTACGTTGTCCTTCGCTTAACCAGTCAAACAATGTAGTTACGTCCTTACGCTAAACTGAACAACAGGTTTTTTATTTAACTTTAAGTCGTTTGCCTCAGGAGTAGCTAGGAGCTGGTATTAAAGATGTAACTCGACAGTGAATTCACATAGATACCATCAATGGTACAATTTGTACTATTGTAAAAATACATTCTTCAACATATAGGAATGTTTTGGGAGGTGGGAGGAAACCAAGGAACTTGAGTTCATGATCAACTGCAGCAGCTTGAATTTGTGGGCCTGAAGCACTAAAACGCTGCAGCCCTGCTGTACAAGCCAAGATGCCCAGATGAAGTGTCTAATTAAACCACAAATCATGCATCGAGGACTGCCCACAAGACTGTCCAAAACATTACTCAAATGCTGTGCCCAAAACACAACGACTAGCACCTACTGCATCAATGCACGTCTAATTACAGCAGAGGCGGTGGATCTGGTACACATCTGAGAGATTTTAAGATGGCTCCAAATGTCGATTGATTGGGCTTTACGTAGATTTCATATGCGTGTCAAATAACGTGGTTTGCATCGCAATTGTTGTATACTGATGTTCATAAATGTGATGAGGTGTTCAAGTCAAACCAGGACTTTTGTCTGCGCATAATAACAGAACACAGTTTAAAACTACCTTTATTTTTCGATATAATCCCCTGCTACACTAATACACTTCTACACAACCCCAGTGTTTCACTAGTGCTTGGATACCATCGAGGTACAGGAGAACGTTCTTTTCAGTACCCCGGAGCCATGATTGGACTGCCTGCTTCACCTCTGAAACATGTGGAAATTGCATGGAGCGAGGTCAAGATTGTAGAGGAGATAAAAGTGGCGTGGTGGGCAGTATGATGTCATGCATTGTCCGGCAAAAAACAGAATGACTGTGAAGAGCAGTGAAATCTTGATGATCATTATGATGATGATGATGATGATGATGAGAAGCAGGCAGGCCGATCATGGCTTCGGTGTACTGAGAAATCTTTCTACCTTGATGGTGTCCAAGCATTAGTGAAACACTGGAAAAAGTGCATTAGAGTAATGGGATCATATAGAGAAATAAAGGGAGTTCTGTTATTCTGCACAATCAAAAATCAAAGTCCCATTTGAACGCCGCTTGGGATAACATAGTCACTGGACTAGTTTTTGAATTCATTAAGTTGTCCAGTCTCATTTTATTGGCTACCATTTGTTATGGTGAGAAACATGACATCTCTTTGAAAGCAACTTACCAGCTAGCTACACTCACTAGCACTAGCTACACTAGCATCGAGACTAGCAAAAAGTACTGAAAACTGCTTTTAATGGGGGTGTAAGATTGTTATTTAATATTTTCAGTAAAATGTCATATTTTTTTATTATTATTATTTCCTCCCAATATGAACATTAATTATATGACAAGATTGGACGATGGCAGATCTTACCTTAAATAATGAAATGCGTTGTAAATTAAATTCTGAATACCAGCACCTCTTCAAAATGCACGAGCACATCAATCTTATCAGTTTAATTGTACGGATCGCACTGTGGTTTATTTAAAATATTACATTTCCTCATCTCCCCAAATGAAATCTTGGCCACACTAGTGAATTACAGTAGCAGTTAACAGATATGGAAGGTGTTAGGAGAGTTGGCTAGGGTCCTTTCTGAAATGCAATAAAATCTGATTATACCACTCCAGCCGAATAGCTTTGAGATCATTCGTTATGGAAGTAATGACACTGCTGTTGGAGGTTTTTCTTTTTTGCATGCACTCACTGGTCTACAAAATAACAACATTTGGCTAGTGTGCTAGAAACAAGCCTATAGATTAGATTAGGATGCCATCAGTAATCCCTCTTTTATGGGACAACATTTCCGCATCCCTTTAGTCTTTTTTTCTCTCAGTGGATGTTAATTTGCACCTGCAAAAAAAAAAAAAAAAAAAAAAACCTGACTTGGAACGAGATGTACTGCCTTCAAAGCTTGGCACATGTTCTCACTGGTATTTAGCTTTCTAATAAACCTGTCAGTTATTACGCACTTCGGTTCCGCAAACTACATTACCGACAATTAAGAACTTTTGGGATTTCATACAGTATGTTTAACTAAAACATGATCATTTGAATCTTCTAATAAATAGCATTAAAGTAATCATGACCGCATACGTCCTGGGATATATCCATTGCTGATTGCACAAGGGAATGTTTTACAGTGAACTTGAAAACCGGACATATTAAATGGCAACCATCAGCAACCTCATCATGCGCGTCCAAAATGCTCCCCGAGGTACGTTCCACAAACCCAATTACTCTTTATTACCGCCTCATATGAAGTACCAGTGTGTACCGTCCACGCGGCGCAGCTCGTTAGAGCAGCGTATTGTGGTTGAGAAAATGCTCCTTGCAACGCTGATCACAGATTCTGCAGCTTCATGACCCATGCCTCAACTAAATGACTAAATTACAGTGATGCAGATAATTCGACACACGCGGACAGGGTGAGGGGTGAAGATTTTAATTGCAGCTTTTCCAATGAGCGAGTCAATGAGTGTAAGAGGCAAGTACAGCAAAAGCAGAGCTGACTTTCATGTGCATTCACACTAATTGCAAAGGCAATCTAAAAAGCGTCTTAAAAATGAAAGCTGATTTTTCCTTATGAAAGTCATGAGCTGCGAGTCACATGGCCAAACATCACGGAGGGAGGGAATGGAAAAGTTGCCAGCGCTGCAATGTTGCACCTGGACAAATATTGTATAGCACAGGGAAACCTTGCAATTAAATATGTACTGTGTGTATATAGGAGTTTGGTTGTGTTTTGACATCTGCATGAGGTTATTTGTTTTTAAAGTAGATTATACTGATTTAACAGAAAGCACCAACAGATTTCTGTTTAGCCCAGACTGTAGATTCATGCAGCATATCCTGGACAGTCGTGTCAAGTCATTACACATACTGTACACATACATTACACAACTCTCCCCCTTTTATCTGATCTCCATTTAGGCTGATATTTTTATCCCATGACATGTTACCAGCAGAGACTGAGAAGGCGAATGTGAAATCCAGTCATGCACTGACCTTGAACAAGGTGGTGCATCATACAATTCCCCAAAATGCCTTTGGAGGAGAAGAGACTAGGCGCACGTCATCCAATCATAGTAAACATTCCACAACAGAACAGACAACAAAAGAGTAGGCTTGGGAGATTTATGGTTTTGATTTTTGGTGGAAATCCACTCTTATAAAAAAAAAAGAAAAGAAAAAAAGAAATATCATGAATGTACTAGCTCCCAAGACTTTCTGTCTTTAAGTGTGTGTGTGTGTGTGTGTGTGTGTGTGTGATAGCGTCTCCTACTTTATTATGTGATCTATGAGACCTCGTGAGAGAACACATTTCTCAACACTAATAGTTTCATTCTTGACTTATTGACAGATCTTTGATTTTTACCCCTCCCATCTAATAGCACTACCGTCCCTCTATAATTGAATGTCCTTCTTTATTCCTAGTGTACTGGATGCATGCATTCTTGATGATGCTGCATTGTCCTTCCCTGCCATTTTCTAGCTCCTATAAACTGACCTTGCTGTATAAGGTGGTAATTACTGAGGAATATGTACGAGGGAGGAGACGATTATATATCCAAAATATATCCTTGGCATTTAGTGAATTCTCCAAATCGAGACACTGTAAGTAACATGTTATTCACATGCATGTACAATAGCTTATGAGAATAATTCAAAGTCAAGTCAAGATCACTTCTTCACAGTTTAGTGCTAATAAGGTAAAATCTGCCCTGAAAACTGAAGAATAACAAGACATAAACAGCTCCCCAAGTTTTCTCGTGCACAAATCATGAATGCCTTCTTAAACTGTTAAAAACTTCACATCTAGAGTATCTGCAGAAGTTTATCTGCTGGAATTCTTCATTTAGGAAGACTTTGCATCAACATGACGTACGAAAATGCTTACACTATCTAGTTGTATGCAATGACAATATGGTCCTATAAATCACACGCCCAGATACGATCACATTCATTTCTTTGGTAATTACTTCCCTCAGCACACCTAGATCCAAGCATCTGGCCACTGTCATCTCTAACGTATGGAGTCAATGTCATCCTCAAGGACACAACTTCATTATTAAATAGTGAGAGTGAGCAGATGCGATGTAAAAGCCTAACTGCTAATGTCACCTCTAATGTCTGTTAAAGACTTTCCAAGCCAGATAGGTCTATCATTATCGATATCACATTATATAAATGTGACATAAAAGTAAAAAAATATATATATATACATATCTACTTACTTATTATTATTATTAGTAATAGTAGTAGTAGTAGTAGTAGTAATAGTAAAAAGTTATCTCAGCACAAATTAATAATGTTTCCTTCTTGGACATGTTCTCTGCCAGCACTACTTTGAGTAAATGGAAAACATAATTGACTTTCAAACACAGCGTGGTGCCTCGTTCATCACTGTATAGTTTAGAAAAAAAAAGCGTTATCCTCATTATCTGTAAATGATCTGGAAGCTGTACCCTGAACAACAAGGCTTGTTAGGGGAAATTAAAGTTTGCTTACTTTCAAGGGGTTAATCTCTGTCTGTCTCTGGCTCTCAGACTCAGTCTAACCAAAGGCCTGTTATTCTCTCTCTCTCTCTCTCTCTTTCTCTCTCTCATGATGAAAAGCACTAAACAAGGGTTTACCTTCAGTACACTTAGTTTGACAAAAATATTTCAGAGACCTACAGTACAGTACATGTACAGTGGTCTACTTCCTACCTGACCGCATTCAAGCAGCAGTATACACTTTTAGAAATAGTTCCAACTTTTATAAAAATGTTCCAAATACAACCATCCATCCTATTAAAATGCATTAAATTTTTTTCTCATTCTAATAGCTCTATTCAATCAACCTTTGATTTTATTATATATATATATATATATATATATATATATATATAATGTTCATGTTGTTTGTGGTCACCTGAAATCACTGTAGGGGTGTATTATCCAAAATCCGGCCGACTTTACGCGCTCCTGCTCGCGCTCCACTGCCTTCTCGCTCCCGAACATCCTCAGAGAGAACTTGTTCACCCCGGGCTGCAGCATGGCACCAAACTGCCTGTGCATGAAACCCGCCTGGTAGTACCTCTCATCGTCGGGCAGCACGTGCTCAATGCCGCCGTCCAGCTTGGCAAACCGTTCTGGAGAGTCGTGCGCTCCTGCTTCCACACCTGCACCGGCGGTGCTGCCGGCGCCACTACCACCTCCACTACCTCCGCCAACTCCCCCTCTCGCGCCGGGAGGACTCTCCTCGCTCGGGCTTGGGTCTGCTTCGCTGATCAGACGCTTCTCTTCAGCCGAGTCCGATTCGTGGCTGTGGCGGCCGGCGAGAGACGACAGACTCCCTCGGAACCTCCTGCAGTCGCCGTTTGAGTTGCTTTTCGCGCCGCGGGCCGGCTCCGGGTCTGAGAGCGCGGCTGCCGCGGACGCCACGGATGCCGCGTCCGCGCTCCTGCTGCTCTCAGCGGCGCCCGGGGAAGCAAGTGGCTTCATCCGGATGCTCCTCCGGCGCGAGTCGCGGTCTCCGTCATCCCCGTCGCACATGGTCGAAGCGCTCCGGCCGACGTGCTGTGGCAAACTGTAAAGCCTCTTGCGCATGGAAGGGTGCAACCTGCGCAAAGTGGCATTGGAGATCATCTCAATGACAGACCTGATTCACACACCTATTAGTTCTCCTAAAATAAGCTTCATATGGATTTATTTTAAACTTTATTGACCCCCCCCCCGCCCTCCCCCCAACACACACACACGCACACCATACCTACAGTATAATTGTGTGTATGCATATGCAAGAAGATGTTACCTGTCAGCTCAAACAGTCTGCGCGCTCCCGTTTACCCGGGACATGCCCACTCCAGTGGCAAGGCACCGTGCTCTTCTATTCCGTTAAAGAAGTCATAGAAGGAAAAAAAAAAAACAGATCTTACAAAAATCATGAAAAAAACAACAACAACAACAACAACAACAAAGCAGGTCCTCAGCATGCGTGCGCTGTAAGGATGGAGAGGAGACGCGCGGAGGTCACGGACGTTACTGAGGCAACAAGCCTCCAGATCCCCCTATCGGCTGTCAATAATCAGCAAAGCAAAGCAAAGCGAGGCGAGGCGCAGGCGAGGCAAGAGCGCCGCTGACATCACCGCCGTCCGCCGCGCTGAGAGGCTCGCTTCGAGCTCATGAATATTCAAGAGGATGCTATAATCTATCAGGTTGCCATAGGAGCGATGGAGGCAAACAAGCCCCGCCCACACGCGTAAGATCTGAACTGGGTTGCTGATCGATTAAAAGCTCTGTCCCCCAGATTTGTCTGTCGGATTAACATGGCCAGACCATCAGAGTGATCTTTTTTTTCTCTTTTTTTTTTTTTTGTTGACAGGGTTAATTGTCTGCCAACATCACAGACACAGATTCACAACTTCCTTATTGAAAAGTCTTAATCTTGTATCTCTTAAGTAGTTGAAGCCTACTGCCGTGTATTAACATTAGTTACACAAAGACACCCTAGACATAAAGATTGTGAAACTTTTTTTTTTTTACAAACAAGGAAAAATGGAAGGAAGGAAGTTGTGTTTTAATTAAACTGATCAAATTAACCATTGTTCATTCGATAGATATTTAATGATGATATACTTATTGCATAATTCACACTCACTCATCGTCAATACCGATTCATCCTGTATACAGGGTCGCGGGGGGCCTGGAGCCGATGTCAGCAGACTTAAGGCGGGGTACATCCTGGATTGGGTGCCGATCCATTGCAGAGCCCACACACATACACACACGTTCTCACATACTATGGGCTATTTGGGAACACCAAACAGCCTAATCTGCAACTCAATTTGGAATGTAGGAGGAATGCTCACAGACTCGAGGCGGGAATCAAACGCAAACCATAGAGGTGCAAGGACACTGTGCCGCCTTGAACAAATACAACACTATACATAATTGTTGTATAGGGCTAACATGGTATCAAACCCAAACCATAGAGGTGCAAGGCCACTGTGCCGCCTTGAACAAATAAACATTATACATAATTGTTGGGAAAAAAATTCTGATAAAATAAAATTTCAATCAAACTGATTAAAATTGACCACCGTTCCATACTATTCGATGAACTATGCACTATGCACTTCAATGAACTAGGTGGTACGGTGGCTTAGTGGTTAGCACTGTCACCTTGCACCTCCAGGGTCCGAGTTCGATTCCAACCTCTGGGTCTGTTTGTATGATGTTTACATGTTCTCCCCGTGCTTGGTGTGTTTCCTCCGAGTATTCAGGTTTCCTTCAAAGACTTGCAGATTAGGCTAATTAGTGTTCCCAAATTGTGAATGAGCGTGTGAATGTTGACCGGAAGTTCTACCACGGTTGTAAAAAAAAAAAAGGAAATACAATGGTCACCATTGGCCTCCACAGTCCCTAGTTGGATTACAGAAGTTCATGGATGGATGGATGGATGGATATGATTGTTACAAAATTCAGTGGCTTTCATGTTGGTGGTTGCTGATGATTTTGATTACAATGCTTGAAATCACAAGATCCTCAAAAATAGATCCCTGACTGCATGTATAAATGAGTATAAATGTATAAATGATTATATTTCTAGTGACTAGATTTACAGTGGCTATATTTAAGACCGAGCTCCATGGAACCTCAGGGACATTTGTAGGGACTCTATAGGCTATATAACAAGACATTTAGGAATGCCAATTAACCTAACCTACGTGTCTTTGGACTGGTGGAGGAAACCGGAGTACCTGGAGGAAACCCACCAAGCACGGGGAGAACATACAAACTCCATGCACACTGTGACAGGAATCGAACCTGGTCTGGAATCGGACTCGGACGGTAGAAGTCAAGGCGACAGTGCTAACCACTACACCACCATGCCGCCAGTAAACTCCTCTAATAGTCTTATCGAGTTATTAGATTTGCTGTAGCTATTTGTCTGCTGAAGATTCATTGACTATCTATACGGTATACTCCATGTGGTAGTCTTCAGCATGGTAATGCAAACGTTATCGCTTACATAAAAATAATCAATCTATTTTTTTTTTAATCCAGTTATTTTCATTCATACAGTGATAAATGATAAAAGTGCAGATGGTTTGGGCTTGGTGAGAGTTCATGAATAAAAAAATGTGACTCCACACACAGACCCAAGGCAGGAATCGAACCCCCCGACCCTGGAGGTGCGAGGCCACAGCCTGTGCTGTATTGAATATAAAACATTCAATTCATGTTTTTTTTTTTCATCCAGTATTACAAGGGTGTCACCACAATTTTACATTGACTAAGCAGTTCATTGAACTTTAACTTAACCAAGTAAAATTGTAGCTGTAGCACGTTACCAAAATTTGCTGATATTTTGAAATATTTTCCTACATTTTTTACAAGGTACCTAGATGGGGGTAGCCTTGAACAAGTTGGCACCAAACAATTACAGCTTGTATGAAATACATTTATGCTCCGTTCATGGTGCCGTGTAGGTCATTAATTACAATGTGTAAAAATGCGATTCATTTTAATAATACATTTAATAATTAATTACATAATAATTATTATTAAATAATAATTAAATAATTAAAAATCACAAAATGTTCAATAAACAAAGAAATAAAAAACATGGACACCTCCAGGAATGTGTCCTTTGTTTGCTCTGTCAAAACACATAAAACTTCTAAAAAGCTAAAGTGTAGGTTTTTTTTTTGGATATGAAGTGATATTAAAAGGTTTCGAGATTAGCTCTGTTTACAAGCTCTGTTTTTTTTTTTACCGGACAGTATGTCCTCCCTCAGATGCCTTAAAACCTGCCATTACAATTAGCTATTGATGGTCTGGCCCCTGGGGACGAATTCTCGATGCACAATGCTGCGAATGTCGGAAAGATGATGAGCATGCACTTGATCTAAGTTTGGACCTGCCTCGCCTTTTTTGTTAATCAAGACGATGAGCTCTTTCACTGAGAAAGACTGTTGTACACCCAAGTTTCGTCACCAGTAATGATCCTCGACATGAAGGACGGGAATTGCACGGGAATTGCACGACGCGCTGACTTCGATGCAATGTTCTTTCAGCTCCTGGGTCAGCAGCCTGGGGACGAACTTGGCATCAACACGGCGCATGTTCAGATCATATGTGAGGATTGCCTGGACTGTTCCGTATGATCCACCAGCAATAATATCAATGTTGTGGGTGGATTGTTCTCCGACGATCATCATGTACAAGTTGCCGAATGGTTTCGTCATTTTCGCGTTTGAGCTCGTTGAAGATCTCACTGATCTCTTGTTGACATTCAGTGATGTTTTTCTCTTGAGGCGTGCGCGTCACTCAAAACACCTCGAATGACTCAATGCGGCATTGTTGTAAATTTGCAGAAGCTACGTCTCTGTGGCAGATTAGGCCAGTTTCACGTTAAATTTTACACTTGTTCTTTGTTCTAACTTTTTGTGCATGATAATATAGCACACATGGTAGCGCACGTGGGCAGGATAGCATTAGTTGCACAGCTCCCGATATACTGTACACAAGACGATGCATTTTGGCAAACTGCCTTATGAAGGTTGGTGCTCCCTGTGACTGTGTGTGCAGCCTTGTGCTGCCATCTGTTGCCATGTTACGAAAATAGTCTTGAAACTTTTTGATACCCTTTCGTACACCCCTGAGTGACGATTGGTACTGTTACACTATAGTGAACTTTATACCATTCATGCAACATTTTGGAGCGAAATCGATCGTGGCAAAGGAACAACAGAGGACAATCGCAAGTAGGTGAGCGACAAGCTAGGCAGATCCGTCCAGTTACTGTATATGCATGATAATTCATCTTTATCTTCTACAACACTAATCCGGGTTACGGAGGCCTGGAGCTTTCCCAGGAGATTTAGGGACATGCACAAACACACACACACACACACACACACTGCAAGGCCACAGTGCTAACCACTACGTACTTGACATTTGGGGGTGGGGATGTAAGGTTAGCATTCATGTATATCATATGTAAATGCTTCAAAACTAACACTACAGCGTGTAAAAAAATACTAAGATACACTATGATGGAGGGTTAATTTGTCATTGTTTTGATACAATAGTAGAGATAAGAATAAAACAGTGCAAAGTGTTTATTATTATTATTATTATTGTTGAAAACTAAAAAAAATGTTACAACTATGACTGTAACATTGGCCCTGGGAGCACCTGCCATTAGACCGTTTGTTCTTTGGTAGGTCACGTGTTAAACCGCATACTACCACCCTAGAAAGTGTTTCTAAATAGTGCGCCCCTAGAAGATACACTGGTTCACACGACGCACTTTGTAGTACGCTAGTACTCGAATTAGAACGTAACCGAGCGTTACGTGTTTTAAGCGTTTTCCTCCCCTCATCCATCTCGTTATTTCTTTCGAAAAAAAAAAAAATAAAATAAAATAAAAAAATGTCTGAAGTAGCAACCTCAAACAAAACTGCCTGGAAGTTAAAGCGTTACGGGAGATTTTTACCAAACGCCAGAAATGTCGGTGGAAACTCTTCATGGAAGGTCAAATTAATTTAACACGTTAAATTAATTAAGATAGGAAAAGAGCTAACATGCTAACGTTAGCTAACTAGCTGGAATTAACTCTTGGCTAAGTTAGGTAATTAGCTATAAAGTTAACTAATAATAAACTGGATAACTTTAAAACGTTCACAAGTTTTAATTCTTGGTTATAATACTTTTTTTTGGTAGTTTTTAAGGTAATATACGGTTATATAATAATAATAATAATAATAATAATAATAATTATTATTATTATTATAAGTTTAACTTTGGATTAACTTTGCATGATAACTCCTTTTATTAATATCAAACTTCATCAATGTATCTTAAATATATTTATCATTTATATAACGTTATATATTTACTGTCCTAAGTATTCATGCATTTTTAAAATTAATTTGCTTTATTAAACTGTTTGTCATTGATTTTAGTAGAGATAAGAATAAAACAGTGTCAAGTGGTTATTATTATTATTATTATTATTATTATTAACAATGTTAAAACAACAATACTTATAATAATAATCAAATGTTGTTGTGGTTATTATTATTATTATTATTATTATTATTAACACTGCAGCAACAACAATATAAATAATAATAATAATATTAATAATAATAATATTAGTAAAACAACAATAAAATTATTATTAATAATAATATTTCTATTTCCATTTAAAGCTAAGATTTAATACATTTTTATTTCATTGTTAAAGCTACAAAGCTATTTGTGCATAATGTTGACTGGCACAGTTCGACTCAATTAGGGCTGGAGCAATAAAGGACCGAGTCCACCTGATTTAAAAGAATGAAATTGTGGAACCCCTTGGAGGCCACAGAATACACTTTGAGAAACACAGAACTAGTAAACAAGAAAACCCGCTGTGCCAGGTTTAGAGAGGGTTTTTTTTTTTTTTTTTTTTTTTAAATGAAAACACAGACTGGATATCCAGCCTGCTAGGCAACACTGACGACCTTCATGAACTCTCTCTGAGCTCAGACGAGAAAAAATGGTTCAATACGCAATTTTACTAGTGTTTAGGGGTCTTCGTTTTACTTTGACTTTTTTCTTCTTTTAATCCGAGTCTTAAAAAGCGTTAATGACTGAAATGTGGACATTTACTGTAAGCAAATCAGTGATATAAGGACGTGGCTTTAACATTTTCATATGATACTAACTGAAATCCTGTCTAGTGCTTAGAGCAGAAGATGACTTAAGTCCTGTCCTGCTACCCAGCCTGCTTATAAACCTTAAATAATGCTGTTATTCTATTTCTTACTTTTTACTACGAGCGCAGACGTATTGAAGTGGTGTCAGTAGGCGCATCATATACATGGACACTAATATTTCCCTAATACACAGAATGATAGCTCAGTATTAATAAAACTGCATCCCAGTCCGGCAGTCTGACCCGACTCGGCCCGATCGCAATGAATTTACAGTCATAATAAGAGGGGTGCGGTAAACCTTAGATAATCTGTTTAACAGGTAAATATGAGCCATGCCAACACTTGACCTTATTGTTTCTCTCTTGTCAGAAGAATTATGTTCTTTCTGTGCCTGTTTGCAATGTGGCCTCACACCTCCATGGTTGAGGGTACGATTCTCACCTCGGGTCTGTGTTTAGTTTGCATGTTCTCCTCGTGCTTGGTGGGTTTCCTCCGGGTTCTCCGTTTTCCTCTCGCAGTTCAAGGACATTACAGATTAGGTTAAGTGGCATTTCCAGATTGCCCCTGGCGGCATGATGTCTTAGTGGTTAAGCACTGTCGTCTTGTACCTGCATGGTCGAGGGTTCGATTCCCATTTTAGGGCTGTGTGTGAATATAGTAGTTTGCATGTTTCCCCATACTTGGTGGGTTTCTTCCAGGTTCAAGCAGTATAGAAGGATAAGGATAAGCAGTATAGAAGGATAAGGATAAGCAGTATAGAAGATGTTGAATGAATGAATGAATGTTTGCCCCATTTAGGGGTAACATTAGGTGACTTAAGCTTCTGGAAAAAAATAAATTCTGCTTCTGTTCCTAAGCTTTGAACTCCATGACATAAAATCTCTCTAATTTGTGCTTGCTTTTATACAACATCATACTTAGTAAATCATCTAACCAATCAGAGAAGAGACTGAACCAATCGTAGCACTAAAGGTGGGATTTAACGGAAAAGATGGGAAACCTCAAATCTGAAGGAAAGTACTTCTCCTTTTTCAGTTAGATTTACTGGAGATTAAACACTTAACACTTAGTGCAGTTTAAGAAACTTTTATTCTGATTAAATGCTTTGAGCATGTCAAGTCCCTTCTTATCAGAATCGGAATAATTTCAGTCGGATTGAAGAAATATTGTTCATGTGAACGTAGCTTGACAATCGCAAATAGGAGTTCTCCTAAAACCTTCTAAATGCGAATTATGAATTGGAAAGTTGTTCAAATGGGTCTTTCCTATGTATTGGGAAGACATAAAGTTCCCAGTTCACATTTGGTTTTTAACACTAGGGAGTATGGAGCACTGCACATGCAGTATTTTACACTTAAACAAAACCAAAAAAAAAGATTAAGTTTGATTTACAATATGGCAGATTTGTATTTTTTCTTTTCATTCAGTACTGCGGTTTGAATTTTGTCCCTGGCCAGAACGTAACTGCTCAGTGGTTCAAGTTTAATTTAAAACACATCTAGCAGGAAGGGGAATGCTCATCAGTGTTTTTAGTTCAACTTAAAGGTCAAGACTTTATAATAACTGGAAACACCGAGTGTTAAAAGGCAGCGTGAGGAGGAATTGCCTGGAAATCTGCATGTTTTAAATATTTATAAGTTACACAAGCCACTAAATACAGTGGGTTAACCCCGTAAATCATGTACTTTTTTTATAACAAGGTTCTTTTCTCTCTCTCTCTCTCTCTTTTTTTTTTGCATTAAAGGTGTTCGAGTGCAGTGAAAGCAAAGGCACGTTGGAGCTGACCATCCTGGAATCCGCTCATCTGCTCATCTCACAGGGTCAGGAGCTCTTGGTAAGCTTTACGTATTCAGTGCAAGGAAAAACAGGCCACATGCTCCCCACAACCGGATTTTCTTTTATCCGTTATGTGCAAGGCAGATACAGTCGAGAACACTGTAACTGCTTAGTGCGGTGTTTCTCTACGCGCACGAGTGCATCTGAGCTCCCGTGAGATCTCGCAACAATAAAGCTGAAATCACGACCAGCAAATCATTACAGCAGAGACACACAAAGGAAGAACGGCGCTCCTTCCTGAGTTGTAGTGTGCGTCCATCATAAAACATTGTGTCCTTTGATAGCAGAGAGAAGTCACACTGATGTATTGCACCCATATCATAATGTATGGCTGTGAGCAGAAGGGGTAAATATCTTTTTGCTTATGTCATAGTTTTCTCTTCGTATGATTATTATTTTTTTTTTTAGAGCATGGAGAAAGAAGTTATCAAGTGGGTCATCGGGATTAGAGCAAAAAAAAAAGTGAATATCTGTGTCTAGAAATAAAAAAAGAGTAAATCTAAAAAATATATATTGATTTGAAGTGATAAGTGGACCAAAGCCAAAAATAAATGCTCCCTCCCCTGTGTATATCAGGGCCAGTGTTATATTCTCACCATCATTCTTCTTCTAGCGAAGGGGAAATTCCAGTTTCTGGCAAGTCAAGATTGAGATCGAGGATTTTATGGAAATAGACCCCCCTGCAGGAATGTTATGGGAATTTCAGCTTCGTTATTTTAGCCTCAAGGCTTTCCTGATTGAATGTTTATTGATAATTCTGTTTGCATTAAAGATGTGACACATCCGAGACAAATTGCAAGAATTTCAGACACTCTTTTTTCACTTTTTTCTTTTTTTTCCCTTCTTTTTGCGTGATGGAACACTGAACAATATTGTTAAGGCTTTGTTTTGTCCTCTTGTGGTCATGCAGGAAGGCTTCTCTCTCCTGAACGCTCAGAGCTTTCTGAAAATCCAGCAGAAATCAGACAGCCTGCTGTTCTACTTCACACTGAAGGTGAGAGATTGGAAAATACACACTGTGAATTCGATGGCGAGCATGTTTGTTTTCTAATTTCTGTTTTAGGTGTAAAACAGTAAAAAAAAAAAAAAAACATTTGTTCTGCAACAAGGCAAAAAATATGATAGATAGATAGAAACCTTACCCTTGATCTTGATTCTAGTAGTGAAGGATCATCGTGTGCAAATGTATTGGAGGTGTTGTTCTCATGGCCTTGAGCGAAGATGTACGCTTTATGTTTGTGGCTTCTTAATTAAGCTAATCATCTACTCCATAACTGTAAGACTATAGCTACAGTAGAAATGATTACAATATGAATACTGATGAGAATCATGCATAGACATGTATATTACTGTATGTACATGTTAAGCACAGAGCGCAAGACAAACGTGAGCGCGTGTGTCGTTTCGCAGGAAGAGAGCCGTATGATACGGGTGCAGTTCGAGGGCAGCAGCAGGACTGAAGCTGTAGATTTATGCAGGAAGGCGGTCGAGAGATTGAAGGAATATCTGCCTGTAGGCACCCAGGAGCAGCCCAGCACTTCATCTTCAACTCACACCACTGGAATGTCTAACCAGCAACAGCAGGTACGCCACATGAAAGACCAAAAGCAACAGTGTGTGTGTGTGTGTATGTATGTATATATATATATATATATATATATATTATATATATACATACACTATATCACCAAATGTTTTTGGATAATACATAATCCCATAATGAGATAACATCAAACTGGTGTCACAAAGGTGTCACACATTTGTATAGAATGACTTTGTGTTCCTTTTCACTGGAACTAAAACTCTTTCCAGCATGACAATGCCCTTGTGCACAACCTGAGCTACATGAAGCAAGACTGAAGATAAAGAATTCACATGTCCTGTGCAGAGCTCTCTGACCTCAACCCCACTGAGAACATTTCGGATGACCTCGAAGGCAGAGAGTCCACCCCAGACCTCCTCATATAACATAATGAATGAGCACAAATCCCCACAGCCGTGGCCCAAAATGTAGTGGAAAGCCTTCTGAGAAAAGTGGAGGTTATTATACGTAAATCAGGAACGTAATAGAATATTTTATGCAAAATGTGCTTGTAAGTTATTTTTCAGGACTTTCAGCCTTTATGAACACACACACACAAAAAAAAATCCTTGCTGATTGTCCTGTTTACATTCGTACTATACGTGTTTTCTCCTATTGTGACCTCATATACCAGACCCTCTTCTGCGCTCCTCAATGCATGGCTCTGCCCAGCTCTGCTGTTCCCCTGGTGACATTTTTAAGTGCTACCTGTACAGTACATGTACATTGAATGAAGCTAGGCTGGTGTGTAGCAGTTAACTGCTAGCTGATAACCTAGTTCTTAAGAATAGGCTATCTTAACCATATTAAGTTTGACAGAACACTTTATAGCGGCACAGTGGTTAGCACTGTAGCCGCATACCTCCAGGGTCGGGGTTTCGATTCCCGCCTCTGTCTGTGTGCGTGGAGTTAGCATGTTCTCCCCGTGCTTGGTGGGTTTCCTCAGGGTACTCTGGTTTCCTCCCATAGTCCAAAGACGTGCAGATTAGTCTAATTGGCTTTACCAAATTGCCCATAATTTGTGTGTGTGTGCCTCGTGATGGATTGGCTCCCTGTCCACGGTGTACATGTCCTTGTGCCCAAAGTTTCCTGGGATAGGCTCCAGGCTCTCTGCGACCCTGTATAGAAGAAACAGTATGGAAGATGTATGAATGTGTGAAGAATGCTTGATAAGGTCCTGAGCATGGACGTCTCTGGTCCCTGGATTTTGATTGGCTATTGAAATGGACTTCTTCAAAGAAACCTTGAAAAGAAGGGGATCTGAAGGAAAGTCATAGATGTAGTAGAATTGTAGGTCAGTAGGAAAATTAGACGACGCATTTTGGAGACTTCTTAGACTTATATTAACATGTTTAAAAAGGTTTTTAATTTGTGTCCTTTGAAAAAAACAAAAAACACCTATGGATGTCCTGTATAGACAATCCAACTGACCAAGACAGCACCTGATCACAAATTATTTGTTTGTTTTATTTGAGTTCAGTTTGAGTGCTCTCAGAACAATGACACTGACACGATGGTTTGAACCGAAAAAAAATCACTGTCCCTGCTGAAATGAGAATATTCACACAAGTAAAAATATCCAGTGTGCATAGCAACAACAATAGGCTACAGTCAGTATCTCAGTATCTACAGTGTGCATCTTAATGGTAGAAGTGTACACATTATTTTTCTCAAGGTAATTTGATTTGTCATTGTTTTAACCTCGTGCATGCACCTAAAATGGAAATTTCAGCAGAACCGTGAGACAAACCCTGTTGGCACTAACCAAATATTTAGACTTATGTCCAGAATATGAAATTCACAGTTAAGAAAAACAAATAACAATGACCCGTGTATAAACTAAACGAATGACGAGAGTGAGTCATCTCAGTCAGACCTCTTCAGTGACACGTAACGCGAAGAGTGCATTCATCACAGTCGTCTCCTGCGTGCGTCCATCAAGTTGTTTTTCTCCAGAAAAAACGAAGCATTGCAAGGACAAATTAACCAGCTGTTAACATCGCTGGTTTCCTTTTAACTTTGGGAAGACACAGTGCTCACATCACGTTGGCACCCTAACGTGATGACGGATTTATGTTTAATAGCAGTTATTTTTTGCCCGGGATCTGGCTTCTGCTATGCAGCTGTGCCAGTAGATCAATAATTCACAAAAATAAGCTATTGGATCATGATCACAATCATAAGCATAATAAAAAAAAATCACGATTATATCTTTTATCAATCACTGTGTAAATCTAATTTATAATTACACTCATTAGAAAACAGTTACTCATAGTAGAACAGTGTTTTTAGGAATGAGAAGAAATACAAGGATGTTGTTCCAAAAAGAAATGTTAAGAGGTATTGAGGCTAGGTAAAAGCAGTTATACTTTACTTCCATTGAATGTTCACCTTGTAACAGCAACTCTGAATTCACAGCAAGTTAGCATTTGAAAATAGCTTAATAATAAACAGAACATTAGTAGCTCGGCTAATTTACCTGTTATAGTAATATTTCTGGAAGGTTTTGGTTTTGTTAAAATGTATGGTTAATGCTAATAAGTTTTGTACCTAACCTTGACCAGTGTTTATACAGTAGCTTAAACACCTTAAAACTCAACCCCTAAACATGCATGTATCTGCTGCCAGCACTACAGCCTCAGTCAATAACCATTTCTTGCGAAAACAGCTGCTTTTACAGACGTCCTGCTGGTCTGTCTCGATTGGGGAGGCTTCAGACATCAAACTGTGCATTTGGATTTTTGGATATGTCAGGTGGAACTAAAGTTATCATTAATTTTTATTACACATAAATTTGACTGCAACAGGAAATGCTGTTGCAAAAATGTTTAACTCACCAAATGCTTGTGTTGTTATAAGTTGTGGTCAGAAAAAAACAACAACTATCAAAAACAACTATAAAAACACGTCATCATACTTATTTGTGCTAAGGTTGTCCTGAAAAAAAAAAAAGTCACTCTTTATTGCACAATCCTGACCTATATATCATTTTTTTTATTTATTAAAACCTATTAATGCAAAATGCTCTGGGGTTTTAGAGCTACTAAGCTTGTCTATTATTTAGGATAATAATGGGACATACAATCTAACAGCAAAGACATTGGTAGATTAGGTTGTCTTTTAAGCGCCTTGTTTGAAACGTATTACTAAAAAAGCGACTTTCTTACCAAAATGATATGTAAACTATATGCGTTGGCACTCTAGCTGTCACTCAGAGAGATGAAGTTGTCAGTTCCAGTGCTACCTGATGGGTGTAGAGAGAATGTCAAGAGCTTTGTGTTGATGGGATTGAACCAGAGAACAAGCTGTTGGCTCGGAAGACCATTGACTGGGATGTGGCACTTGGTTGCAATTCACACCAGCTGTCTGTATGTACAGACCAAGAACGAAATAACAACCAACCCACTTAAACCTCATTACTGCCATCAACTGGAGCCTCTTCTTCACAGCACCATGTTTCAATTAAATTGAATAAAATGGTACGTAACTCTCCCTCAGTGCCATTGGGATTTCAGTGTGAAGGTTTAGTTAGAACAGGTTTTGCTGCAGGTAAGGCATATCAGTTCAAAACAGTTTTATTACTTTCATCTTTTAAATTTTTTTTTTTTTATCTCAGTATACATAACCATGCAGGCTATATCCGTTCCGGGTTCAGGCTTAACACTTCTACAGTACAAAGGGAGACATTATCCATGTAGCTTTGCTTTCACTAGATGGTGCTCAAGGAACATTCTCTTCATCCTGATAAGACTGACAGCCCTCGCAGCTTCTATTACAACACTCCTTCGACTGACTGGATGGTGAAATCTTCTGCAAGTCTGTGTCACATCCTGAGCTTCTCATTCAAAAACGCACACTCACAATACAGTGACAGGCGAACAAGACCCAGAATCAAGTAGTTTGGAAGAGATGAGCGCTTTCAATTAGTAATGACCTTATCGATTGGCCGTGGAAGCTCTCGAGCGTGAGGCCTGAGTGTAATGATCCGATCTTTCCCTGTGTCTGTTAAGGCTCCTGGAGCGGCACCGCAGGTGATCCATGACGTTATCCAGGAAACTCTGTCCATCAAGCAGCTTTCTCAGGTACCACCGAAGACTTGAAATTTGATCCATAGATTGATACCGTATAAAAGATACCGCAGCGCATGTTTTATCAAGGAGCAGGACAGTATCAGAGAAGAATGTCAGTTTCACTCAGTGTCACAGGAGATAAGTGTTACAAAATCATTTTTATTTTTATACACAGTCACAGAGGTTTTTTTTTTTTTTTTGGTCTTAGTATTTCCTGGGCATGAGTGGACTGTCCCTGCCTTTGGCATATCATCATTGCACTGTCCCTACTGGTGATATGGATGGTCTGTTGCGCCTGTGTTTGCTCGACTCTGGCTTCCCTGGCTTTGTAGAAGATGTGGAGAAGAAGCTAAAAGCCTTGATTCAAGAATAAGGTACAACTGACAATAGGAGTTTTTGACAGCATTCACTTCCATTAATGGACATGGCGTATAATATGCTAACCAAAAGGTTAAAAGACTAGTCCACCCCGAATGGCAATTTATAATGGTTTAATTTTATCTTCTTTTATTGACCTGATGGTCTGTTTTATGACCCAAAATGCTGTTCTTCATTTTTACCTATTCGAGTGGCCTTTACTAATAGACGTACAGAGTGGCAGCAAGGCGTTCTGGGACTAGCATTTTTAATCCAGTATTAGCAACTATGTTGTTCTTTTCAATCTATTATGCGATTAATCAATCATTTGTTGGTCAAGTCAATTTATCGAGTCCTTGTTTCAGTTTTTGTTTTAGAAACAATTCACATCCCATTGACTTTAATTATTTAGGTAAACTTTTAAATGTTAAACAGTTAAATTAATGAACAAATATTCTATAGTATTTGCAAAAAATACAAACCGCTTCTTCTCCTTTTGAGTTTATCGGCGGTTGGTGTAATAGTGGACTGTAGAAGATTTAAAAAAAGATTCAATTGCACGAGGCATGACATTTAAACAATCAACAACACAAACTACACAGCATTTAATTTTTTATTAAATACTTTTAGTAGTTTTTTAATTATTGCAAAGATAAAGAAAGATAAAGAAAAATAACCACTTGAGACAAATCACACTAAACATTATTTTCTATTAAATACTATTTAATCAATAGTACTAATATAGTCCTATTGAATCAAATAAAAATTTGCAATGCCCCAAAATCTAATCGATTCAACAGTCTCCCTATGATATCACATTGACCTGCGTGTGCTCTTCTTTTTTTAATGAGGTAACAGCAAACCCTGACTCTTCTCCACTTATATAGGATCTCCATGATATAGGATGCGACCACGTTTATGTGGAATTTAATTTAGTTAAAGAAAGTTTTAACAAAAATCTACATGTACAGCGCCATCTACTGAATTTTGAAATGAACTAAAATTTTTACGTTAAGTGCGCGGAATGAAGGTGTGAGATCGCGTTTATTAAGTAGCTTTCAATTGCACACATCAAAAACATGTAATAAAAAATGTACAGCGCCATCTGTCGAATTTTAAGATGAACTAATGATTTTTTTCAAGGTTGATTTTTTTTATGATATAAGGGATAGTTCTTATGAGTTTAAATTTCAAAGCAGCATATCTTCTCTTCTTGTGAATTGTGCCGATTTCAATAAAATAAAGCCTGTACGCGCCTGTATTTCTGTAATGCGTACTGTATACAAACAAACAGGAACAAAAGTTACAAATACCATTCTCATGTGTTATATTACTCATCTTGTGACCCCCAAAATTATTTTATCGCAAATATCATCCACGTCGTCAGTTTTATTATATGTATAGATAGATTTTTTTTTTTCAGTTTACTAAACTAGTTACCAGCCTCGCTAAGCTCATCACACATATTTAAACTCAAACATGTTTAATGCCTTTCTCAGTGGACTTTTCTTTTAAGCCAATTATTTATGTCAATCAAGCAATCAAACCAACACATCCGTTCATATTTTTTTTGTGCCTTTATTTTAAAAAGAACAGTTGGTCTCACATATTATTGTAATGGCTTTAGCTCCAGCAGGTGCCATCTTTACTTATTGGTCCAGTTGCACTGCAACACACTGATACATCGTTTGTTTTTTTTGTTTTTTTTTGTGAAGAGAAGTAGTCATGCAACTCCAGCAGTGCGTTTATGCCGTGCCTGCATCCCGATGATCCCACAACATTAAAGCTCAGTCTCTGAAATTCATCAAAACGAACGCGGTCCAGCGTACAGTTGCCATTAATTCTATTTGAATACATATTGCATAGGATAATAGCCATGCTATACAAGATTCATATCTGACTAAAAAGAAACAAGGTCGGAGGACATAGAGGATTAAAAAACTTTTTCACTTTTTACAGATATGCTATTATAATATTTGAACACTTACAGCTCAACCTGTACAAGACATCTAGGTAATTCTAGAAAATAAATAACCTTTATTCATCTTTTAAAATTCTTTAATACATAGACAGTTCTCCGTGATTAAATACTGCTCTGCCAGTCACAGCTAGGCTCTTGCAGTCCAGCTTTACATAGAACACCTTTGTTTAATTTAATGAGCTGATGATAAACTGTACAAAGAACTCAATGAGTGGATCTGACTTTTTTTTCATCTCATTTTGAAATCTCTAAAAAACAAACAAACAAAAAAAAAACACGCGCGCACACACAGACATCTTGGGTAATCCTCAGACGCAACACCACACAAAGGGCTAACGATAGAAAAAAATGGCGTGTTATTAAGTTATGTTACTGCATGCATTCGAGACGATATGCAAGTATGCAAAAGGATCACCTCAGAAGGATGGCATGATGAAAGGAAAATAAAAAAAATAAAAAAAACAGCACAGAAGAGTAAAAATAATGTGCACACCTTTTGAATGAATTAGATCAATTGTGCCCATATACTCACATACCATAAGACTGGATAAGGCATGCTTTAAGACAGTCCTTATTGTTCTTTTCTGCCAGTGATATGCTGTTGCTGTTTCGTTGGCCGACTGAGGCAGGATATGCTTTATTAGAAATAGCCAGGAGCTTCTGCTCTCCTTGGATACCTTCATACGGTCAAGATGTGCAGTCAGGATTCTGTAGAACAGCAAGCGAGGAAAATGTTTAACACGAGAACAGTGTACAGTGCTTTATCACTCTGTTTTTTTTTTTCTGATATCAAGCACATTAAAGTTCTGAAGCAGTTATGCACAGTAAGTGATGTTGTGCTGCACATGTGCTAACACGCACTATAAAACACATTTACCCAACACGTTTTAATGCATTAATTTTGTATGCTATGCACTATGAAAGTAATAGTACAAGACAGACTATGTAGTTATAGAAAATAATCCTGGAGCCGTGTAATGCAGCAGCACATGGTTCGTTTAACGAGTTGTGTCACTTATATCACAGTGCAAGATTATAACCTTTCAATAATTAATGAACAATTTTCATAGTTTAAAATAAGAGTTAATGTTGTGGACCGTCTATGGGACAGTATGTTCTGTTATTTCTTACGTACAGCAATAAAGGTCACCAGCCTCCTTTTTTTCTGTCATTTTACTGACAAAGGCAAAAATAATAACAACCCTGTCCTAAAGACATTCCAAAGCTGGGACAAAACATAGCACTGACTGAATAATACCCACACCAATGATAATTTATTGAGTAGTTTTTTGTCTTTAACAAAATCTGTGAACTTTTAGTCTTTGAATATGTTGATGTTACCATAGAAACAGCGTATTAGAATAAGCCTGTAACAGAAAAATCATGAACAACTTCTGACCAATCAGAGTCAAGAATTCACCCACGCTGTGACCCCACAGTTGGGGTGAATTCTCAAATCAGAGGGCATTGATTAATTTTGCCTAACAGTACAGCCCTGAAAGGAGCTCCATTTGTATGGAGGTAGGTCACATGATCTACACCTAACAATAAAGAGATTAAACTAATTTATGTTTTTTTTTTTTTTTTTTTTTAATGAAGGACATTGTATTGATGTAAAATTGATGATATTAAGGAGTTTTCATTTATAGAAGGAGTCTCCACACTGTAAAAACTCCAACTAGATAAATGTTGAATTAATTAATATTGTTGGAGCAACTTCATATAGTTGTATTTGGTGAGACAACAGATAAAATTGTGTTTTTGAAATCTTTAGAGACACAGACTAAATAAACTAAAAAAATCTATTTGAGCCAGCAATTTACCTCACGTAATTCATAAGCTTTAACCCATCATTAGAATTCCACACACACTGATGAGCTCTGCTGTGGAGTTTTGTGTCAGAGGGGTAACAGTTGAACTTTTGGAGCTACTGGAGGAGCGTGAACATGCTGGTGAAGTTGTAGTAGTCCTTGAGGGCCTGGGTGACTATGCAACAGTTTTACGAGTGATGTTTGGTCAGGTCTGTGCTATAAACATTGAATTCCAAAAGGAGTGGACGAACACCTAAGAAGCCACCCAAGCGATTTCTACTGGACTTGGAGAGAAGCACTCCCCTCAGATACACATGTTGAGAAACAAACTCTTGTTGCCATAGACACTTTTTTGTGTCTGACACATTGGGTAAAAAATCATCTTTGCTAGTTTGTAAAAATGGTTATATCATAATATAAAAGAATCAGCAAGTGAGTGCTGAGTGCTTTTTATAGAAAAAACAAATCACTTGAACCAACTACATCAATGGGCTACAATGGGAGACAACTTACCTTTTTGAGTAGATGAAAAGTAAACTCTAGAGAGATATGATTAACTGTGCCCACAACCAATACTACTTAAGCTGACTTACATATTTAAATTACAAGTTGAGTCAGCTTAAGATTTTGAACTGGGTAAACTTTGTGTCAACTAAGCACACATTGTGAAATTACACAGCAATGTGAAATATTTAGTTTGGCCAGAAAATTTCTCTAAAAGTTAAGTAAACTTAGAAAAAAAGTTGTGCAACTTGTTACTAAACTTTTTTTTACGTTGAGGCTTTTTTTTTGTGCAGTGTAAGCACTGTGTAACAGTAAGTAGGTAAGTTTTATGCCAAGGAAAGTCTTCAGGACAGAGGAGTCCGGTTTCTCTGTAGGTTCTTAATTTTTCTATTATTTTTCTTTTTTGATACTATTAATACTAACAACCATTACTGTATGATGTTATGAGAAGGACACACACAACATAACTTATACAGCTTAAAAGAGTGATATGTAAAAAGTACAGGTTATTACTTAGATAGTGCAGAGCATTAAACTGTAAATAGGGGCTGTACTGTAGCATTATAATGATCATATCAGAGAAACCTCGTTAATATATTGTTTCAGTATGTTTTCTTCAGCAATCACTACAGTGTGAAAATTTTAAGCTTATTACAACTGCAAGAAA
Organism: Clarias magur; assembly: GCA_013621035.1. Taxonomy (NCBI): domain Eukaryota; kingdom Metazoa; phylum Chordata; class Actinopteri; order Siluriformes; family Clariidae; genus Clarias; species Clarias magur. The sequence continues at coordinate 3,962,504 of QNUK01000012.1, forward strand.
ACCTGCAAAACCTTTTGCAGTTTAGTCCACTGTTATTTACCTTTAGGATTAACAGATTTTCTTGTAGTTTAATTGTAGTTTGAATAATTCTTGTCTAGGGCTCAAACATTCATCTTATAAATTATTATAAATACAGTACTATATAATGTAGAAAAAAAATTAAGTGGCAAATACGTACTATAGCACATTAAACAGGGTAAGTGTCTTTAACAACTGCAGTGTGTATATACCCAATGAATTATATTAATTAAAATGCATAACAGACATTACTATAAAGTGTAATGCATTCCCATAAACAATATGCATTGAATGCCTTGTTACAACATACTGTAATTGTAAATGATTATAATACTAGCCTCGGTTGCAATAAACATATTCTATTACATTTTATAGCATTAGGATCTGCCCATTGATTATCTTTAAAACTAGAATAACAATTTTTTTTTCAAAACACAAATTTCCTTAACACAATATATTATTTTTTAACAGAAGAACAGTTATGTCAGTAATACTCACATTATTTTCTGTATTTGCTCAGTTGGTGTTGCGTTGTCTCAGGTTTTTGTCTTTGTGGTTGTTAGTAGAATTGGTTTTCCTGTCAGAGAGAAAGACAATATTGTTTGGATGCTTACGAGTAACTTATTATGGTATATACGTAGATTAGAAACAAAATTTCAGTTAAAACACTAGTTATAATAGACAAATTATTTTACATTTTTGAAAATTTCCACTGAAATAAATATATTTTGATACACATTCAAGGTTGTATTGTTTAGTTTATTTTTTGTTATAATTATAGTTTTTTTTGTTGTTGTTGTTTGTTTTTGTTCTTCTGGAGATGCAGAAAATGATATCAGTCCATTTGCAAAGTTCAGGAAAATCCTCCTGAGTAAACTCCATCGTAAAACTGGTTAAGAAGATGCTATGAGAGATACTGCTAATGATCTAAAAGTCTACAATATTTTTTTATTTGTTTGTCATGTTTCATATTAACTCCACTTTCATATTAACATATTAAATCCATATATACAGTATTTCACAGTAATTAAGTCTTTCCTATTATTCTTAAACAGCATAATAATGTTTAAAGATGATGAAGAGCTCTCTACTGGGTGTGAGTGTGGTCAAGCATTTGACTTGTACTGTATGTTTTCTAATTTCTTTTCTTTTTTTTTTTTTTACAATACAGATTACATCAATAAGAATTTATTATTACAGACATGAATTAGGAAAGCTCAGGTCTTACATTGATCCAGCTGGTTCGTCATCTTCATTCGAGACAAGAAGCATGGGAAGTGAACAAAAAGAAAATAAAAGAACGGTATTAATAACTTTAAAAAAAGCTCTGAGATTATGCTTCATTATTCTTTACTATTGTTCAATAGCGTGCAAATATGTTATTTAATAGCGGTTGAAGAGTTTGCATTGTCTGACTGCTTGTCAAGTGTGTGTAACATCAACTGAGATGTGAAAGGATGGTTATTATGTAGTGACACTTATTACTATCTGTCTGAAGGTATCTAATTTAAAATGTCAACAGAGTTGTGGACAAGAATATACAGAGACATGCAAGAGGCAAATAGACACCCATAATTTTATGTTAAAATATATGCACCAAAATTATAGTCAACAAGGTAAATAAAATATTAATAATGAATTAATAGCTATACTGTACTTGTTCAAAAATGGACCAAATTTGGTGCATGGATATTAAAAACAAATATGCAAATAAATTAATAAAATAAAGGGTGCTTAGTGGAAAAATGTATGCCCTTGTATTCTAAAAGATGAGTGTAACCCTCAGCTAATGAGGTTTTGGCATCTTGTAATATTTATGATCAGAATCGCAGCATATTTTATTAACAGAAGCATAAAGTAACCTAGTACCAAGCATACCCTTTTTTGCGACATACTGTAACGTTTAAGACACAGATGGAGGAGTGTTAGTGTGTGAAAGCAGCATGCATCTGCAGCCTGATTCAACAGTCACCAAACAGGCGAAAAGGTCACATTTCGAGCCAGACCAACATGGCTGCCAGTCAATTAACTGACACACGGCCAAGTCATTTCAAATGTACAGACTCATTCTCAACAAACCCATGCAAGATTTTTAAGCCAAAGGGCACTTAAATGCATGATTGCGTTCTAATCTCACCATCCTAATCTTGAGTAATCTTTGTGTAAGCTTCATTCTGATCAATAAGATAGCTGACTGAGGTCATTTCCCACCTAGCTTTAATCGAGTCTGAGAAAGGAAGTGAAAACTAACCTGCAGGGATAATTCTGTAATTCAGTAAATTTATGTAGGTTTGATCAATCCTGCTTACACAGTTGCAAAGCTCTGCCAGTAAGCTCTGGCAGACAGTGAGTCTCGCATAATAGACGGTCAGTAAAGCAGCAGAAAATAGAAAATTACAGTAGAAAATTACGGTTTTCAGAATGACCTGATCAGCAAATCTAGCTCTGGCCAAGCTTTTACTTATTTATATTATATATTTATTATATTTCTTTGTTGTTGTTCAAACTGTGCTTGGTTTAAAAAATTTTTTTTTTATTAACGCTGCTTATTAAAAAAAATCTTCTATACTTTACACCATGCTCGCTGGGGCTTTAGCTGAAACAAAGGATAAACTGCACTGCCTTGTTTTATGATTTTATATATACACAATTATTAGCCACAACATAAAACCACTGGCAGATGAGATGAATAACATTTATTATCTCATTGGAGTGACACCAGTCAAGGGCAGGGATATATTAGGCAGCAAGTGAAAATTTTGATTTCAAAGTTGAGGTGCTGGACTGGGCAAGCGTAAGGATCTGAGCTGTTTCTGGTATGAGATGGTTAGTTTATATGTTGTCCAGAAAAAGACAACCAGTAAACCTGCAACAGGGTCGGGGTGACCAATGCACCCTAATGCATGTGAGGAGCGAAGACAAATCCCACAAAAGCACAGATTGTACCAGATATTGCTGAAAATGCTAATGATGGCTAACATACAAAGGTGTGCTTTGCAGCTTGCTTAACAGGTCAGGGTGACCATGTTGACTCCTGACCTCCTTCGAGAGCACCTACAATATACATTTGAGCATCAGAACTGGATCGTGGAGCAGTGGAAGAAAGGAATGGAAACAGTGCTCGTCTGGGCTGATGAATCACATTTCCTTTTACATCATGCGGCTGGCAAGGTGTATAGTCATCACTTCCCTGGGGAGGAGATGGCACCAGGATGCACTATGGGAAGAAGGCAAGCTGGCAAAGGCAGTGCGCTACTCAAGGCAGTGTTCTGATCAGGAATCTTGAGCCCTGGCATTTGTGTGACTGTTAGTTTGACCAATACTACCTATCTAAATGTTGTTTCTGACCAAATACACCCTTAATGGTTTTTCCAGTGGCCTCTATTAGAAGGATAATGCACACTGCCACAAGGAAAATTGTTCAGGAATGGTTTGAGGAACATGTTATAGAGTTCAAGATGTTGTCTTTGCCCCAGATGTCAATCCAATTGGTCATTTGTGGGATGAGCTGGACAAACAGACTTTCATCCATGGAGGTGCCACCTCGTAACGTCCAGTAATTAAAGGATTTGCTGCTAATGCCTTGGTACCGGATACCACACCACATATTCAGAGGTCTTGGCGAATCCATGCTTCAAGGGGTCAGAGCTGTTTTGATGGGCCAAAGGGACTGGCACAATACTGTTCAGGTGGTTTTAATGTTATGTCTGGTTGGTGTATAAACATTCCAGTAAGTATTTATTTTCATTTGTTTTCAAGACACATTTTCATTTGTTTCACGACAATGGATTTGAAATCAAGATGGGAATGAAGTGTGGATTTTTAGCCAAAGTTTATAACAAATGGTGCGTTAACCATTATTTTTACCTCTACTTTCACAGACTCAAAAGTAACTGCACAACGGACTGATAAGCAGTGTGATGGCCAGTTGTTGACTGTTTCTTCGTTTTCATTACAAATTAAGGAGTTAAAAGATCTAGAATTGATTTTAAGTGATGCATTCATAGAAACTATGTGGTCAGAAATGGTACCAATGCAGGTGAAGGAGGCCGTCACAAGGATGAAAAAATAAATTAGATTTCTTAAAGAGCAGAAATACTGTACGAGGCGTGGCCAGGAATCCACTACTTGCCAGCAACACCAAACGACCTTGAAAGCCACGGAAGACAACTAAAGCCGATGATCACAAACTTCTTTATGGCGTCTTTAAAGGATATCCAGCAACATGTATATATAGACGGCTTGCCTCAAGATGGAAAGCACTGGTGACACTTAAGGAAAGAAAGGCCAGATTAACGATTGCTAACCTCTAAAAAACCCTATCTGGGTAACTTGTACTAGAATGATTAGAAGAGTATGGGAAAGAAAAGAATGGGCTCATCTTCCAATGTATTCCAAAGCATCATCTGTCAAACCTGTTGGAGGCAGTGTTATGGCGTGGGCATGCATGTCTGTCAATGGGACTGAGTCACTGATGTCTAGTGATGAAGTTTCTGCTGATAGAAGTAGCTGGATGAATTGCGAAGTATATAAAGCACTACTTTCTGCTCAGAGTCGGTCAAATGCTGCAAAACTAACTAGACAGCACTCCACAATATATATGGATAATGACCCCAAAAAACCCATAAAAGCAACCTAAGGCAAAGAAACACAGTGTTCTTAGTGGAGCAGAGTCAGTCAACTGACCTCAACCCAACTGAGCATGCATTTCACTTACTGAAGAGAAAAATGTGAAAAATGAACACGGCTGAAGTTAAGGTCTGGCGAAGCATCTGATGGGAGAAAACTCAGCATTTGATGATGTCCATGGGTTCTAGACTTCAGGCAGTCATTGACTGCAACATTTTTGCATCCAAGTTTTAAAAATAACCCTTTTATTTAAGATTGCCTTTTTGTCCATTTACGTTTGAGCCAGAGAAGATAGAGGGACTTTAAAAATGACTGTAATTTAGGCTGTAATGTAAGCTATATATGCTCCAAATAGTTTTTGATGAGACTGTGGAACACCGAGATACAAAAGTTATATAGCTAAGCAATCAACACAGACAAATACTCAGAATGACAGCCCTGAGAAATCTCCTGTCATGCTCCTGTTATTAAAACACCACATCTCAATATACTTTGTTATATTTAGCTGTAAAGCATTCTACCAATATATGCTACCAAAAAGCTTCGCAAGTTTATAGTGAGTATAACACTCTCATCTCTGATTCTGCTGATAAGCACCAGTGCCAGATATAATCTGCCTTAATCTATCCACATCACGCTTCATTGCTGGCATAAATCATGTTCAGAGCACCGAGCTGCGTTTCAACAATACACAGAGTTCAAAAATGAACAATGAAGTTCCAGTTGTTTGCAAGCTATTTCTTTCTTTATTAATTTCTCACAAAGAGTAAAGGGAGAATTTATCAAGGTCATATGATATAAGACTTTTTAGTGGCAAGATCTATTCTTCTTCCTATTATTGTTATTAATACAGCTGTTGTTGTTGAAATGCCTTACAGGTCCCTGTTTATATCCTGAGCCCAGGTTACTTTGAGTTTACACATTCTCTGTGTCCAAATGGGTTTCCACCAAGTTCTCTGGTTTCCCCATACCTCCCAAAAGCGTGCATTTAAGAAACAGTGTGTGTGTGTGTGTGTGTGTGTGTGCGTGTGTGTGTGTGTGCGCGCATCTTGCCCTGATATCTATCTGTATCTATCAGGATCCTGAACCAGGATAAAGATACTGAAGCTGAATGAATATATACAGGGGTGGTCAAAAGTATTCAGACAAAAATTTAAATCAATGTTTTAATGGATTTGTTTTTTTTATTTTAATAATGGCAATCATAATAATAAGACTAATTTATTTAATGCGATGACATTTCTATACAACAATCAATATTTATTATGAAGTCCTTAAAACCTGCTGGATCCGGCTGGGCATAGAGTCAAAAAGACATCTGCAGTACTCTGGTGTCATTTACTCAATCCATGCTGCTTGATTGCTTCCTCAAGATTATGTACAGAAGATGGTTTCTTGACTGATACTGCCTTCTTCACCATTATCCAACAGTTTTCTATTGTTTTTTTTTTCCCCAGTTATTGAGCTCTTTAGTCAAATAGGCTGAACTAATTAGTGACATCATCTGTTCTGTGCACAGAGAGAACTAGAACACATGGCATATGTTGTCTTAATACTTTTGGCCATGATACTGAATTTTTTCTTTATGAATAGTCCACTATGATGCTTATATGTGTTATAAAATGACACCAATTTAAGACATGGTATAGAGCTGAACTTTGACATGGAAATTCCACAGTATTCGGGTTAATGTTGTTAACAAGAGTTAATTAATGAATCAAGCATTTATAATAATTGCCCAAGTTTTTAGACAAAGAAATGTTAATGCAACAGTCGGAATGGATGAAGGACAGATAAAAGGCAATCTTTTCATACGTGCAAGTACTCAAACTTACCACCAACAATGAGTATGGCATCATATGGAGAAGAGAAGAATAAGGTAATTTGATTTGTTTAAAACTCAGTCACAACAAATTAAAGTTGTACTTTGTCAGACAGACTAATCTTGATTTCATACAAAGTTTCCTTACAATATTATTATGTAATTTCAATATAATACCGTGGTGTGAGGGTGTAAAGTAATCGAAGTGGCATGGTTCGCTAGCATCTGATCAGGGGCACTATGTGGTGGGTGAAACAAGGGAACACATTAGCTTTCTTTAACGATATTAGGGGTCTTACCCGGACGTTTATGCTCCTCAAATTTTGCCTACATTATACTGTACCAGTCAGAATTTAAAACCACTTTCACCTGTTAATCACACTAAATGTCAGTCGCCAGCTCCGCCGGTCACGGTTAATTAGTTCCATCAGTCGTGGAAGGATACGTGTTGGCAGAGAAAAATAACTGGTTAAATAAGTAAACAAGTTATAATCTGTCGATAATAGATTATGTTTATGGAACTGTTGAATAAAAGCATTATCACACCCGAGGTTGTGCTGTTGTACTGAATAACAGCACGGCTGTGATACTCAGGCTGACCCCTCATGCCAATGGCCGCATCGTGGCCGTGCTGGTATTTGGCACAACGGCACTCCATCTCTTATTTAACTGTTAGGATTGCAAATGTTCACACAATGTTATAATGAGACTGATATACTGTAGGCAACAGCATATGACAGAGGCATATGACAGAAAGAAAAAACGAAGGAAACATGACCAATCCGTGAATGCAGCACAGCACAGATATTAAGGAATTGCTTTTCATAGGCAGATTAAAAGCAATGTAAAAGAAGTGGAACGGAAAGTGCTATGATTCTTACTTGCATAAATAACATGACCATACCAAAGAATGTTTTAATAAAACATTGTGTGATACCTCGTGTTACTTGAAGTCGCTGTGTATTATACACACGTGGACAAAATTGTTGGTACCCTTCGGTCAATGAAAGAAAAACTCACAATGGTCACAGAAATAACTTTAATCTGACAAATGTAATAATGAATAAGAATTCTATGAAAGTTAACCAATGGAAGTCAGACATTGCTTTTCAACCATGCTTCAACGGAATTATAAAAAAAAAAATGAACTCATGGAACAGTCCTGGACCTGCGACTGAGACCCAGCTTTCTGACACTGGCCAGCACATTTCTCTCTAGAATCCCTTGATAGTCTTGAGATTTCATTGTACCCAGCACAGATTCAGGACACCCTGTGCCAGATGCAGCAAAGCAGCCCCAGAACATAACAGAGCCTCCTCCATGTTTCACAGTAGGGACAGTGTTCTTTTCTTCATATGCTTCATTTTTCCGTCTGTGAACATAGAGCTGATGTGCCTTGGCAAAAAGTTCCATTTTTATCTCATCTGTCCATAGGACATTCTCCCAGAAGCTTTGTGGCTTGTCAACATGTAGTTTGGCATATTCCAGTCTGGCTTTTTTATGATTTGTTTTCAACAATGGTGTCCTCTTCGGTCGTCTCCCATGTAGTCCACTTTGGATCTAACAACGACGGATGGTGCGATCTGACACTGATGTTCCTTGAGCATGAAGTTCACCTTGGATCTCTTTAGAAGTCTTTCTGGGCTCTTTTGTTACCATTGGGATTATCCGTCTCTTTGATTTGTCATGAATTTTCCTCGTGCGGCCACGTCCAGGGAGGTTGGCTACAGTCCCATGGATCTTAAACTTCTGAATAATATGTGCAACTGTAGTCACAGGAACATCTAGCTGCTTGGAAATGGTCTTATAGCCTTTACCTTTAACATGCTTGTCTATAATTTTCTTTCGAATCTCCTGAGACAACTCTTTCCTTCGCTTCCTCTGGTCCATGTTGAGTGTGGTACATACCATGTCACCAAACAACACAGTGACGACCTGGAGCCCTATATATAGGCCCACTGACTGATTACAAGATTGTAGACACCTGTGATGCTCATTAGTGGACACACCTTGAATTAACATGTCCCTTTGGTCACATTATTTTCAGTATTTTCTAGGGGGTACCATCATTTTTGTCCAGGCCTGTTCCATGAGTTTAGGTTTTTAAATAATTCTGTTGAAGCATGGTTGAAAAGCAATGTCTGACTTTCATTGGTTAACATTCATAGAATGTTTTAAAATTATTACTTATGTCAGATTAAAGTTATTTATGTGACCATTGTGAGTTTTTCTTTCATTGACCGAAGGGTACCAACAATTTTGTCCACGTGTGTACATGTTCAAAAAAGAAATGTCTTTCACACATCAAAAAGATGAGAAATTCTGTAAAACTGTTGTGCTGTTAGAATTAGTAAAACGAGCTTTCCGGCTTGCCATATTAAGTGTGCTGAATAAAATGAATTTTAATTCAGTTTATTGCAGCATCATTTACAAGCATGTTCTGGTGTTGGATTTGAACTAGTGAAATCACTGTGCCCTCTTTTCTGCAACACTCATTTGTCACACTGTTATCCGCCAGAGGAGCACAACTGGCCTCGTTTAGCCTTGCTGAAAGCAATTTGTGACCTCAAGATCTGACAAATGCAATCTCCATCAGCACAACCAGCTAGTTATTTATTTATTCCTTGATTTTATGCTTTGCAAATCAAACATGTATTAAAAAATGACTATAAATGTACCTTAGGGTAGAGTATGATTTTGTCATACAGTAAGTAGAAAAGAATTAATGGCTGTGAGTTAATTCTCTTTATATTTACAACTAAACCAAAATAAGCAACTAATAAGTGTGCATGTGGACTATATTTAAAAATAGTGTGATTTCATTTTCATTCTTTTCATATTAAATCTGTTGTACAATAAGAGAATTATGAAAAGAGCCATTGCAGAAAATGCAGGGCATCTTATAAGAAAAATGGAATAACATTATGATAGCATTAAATGTATATTCTGGTTCTGGTGAAATAATCCTTTTTTTTTAGCTGCTACTGAACTTTTGCAAACCTGAGTAGTTGCTTAGTAATTCTGTGAAATAAATAAATACTGTGTGTGTGTGTGTGTGTGTGTGTGTGTGTGTGTGTGTGTGTGTGTGTGTGTGTGTGTGTGTGTGTGTGTGTGTGTGTGTGTGGTGTGAGAGAGAGAGAGTATTTGCTATTGCGATGTGACTAAGTCTTAAATTATGCTTGAAATAGCAAGACTGTAAACTGGATGCACCTATAAAAATGTTTCACATTATGTGTGGTTCTGTAACTATTTTAATGAGGGCAACCATTTTTGTATTTCAGTACGGCAAAATTTGCTCATAAAATAAATGTTGAAACAGGTTTATGTTAGTCCTTTAAAAAATGACCTGTTCGTTTTAAAATTAAAAGATGAGGAACGGGGCGAGAAAGGCAGAGATTGTGCTGAAGTTGACAATTTGGGAATTATACAGGCTAGCTGATTGCTCGTTAGATGTTGAGAAATTAAATATCAGCCCATAAGAATAAGCTATTTGAAAAAGAAAAGCTTTTTACGGAGACCAAAATCTAACTCTATATACAGTACCAGTCAAAAGTTCACACACACCTTCTAGTTCAATCTTTTCTGTTTTGTGATTTATTTTCTCCATTCTAGAACAATACTAGGGATTTCAAAACTATGAAATAACACATGGAATTAGGTACTTAAGTAACAATGACAACATTCATTTGTCATTTTAAGACGGGTAGCTCATTGGACTACTGTCCAAAAGGTCCCAGGTTTGAACTCCATCAGTTCCCCTTGTTGGGCCCTTGAGCAAGTTAATTTGGGCCCCTAATATTTAACTAAAACTTTAAGTCGCTCTGGACAACGGCATCCACCAAATGCTGTAAATATAAATGTAATATAAAAATATAAGATACGAAGGACAGCTGTTCTAGAACATTGTTACATCGTCTATACCGTTTTATCCTGCATTCAAGGCCTGGAGCCTATACCAGGAGACTTATGGCACGAGGCGGGGTACACCCCGGACAAGGTGCCAAGACATCACAAGAGGGCGCACACACACCGTACACGAACACTCACACACTATTTGGGGATTCGCCAATTAACCTAATCTGCATGTCTTTGGACTGTGGGATGTAACCGGAGTAAACCCACGAGGAGGAAGTAGAGTACCCGCAGTATACATGTAACCTCCATGCACACATAGACGGGAATCAAAACTGATCGGGAATCGAACCTGGACCCTAGAGGTGCAAGGCGATAAGCCATCGTACTGCCCATTTAGTGTTACCAGCCTCAAAAATCACCCAATTCACAGCACCTCAGATAAAAAGCCTTTATAAAGGCTTTACTTTTTACATAAGTAGCAGACACATCTCAATATCAACTGTTCAAAGGAGATTATTGTATATTTTGGAAGCATTCAGCATTGTTTTACAATGTAGAAAGAAACAAAATCAGGAAAGACCATGGAATTAGAAGGTGTGTCCAAACATTTGACTGGTAGTGTACCATCAGCATATTTGCTTTAAAAGGGAAACTACATCCAAGGGAAAGTCCTAAACCCACTGTATAATATGACTGGACTTATTGATGATTTGTGGCTGATCTGCAGTGGTAACTGATGCCATGATTAATTCTTTATCAGGATGTATTACTACACTAGCTCATCCAACAGAAGGTTCAAATATGGTGAAAGTTTTAACAAGATCATGACCTTAAACCAATGAAATGTGTCTCAGTTCCTGGATTTGACCATTACTAGATTTACCTAACAATACTGAGGATTTAACAATGTTTTGGATGTAAAAGTAATCGGAGACATCAGAAGGTCACGCATTGTATGCGCTACCCATTTTGCATACTAACATTCAGATAATTCACAGAAATTATGTCAATCATATTGCATTTGTCTACATAAGCCATAAATCAAATTGCATTATCTATACTTCATTTATGGCTTACTAGTACAATTGTCAAGAACAGGTCATCTGTCAATTGTCAGTAAACCATCTGCCATCTCTGTTATTTTATATTACCCAGCTCATTGAAAGGGTAACTCCAGCGCACCGCTGGTTTAGAGATACCCTAATGTGTAGCTGCAAAGGTCAAATTAACATGCATCTGTCCCTGACTTACAGCTTTTGGATATTGTCCTATGATTGAGCCACTGAATCATACACTCTGTCCTTTAAAAAGAGATTATTTTTCTGCCTTCAGCTTGTTTGTTCACTGATCTGTTAGAAAAGGATTAGAGGGTACAGAGTTATGAATCCCTCTTCAAGATAATACACACTGCGGGTTTACTTTTCAAGGTCGTATTTCTGCACGGTATTCACTAAGATCTGCAATGATGAAATTGATACTAATACTCTCAAGCACTTAAGTACTTGCATGATTGAACAGTCTCTCAAAGCATTAAGAGTCTGAATCAGCAACAGAAACCTCTGCAATAAATACTCATGATGCCAATGTACCCTTAATAACATCAATAGCAAAGTTGTAAACACTCCAATAAGACATCCCTGGGCAGTTGTAGACGTTGAAACTAATTGGGTAATAAGTCACCACAGCTGCAGGAGTTCCAACTCCTACATCCTTGTAAAATAAATGGACATGTGAGACATTTTTTTCGAGAACATCTACGGCACCATGTATGGACTGGGATCAGATCAAGGGCTTATAATTTATCACATACATTAAGTAGAAATTTTGCATAGCCTACCATCTGGCACATCGTCTGGCCTCTTGCGTTTCTCGTAAACCACAATGATGACCACCAGGATGAGGATTTCTGCCAACACACCGAGGAAAGGCCAAAGTGGGGCCAGGTGACTACGCACCCGCAGAATAGAAGTTGATTCTTTAGTTCCAATAACATTTGAGGCGCTGCAGACGTACTCGCCCGGGTCGGTACTGATGTCAAGATTTATAACGCTCAGTTCTGTGTAATTGTCCTTGTTCATGATGAAGAAGCGTCCAGTGCTGTTGTCGATGTCCTACAAAATGACAGAAATGCACTTCAGAAAAAAAAAATATATATGGTTACACATATGTCCCCTGTTCCCAAGATGTAACACAGATACAATGCCTTTGGCCTGTCTTTTTGAGGACATATACCCATGGTCAATTTTAAGTTTGGCCATCACTTGTCACCAAGCTATGAAGGCTATGTAAGTCAGGGAGTATAACATGGATGGTACGGGGCAAATATTTATAAGCAGAACAAATAATGTCCCAATACCTGCCTGATGCATTTAGTATAATGGAGTACGCCATGTACAGGCTCAAAACTGGATGTTAAAATGGCCCAAATGTAAAAGGGGGAAGGATTTGAGTGCAACACTGTTTCTGTATCAATGTGCCAAAGACAGAGTCACAACATTGAATTGACATAAACATAAAATTATAAGGGAAAGCCCATGAGGTTGCTGTCCAAATGTCTGCTACTGACATGCCCTTGAGGCAATTTATGAGGGTTAGGGTTAGGGTCTACAAGGAGAAATATTACCATAAAAAGAAAAAAAAAAAAAACATTGTCAACTGATGAAATTGGGAACGTCACAGTCCCTCAAACATGGAACTAAAAGGCGTTGGTCAACTGAACGACTGTGCTTAGATGACACATGCCCCGTAGGAGATCGTGTGCCCTCAAACCCTGCAAAACAAGCAGCAAGATACCCTCCCTTGGCAGTACTGCTCAATAACTTCCCACATAGGAGCGGAATCCTCGCACAGACTCTGAATAGTGGCAATACCTTTATATGTCAAGCCCTTACATCTAAGGTCCTACTTTCCAGCTGACCCAACTGACCTCCTGTCTTGCTAAGAGGCTTGTTATTTCTACTATCTATTAGGATTCCAATGGCCACCACAGGGACACTGTTATGAGAGGCATGCCCCCCTGATGTATCCTCTACAATCTGGGAAGGATAAGTGCCAATGGAGGAAAAGCGAGAAGTATGTGTTGTCTTAAAGATGTGTAATAAAAGACAATATTAGAGCTTAAAACAGTTTAAAGCATAGATATTCCCTGTTTAAGAATAAATTGATGTTAGACCTACAAAAACTGATAACATATCTGTTCCACCACTTGATGGGAAAGCCTCTACTCTCTCTCCAAAGGGTCATGCATTGAGAGAAGGTCATCTCCCATATTGACATGTGACAAACCTTTAGGGAATGCAAAATGCCTGAGGGCCAACCAAACTGCCATTAACAAGATGGAGACTATTTTACATATGTATTGTTTTCCTCCTGTCGATTTTTTTTTAGTCTGCTCATCACTATTCTGAAGAACGACATTCTTTCTAATGGGGTTGTTTGGGAGAAGAGGAAAACCACAGGATTTCTGAATTCTGAAATGTTCATGTTTGCCAGTTGACTCTCTGTTGGCAGTATTTCTCCTTATTTCAGTATTTCTCCAAAAGTGCAAGCCCTAAAAACTGATTGCCATTGTGTAATAAAAACCGCTCAGCCATAACATTTACATCACAGAACATTAACACAATAACAGTGATTACCCATAATATACCAGTAAACTGGTGACAAAATCATGGGCGCCCGAGGCTCATCTATGCATGTGGGGAACAAAAGCCATCCTGTCTGGTCTAATCCCACAGAAAAGCACAACAAGCTGAAAAAAAAAATCAATGCTGGCCATGAGAGGAAAGCACTAGAACACCCAGTGCACCACAGCTCACTGTGCATGGGGCCAGGCAGGTAAATTGCCCAAGGCCACTGACCTGGCCCCCAAACACCCACAAGTTGCACTGCTCAAATAAGTCCGGCCCATGGAGCCCCATACTCCACAAGACCACTGAGGTGTTCTGTCGTGTCTGGGACCATGACGATGGCATGGATCCATTGGGAGCCATGGGTGAGGGGTGGGGCCTCCATCACAGGCCACTGTCCATGGGGCCCAGCAGGCAACGAACCCAAGGCCACTGACTTACTTGGTACCAGACACCATAGCACACCCAAAAGGTCTGATGCTCCAAGGGGCCAGAGTTGCCCAGGCAACATGGTAATGTTATGGCTGATAAGTCTATATTCTTTTAAACTATGCAGCAGGAAAGAGGTATTGCTTTGAGGACAGAACTAGCATGCCCTGTACATCCAAATTACACATAGGTGCATATGTTACATAAGGAATGTTGTCCACTGACCACATTACGCCTCAGATTACATATTCATTAGACCAACCTATTCCTTAGAAAAATAGACATGCTCACATGAAAGTTATTGGTGGGCATTTGGAGAGTTAGATTTTTTGTTCTATAAAAACTCTCTAAACACCTTTAGTACATTGGCACCTATCTGGGCTCAACCATGTATATATTTTAAATGTAATCATGTAGTATATTGTAGGTAATTGTAGAACTTCGAGAAACCTGTATATTAAAAATGTCAATTACATATTACATTCAAGAGATATATCCACATCCATTGCTTATTCTATAGTGGTGTAAATGAAAGGCACTAGTATGAGCAAACAACATGCTACGTACTACGTATGATCCCTGGCTGACTTTTTTCTGCCATGTCCAGATGGGATGTGGGTATCCCACAGATTTGCAGTACAACAGAGCACTTTCTCCTTCTTTTTTATTCTCGCTTCGCTTGTGACCAGTGATTTCAGGAGCCGCTAAGTGGAATAGGAAAGACACAATAAATTAAAATGATACATTCATATGAATTCAAAATACATAAATAAAACTTTTTTGTTGTTGTTGCAAAGTTACTTCTTGTGGTTAATCAAAAAAAAAATTTTTTTCCCCCTGTCAGGATGGTAATAATTGTCCATTTGAACATGAACAGCTTCAGATGTGATCTGTAATACTTATTTATGTGTGTCACAGACAATGGTTCACATGGTAGGCTTGTGGTTGTCTTCAGGCTTTCTCTCGTCCTCTACGCCTGCTCATGAACCATTTCAAGCTGATGTGCTGAGTCATCAGCTCCTCACTAGATGCCTAGTTATGCATTAGAACCTCCTGATGCTTAAAATCTGTTGAGTTTGCCATTTTGGACATCGACTACAAGTCTATTCTTAATGGATCGGGAACTGCCATAGGCCTTTTTTTTTTTGTTGTTTTGTTAATCCTTAAAATTATGGTGATTCCTTCCATGCAATTAAGCAGGATCAGAAAGAGACCCGGAGCGAGTGTTTATTGCTGCGAACATGGAGGACGGCCCAAGCGTGGCCTGGGACACGGACGACATCGCTGCTCTCTAATTATGGTGCACACGTGCCATCTGAGGATTGTGTGGATGCGTGTGCGTGCAGGGGGAGGGGGGGGGGTTGGAGTAGGAGCTTAGTTGGGAATTATCCCCACACGCTTCTCCCCTGACAGGGAGTAAATCGCCTTCCTTTCTAAACAGATAGGGCTTTCTCTGCTGTTCAGTGTCGTTCTGGCTTGCCTCCAAACCCTGATCCCTAATGGAAGTGTGTCTTCATTCTTGCGATCACTGATAAAAAGAGATATGTAACAGCGCCACTACAATGCGTGTTATTTGTAGAGGAAACCTCATCTGCATCTTCTTTTGCCTGAAACCTATACCAAAGGAAAGCAAGTGAACATGTTGTTGGCAAATGCATTCACATTCAAGCAGATAATGAATTTCTAATGAATAGAGAATGAGCAACGCTTTCAGTACCAGCCATATGGGTGAATTTCATAATATTATATGAAAGCATGTTTCTAATTAGTTTTGCAGTTTAACTCGTATAATTAAGAGGAAGAGAAAAAAAAAAAAAGAATGACTCGAGATTGTAAGCACACAAAAACCACAATACGTCTACGTACCATGATCAAATTACGCTGGGATGTGTTTAAGAATTTTCTCACTGTCAGCCCAAAATGCACGTAGGAGCAGATTATCATTGTGAACAATAAACTCTTGCCATTAGAAGCGGCTGGGACTGGATTCAGGCCTTAATCCTACCCCGGCACACAAGCCTCCATCTGTTCCCTCAGAGCTGAGAGCTGGAGAGAGAGGTGCCAAGGACATGACAGCCTGGGGGTGGAGCGCAAGATAGAAAGAAGCACGGCTCACCTTCTTGTTTTCCTGTCTCAACTGGTTTTTGGCTGTGCTGATGGCCTCACCCTTAATTGTGATATATATGCAAGATATATTACAATATATCACAAGGCAGTTTTGTTTTTGTTTTTTTCTCAGAAATTGTGTTATTCTTCTGTTCGAAAGCACGGTGACTTTTTTTTATGCAAAAATGAATTCAAAAATAAAAAAGAATCCATGTTTTATTTCAGTTTTACTATCTATGGATTTATCAATCGATTATCTTGGCTGCAATAGTAATAAATCATGAACACTATTAGAGATTAGAACTGGCAAATAAACTAAAATGACTTCCTTTAATAATAACTAACGAATAAAACATGACAAGACAGGCCGTTATAGGAAAACAATCAACAGCGGGATGGTTCAGTGCAGCCATTAATACCTTACATCTTATTATAAATGTTTTATTCCTCTTACTATCTGCCAGTATTTGCAAGCACATTCTTTTATATCGTACAATTTATAATGATACAGGACAGTCAAGAAAATAAGATTATCCCAGTGAATATTTTTGGGAAAAATGAGGAAAAAATGGCTTTGGTTAAATTATATGCCAGTAAACACTATGCGGTTTTGGCTCTAAAAAAAAGAAAAAGAATAAAATGTACAGTAAAAATCAGTTGCTTTCATATTTATTTTTTTGCGCAGTTGTATTTTGTATAGTATGGAAGTCATTTTTATTTGATTTTATGTGACTTTACTTACTTTTAAGGAATAAAAGGTACCCCAGTTTGAAATAATGAGAGACGTGTGTGAGAAGCTGAGCATATAGGCCTCTATACATTGAGGCACCTAGAACGGGGCACCCTAATGAAACCCAGCTGTTGAATGTGCGTTCTGCAGGCCTCCCGACTTTGTTGATCAACCGATAACGTCGTTACCTTCTGAAATCAAAGCCTGAGTCTTCAATTAATTTCCATGACACGATAGCCAGGAGATCTTGCGCAGAATGAGCAATGCGACGCACGGTGCAGTGCATCTGTCCCGTCACATGACAGGCTGAGAGTGGGGAAAGTCAGAGCTGAGTGGACAACAGCATCATCGCGTTATGCAACCAGGCACCGTTTAAAGCAGGCCTGCCAGAACAGTCCGGGCATGCTCAGTGTGCACGGCGGTGGTGTCAAAACAAATTGGCTTAAGTGAGGAGTCTTTCACGGGTCTCTGGCTGCAGGGGGTGATTCCTTCCTGCCTGAGCAGCCTGTAGTTAACACTCGACCTGACTTCTAGTTTGAATTTGGAATATTATGAACATGCAAAATGATTCACGCAAATTATATTCGATAAACATTTTTTTTTTTTTTGCATATTGTAAATATTACACAGTTTAAATTCCTGACATGGGAAACAAGTGCCGATTATAAGCGCTACTTGATATAATAAAGAGGACAGGAATAGCCATAATAAATGATCATTTTTATTCAGACATATGACAGATACGCTGACTGAAAATGAGTGAAGTATACAATCTCCTAGTAATTTGGCTCTTTGTGTCATTGTGAATTTCGAACCCCTCTTCTGTGTGAGTGACAGGCATTGTCCAGAGGCCTCTTTTCATCTGCTCTGTGGAGGAACCTAATGAGACTTGATCTCTCCATGTCTGCGCTATTTCACTCACAGCTAGGCTTTTCTGTGTGACTGTCTGGAGTTATCGCTGCACTGAAAAGATCTCGTTTTGCTTTTTTTTCCACATATTGAGCTACGGAGTTGATTTACAGTAGAAATCGCTCTCCTGTATCAAATCGCTTTTATGTTTTGTGTTTTATGATGCTGTCACTCTGTGGCATGACGCTGTTATTTGTAGGTGCTGAGCATTGACTTACCCTGCACTATTGGACCATGTCAGATGGCCCTGATGCTCCGCCATAATGAAAGGACTGCTATTAGTTTTGTTTTCAGACATCCTGAAGATGCATTTAATGTCAGTCATTTACAACACTTGTGTTAGCAATAAAACGTAACAGGGTGTTGTGAGGCGACCCGATGCGGACTGGTGATTTGCCCTCAGATTTGATGAATTTATGACAATAACTGGGTGATCTTACACACCAGAGTTTTTTATTACTTATCAAAGAATGACAGATAAATTTTATTCAAATCTGTTCATAGTTATGAATTAGCGATGTTTTCTTGTGGATTAACGTTACCATTTGCAACAAAGATTTCCGTTCCCTTGTTGTGTCAGTTTTACTTTATGGTGCAGAAATGTGCGATTCTGTCAAAGTTAGAGGTTTCCAAATGTGTTGCTGATGAAGAACCTTGGGCGTCAGACTCTACAACCATATTCAGGATGAACAATCCAGACACTGCTGCAATCAGCTCACACCTGCTGAAGAAATCCAAAGACGCCACTTGTGGTGGTTTGGCCATGTCTTGGAGCATAGTACACTGTTGGCTTTCTGATCAGTTGCTATGGTACTCCATGCTCCCCCAAACCCTGAATGGTGTTATTAACCAACTAACCAAAGGTGATGAAAGAGTAGCAGCTACAGTATCAACTAGCAGAAATAGAAGGTCACCAATTTTGAGATTCAACAGTATCATACTGGCCCGATTTCTGAGGGACCTTCCAGTCTAGTCTAATGTTGTGCATTGTCCATGAATCGAGTTATCATTTATACACTGCCTGGCTAAAAAGAATGTCACACTAATATTTCGTTCAAACACCTGATTAGGTTTGATTACGGTGCAATCATGTGGTGGCCAGTTCACGTGTGAAAATGATTCCTCCTGCCCCCAGAACCACTCTTTCACAAATTGAGTCCTGAGGAAAAGAAAAATCCATAGATGTTATAATCTGGGCTTTCAGTAAATGGTCGTCAGCTGACTTCATTTTATTGCCATATAATGTTGCTGTGCCTTGACCTCACTAACTGAAGCAACCCCAGATCATAACATTGTACAGTGGGCACTATGAATGATGGGTGCATCGCTTCATGTTTCTCTCCATTGCTCTGGACTAGGGTCAATCTCGATTTGTCAGCCCACATGATCTTTTTCCATCGCTCCAAAGTTATCTCCAATCTTTATGATCCCTAACACAGTAAAATCTTTTTTTCTCACTAACAAGTGGTTTGCTTATGGCCACACAGCTGTGCGTGTCTACCGCAATATTGGCGGTTAGCCACTACTTTCCAAGTTTCTTTTTTTTTTTTTTATTACAGCAGTTATAAACAGGTATTCTCTCACCAGAATTTCTTTATTGTTTTAGTTAATATTCACCATAAAACCACAAAGCTCTCTGTATTTTCCATGTCAAAAATGTACAGTACTACCTCTGTGGGATACAAAGCACTGATCCAGGAGACCACTTTTCCTTTGTCTGCCAAAGATAATGTAACACTAAAGTATCAAGTCTTATACGCAACATTTTACATATTTATGGAAATATCTTACCTTTGACTTCGATGGACGCATTGGCATTGGGGGCCTTGTCAAAAGTGTACACGCACATATATTCCCCTGCATCTTCCGCTCTTGGTTTGTTGAGTCTGTTACAAGAAAGGATAATTCATGTTCAGTTGACTTAAATAGAGTGTCCCCTTTATTATTATTCATCCTGTTACTGAAGTATGATACAATACCCTACGTGTTGGCTCATACGCTACAGACGCTTTATACAGAGGTGCTTTAGTATTCCTTCAAGTATATGTAAAAGCAGAGAATCAATCAAGAGAGAAAAGTCTGTGTGATGTGCATAGTTTGAACTTTATTTTACCTCAGTACTGTCTCGGTGGAGTTGCTACTGGCTGCTTCAGGCATGACTATCACTAGAAAAATATTTGCATGCAATCTGACAGGATCTTTTCCTTTTTTTCCCCAAAGATGTCACAGTTGGCTATAAAAGATTTGGCAACCCTGTTGCTATTTTCTCTCAAGTGAAGTCCTCATTAGGATTATTACAATCAGGACCATGTTATTTTTGGAAGCTAGTATTATTTTGGAAATAATATTCCCAGATGTAGGCCATTTGAGAAGCATGTAAAGCATGTACTTTACATTTGGAAAAAAGGCTGTGCTCATGGGGTGATTAAGAGTTCTGCTTGGAAAACATACAAGGAACACAGTAAAGAACTGAGAAACCATGATATACAACAAATTTTTTTATTTTTTTGGATTTTTCCCCGATTTTCTCCCTAATTTAGTCGTGTCCAATTCCTCCCCGTCACTAGGGGGCTCCACATTAAGGCTACTACTACCACTCAGCCAGGAGGGCCGAAGACTATCACGTGTTTCCTCCGAACCACGTGACGCCAGCCGACCGCATCGTTTCAAACTGCTCGCTCGCGCACCGTTGGGGGCGGCGTAACACACTCGGAGGACAGCGCTATCCGCTCCCTCCGCTGCGCGAGCTCACAGACGCCCCTGATTGGCTGTAGAGCCGTGATTAATGTGGGAGCACTATGTACCTCTCATCCCTCCCCTCTGAGAGAGCTCGGCCAATCAGCTCTCTCTAGACCTCCGGCTGCGAGAGGTTACAGCACCACCCGGGATTCGAACTAGCGATCTCCGGATGATAGGGCGAGCGCTTTTACCACTGCGCCACTCGGAGGCCCATACAACAAAATTTTGTTAAGATCCAGCTACAGTAAATTCCTTGTTAAATATATACCTATCGGCCATAACTGTTAACATTCAAACCACCTAGGTTTTAGGTTCTCCTTTTGCTGCTGGGATGGATCTGGAACATTAGAGTGTGGCTCCAAGGGATCTCTGGTAGGGTTCTGTTTTATCTTGCACCTGGATGTTAGTAGTGGATCCTTTGGGTCAGACTTGCTTGTCTAAAGCATCTCATGGGTGACCGATTAGATTAGGAGCTGGGGAACAAGGAAAGGAACAACCTTGAACTCTGGGACCGGGGTAGCTCAGTGGGTAAGGCATTGGACTATGGCCTAGAAGGTCCCAGGTTCAAACTCCAGGTCCCTCTGGTTAGAGGCATCTGCCAGATGCCATAAATGTAACTCTTAAACTGTTAAGCTCCATGCATGGTGGGCTCTGATGCACTGTGTGTTCCGATACCTTTCCGTCATGGCCAGCATTTTGGTGGTTTGTGCTGCATTGGCTTTTCTGTGGGATTGGCCAGGACGGGCTGGTCTTTGGTCCCCATGAGGGTCGGTGGACCTTATCCTGTCTCCAGTTTGATGATGATCAATGTTATTCGGTGGTGTTTTGGCTGATGGTTGTCAAGAACTATTATGACTGCATTGTGACACCAGTTACCTTTTAATTCCTGTCAATTATTGCTTAGATTACAGCTAAGAATAAGCCATAATAATTTGCAATCATTATGTTTTATTCCCCGCCCCCTGCAGTGGTGCTCTACGTTACCACACCTGACTAGCACCACTGAACAGATGAGATGAGACATTTGTGGGACATCTGCTCACATGTTTCTGTTTCTGAACAAGCCATGTCATCGCTTCACTAAACAGACCGGAGAGAGTAAGTGACATGGAAATCTCTGTGAATTCTTTTTTTTTTTTCCATTTCTTAATCAAACGCCCTCAGCTCTTCAGAATTTCCATAATTACATAATGTTCATTAATGCATGCGAGGCTGCAACAAAGCCTGCTGTGGTTTCCCCCGTCGTGTGCTTGTGTGATTCGTTTTGCTTTCTGTTCGAATCCTGTCTCAATTCCTGCCCTGTTATTGGTTTGCTGCCTGATGGGCCGGTTATATTCTGTTGTGTCAAGGTATCGCCTCGCAGTCTTACCATTCTTCATAAAGTGGACATTGAGTTTCAATCACAAAGCGTGCCGCAAAGCTGCGCCAGAGGAGCACCATGGTTCACGTATTAGTGTTTGTGTAGCCGACTGAAATGAAAGGTTCCCGAACTGCTGCCGAAGCGTTATTGGATTAGCAGGTTTGGCCCGACAGCTTAAGCGTTCGGTTTTCAGCGTTTCCGTCAACGATATTTTCAGATACTTCGCCATAATACCACGTTCCGTTTCTTGTCATGACATTATGGAAACATTTGCAGATGAAATATTGCTGATTTAGAAGCAAAAGAAACTCACGTAAGCTCTGTGTTTTTCAGTCCTTTCCTTGTATTCTGGATTTCTTCTCCGTTCTTCATCCAGAAGCTTTCCCGGTGAGCAGTGTGAGCGTTCGTTAGGTTACACTGTAAGGTAACAGGAGGATTGTCTTCCTGTGGCTTTTTAGCTGGCAAAATTTCCTGATCAGAAGCATTGATCTTTGGCTCTGAAACAAAATCAGATCTCTGAGTTACCACACACACACACCAAAAAAAAAAAAGGTCAGAAACGAACACCAGGCCCAACTGGGACTTCTTCTTTTGTAGCTGCTGGCTCTGATCCTCGTGCGAGCTGGAAGGTGCGACGGATAAAAAAAAGAGTCTATAGGACGAGTTAAATGAAAACTCGTTGTGAGCTTATAAGAAAATAAAGTGTAGCTTTTAAAGAAGTAATTTCAGAGCATTTATTAACACTGACTTCATGTTTCATGTTTCGGCAAAAATGCAATAAAGAATGATTTCTTCTTGGGTTTTTAAAGTGAACCCATTTTTGCTTGCATTAAGCCTTAGTGGTTCATTATCTATGATTTCACTTACCTTCAAGCATAACACAGTAAAATGCAAGGAAATCAAAATAAATCTTAAAATTCAGCATGCAAGAGCCACCTACTGTATGAAGTAATACAATACTGCAGTCTTCATTGGTTCGTACTGGTTGATAACTTTAAATTTTAGATTTTAGGATCTTTAGGAAAATGTGACTAATTGACATTAAAGGGTCAGATGATAATATGTCGGTTACAGTATTTTTGCTTTCGTTTTACTTTCTTCATAATTATTGTGTATTTTTAAATACACTCTTCAGTCATCAGTTGGCGTTTCAATAAAGCTGACGCCAGCGAGGGCTGAGCTCCTCCCTCGTTATTCCAGGGCGGCCCTTTCATAGCAACCGGAATTCCCAGATGAAAGACAAATGAGGATGGAGGAAGTAAGAAAGAGATGTAATTTCTTCTACTGGCTTGGACATTATAAACCTCCTTGATCAGTTTTGCTCTGGAGGATATGGGAGGGGATTAAAAGTGACTCCAATTAGCAATCCTAACACCTTCTTCTAGAGTTTGGCATCATTCTATGTCTCTATGCATCTCTCTCTCTCTCTCTCCCTCTCTCTCACTTACTGGTGTGTGCTCTTCCTCCATCCCTCCTGGGCAGCATCAAAACACCTACTCCTATCTCAGACTGTGTAACTGAGCACAAGCCATCAGCCTACGTATGCATAGAAAACCAAAACAGTCAGATTACTTCATTCGACAGCAATAACGAAAGGCGCTCAGGCCGATGTGATTCGCCGGCTCCTTCGGAAGGTCGTTTCTAGGACACCTGCTCGGTGGAAGAGACGATGGGAAATCGATAATTTTGATCCTGTTACTTCCTCGAGATGGTTTTGCTTCCTGCACGGATCCGCTGCGAATCTCAAAGGAACTTTTTAAACATTTATTCAACAGTAACCTCAATAAACGTACAAACAGTGCTCTTTCGAAACATCATATAATGAATGTTTGATTTGGATCGGAAGCAGGGGTTAGACAAATTGGTCAGCTGGTTAGTTCGGACAAGAAGACTACAGTATGTTGGCTAGGGTTTCACACGGAAACTACAAAGCTAAGACAAGAGCAGCACGTATTCAGACGCCGTCCCATGAACAAACTATACATTCTTTTCCATGTGACGTCAGCATGTATAGCCTGCTATATACATGTTATAATGCTTATTACATGTATATAATATGAAAACACTGACTCTCAGTAATGACAGAATAGTTCCTGTTGTCCCGGGTACAACGTGCACCCTGATATACGCTAAATATAAACTATTAAGAAATGGTGCTTGAACTAGAAGTTCTTGTTAACGTACAGAGAGCGTGATGGGACTTGTGCACTGTTCTGACCACATTATTAGGAACGTCTCTTAAGATTTCACAGCAGGAGCTGTCGAGACAGGAGAGCATGCAAAGAAACGAGGACTCCTAATTTTGTGAGCTCCCCGTGGTGCAGCGCAGAGAAAAGCCGAACTTGACCAGAATATAGGCGGGCCGCCGTCTGAGCCGTTCCGGCCAATTAATCGGGTCAGGAATTCATGGCTCGTCGTTAGGATATAATGTCATTACTGATCTGTAGGCAAACACTTACTGCAAAGGAGGCGCAAGGCGGAGCAGCGTATTCAAACGTTGAAGTAGCGCAGCAGCATGTTCGCTGCCTGTAGTATTTAGAAATATATATTTATATATCCTGCTACTACCTGCTCTTCCTTGCGTCTTCTTTGCCTACCCATCTTTTTTCCTCACAGTAATAATGAACAACAACAACAAAAAAAAAAAAAAACATGTTAAGACTTCAAAGCACCAGAAGACCTACATATTACAGACGGGGGCACATAATGTCAGGCTTTGAAGTAAATCAAAGAATCTACGCAACTAAGAAACAATATTAAAGAAAATGAAACCAAGATTCAGCAGAAAAAAAGTAAAAAAAAAAAAAAAAAGGAATCCCCAGGTAAAGTAAATATGAAGCAATTGATTAAATGACAAAAAACAAGTATGTTAAAAGACACTAGACAAGGCAAGCGACACGGGAACAGGCAGGATGGTCTGCTTGTAAGGTGAGAGAGGGCGGCATGAGGAAGAAAGAGGCAGACAGAGACTATGGTGTTTGTCTGGGTTTGTGGTCATCCACAACAAGAGGCTCAAGGGGTTCAGTAGGGGTAAGACGGGGTGATTATCAGGTCAGGTCTTTTAATGCTGCTTAAAAGAAGGCAATAAGAACAATTGAATCAACTGGAATTAGAGATACTACAGAACATAAGCTTTGCAGTTTGTAACCCCAGAGAAAATGCTGCTTAATGTTTTGAATACAGTGGGGCATTTATCATCAGAGATTATTGTAAGAGGAACAAAGGCAGAACTGACAGCAGCATACGGACCAGCTATGGTCACTTACAGGTCTAATTTACTGTAGTAAATGTAAGAAAGTCATAAAAATAACAAACGATTGCTGCTTTCATTATGTTTTCTTGGTTTTTATCATTTCGATGAAAAATGGGAACTACAGCTACCAACTACAGCTACAGTTTCTGAATCTATCCACTACAGCACAAGTTTACCACTCACTCTGCAACACGGAAATGGTGGCCTGAG
Source organism: Clarias magur (assembly GCA_013621035.1). Classification (NCBI taxonomy): domain Eukaryota; kingdom Metazoa; phylum Chordata; class Actinopteri; order Siluriformes; family Clariidae; genus Clarias; species Clarias magur. Next base: position 3,988,190 of record QNUK01000012.1, read on the forward strand.
CTCGGATCCAGGTGATGGCAGGGTTTTGGCGCAGGTCGTTGCGGCGCGGGTCGTTACTGGCCCGGCACTCGTAGGTCCCAGAGTCCTCGAGCGTGAGGCGCGTGACACCCAGCACGCTCACGCCGTTGGTGCCGTAGGCCGTGTTGATGGAGACGCGCCGCTTCCGTGCGCCGTCCCACAGCTGCTTGAAGGAGTCGGCGCGGTTTATCTCAGCGTACCACCACTGGATCTCCGGCGTGGGGTTACCGACCACATCACAGTACAGCTCAAAGGTGTCTCCTGTGAGCTTTGTCTCAGACATGGGCGACTTCACAAACCCAGCTGGAGAGGAAGAGGATTTCGAAGCCATGGAGACAGGGGAGGGAGGGGGTAGGGGTGGGGGATGGAAAGGAAGGAAGGCAAAAGAGAAGAGTAAAATTGGGAGGAGGGGGGGGGTGGAGAAGGGAGGGAAGCAGGGATGGAAAAGGCCAAGGAATGCAGGGGTAAAATAAAAAAAGAATGGGTCAGTTAAAAAATACAGAAGAAAAATGCAAATCAATAAGCAGCAAGCCGGAAATTATATTTATAAAAAAAATGATTGAACAAAAAAAACAAAAAAAAAACAGTTTGATTATAGTAAAAGACAATGGTAAAAGGTCAAGAGGGTGAATGTATTAGTGAAAAACAGGTTAATGGACCCTTGGTATTTGGACAGTTCGTCTTGCTTGCTAGAACATTGAAGTGCTTTCAACTGAGATAATAAGCTTTCCGAGCACTGACACAAAAATAAAGCAGAAAGACGTGATTATTTAATATAATCCAGATCAGGATCGAATGTTGGCTCCAGACGTTATCGGTGAAATCGCATTGTGTGGGATAAACTTATCATTTTTACCAATTTACATATATCACGGTACAAACGATAGGCGAATTAATTAAGAAGGCAAAATACATCAGATTAGGGTAAAATCTGGCCACTTGAAGTGGAGCTTTGGAAATGGCTTAATAATCCTTCAGCCATTGAACATGACTTTTTATTTTCAGTATCATTAAAGGCAAGGAAATGAAGGAATATTTCCTAACATCGAACCTGCACAAGATAACATCTTTAATAAAAAGTACACAAATGAGAATAACTGATATCGAGGGATTACTAATGAAAAGGTGGCTCAATGAAAAAGCTGCCCTTTATTGGTCCTTACTGGTGTTCAGTGTGAGTGTCACCTCGAACCACGCTTGATCATTTTCCCCCGAAGAAGGAAACTGAAGAAGCATGTAGATACAGAATGTATAAACCATCAAAGCCTTGGACCTCTGTGCTGTAACAAGTCTATAGATCGTAAAGAAATTACAGCTGGAGTTACAGCTGACATACTGTAAAAATAAAATCCAATATAGCTCCTCTTTTTCTTTTTCAGTTGCAATTTTTCCTACGTAGGTATGCGTGTATAAAATGTTTAACAAGACCGCATAACAAAGTCTTATCTCCACCGGAGAGTGAGCAAATTAAACCAGAATGAAGCTTTCTATTTTGGGAGATATGACGTGTCTGTTGCACACTGTGGAGCTTCTCAGTAGCTGAGTAGTGGTATTTTGGTATCACAAGGACATTATACCGCAGAGTTTTTGTCTTTTGCCTGATAGCTATTATTATATTGACACGACTGAGCATGAGGCATGAAACTCGCGAAAGGGGCTTTCTTTGAGATTCAAAGCATAATATGTTGCAAAGAGTCTGATTTCTTCACTATCATAACCTCTATCAATGACTTTCATTTCTCATACTCATAACTATATATATATATATATATATATATATATATATATATTTCCTATCGGGTTGACTGCAGTTGCTGAATAATTCATGCGATATGATAAATAACTGAATAATGAGCTGGGACTTGAAGGGGTTGATGCTAGAAAACTCATTTTTTTAATCTAGATTTTGGAAGAAAAAAACAAAAAAAACAAAGTGTTTTATTCCTCTTATACCATGACAATTTTCCAATTATTACAAAGTTTATTTGTGACAGAGACACAATTTAGCTCAATGACAGTTTCCACTTCCGTTGATAAATACAAGTAGTATGTTTTGTGTTTGATTTCAGTGCTTTTCAGGCATTCAGTACAGTCTGGGAAAACAAGGTCAGTTTTTTTTTCCTCGAACAGAATGAGGTGTAATAAAACGTCACTGGGTCACCTAGAGGTATTCACCGCTCAGAGTGAGGCACCTCATTGCCTGAATTATGTTTGGCATCAGATCAATAGACGGTACATCGCTGAATATCCAATATGGTCTGTTAATTTAATGACATGTTCAATGTGAATCTACAGTATGTGTCATTTAATATTTTCAATGTCAAATTCAATGTTTTTCTTTTATTTTTATTTTACTTCAGGCAAAAACAGGAATGATGCACAAATTATTATAAAAAAAATTTTTTGAACACCTTTGTTTTTCTAAATATTTATTTCCAAAACAAAAATGAAAGAAGAGGTATTGTATTCTTTTTCCTTTTTTCCAATTTTGTGCTTGAATTGAACAAAGAAAAAGAAAAAAAAAAAAAGCATTCACAAGCACTCATTTACATTTTTTATTTTTCTTTCTTTGGACATGACATGGAAACTTTTATTTATTTATTTATTTTCCTGAAGCAAGTAAAAACAACTTGCGTTCAATAAAAAAAAAATGTGAGGGCTTGTTATACTTTTTAATTTTTTATTTGAGTAGGAAATCGCAAATCAGGAAAACGAGCAATTATCTGATATATTTAATAACTATCTAATACATTTATCATTACAATTATATGTTTGTTTTTTTGGAAACTAACAAAAAAAAAACAAGTTATTCATTTATCTGTTTTGTTATTTATTGATGCATTCATTCATTTGCTTATTTCTTTTTTTGTTTGTTTTTATGTTAAAAAATAAACGAATTATATATACATTAACGTAGAATTTTCCATACATCATCCTCCAACAATTTTAAGAAGATAACTACAGTAGTCAATTTCAGTCACATGAAATTGAAATTAATCTCACACTTACACCAGAAAACCAGTTATCCTATTAAAAAAGCATCATTATCATTTCATGATCAGCTTTCTAGATCAATCACTGTATTGATCAATTTAATATACAGTATACATGGTGTGTGCCTTATGATGGTTCAACTTGTGGTTTTTCAACTAAAACAATACAAAGTCTCTGGGAGCCGTATTCGAATTTGGATCTTTTTCTGGTTTAGATATATCGACCCAAAGCAACCATGTGTTTACAAACATAATCAACCCATACTCTACAGTGTACTTTGTTGCCAGTGTTTTTTTTTTTGTTGGTACATTTCATTTTAGGGGTTCACAATACGAGTGCTGTTGCAAGATTTGCTGTTGCAAAGGTTAATGTTTGAAACTGCCTTTTCTGTTTCATCTAACCAGTTTGTCATGCATTTCTTTATTTCTTCATTGCATGTTTATAGTACAAGTAAAACATTTTCAAATTGTGATTTAATGCGATTAATCACTAGAATTTTTTAATTTTTTTATTTTAAAACATGCATTATGGTTATGATCATATATTGTGCTGTGTAAAGTGTAGGGTGAGGTTAGTGTTCTGAGCATGTTTAAGGTAGGGTAAGCTAGGACATTCAGTAGCAGAGGTGGACGTCCCAATTAAAATGCATCGTTGTCTCTTACCACCTACCTATGAATTTTTTTTAAACCCCATAAACTTCAGAAAATCATCGTTAGCCTATCTACTGTCTGAAATGTGTGTGTGTGTGTGCGCGTGAAATCTGATTTACAGTACGTTAGTCTGTTTGCTAGTGGGTGTAGAAAACTGCTGTGTGTTACTTTCAAAACAAAATCGGCGTGATCAAAGATGACTTGGGAGGCTGTGATGATGATGTGCACGGCGCTTATTAGCAGCACTGAACAAGCAAAAGAAATGAAAACGGGCTAATGAAGGAAAAGCGATAAAATACAAATATGCATAATGCAGTGCAATTAAACCTTAACCATTCAACATGCATTGCTACCTTTGCTTCTGTGATTCCTAACCCGAAGGCTGCTTTTACCCTAAGCACAATTGAGTCGTACTGTGCCCAGGTACGATTGCTCCCCTTTGACCAATCCCCTGCTGTACACATGTGTATTTACAATTTCTGATATAGTAGGTGATAAGTTGGTTTCTGAGCTGGCAATAAACGCAAAGAAAAAGAGAGTACGAGGAAGTCGACTTCCATGTTATGCCAAACATTACGGTCATTTCGGGAGACTGGTGCGTGCCACGAGCAAACAGAAACAGAAGCGCTGAGGATGTAGTGTTCTAAATTGCGGCCCACTTTCATGTTCAGTTATGGTCGGCTTTTATATTTGATTCAAGGCGTGCTCAGGTCCACTTGAAAAGATGATCCGTGCCCAGACATGATACGATGTGTTGACCCCAGTGCACCCAAAATCGGACTCGGAATGTTCTGCTAAGCAGTTGTGCACGTCTGTGCACTATTGGACACAACTTTGGATTTATTTTCTAATGCTTTGTGGAAGTGCTCTGTGAACTGTATGCAAAGATCAGTGAACTGCAGAACGCACATCTGGATGGACTGTTTATTGTCGCTGGAGATTTCACCCATGCAAACCTCATGTCAATGCTCCCTAAATTCCATCAGTATGTGGACTTTGTAACAAGAGATAAAAAACACTGGATTTTGTTTACACAAACATCCCCGGCACACACCCCCATCCCGGCTACTCAGACCACATCTTTGTTATGCTAACTGCAGCATACAGACTACTCGTCAGGCGTTCAAAACTGGTTCTGAAGCAGGTGAAAACCTGGCCAGCAGGAGCCATCTCTGCTCTTCGGGACTGTTTTGAGAACACTGACTGGAACATGTTCAGGGAGCCTGCAACTTACGGTGACTTCACCGACTTGGAGGAGTACACGTCATCAGTGACCAGCTACATCAACAAGTGACACAGGTGACGTCACGGTCTCCAAGAACATCATTTCACACCCCAACATGGATTACTGCGGAGGTGCGATTCAGACCTTCAGAGTGGGGGACAAGATGCCCCTAAAACAGCAAGGGCCAAACTTTCCTGTGCCATCAGAGAGGTGAAGCATGCACATGCCGAGAATATCCCCAACCACTTCAGGGACAGCGGTGACACGGTGCATGTGACAGGGCAGACAAGCCATCACCAACTACAGGACATCATCGCATGCCTGTCACGGTGATGGCTCCCTTGCAGTTGAGCTGAACAGCTTCTACACTGGGTTCGACAGCGAGGAAGACCATACCTCCTCTTGAAGACCAACATCTCTCTGAGCAGCGACGTCGTTCCCGCCGTGCCAAAGAAGTCTCACACGTACAATCATAAAGTGCGACATGAGACACATCAAGACTCTGCTTGAGACACAGCAAGACCCTGCTTCCCCCCTCACTTGACCCGTTGTAGTTTGCATATCGTCCAAACTGTTCAAATGACAACGCCATCTCTACCTCACACACCAAGAAGGAAACCTACGCACGAATGCTGTTCATAGATTTCATCTCAGCATTCAATACCATCATCCCCCAACACCTGATCATGAATCTAAGCATGCTGGGCCTGAACACCTCCCTCTGTAACTGGATCCGGGACTTTTTGATCAATAGGCCTCAGTCAGTGTGGACTGGGGCAGCACCTCCAGGACAACCACACTTAGCACTGGGGCTTCCTGAGAAGGCTGAGGAAGGCTGAGGGCCTTACCATCTTCTACAGAGGGACTGTCAAGAGCATCCTAAGCAGCTGCATCACTGTCTGGTTTGGGAACTGTCCCATCTCAGACCGCAAGACCCTACAGTGCATAGTGAGGACAGCTGAGAAGATCATCAGGGTCTCTCTTTCCTTTACTTTCTCATCTACTACAGGCTGCATCCGCAAAGCCACCAGTACTGTGGCTGATTGGACACACCGTTCTCCCTCTTCGCTCTCCTGTCATCTGGAGAAAGGTACAGAAGCATTCGGGCCCTCACATCCGGACAGTGCAACAGCTTCTAACCACATACCATCCGTCTACTCAACACGCTCAGAGAAACATTCACCTCTATAAAATGGGACGGAACTAATAAACACACACGTGCATACACACTGATCTACAACCATCCATCATATTTTTCAACACCAAACTTGAATTTTTTTTTTTTCATAATTATTTGGACTCTTTCTCGTCTATGCTGCTACTCACACAAAATGTTTACTGTATTTTATTTATCATGCCGTTAACTTGCACTACCTCAACTCACTATCTCAGTATATCACAGTTTACTGCATTGTGTCATGTTGCCGTCTTGCTACTCCTGTTTGCAGATTTGCACTTGTACTTTATTTTGTCTTGTGTTTATCTTTTGTATAGTAATGTATTTTGTATAGTTCTTTAGAGCTCATTAGGTGTCCTAGTTAGCTAGTTAGTTTCTGCTAATTCATGTTACATGTACAGTACAGACCAAAAGTTTGGACTTCTCATTCAAAGAGGTTGAATTTGTATTATGGCAAGAAAAAAGCAGCTAAGTGGAGAAAAAAACGAGTGGCCATCATTACTTTAAGAAATGAAGGTCAGTCAGTCCGAAAAATTGGGAAAACTTTGAAAGTGGCCCCAAGTGCAGTCACAAAAACCATCAAGCGCTACAAAGAAACTGGCTCACATGCGGACCGCCCCAGGAAAGGAAGACCGAGAGTCACCTCTGCTGCGGAGGAGAAGTTCATCCGAGTCACCAGCCTCAGAAATCGCAGGTTAACAGCAGCTCAGATCAGAGAGCAGGTCAATGCCACACAGAGTTCTAGCAGCAGACACGTCTCTAGAACAACTGTTAAGAGGAGACTGTGTGAATCAGGCCTTCATGCTAGAAGATCTGCTAGGAAACCACTGCTAAGGACAGGCAACAAGCAGAAGAGACGCGTTTGGGCTAAAGAACACAATAAAGAACACAATAAAGAAAACTCTTTGAATGAGAAGGGGTGTCCAAACTTTTGGTCTTTACTGTATGTATGGAGCACCTTGGTCCACGAGGACTGCCATTTTGTTTTACTGTGTACTGAACTGTATATGGTTGAAATGACAATAAAAGCCTAATTGGCTTGACTTGACTTGATCCACATATCCAGTAGTTGAACTGATTAGATTTTGGAACGGATACAAACAGGGTCGGGCAAGGTCAAATGTCCGAAATAGTCTTGCTTCAATAGCTTCCTTCCTGTTTGTCACACAATCATGTTCACGAGCTCAAAACCCATTTTCTGCTTGTCTAAGACTTCCAAAAGATCCGTCACTCCATCGGCGGGAAATTCTTTTTCTTGCCACGTCTCAAAAATAAGTGCTTAAAACAGTAGCAATCTCATGGAGTCTTTACAGCCCAACAGATGATCTGATAACATTTTGCCATTGACCCCAACATGGCGAAGGTGTATTTTATGAATATTTGAAGCATCAATTGAGTAACAAGAAGGACTAGACTTGCTGGTGGTAAGGGCACCTTGTTGGCATCAAGCTTTACATGTTGCCTTTATTTTCCCCCACCTGCGTATTTTAAAATGCCTGAGTGAACAGTTGCATCTTGTATAGCACAGCGATTCCTGCAATCTCAGCAAGAACGAGCTTCAGTCCGCAAAGTGTATCTGTGCGTATTACACAGGAATCCTGCCCAGCGATGTTTTTCTATAGAATCACATTTGGAAACTCATAATTCATCATTTATAATAAATGAGCATTATTTTGAGCTGATTTTCCATCTGAGCTGTCTCAACTGCATTTACAGGAAAATGAATCAACACCTTGTGCCCAATCAGAATCGAGAATTCAACAGCATTGAAATTTGTAGATGTATATTCCATCTATGGGAATTTGGCCTCACTTACTCTCATTCTCTCTACCTTTTATTCTGTCCAGGGTCTGAAGCCTGGAGCCTTTCCCAGGGAAGGCGGGGCGCAAGGTAGGTTACATCCTGGACAGGGTGCCAATTCATTGCAGGACACACAAGCAACAATTTGGAAACACATGTTTCTCGTGGAAACTGAAGCACCATGAGGAAACGCATCAAGCACAGGGAGAACATGCAAACGGTAATCAAGCCCGGACCCAGAAGGTGCAAGGCCGCAGTGCTAACCACTATGGCACCAAGGATTTACTCGCTCACTCATCGTTCTCACTCCGCTTTATCCTGCATACAGGGTTGTGTGGAGACTGGAGCCTGTCTCTGGACGGGATGCAAATCCGTTGCAGGGCATACATATGCTGTACATATACACCCTCATTTACATAGCACAGGCAATTTAAGAACACCAGTTTACCTATCCTGCATGTCTCTGGAATGTGGGAAGAAACTGGAGGAAACCAACCAGGCACGTGGAGAACATGCAAACCCGAGGCGGGAATCGAACCCTCGATCCTGGAGGTGCGAGGCCGTAGTGCGGCACCATGTCGCATGAAGAATTCATTAACAAAGTTAGCAAATCAAAATAACTTTCCAAAGATATTATGATAATATCAGGTGTCAAGTGGTTCCTCTTTAAGTTCGGCTAATTTAAAATCGGAAAAATACGTGGACACGTATCTATCAGACTCGTGCTTAACCTCCACTCTTTTTGGGAAGGCTTTAACAATACATTTAGGAGTGCCGCTCTGTGATCCTTCAGCTCCAAAAGCATTACCGAGACCAGTCACTGATGCTGAGTGAGCAGGCCTGGGGTGCAATTAATTTCAAAAGTGTTAAGGGGTGTTAAGGTCAGGGTAACTTTGGCAAACCATGTCTTCAAGGAGCTCGCTTCATTTACGGCACTGCCGTCACGCCGGAACGGGTTTGGACCTCTTGGATCCTGTGAAAGGAAATCTTAACACTCCAGCACACCAGCTGAACGCCAGTTTGGTGAAGACTCGCATGCGAGTGATTGTCAAGTGTCCACAATGAAATTTATTTAGCCCCATATAGTGGATGTCTTAACTACAGACTAGCATGTCAGTCTGCATAGACAGCTGCATGATGAAACGCTCACTCAGCTCAATTCCTCGCCTGGAGATTATTAATAAGAGTCACGATTCTGTTCCTACTATGGAGACATCTGTGTGTCGAGCTGTTCTCTCAGCCTGATGAACAGACTATTCCGATAACACCATTTTCATTGAATGAAAAAAAAATAAAAATAATGAAGATTTACCGGGACAGGCCCCAGCTGGCCTGGGCTTACATTTGCCACTAAACCAATGAGGTTTTGGGTAAAAGAATAATAATAATAATGATAATAATAAAAAGCAAAGGTAATAACCTTGGACTGCTATTAGGAAAAATAGTATCTGATGCCTCAAAAAAAAAAAAAAAAAAAAAGGAGAACAAAATTACACACAATACTGATTGTAATTTTCAGTAGTAACACATGGTCAGTTATTGTACACCCAGACGCAGAACAGCCAGTCACTAGCTTAAGCTCATGCACGACAACATAGAAAGTTGTTCAAACGTTCCAATGATGTACTGGCAACATTTTTGTCCCGGGAGGGAAGCAAATGACCATCAAGAGTACAGTGTTCCAGCACCGGTAACTGACTACTAATGTACAGGATGTCACGGTTTCCGCTCCTGCACCACAGAAGGAAATAGCTGGTGTCCTGAGAACAGGAGCTCGCTGCTGCATAAAGCCTCGTGCTGCCTGTCTCAGGGAGCCGGATTACTGAAACCGAAATCATTTTCTTGCAACACAGCCTCCACTACTCCCACTGGACTCCTAAGAATTTTTTTTTTTTTTTGTGCTCTTATGGAGGTAGATCAAGATAAGTTTTTTTCTGACTGCAGGGAATAGTGTTGCAGGTCTGAGATTTCAGTCTCATAGTTTGATATCTGTATATGAGGTACACATGCCAAACATCAGAATATAGGATGATAATAATAGGAATAATGCCTCTGCAGGGGTGGACGGAAGACTCATGAAAGAGTGCGCAATATACAGTAACATCGTCCTATCATGTCTCATATCTAGGGGGGACGCTTGGTCTGTCTATCCCTGCTCTGACCACGTGATTGCACCTGTGCATAACGGACATCGTATCAGGCTATCATACTGTACGTCATACGGCTAACGACACGAATTTAAGCTCATCCGGCATGGCGGCTTAGTGATTCCGTAGCGCTGCCGCATCAAACCACCAGGGTTGGCCGTTCAGATCTCACCTGGAGTGTGAGAATGGAATGTCCTCCCTGCGCTTTTGCGAAGATTGACAGGCTTTCCCAAAGTACTCGGAGTGTATGATTGGGTGTGTGAGTGGATCTTGTGCTCTGTACTGATTTGGCACCGCATCCAGGATATACCCCACATTGTGCCCCGGGTTCACTGGGAACGTGTCCAGGCATCTTGCAACTCGAAATAGGATAAGCAGTATAGATCAGTGGTTCTAAACCTTATTCCTGCAGGACCACTGCTCTGAATATTTTAGTGTTTTCCCTGCTCTACCACGCCCACTTCTATGAGGAAAAGTCTGTTAATTAGTTGATTAGTTTAAATCAGGAATGCGGGGAGCTGAGAAAGCATTAAAATGTGCAGGGCAGTGGTCCGCCAGGAACCGGAGTTGAGAAACACGGGTATAGATAATGGATACGTGGATGAATAAATTATCATTTGTATGCCATTAGATCTAATACAATAAACAGGGTAATAAACAGACATGTTGCTTTTATCCTCCGTTAAGTGCTTAAGTCCTCAGTTTATATAGTAAAAGTGACCAAATAAGCCCTTCTATACCACTATATGCCACTCTGCAGGTGTACAGTTACTGACTGTGGCCTGTGTTAGGTCTAATTTATCACCCCTCGTATTTCCTTCACCAGTCAATAAAAAGGGAACCCAGTGTGACCACGATGAGGCAGATATTATTTGGGTGTCGAAACATTCTCGGCACATCAGCGATGATGGGATGTTTAAACGCCTCAATGTCACTGCAGGGACAACCTGCCAGACTGAAAATATCCTGACGACAGTGGGGCTGTGGTCAGAAATGGACACTAGAGGATGAATAACCCAGTGTGCATGGAAAAAAGATATGCTATAGTCTCTAACTGCACATCTACACGGTGGAACGACAAGCACTGCGCTGTGTCCGATAACTCTGTTTAGGTTCAGACATTCCAATCAGTATTATGTAATAGTGGACTCGTTGACTAGTCAACTATTCAACTAAGACGTTCACTAGTCCAAAGGTGGGACAGCTTCACTATCCGTGGCACGATGCTACGCTCAGGTTTTTGTTTGTGCCTGATTTTCAAATGCACCTCCACCCACTTCTGAACATAGTTCTTTATATGCCACTGTTAATCTGATGAAATTTGTGAGCATTGTGCTTGTCTATTTGGTTGATTCAGATGTTTAGTTTCTGATTTGTCTTAAGGAGCTACTGTTCTTATAGCAAATCTAATAAGCATTACTATTCTGCGTAACGTGTGTCATTGATGCTTAAATGAAATGTCTCATACAAAGTGATGGCCTTCTTTTTCCTGCCGATCTTCTGTTCCATGCTCCAGTCCTGTAGGCGGCCGTTTTGAAAAAAAAAAAAAAAAAAAAACTCAAAAAATGAAAAAGCCGAACATGAGTATTGGGTGGCACGGTGGCATTGTGGTCAACACTGTCGCCTAGCACGTCACGGGTTCGACTCCCACCTCGGGTCTGCATGTGCTTGGAGGGTTCATCCCGCTACTCCAGCTTACTCCCACTGTGTGTGTGTGTGTGTGTGTGTGTGTGTGTGTGTTTAAGGGTGCCCTGTGATGGATTGGCACCAGGCCTCCGGTGATCCTGTGTAGGATTACCGGTATAGAAAATGCATGAACACGAGTATTCGCACGAGATGGAGATGATTTGTATTTTCCGTGAAAGCTGTGGTGTATATATTTTTTTAATTCGTCATTTTTAGAGCATTTAACATTCGCAAATCGAAATCTGACCCATTGATTCAATCAATTCTCATCTCATTCTCATTCTCTGCACTGTTTTTCTTGTTCAGGGTCGCGGGAAGCCTGTGCCAGAGGCGGGGGCCACCCTGGAGAGGTGGCAAACCATCGCAGGTTCAATCAAATTGAATTGGGGGCTAAATAAAATGTAAATTAATCATTCTTGCATTATGCAAAAGGTTGTACATCATTATCCAGTCCCACTCAGCTAGTGTAGGAGGGTGCGTGCCAGCTGACAGTGCTTGATCCAGACTCTTTTGAGGACAACATGGCTCTCCAACTCCCAGGTCATAATCAGCCTGGACAGACGTTTCCATCTCAAGAGTGCCAGGTATTACGCTTTAAGCATGAGCTCTGTTGATGGATACGACTTTCATTTCCAGTGAAATGTGATGTTTGCTCTTGTTTAAAGCATAAAATGAACTGATTCACAAGAACTCAGTCTCTTTTCCACATAAGTGGGCTCACGACATCCAGGATTGATTAACAGAATACTGTTCAGATTTTTCTGCCTGTACAGAAACCACTTGCCTTAGTATTGCTAGGGCGCTTCTGTAGCGCTTCACTTTCAAGAGATTGAAATCCTCATGGCCTTGACGAAGTATGGGCTTAACCAATTCCAAACACACACTCTATACACTTAACCTTTTTAAGAGATCTACAAGACAAAATTAGATTGTTTGTCTTTGACGCGACGTCCTTCGAAAGAATTACGATTGACCTTTGACAAAAATAATCAACGTGGCCTGCTACTATTACAATAAATGTCAACGATTTTAGCAGCAGCGCTTTGCTCGTGCTAGTCTGACTTTATGAAAAATGCAAATATAAACAGACTCTCCGGGTCACTTTATTTCTTATTTATGTAATTATCCAACCCACCAATCATGTGGCGGAGTCGGCAAAGTGCTCGCAAGCACACGGATGTGGGTCAAGTGCTTCGGTTAACCAAAACACTCTCCATGATCGCAGACATTTTGACTGATAGCTATCGGTGCCAGATTTTAGTACGGCTATTCTAATGGAAATTTTCACACATGACACTTTCTAGAGTTTACACAGCATGGTGCGAAAAACGAACATCATCTTCACACATGTTCTTGTTGACGAGAGACATAAGTTCACAGGAAAGTTACAGTCAGCGAGCCATAATGCAAATTTGTAATCAGGGGCCACGAAGTGGGGTACACCTGGACGGGATGCCAATCCATCTCTGGGCACACACACACACACACACACGACAGGCAATTTGGGCATGTCAGTGAACCTAAACTGCATGTCTTTGGACTGTGGGAGGAAACCGGAGTACCAGGAGGAAACCCACCAACAACAGGCAGAACTCCATACGCGCAGACCCGAGGCGGGAATCGAACCCTCATCTGGAGCTGCGCGGCCATGGTGCTAGCCACTATACCTCCAAACTGCCATTGCAACCTAACTGGATTTCTCTCCTGTTGTGACCTCATATAAGCGGATTCTTTCCCTCCGCTGGTCTCTGGTGAAAGAAGGGAGGTTTGAAAAAGGTACGAAATAAAAAATACATTACCAGAGAGATATTTGAGCTGGCTCATTGACAGACACTTTGGTAGAGCTCTAAAACATTAAACCCTGTAGTGGATGGGCTCCAGCAGCAGAAGACCACACTGGCTTTTATTCAGTCAGCTAAGAACAAGAGTCGACAGTAGGCACAGGTTTACCAAAAAGAGCAGGTTGCTTTTCGATCTACAGTTGTCTGGTTTTGTAATATCTGGCCTCCTGACCTGTATCTGCACAGAGCTGCTGCCACACTGACTAAGTGACCCAGGTGTGTGTATACACAGATAAGCTATGCTTTCTTTTTCTTTTCTTTTTTTTCTTAAAGGATTTTTTTTTTTTAAACATGATGCTTTCAATGTCCATAGCCTGGGTAAGTGTAGCAACTCAGATTGAGGCGCTCCATCATGGGTCAGACGCGGACACCTGGAATCACTTAAGCTCCAAAAACAAATAGTGGCATCCATAAAGTTCATATATATATATATATATATATATATATATATATATATATATGTATATATGTATATGTGTGCGTGTGTTTTCTTTCAAGGTTGTTGCCTTTGGTAAAAACGTCAAATCTGGTTATTTTTACCCATGTACCAGTAAGCCTTATAAACTGGGGGAAAGTAGAAATAGAGAAACTGATGGACGTAGCTCAAGGTGACACTAAGTATCCCGAGATTTAAAGGGACTTATCCTTCATTTCTGACACACAGCCCTGGCTCGCGGAGATTCATTGTTCGCTGGGGATCACACCGAAAGCCATGCAACACAGTCTATTAACATTTAATAGACATGCTTTCACAGAAGAAATTTGTGGAGCCACAGTCCTGCGCTCCCGTGTCTCTGCTCCAAGAATAGAAACATGCGGCGAGATGGACCAAAGCTATTTACAGTCCTGCAGATATCTGTTGCTCGATCTGGCCCTCTGAGAGTCGTCCATCTACACCGCGTGGAACGGCTCTTCGCACGACTTCCCCCACACACGCTGATTAAACCATTCTCCACAACCGGCTTAATTCTGCAGCAAAGCTGCTTTATTAATAGGCCTCTCGGATGATAATCGTTTGTGGAGAAGGAATGAGAGACAGCCAACATCACAGCTGCGACGCGCGCGTGACGACCCGAAAACGTGGATGGAAATTAAAACTGTATGTCGTGTACGACTCACGAGTGTGAGCAATAGGATCGCGCTACCCACGCCGCGCATCCCAGCTCATGTGTAACAGACCAGATCGGGTCAGCATTACGACTACAACACTCCAGACGCTAAGTGCCAGGTTCTGACTTAGTAAGTCATCATGGAGAGAAAGGCGGTCACAATTTAAATATGGGGGCAGTCTGCGCCCTAATCCGGGCCGAAAGAAATGTATGAAAAAAGCAGTTTATGGAGCACTTTGACATGCAAGTGGTAGCTGAAAAAGTTGTGGCTCAAGTTGTTCATGGTAAAAAAAAAAAAGTAAAGCATAAACAGTAATGTAATGAGAGCAAATAGGATAGATTAAAGATGAAAATGTAGATGCCAAAAATTTAAGGCATAAGGACACAAAAATGCAAGGGGTGTTCAAGTCAAATCAGGACTTTTGAAAACTATTTTTATTTCTTGCTATAATCCCCTGCTACACTAATGCACTTATCCCAGCGTTTCACTAGTGCTTAGATAACATCAAGGTAGAAAGTTTTCACAGTACACCGGAGCCATGATCGGAATATCTGCTTCACGTCTGAAACGCTGGCCTCCCAGGAACTCCTTTAATAGCACTAATGTGGAAATGTACAGGCACTGTTTGTGTACGGTTCCCACAGACAGACGCATTTCAACAATCAGGTGTTCCACTCGCTCAGTGTTCACAGGAACGACTTCAGTGGCTTCATTCATGAGAAATTCCATCATAAGTCCTGGTTTGACTTGAACGACTTTGTTTTAATAAAATTAAACAAACAAACAAACAAACAAAACGAACCATCATGGAAGAATTTTAAAAGAAATGAATATTAATGCTTTCCAAAATGGCCCATCGCTTATTAAACCAAGCTGGTTGCTTAACTGCTGCAATATCAATGGACGCTTTCACACACATCCACCTTATTAATGTGACACTTTATTCCTCCTTTCTTTCCTTTTTTTTTTGCATCGGGTATACTTAACATTCTGCCTTTACGTTTCTATATCTTCTTTAGTAGACGTTAGCCCATAGGCACGTCCAGTATTACTTAGTGTAGCTCCTATCAGAATTCTAATGTGCCATGGGTCAACTTTGCAAATGACAAATCAAAGACTAGGACTTGACAAAGACCAAATGCTCCATGAAGATCAGACAGTTTAAAGTCATTTACTGAGGGGGGAAAAAAACCCTTTCAAAATCAGTGTTGCACTAAATCCTGTCATTCTTTAACACTAAAAGATCAAACCAGAGATATTTCCTTGTGCGTTTCTTTTGTGCAGTCACGATTTGTTCATGCAAGGAAATATTCGTGATGGTACAACATTAGATGCACATAAATTGATGTGGTTCAGTGTAAATACATTCATGGATTCCTAATCGATTCCACTGATGCATGAATCAGGAATGCAAACAGTTTGACCCAATGTGCATTTGTTATTGTACTCATGCACATAGCAGCACATATAGTAGCTATGGGGTCAAAATAATGATGTAAGTCTGCCGAAAAAAAAAATGTTTTTTATAGTGTACTGGATATATAAGATATGGAATTCTCTCTAGACCTGGATATAAGGGGTTACTCACGCACTCACTCATTGTCTGTACCACGTTATCCTGTATACAGGGTCGTAGGGAACCTGGAGCCTATTCCAGGAGACTTAGGGCACAAGGCGGGGTACACCCTACCCTAGATGCGGTGCCAATCAATACAAACACTCATTTACACGCTACGGGCAATTTGGACCTCATCTGCATGTTTTTTGGACTATAGGAGGAAACTTTTTCATTTTCAATGCCCGGAGGAAACCCAACAAGCACGGGAAGAACATGCACACAGACCTGAGGTGTAAGGCGACAGTGCTACCCACTAAGCCAACGTACCGCCTACTACAATCCTATCGGGTGGAAATAATAATTATCATAATATGCACACAAATTAGCATGGTTGAGTATAAATATTTTTATGGATTCTTAAGCAACTTCACTGATGCATGAATCAGGAATGATTCAGAATCAGTGTGCATTTGTTATAGTACTCGTGCACATAGCTATGGGGTCAAGGTAATGATGTAAGACTGCTTAAAATGTCATTTCTAGTGTATTTAATATATAGGTGGGGAATTCTCCATGTTCTGTCTATAAGGGGTTACGGACTCACTCACTCACTCAACGTCTTTCCTGCTTTATCCTGTATACAGGGTCAAGGAGAGCATGGGGCCTATCATACATATACACACACTCACAAACTATGGGCAATTTGGGCCAATTTGCCTAATCTGCATGTTTTGGGACAAAACATGAGGAGAACATGCACACGGACCCCGTGGCGGGAAACAAAACGCTTGACCCCGGAGGTGGACTGTGCTACTACATTACATTACTGTGGGGTGGAAATAATAAGAATAAGAATATGCATGCAAATTAATGTGGTTCAATGTAAACACATTCGTGGACCCTTAATAAGTTTCACTGATACATGAATCAGGAATACAATCACTTTGAACTAATCTGCATTTGTTGTAGTACTCATGCACAGAGCAGCACATAGCTATGGGGTCAAAGTAATGTATAATGTATAATGAAAGTAACAGATGTAAGTCTGTTTAAAATGTAAATTATAGTGTATTGGATATAGACAGAGAATTCTCTCTCACCATCTTTCTCTATACCAGTCAGGAGCCTATCGAAGGAGACTTAGGGCACGATACAGGGTAGAACCTGCACAGGGTGCCAATCAATACACACACTCATTTACACACTACAGGCAATTTGGGAATGCCAGTTAGCTTAATCTGCAAGTATCTGGACTGTTGGAGGAAACCGGAAGAAACCCACCAAGCAAGGGGAGTACATACAAACTCCATGCACACAGACCCTGAGGCAGGAATCAAACCCGGGCTCTAGACGTGTAAGGCGACAGTTCAAACCACTGTGCTGCCTACTATATTACTGTTGGGTGGAAATAATAATAATAATAATAATAATAATAATAATAATATGCAAACAAATTAATGTGCTTCAGTGTAAATACATTCACTGAATTATCAATGCAATTACTTTGACCCAATGTGCAATTGTTACAGTACTCATGCACATAGCAGGACATAGGCAAGGGATCAAAGTAATGATGCAAGTCTGTTTAAAATGTCTTTTTCAGTGTACTAGATAGGGAATTCTCTCATTCTCTCTGGTCCTGTCTATAACGGGTTAATGTTGCACTAATTCCTAATTAGTCAGATCTTACTACTGTATAAATGTTAGTTATTTTTTTATTTATTTATTTTTTTTTTTTTTAGAAATGTGCATGATTTATGATGTAAAGAAACATACAGAAATCTATAAACATGCAACAAAATTGCAATCAAGAAAATAATTAGTGCAAGCCAAAGAGGATGGTAACCTATTCCTAGGAAGCTGTGCACTCTGGAAAGAAAGCATCCTTTAATCCTTACCGTTTTGAGACGACACATATTGTAGCATTACATTTCCGAGAAAGACAGCTGTCGCCAGCATCGTCGCACCCGGACACATTGCTATATATAAATATATATATATGTATATAAGGTGGGAAAGAACTGAGGCTCGTCGAGGATGAGGATGCGATAGGGGGGGTCTTATAGGGCACGGTGCGCGCGGAGAGTATGCGCGAGCCAAACGCGAGCGAGCGCGGGCCAAAAACACGTCGAGTCGCCGAGCGCGCGCCGAATCACGCAGGAGAAGCGGCAGCTCCGGATGGAAGAAGAAGCGGACGGAGAGCCATTCGTGATGGAGTCACTCACGGCATTGCAGAGGGAAGGAACGCTTTCGGATGAGCGTGTGTGTGTGTGTGCGCGCGCGCGCTTGTGTGAGTGTGCGCGCGCCGTGTCCTACTCCTCGACGCGCACGTAAACTCTGCGCACGCTTTACGCAGAAGGACCTGCGCGCAAACTAGCTTGACCTAGGTTTCTGTATTTCTTAATAATGCTAATTGTAATAATCATCATCATCCTCCTCACTTCGAAGTGTTAATTTTCAATAATCATAATTTTATCAATTAATGAATAATCGATCGATTACTGTTTGATCAATTAATCTCAACATTTTGCATTTAAAGTTTCTGGATTTTTTTTTTTTTTTTTTAATATTCTGGATTTAACTATTTAACCTAAAGTCACCAGGACATTAATACAAACAAACAAACAAACCTTTTATTATTTGTAATATTTTCCAGTATGGGTTACTTCTAATAATTAATCCGGTTTATTCATTTAGTTGTTAGTTTTATTTAGTTAGTTATTAACAGAATATTAATAACAGGACACAACAGGGTCACCTTCATCACTACTCTTTATTAGGTAATTATTTACAAGGGAAAACAACACAATATTTTATTATTTGTAATATTTTCCATCATGGGTTACTTCTCATAGTTAGCCTTTTATTATTTTTTTTGCACATACATAATTACCTCCATACACGCTGGTGATCAAGGTGACCCTGTTGTGTCCTCCTAATAATATTTTGTACTGACAGCATGTTGCTTGAACATTTTGGTTTGTAATCTATCTATAACATTAAATACACACTGTTATGAGCTGTTTGTCAATTACCAAACATACTGTATATTGAAATATGCTAAAGTCGTTTTTTTTTCCTCGTCATGGCTCCCAGACAGCCTTTTTGTTAAATATATATATATATATATATATATATATATATAGACATCATAGGTTCTACATTCGTAATGCGCCATCTGTTGGACAAGTGTTAATATTGCACCTTTGAAACAAATTAGCAGCTCATGGTGATTTTTTTTTTCATTCATTTAAAAATGGGTCAGTGTGGCTTGAAGGTATGTAATTCTGTGACAAGATGGAGTTGAAGCTAAGCGTTAATTAATTTAAAGATGAAAAAGGGAATCTGATATATAAAATAAAGAAATGTTATATTTCTACCATACGACAAGTAAAGTCATACAAAGATATAAACGTTTTGGTAGTTGTCGTTAGCTTCTCATGAGGGGGTGACCATAGCAGACATCCGATCCACACAACAACTTGTATGCTGGATGCTCTTCCTGAAGGTAACCCTCCCATTTTATCCCAGCTTGTGACCGGCACTGCCTCCAGTGGGTGTGTGTGTGCATGTGTCTTGGGACAGGTTTGACCCCCTCATCTTGGTGTTCCAGGTTTGTACCTTGAGTTCTCTGGGAATGGCTCCAGGTCTCACAGGATGGAAAATGATTGATTTCCAGTCACCTCCCCCCCACACACACCCCAAGCTGAGCCCTTTTTAAAACATCATTGGTTGGAGAGAGCGTATAAAATGAATAAGCTGTGGTCCGTACAGAGGAAATTGAATTACTGATTGTGTATATTCAGTGAGAGCTAGGTGTGATATTAGACGGAAGGCTAAAATCTAATCTCTCATTAACTTGACAAGGAAGTTATCAGGGTCGAGCAATGCATTATGCCACGAGGTCTCATCAAGTCCATAATGCTCTGCTGGCTCTGCGGCGTGTTTCCGCTGAATACCAAACAGGCGAGACGGAGCGGGTTTGTCGCCCGTGCTTTTGTGTAATTTGGCACACTGTGTGCTTAGTTCTTCTTCAAATGCATTAACAAAAAGATTGAAAGTAAATAATTCACTTTATGCATGTTAATGATACCTGATGCTTTATTTTATGTGCTTCTACTCGAACAATGCTGTTATGGGTGTGTTAATGTGTTGTTAATGGAATGCTTCACTCTCTCAATCACCTCATATGACTGATACCGAAGGGATGCACCGAAAGGTTTGGCAGTACTGAAAACATGAACATTATGTACACGACTACAAACACGTCCACCGCAAAGGTTATTCTTGGTTATCAGGAATCATTACCGGATGCAAATTGGGTTTATTGTACTGTAGCATGGGAAGGAAGCAGGTAGTGAAAAACAAAAAAAACGAACTCTGCAAAACTGACGCTTGCGTCTAATACGGCCTTCAGGTTTGGAGCTCGGGTATAGGCATCAACACAGTCCAGTATTTCTTTATCATCTCAAAGCATTCCAGCTTCCACGGCATGTGTGCTCATGCAGGGCTGCCAGACTCCCTTCCTCCAGATCACGTCCATTTCCAGCTTCTCGCCCACCGTCACGCTGCTTATCCTGCTTTTTCTGGACGCTCAGTTCTTGGCAATGACGTCCTCAGGAACACCGCTGTGTGCCACCGAGTGGAGAGTGTGCCGCGCTTCTGCAGCTGATGCTCTGCTCGCAGGGGTCCGTCATTGCGCCTCAGGATGTTGCCAACTTTTTTTAAAGTGAATGCTTAAAAGAATCCCAGACGTTGCTACAGTAATATCATGGATTAATTCGAATATAACTTTTGAGGAAGGAGGAAGAATTTAAAGCTACACTTAGAGATTTAGTAGATCAGTTATACAACCACACCCTCTTGATTTCAACACACTGTGAAAGGCTGATTCATACACACTACACCTGTAATACAAAGATTTTCACACTACTAGTGCATGACAGGATCTACTAACTTTGTCTACGCCTTTGTCTGTACTCCATATACAGAGATCTACGAAGGTGAGTCAAAAATGATCTGCACTCTGGTTGTATTAAAACTTCCGTTGGCTTATTCAGAGTTTCCCGTTCAAGGCTCCGGTCTCCCCAGTCACTGCTGAGCAGGTGTGAACGTGTTGCATCAGTTCATTTGTAACAGCGGTGCGAGCGAAAATTGATGTCCCACTTGTGATTTGCAGGAAAGAAGAGCAGCGTACAGCAAGTTGCTTTTGTTAAGGGTGTACCTGGTACAGAAAGAACTCACGGAAGAGCATGAACAGAAGCTTTTGGGTATTTTCAAACAAAATTTAGCACAATACTCTAAGCAAAGTGAAAGTTTCTTAAAGGGAATCGTTACTGGTGACGAGAGTAAGTGAGAGTAAATGAAAACTCAATCAAGCGCCAACCAAGAAAAAGTTCAAAGGTCAAAAATTTATGCTTATGCTCATCGAAAGAGCTGAAGCCTAAACTTCGGATTAAACGCAGAGGACTGCTATCCAAGGGTGTTGTGGTCTTGCTTGAGGTCCGCACACTTCCGTCCACACTGTTGACACTCTGCAAAGACTTCATTGCTTTTTTGAGGTGTTAAAGCATCCTCCTAAAAAATAAAGCATTCATCTGAAAAGCATGCCCTACGAGGATGAAGATTCACTTCTGATGAAGAAGTGAAGACCTTGGTGCATTCCTGGCTCGCAGCGCAGCATAAAACATTTTTTTAATGAGGGGAATATGAAGGTTGTTAACCGATGGGACAAAGTGTATTGAAAATCAAGAAGATTATGTTGAAGAATTATGTGTGTCTTTTCTAAATGTTAATTAACATCAATTCTACAGCCAGAGTGCAGACATTTTTTACTCTTATATAATAAACAGTGAAAAGATTTTTACATTTTGAGATAAAGTGAAAAATTATTTCAATTTTTTATAATATTTAATATTTAATTAAAATGAATAATAATATTTAATATAAAAATGTAATATTTAATATATTATTATTATATTTTTATTCTTAGTTAAATCTACCTCTTTTTTTCTTTTTTATATTTATTTCCTATAAATAGTCTTTAATAGTCTTTTATTTTAAGGTCAAGGGCAGTCGCCTGAGCATTTCACTGTGTGATTATCGTCCTGTGTATGACTGTTTATGTGGCAAATAAAATTTGAATTTGAATTTAAAGAAAAATAATAATAATCAAAAGATCGATTTACAACAGAAATTGTAAGATTTAGATTCCAAAGCCATTGCATTTTTTCCTGCATAAAATATTGTTCAGTTTACAATGTTTGAGGTACAAGTACAATTAAGTGAAAAACATAATATACTAAGTAAGGAATAATACAAAACAGGGTGTGTGTGAAAAGGATTTTATTCCTCTTCTACCACAGGAATTTACCAATACAAATTTTATTTTACTTCTTAATGAACAAGACATATTACTTACATCCATTTATAGTGCATATTCAGATCTACCACAACCCTGAGCAAGAAAAAGTGCTTGCAAATGAATGAATGAATAATCGTTGGTAAAACCAGTTAACAGTTATGTTATTAAAGCACCAGCCCCTTTTTTTCCACAAAGTCAATTAGCCAGAAAATGCAGCTTATGTTAATAAAAGATGCACCTTTATCTCCAATTGTTACAAAAGTACTGACACTGGGGACCCCGTTCAATAAATGCTAAATAAACATCAAAGACATAATATTATGATATGAACAAGTCTTTGTACAAGTCAAACCGGGACTCACTGTATGAGTAAAAACTTCCCTTATTTCTCTGTATAATCCGCTGATACACTAAAGAACTTATTCCAGCATTCACTAGTGCTTGGATCCATTCAAGGTATAATGATTGTGTGTGCAGTTCCTACAGACAGATTCGTCTTATCCACAAGTTGGCGACAAGTTATCCGTTAGTTTTTTAAGGATCATTCGACTCGTTGAAAGAAAATTGATTTACAACAGAAATTGTAAGATTTAGATTCCAAAGCCATTGCATTTTTATTGTACAGGACACCTGCAGTGAGCTTCGAGACACCTCCGGCATCCCCGGACAGATCGCCTTCTTTAAAACACTTGCACCTCGAAATGTTTTACTGCGACCAAGAGTATCATCACCGTACCATCTGAAGTCTTTGTAAATGTCAATTAGTTAAATTATGTCCCAGTTTGACTTGAAAATGTACATTTTCAAGTTATTTAAGTTAGTACTTGCTTAAATCTTTAGTTAAATCAAATTAGTGACATACACACGTGGACAAAATTGTTGGTACCCTTCGGTCAATGAAAGAAAAACTCACAATGGTCACAGAAATAACTTTAATCTGACAAAAGTAATAATAAATAAGAATTCTATGAATGTTAACCAATGAAAGTCAGACATTGCTTTTCAACCATGCTTCAACGGAATTATAAAAAAAAAAATGAGATCATGGAACAGGCCTGGACAAAAATTATTGGTACCCCTAACTTAATAGTTTGTTGCACAACCTTTTGAGGCAATCACTGCAATCAAACGATTCCTGTAACTGTCAATGAGACTTCTGCACCTCTCTGCAGGTATTTTGGCCCACTCCTCATGAGCAAGCTGCTCCAGTTGTTTCCGGTTTGAAGGGTGCCTTTTCCAGACAGCATGTTTCAGCTCCTTCCAAAGACGCTCAATAGGATTGAGGTCAGGGCTCATAGAAGGCCACTTTAGAATAGTCCAATGTTTTCCTCTTAGCCATTCTTGGCTGTTTTTAGCTGTGTGTTTTTAGCTGTCTGTCCATAGGACATTCTCCCAGAAGCTTTGTGGCTTGTCAACATGTAGTTTGGCATATTCCAGTCTGGCTTTTTTATGATTTGTTTTCAACAATGGTGTCCTCCTTGGTCGTCTCCCATGTAGTCCACTTTGGCTCAAACAACGACGGATGGTGCGATCTGACACTGATGTTCCTTGAGCATGAAGTTGACCTTGGATCTCTTTAGAAGTCTTTCTGGGCTCTTTTGTTACCATTGGGATTATCCGTCTCTTTGATTTGTCATGAATTTTCCTCCTGCAGCCACGTCCAGGGAGGTTGGCTACAGTCCCATGGATCTTACATTTCTGAATAATATGTGCAACTGTAGTCACAGGAACATCTCGCTGCTTGGAAATGGTCTTATAGCCTTTACCTTTAACATGCTTGTCTATAATTTTCTTTCGAATCTCCTGAGACAACTCTTTCCTTCGCTTCCTCTGGTCCATGTTGAGTGTGGTACATACCATGTCACCAAACAACACAGTGACTACCTGGAGCCCTATATATAGACTCACTGACTGATTACAAGATTGTAGACACCTGTGATGCTAATTAGTGGACACACCTTGAATTAACATGTTACTTTGGTCACATTATTTTCAGTATTTTCTAGGGGTATCATCATTTTTGTCCAGGCCTGTTCCATGAGTTAATTTTTTAAAAGAATTCTGTTGAAGCACGGTTGAAAAGCAATGTCTGACTTTCATCGGTTAACATTCATAGAATCTTTTTAAATTATTACTTTTACAGATTAAAGTTATTTATGTGACCATTATGAGTTTTTCTTTCATTGACCGAAGGGTACCAACAATTTTGTCCACGTGTGTACAAATTTGGCATTAAGTGAAATAAACCATCATCTGTTTCAGCAGTAACACTACTTGATGAACACAGTAGAATCCAGCATACCATAATACTATTTTCATAAACATATTTCCTATCTGCAAAAGTAAATTTTTTTTCATGAAACAAGATTGAGTGCACAACAACACATTTTCCTCACATTATTAGGTAATACCTCATCTATGTACTTACAGGCACTAAAATTTGGTACTGACTGAAAGTTTGTGCTCCTATGGTCTGGGATTTTGTCGTGGAATATCAGTCTTGCTTTACTCTTTTTTTCCTACATGCCCTGCAGCACAAACATCGGATTACAGCAACGATTAAGAAAACTGCACCTGATACGACTAACAGTAAAAACGCTATAACATCCACACTGTAGTACACGTACCAAGGCATTTTGTAAGACTCTGTTCGGAGATGAGCAGCGCCTTTGTGTCTCATGACAAACTCAATCCAGAACATGGCATTGTCCATAGGTTGTACAGGAGTGTCTCTGAGAAGCCTGGACAGCCTGTTCATGTTTATAGTGTAGGAAGGCTCATTTAGGACTTCCAGCATAGCCTTGAGAAACACGTTCTGATTTATAGTGGCTATATCTACGACCTGTGCTACGCCTTTATATTTCATCCTCGACAGATTGTCGTGTTGATCAAAAACCACGGGGAGGCCGACGATTGGAGTCCCGTGATAAATAGCCTCTAAAATCCCATTTGTCCCACCATGGCTCACAAAAACCTTCGTCTTGGGATGTCCAAAAAGATCGTTCTGGGGCAACCAGTCCCTGAGGATGGTGTTATTCCCCAGAGTGGATGGTTTCTTCCCAGAGTATCGCCAGATCACTTTTTGAGGGAGCTTAGCGAGAGCGGCAGCCATTTCGTCCGCTATGTAGTCAGGAAGCTGTCCAACCAGCGTCCCCATTGATACAATGACCACGCCGTGCTCTCCGGAACTTTCTACAAAGTCTTCCAAATCATCCGGGAGGGCTTTCGGGGGTTTGCATTGGAAGCAACTCATGTAAACGACGTTCGGCATCGTCGGCCGAGGGAACTCGAAAACGAAATCGACTCTCATGAGCCAGATGTCAGCTGCCTGGAATAATTCAAAATAGTACACATCTGGACCGAAGTAGCGGTTACACAACGCGGTGTAGTGAGGACCTACGACGCGCTTGTAAAAGAAGAGCCTGAGGTGATAGAAGAGCATGTTATATACCCTTTCAAAAAACGTCATCTTATCTGTTAGCAGGGATAAAGGAAATGGGACGTACGACAAGGGCGAGGGCGCAATCGCGAATTGCGCTTCTCCGTGTACCGTCCAACGGACGTTGAAAACCAACGGCAAGTGCAGATAATGCGCAAGAACGACTCCTCCGCCGTTCGCGGGATCTGTTAGCATCACATCATACTCCGCTTCTCTGATACTACTGATGAGTTTTGGATCCTCGATTATACGGATGACCATTTCGCATATCTTCCTGTGCATTTCGTAAAACTTCCTCCCCAGCTCCATGTCCAGACTCAGCTGAGTCCAGAATGAGCTTCCTTCCCGGCGAATCTGCAGCTGTCTGAAGACAAAGGTCTTGAAGAACGCTGCGTCTCCCCCCACTGAGAAGTCGATGGTTATGGAGTGGTAGTAGGGTGATTGCTCTTTGACGTACCAGCTGTCAGCTGCTCGGAGGACCGTGACATGATGACCTCTGAAGTGCAGCTCTTGTATCAATACATTCATGTTAACCCAATGGCTGCCATCGTGAGGAAACACCAGGATCTTACCGCAGAGGATAGAGCCTGCCAAGGTCAGGATGATGAGGATTTGCGAAATGGTGGTAGACATCTTTTAAAGTCATCAACATGTGAATCACGCAGAACTGTGACAAATGACAAAAGAGATAGAAATGAGAGATGGATTTAGTGCACAAATGTCTTTCATTAAAGACAGTAATTTTGATGATTTTGTGTGTTATTCCTCCTTAATAACTGATATATAAATTATGGCATAGAAATGACTTATTAGAAGCGTTATAAGAGATTATAAAGAGACGAATGCTAAAGTTTTAACAAACGTTGCAGAGTGTACCTGAAATGTTAATGTGGAGTAAGTACTATAATTAATTCATGACTAAAAACATGACTTTGCCTGACCTCACTTTTTGTCTGCAGGTTTACTTACCACATCTGGTATGTCTTGAGTCTTTATAATTAATTAGCACATACAGTGCCATGAAAAAGTATCCCCCCCCCCCCCACCTTCCAGATTTAATTTTTTTTGCCATATTTGTCCCCCTAAAATGATTCAGATTATGATGATAAAATATTAATATTACATAAAGAAAACACCATCATTTATTAAGGGAAAAAGCTGTCTAAACCTGCCTGGCCTTATGTGAAGAAGTAATGCCTCCCCTTGCTAAATCATGAATGAAATTTGATATTTAATCAGAGTGACTTACAGTAAGTGGTCTTAATCATTTAAAAGTAACAAATATGAACAAAAAAAAATCAATCTTTTTCACAGCACTGTGAAAGTAAGTGAAGTGTTTTTTTTTCCACTTCCTGGTTCGCGCTCTGCTCGAACCTCGCCCCGTTCACACTCACTGCCTGGCTTTCTGCACCTGCGTCTTGTCTCGTGAGCTCTCATTAGCTTCTCCAGCCTACCTAAAATCCTGTCCTTGTCTTTCCCCTGGGAAAACTTTTGCTTGTTGATTTCTAGTCCGTAGTCCCTCCGTTCCTTTGTTTTCTTCTTCCTAGCGCTCGGTTTAGCTTATTGTCATTGAGTTCATTAGCTTTCTTGCTTTATTTATACGTTTTGCTATAGGCACTTTTCTTCTAAGCTCTTGTGTATATCTCCGTTTTTTTTTTGTGTGTGTGTGTGTGGATTTGTTCACGCCACTTGATCCTCTGGGTTCATCATTTTCCTCACACCTCGACGAAAACACACCAGTAGGTGGAATGGTGTCTCTAAATTGCACCTAGGTGTAAATAAGTGTGTGAATGCGTGTACATGTGATAGACTGGCATCCCGTCCTGAATTAGTCCCAGTCTGTTTCTGGGATTTGTTTCGGATCTACGACAACCCTGAACAAGATAAATGTCACATTGGAACCTGGACCCAGTTTAATGGACAATGGAGTATATGTGGAACTGCTGCAAAAACAAAAACATGATACAATTTTGAATAATCTATACAAGTACAACAGCATCAATGAAATTAATTGCAGTCAAGAAATAAATAAGCCATAAATAACAATCGATATGCATGTCAATGCAACAGCCAAGAACTGGATAAAAATATGACTTTATTACATGAATATGGCTGTTAATAACCTTTAATTCTACTTTGTTTTAAATAGATTTTTGCTGGTTCATACAGCATGTCTCCCAGCTCCATCAAGATCGCACTGCAGCGCCCTTGAGCAAGGCCTTAACCCTCAACTGCTCAGATATGTAATGAGATAAATGTAAGTCGCTTTGGATAAGTGCTGCCTGCCAAAAATGCCATTTATGTAAAATTGTAAATGTCTCTGTGACCTTGATGTTCCTCGCTTGACTGGAAAATCTGATCCAAATCACCAGTTTTCCTAACCAGCGTCGTTTGGCAAGTTTGGCAAGAAAGACAAGACTTTAACTTTGGAACTGAATACAGTTAATGTAATATCTATGGTAAGAAGACCGTTCAATCTGTAACTGAATAACATGTACAGTACTGTACAGCATGGCGCATAAGGATGACCATTTCGTGGTCATCCAACCATCCTCGTTTATTCATATTAAATAAAATTAAATGACGCACATTAAATTAAAGAACAGGGAAAAAATGTTGTACTGCGACAGGCTCCAAAGTGCCTTAAGATACGATTTTAAAATGGGTTGTTACTGTATGTAACGACCTCAGACGCAACCTCATTTCCCCTCTGGTCTGTTCCATCCACTCAGAATTCAGCATCACCAGTATACTAATCACCGGCCTGATCATCTGTGCATCTGTTTCTCACTGGTTCATGCCTTAGGTTAGATATTCCTTCTATCCTGGAATGGTGAATGGTCACTGTGTGATTTAACAAACAAAAAGCATTCCTCTGAAACTGCTCAGGTATGGGGACTGGACTGAAAACAAGGGATATAAAATTGGCAGAAATGAGGGCCAAAAAAAATCGTTCAGGAAGCCAGACGAGCTGTTCCTCAAGGATACATTAAATATACAAGAAAGTCTGGCTCTTTAATGAGCAATAGCTGTGGCAAAGAGAGCACATCTTGTTTACCCATTTAAAGAAAATGCTTCAATTTCACAATCTTTATGAACTTATCTTTAGGTTTATGTAGCGATTTACATTAGGGATTCTATATTAAGACTTTAATATACTATATTAGATTAATTTAAGATTCTATATTAATATTTTCTTCTGAAAAAAAATATTTACATACATACAGTATTAGAGTTTCTCAGTACAATATTTGGGGGACATCCCTTTTTGCTTTAATGGCAAAAGGTGTGCCTTCATGTCATGGAGTCTATATGGTTAGAACAAGTTTAGACACAAGGAAAATGTCATCTTTTGTGTAAAGCAGTTAACGTGGTCAGTGCCACCATTTTTTACATTTAATCAGGGACTTTGAAAGATTTACCTTCCATGTTTTAAATATTTTTAAAAATCCTAAAACCTTCGATTTATTCACAAGTTTTAAATAATAATAATAATAATAATAATAATAATAATAATAATAATAATAATAATAATGTAAAAAATAAAAGATTTCCTCTGTGGTCTCAGACCTTTTAACTCTGCTATTTATATAAAACCCGGCTTTCTAACAGACACAAGATCTGTAAAACATCAGTGATTTCTGCTGGACCTGCCTGAGCATTTGTTCAAAAGTGAAGTCTTGGTGATGTTTACATCTGACACGACTGACATTAAGAAACAGACCGCATACTCAGCGAGGCTGACATTTCGGGAAAGTAATGCGCCTGTCAGCTCCGATACTGAAATGCCTCATGAGCTTGGAGCTGATCGATAAATTCAGCTTTTCAGTGAATTCAGTCATCTTTTTCTCTTCTGTTTGTTGGCATGGTGACGGGTTCAGCATTATTATACTGGACTTCTAAATAAAGAAACTTTTAGAAAAGTAGACACTGCATCGATTTCTCATGCATTTTGAATAGGTGCTCTGGATTTTAACACCAGAGTAACTAGTATGAGTTGTCACTCAAAAACATGCCAAAAGAGCAGTCATCTTTTTTATTTCTTTTTTTCCCCTGACAAGCCATGAGGTCCCTAAATTGTTAATATCTTAACAATTTAGCATTTTAGAATAATACACTTTTTCAGGTTTCTTTCTTTTCATGCGAAATCAAAATTGGCCAATTTTCATTAAAAAAAAAAGATTTTTTTATCTGCACTTTGGTTATATTAAGACTTCTGTTGGCCGTTCGTTCAAGGCTTCAGTCTCCACAGTCACTGCTGTGCAGGTGTGAACGTGTTACATCAGATCATTTGTAACTGCAGTGCGAGCAAAAATGGATGCGCCATTTGTGATTTTGCACAAAAAAGAGCAGTGTGCAGTTATTAGTTTTTTTGTAGTCTGAAGGCGTACCTGGTGCCATTATTTATCAAAGACGTTTCAAAGTGTTTTGCAGGAAAGACGCAAGTATGAATAAATAGAGAAGTGCAAGGAAGGTCTTACAAGAAGGAGCCGGACGCCGATCTACGTCCACGGCTGTTGACTACATTTTGAGGTTTTAAAGCGTCGTCCCTATGGTCCTGATCTGCCTCATTCAGACTTTCACCTGTTTGGTCCGCTAAAAGCAGCCCTACGAGGACAAAGATTCACTTCTGAAGTGAAGATAGCGGTGCATTTGTGGCTCAGCATAAAACATTTTTTAATGAGGGAATATGAAAGCTTGTTATCAGAAGGACAAAAGGAGAAATCCATTCTGAACATTTATTAAAATATAACCTAAAGTAATTTGTGACTCACCGTCGTATTAGCAAAATTATAGTTTGAGTTAAAGAAAAGGGTAAAACATTAACAAAGATCAAAAAAGTCTAATCATAAATTAAAAATCTACCTAGAGAATATTTGTTTTTGGGAAGGATGTTTTTGCTCAGCTATGTTTATATAGTTGGTTAAAATTAAATAAAATGCATTTCATCATATTGCCTAAGTTGTAAAGACAAAAGGATTTGAGACACTGTATATTGCACATCTCTAAGCCTTGGTATAATAAATAAAATACAGCAATGCAAAAAAAAAAAAAAACTTTTTTTTATAGGCAAAAATATGAATAATGTATTATAGCTTTAAATGTATGTATTAATAAAAGCCCTAACTGCTCTAAAATGCAACACATTCTGATGTGTGTATTTCATTAGATTATTACTCACTCGCTCATCGTTTATAACACTTTATCTTAGGGGTCGGGGGTGGGGGCCTGAAACCTATCCCAGGAGACTTAAGCATAAGGGAGGGTACACCCTGGACAGAGTGCCAATCTATCACAGAGCACACACACACGTACATACATACATTCACATACATTTGGGTAATTTGGAAACGCCAATCAGCCTAATCTGCATGTTTTCAGACTGTAGGAGGAAACCAGAGTACACAGAGAAAACCCACAAAGCACGGAGAACATGAAAACTCCATGAACACAGAGCCAAGATGGGAATCGAACCCGGACCCTGGAGATGCAAGGCGACCATGCTAACCACTAAGCCACAGTGCCG
This sequence comes from Clarias magur, assembly GCA_013621035.1. Lineage (NCBI taxonomy): Eukaryota > Metazoa > Chordata > Actinopteri > Siluriformes > Clariidae > Clarias > Clarias magur. Next base: position 4,019,726 of record QNUK01000012.1, read on the forward strand.
CCATTATAAAATTAAAAATATAATAATAATAATAATAATAATAATAATAAAACCTCACTCACTCACCATCTATACCGCTTAATCCTGTAGTCAGGGTCACGGGGGCCTGGAGCCTATCCCAGAAGACTTAGACACATGGCAGGGTACACCCTGGACATGGTGCCAATCCATCGCAGGGCGCAGACACACACACACACACACAACGGGCAATTTGGGAACGCCAATTAGCCTAACCTACATGCCTTTGGACTGTGGGAGGAAACCGGAGGAAACCCACCAAGCACGGGGAGAACATGCAAACTCCATGCACACAGAGACGGGAATCGAGCCTGGCCAGGGATCGAACCCGGACCCTGACGGTGCAAGGCGACAGTGCTAACCACTACACCTCCGTGCTGCCATTATAAAATAAAAAATAAATAAACAAATAAATAAATAATAATAATCACTTCTTGAAGGTTCAGTTTAGGAGATTTTGCGGAGACCTGGCAACCCTGATTATCAGGCTCTCTTAACATCCAGAATCAGGAAGCGATGTGAATCAGCAGTTGGTTATATAAACACGGTTTTATTCTCCCTTTTTTGTTGTTGTTGTAGTTATTGGAAGCTAATTAACAGAAGATGACAACGTTATAATGAATAATAATAATAATAATGATAATAATAATAATGTTAATTAAAAAGTGTGGTAATTACGTACGTGAATTATTCACGTAATTATTCACCTTTTTAATTTACATTCGAAGAAAAAAGATAAACGCCTTCATGGACAAACCCACGCCAAGTCCTGTCGAAGTTACACTTAATAAACGTATCCGTTCTGAAATGCAGCGATATAAAATGTGTAAATGTACAGTGAAGCAGTTACAGTAAGCGTTATTACCAGCGTCCTGACTCGGTGAGACGTAAACCCCGGAAGCGCATCGTCACTCCAGCGCAGCCTTTAAAGTCAAATTATAATAAAACAACAACAAAAACGATATATTTTTCATTCACTGGTTCATTAAACGCACTGAACGTACTGTTTCCGACGAGTTCAGTGTGTCTCGAGTGTGTACTCCGACCCTGCTGGTGTGCCCAGTGATTTCATGAAGTGCGTTTTGAGGAGGCGGTGTTTCTGTTTAACCTCAATCTCACTGCTGCCAACTGTGTTCAGGGGAAAGTAATCAACGGTTCAAAAAAAAAAAAAAAACCCAACAAAGAAAAGTCACTAGATGACGCAGTAGACTTATTTGTATAGACTAGTTCCATTGATATGATGGTTTGAATATTTGAATCGTGTAAAATGAGGGGAAATGAACAATATAATAGAGTTTAATTCGAATAGTGCAACATTAACACACTCAATTAGAACACACATCTAGTGGTACACAATGAACTGCACTCCTGCGAACAAAGACAAAGAAATGCATTCCAGTAATCTAGAAGTATACAGCATGTGCAAGTACTATCTGCAGCCACCCCTAATTTTTTTTTTAAAAAGGTTTTTCCTTCTTGAAGGAAATGTGGTTGGTGCTGAAATTGTTACACACACACACAAGCAATTTTAAAAATCTTTTCAGCCTGTTGCTAGAATTTCTTTCATTTCATTGACATAATGTCATTTTAAATGAGAAAATAAGGGGTGGCTCAAGACTTTTGAACAGTATGGTATGTATCCCTTCCTGGAAGGACCTTCCCGATCCTATTCCCGGCCATTATATATATATAATAAAAAAGTTTTTTTGGTCAAGTTTAGACACACTCAATATACTGGAGTTTAAAACAAAACCAATTAAACAACACACATGGAATTATGGAATTAGGCGATTCAATAATCGCAATAACAGCAGCAGTCCGTTGCTATTTTAAGACATGAAGGTCAGTTATTCTGGAATAATTCCTGCGAGAACAGTATGTCAAGAGCATTTGTAAAACCCGTCAAGCACCATGATGAACTGGCTCTCATGAAGACCATCCCAGGAAAGCAAGACTAAAACTTACCTGCTGCTACAGAGGAGGAGTTGATTTGGAGTTACCAGCCAGCACCTCAGATTAGAGTCATTATGAAGGTTTTACAGAGCATAAGTAGCAGACACATCTCAATATCAATAGAGTGTAGAAAAGAAAGAAAGAAAAAAGAAATAATGAAACTTTTGAAATCAGAAGGTAATAAAAGTGAGTGTTTACAGTACATTGTTTCACTTGCCATGCGTACTGTACCTCACCCATCTCAGTACAGTACATTTATTTATTCCCCACGCACTTCCAACTTTTAAAACATAAACATAAGCATTTATTATGTCATTTATTATGTTTCACCTTAAGTAGGAGATTTGCACCATGTCCTGTCTAAGTACACTATTTAATAATTAAAGTCTCAGGAATACCCCTTGTGCTATACAGCAGTTTCTAATAAAAAAAAATTTTAAAAAGGGAATGCTAAAGGTATGTCTATTACTGTAAAATTACTAAGTAACAGCAGAAATGAATAATATTAAATGAGATTTCCAATAAAGAAATGAGCCAGCACATTCATAAGAAACATTTAATGATCATAAGTCCGATAAACACAAGAAAGATGTACATTAGTAAAAAATCATTTAGGTTTTATGTAGTATTTCAATTGTACATGAGAGATTTTTCAACCATTTAATAATTATAAGAAACTTATAATAGAATAATATCAATCATCTAATCTCGATTTTTTTTATTTATAGCATTATATGCCAAAATTATAATCATGTATATAGTTTTCATACATGAGAAAAAAATTGCAGTATTTTAAAGAATTGATTGTAAAAAGAACTGTCATCTTAGTGAAAAGTGGGAAAAAAGATCCACTCTCTTTCATGTTATCCTCACTAATGTCATGTATATCTTGTTCTTTGGTTACCTGTATTGTAAAGAAAAGCTGCATAATGCTAGGTTTTCTGATATTGATCAATCAACCAAACAATCAATCAACCAAACAACCAATCAATCAAATCAATCAAAGACAGAAAATATTCATCCCTGTGCTGTTTTAAAAAAAAATATGTATAAAAATGAAGAGCCCTCAACACACCACTGTAACTGTTTTTGCTTAGCTACTGTTATCACCATTGTTTGGAACAATGATTCTGGCCCATTTGTAAATGACAGGAATGAAGAGCAGAGCGGAGCCCAGCACAGACACTGACAAGAAGACCCACAGGAAGACGCGGTCTAGAACTTGTGCCACAAACTTCCAGTCCTGAACAACCTGTGAAGCAATACCTGATTACTGGGTGGATTAATTAGCACGCGCAAATGCTATACAACCTTTTCATAATCAGCAATACACAGAAATGTATGTGGATTTCTAAGCATAAATACACCTCATCTGCAACAGGCAATCAGAGAATAGAGAATACATTGACCTTTTGCAGGCTTGTGACTACCATGATGTCAATCACAACAGTGGACGGCAGAAACACCATGAATCGACATTAGGCTAATTAGGCTGCTGGTAATTATGTTCAAGGTATATTTCAGAGCTAAAAAGAACAGAAAGATGACCTGATGATCACCTGATGACCTACCGGATTACCTGATGCGTTGGCATCACAGATAAAAGAGTAACCTAGCAACTGATTGCATCTGTTCTGCTGAGTATTTTCATACGCAGTACGTTGAGGGGAACTTATTCAAAAGAGAAACTAGTATGCGAAAATGAATGAAGATGGTAATAAGGATATTCACTATGTTAAAGTTTGATTGCTTACCATAATGTGATTAACTCGAATTTGTACAGACACCTGATTCTTCATGGATTTAGTGGCATTTGCTAGTGATTGCATTAGCGTTAGCTCATTCGTTGTTTCTGTTGCAAATAAGACGATGCTATGTAATATGCTGTGCTTTACGCTGCATAAAATGATGCGCCGGTAACATTAACTAATACTGACATTTTAAGCTTTCTAAGTAATAGCTACCAAACTGTTCCAGGGTTGAATCCTTAATAGCATAAAATGGAAAGCTAGTGCACTATGTAGGGTGTGGAATGCCTTAGTCAGATTTTTAGATCCCATGTGGCTTGCATTAGCCGAGAAATACAACACAGATGATTCAGAGGCAATTTGTATTTTACAAAAAGTATTTTTAAGATGATAGTGTTATTACAGTATATATATATATATATATTTTTTTACAGTATGTGTTTTCTTGTTGAAAGTGATATCATGACTGGTTTTGGAGCTTGCATACAGTAAGTAAGTCAGATGCAAGTAGAGTGATATGTTTTATGTGCAAAAGTGAATAAACCACAGCTCATAACCAAATTTGGCTAACGAATTAGCATGTGGTCATTAGAAACTTCCTTATAAATATATAATGACCAAGTATGAGTTGCCCTTGTGCAGGAATCTCTATTTGTCTGATACCTAGTTTCAATGTACTGTATAAGTAATCGATCAATGTTTAACGATCTCGCAAATGCAAGAAGTCAAACATGGAACACAGTGGAAAGTGATACATGTTACTGTTAGCAACAAGGGCCATCACTCACATCAACAGATTACTTACTCCCCAGTAAGAGAAACCGACTGAGAGCCATTCTTCTTACCTCTCTGACTTCATTCTCCTTCACCACATGCAGAGTGATGTATCGGATAGACTCCAGTGCTGCTTGAAGTTTATGTGCTGCTGAGTCTAGCAGAAGGATGCTGTCTTCTTCCAAGCTCTTCCCACAATCTAGATCTGCTGTTGCTCCTGCTCGCTGACTCCCTCCTGTCGCTGAGTAGCGGTCCACGTGGCTGCGCATGCAAAGCAGTTTCGGTAGACTGTGCAGGAAGACACGGCGGACCCAGGGTGCCATGTCGTTATGCGTGGAAGAAGAGCGGTGGTGAATGTTGATGGCGAAGACCGTGATGATGATGGAGAGCGTGACAAAGATCATGGTGAAGACTAGATACTCGCCAATAAGTGGGATGACCTTAGGGAAGGAAATTCTGGGTGTAAAGTACTGCGTTCCAACAAACCAATATGTACCACTATGAAAAGATATAAAGCGTGTCATATCATATTTAAGCAATATCATGCAACAGGGAGTAATAATGTGCTGTGATGTAGTCGGAGGCACAAGGGTGCAGACTGAGTACTTAGGTTCAGCCATGCTGTTATTCAGTACAACAGCAGCTATATTCAAGTTACCAATAGATTATGATTTGTGCATTTGAAAGGTCAGACACTGATGTTGGACGAGAAGGCCTGGCTCGCAGTTTTTATTCTAATTCATCCCAAAGATGTTTTTTTAGGTTGAGGCCAGGACTCTGTTAAGGCCAGTCAAGTTCTTCCACACCAAGCTTTCATGTCTTTATGGACCTTGCTTTGTGCACTGGTGCGCAGTCATGTTGGAACTGGTGTCGTATTGTTTTCCAGGAGTTGGGCTAAGCCCCTTACCTCCAGTGAAAGGAACTCTTAATGCTTTAGCGTAATGACATTTTGGACAATTTTATGCTCACAACTTTGTCGGGACAGTTTGGGGACGGACCCTTCCTGTTCCAAAATCACTATGCATCAATGAGTGAGTTTGCTGTGGAAGAACTTGAGTCCTGACCTCAATCCAACAGACCACAATCAGAATGGAGACTGTGAGCCAGACCTTCATGTCTGGTTATTAGTGCCTGACCTTCCAAATGCACTTCTGAAAGAATGGTCAAACATTCCCTTTACCACACTTCTAAACTTTGTGTAAAGCCCTCCAAAAAGAGTTGAAGCTGTCATAGTTGCAAAGGGTGGGCCAACATCATATTAAAACCTATTGATTAAGTATTGGATGTTTCTCAAGTTCATATGTATGTGAAGGCGCGCAAACAAATAATTTTGCCAGTATAGTGTATGTGTATCCGTAACTGGTATGGAATGTGGGTTTTGGCAGGTAGCTGCTCTCGCCTCAGTACTTGCGGACCTTACCGACCTACTTTCACCCATGCTGACAATCTACACTTGATGCAGGGTGACACATATACTGTAGTCAAACCTCTCAGTGCTATTATCCCAATTCGTGGAAAGCCTCTTGTGCAATCGGATTACTCAGTCAGAGCTAACTGTTGTATTACACTTCATATCAAACAAATCCCTAGGACGTGAAGCATACCTTTGAGGAAGACGGAATGATCTCCTCTATCACCAGGAGGAACACGGTGAGCGAGACGAGAACCGATGTACAAAGAGAGATTTTCTCTCCACAGTTAGAAGGCAGGTAGAAGACCAACACAGTCAAGAAGGAGAGCCCAATGCAGGGAATAATAAGGAAGAGTGTGTAAAAGAGAGGCAGACGCCGGATGATGAAGGAATAAGTGATAAAGGGATAGGAGCCTGTCGTGTCCATCCTTAACCCACGGCTTCCTGTCGCTGTCACGATTTCCCACTCGCCGTTATCGAAGTAGTCCCGCTTGTCCACATGGACGTCCTCCAGGAGTATGTCTACCTAAGAGTTAAAGAGTAAAGTACGTATGTCAATACGCTATGAGCTTGTTTCAGACAGTTATATATTACTTTATACTACTTCCATAGTATTTCAACTAGGGACCATAGAGGCCAATGGTAGCCATTGTATTCATTCCCACACACATTCCCACACTAATTTGGGAATGCCAATTAGCTTAATCTGCATCTGTCTTTGGACTGTCGGAGGAAACCGGAGAACCCGAAGGAAACCGACAAAGCATGGGGAGAACGTGTAAACTCCATGGAACTGACACATGAATCGAACCCAGGACTCAGAGGCGCAAGGCGACAGTGCCAACCACTAAGCCACCATGTCACCATAATTACTTCCCTATAGGTAAAAATACCTGTGAGCCATCGTAGGTCCATGAGCCAAACTTCATGGAGCAGTTCTGAAGGTCAAAGGGAAAGAAGGTGACATCAATAGTGCAGGCTGACTTGTAGGTGGCAGGTGGCGTCCAGGAGACAGTGCCGTCATGCTTCACCACAGCTTTAGTCGCCGTGGCCTCAAAATGTCCATCTGCACTATTAAAGCATTTTTTTTCCATTATTTATTACACCAGTACTTTTCCTTTTAGTCAGACCTACTGTACAAATCAGTAATGTTTCCTTGTAGACAATAACATGTACACATATTAACGTGCTAAAAATAAATAGTCTTATCAATGCATTAACCTTGATGTATATATGCTACTTACTCCCAAGTCAAACAATCTAATATCTGCACTGTCACGGCAGTGTTATATGGAATCTAATGGCATACACTTAAAAATGTAGTAATAATTTAATAAGGTTAGCACAGAATGAATCTTTTATCACCTTTGTACATATACGTTTCCCCTCTTATGCTCTTTTTACATTGCAAAGCGTTAATATCCAGCAATGTGTCAAATGAAACGTGAGGTTATTCAAGCTTTAAAGCTTGAGGAACGATTCATTAGCGTTAAAGAGTTTTAAATGTCTAGACTTGCTCAGTAGTTGTTGCATCCGTTCAGAGGGTTTGCCAATAATTATGCTCATGCCGTGTCAGAATTATGCTAATTGCAAGCTAGAAGCTTTCACAACTTCATCTAACTCATAATTACTAGTTGGACTTCTCTGGAAGCTGTAATTTGATATCGCTCGACAGCAAATTATGAACAAACGTGCCATGCCAAAATATCAGCAGCCACAACAGGTTATTGATATGCTGCTTAAAGAAATTCTCTGTTTATCCCAGTTTTAAACTAGATGGATGCGGCTTATATCTATTTTGCGTTACTCAGCTGCTCAAGTCAGTTTTCTATCCATATTGCACAATTAAGCGGCACGTAGTTTAGCCCGAAACTAATTTTTGCATGTCAGGCAACAGATGGTGGAGCTGGCGTTGCTGCCTGCCTGCAAATCCATGCAACTGTTCGTTTAACCTCATCAACAATTCCCGTATTAAATCCGTGTTTTGAACACACACCTCAGCTTTAAATATATAGTAGCACTTACTGCAGCTAGCATATTAGAAATTAAAATATATAAACAGACTGGCCCATTTTTTAAATAATTGATTTTGGTGAGTAAACGAGTAGAAAAATATGAAAACATTGCTGGAATGTTTTGACATATTTTCTTATAGCAACAGTATGATATAGGTAAAAAATGCTTTGGTGGAATGATTGTTCCTGATAAAATTTATACGCAGCAGCTCTGTTTGCATGAACCTTAATATTCCATAGGAATAATAGGAATAATATCCCAATCGGAATAAAAATGCTTCATGCATCTCGGTCTGAACAGTCTGTAATGATATGGCTGGATCAGAATAAATCTTTTGTCATAATGAAAGGGGGGTGTAAGCCTGTGATAATCCATTTTGTAGGTAAACATTGGCCATGTAAATACTTGATCTGATCATTTCTCTCTTGCAGGAATAAATATCGACTAGTGCAGGTCACCATGTACGGAGATGTTGTGATGAATAGTAAAACATCTAACCAGTCAATTATGTGATTGGAGTTTTCCGGAAAAGATAGGAATCATAACCTAACTTCAAAGAAGAAGAAGAAAAATGTAAACATTCAACAGTTAAGTTGGAATCTCTAATCATAATGATTTAAATTTGATTAAAAGAAATATTGTCAGTGTAAATATAACTGATGACATCTAATGTGTTTTCTCAAATCACTACAAAAAAGAATGGTGTAGTTTACCATTCTCTCTACAAACAGAAGTTGTTCTTGGAATAATAATAATAATAATAATAAATAATAATAATAATAATAATAATCATGTTGTTAATGTATTATACATACTTGTCATATAGCACAATGTCTGGAATCCATATCAAGTCAGATGGCACTCTGATATACGTAATACCCAGGTACTGCTTAGGGTTCCATCGCAGCTTTGCGTCGACCCATTCCTGAACACAAGGCTTTATATTAGATCGATCTGAGCCACACAACAAGGCGCAATTTCAGTTATCAGTGCTTAGGGAGATTTTTATTTTTCTATTGATCTTTGGATGCAGTCTTCTGAGGGTCATAACTTCTAAGCATTGCCTAGCGCAGGACTCAAATTTGCTTCGCTAGAGGATTACAGGAGCAAATAGAAACAGTTTCACTGCTGTTTTCATTCTGTTTCTTTCATCTGACGGATCAGCACTTAAGCCATTTTAGAATCCAAAGAACACATCTTTCTCAAGCGCTAATCCTGTAAGAAATTGCGCCAAGCAACCTATGACCTCCTGACCCCTCTGGGAGAAAAGGAGCTCCAGCAGAAATGGGCAGATACAATCGCCATAAAGCTGTCAGGGCAGGAAAAAGTGCATCTGGGCTTGGAGGTGTAAGCGGTGGAGGAGGATAAGGGACAGAGAAATTTAAAGTCTTGCTGGTAAATTTTCATCATGATGTTGTAAAAGAACATAAATGTTTTTTTTTTTTTTTTTGAAAAAAGAGAAAATAGAAGTAATACATATTTGAGTCATTACCTGCTTCATCCATACGTTGGTAGTCATCAGCTGATTCTTCTCATCCTTTGAACAAAGTGGTTAAAATATTAAAATACTTTTTATTTAAAAAAAAAAAAATAATAATAAAAATCTATCATGCAACACCTTCATGCTTCTAATCTATTCAGTACAAATTATATAAGTATTCACCACATCGACCAGCTGTGAGATGGCCAGTCCAAATTTCACCCGTACTGTTCCATTCAGCGTTTCCACTGGTCGCACCCATTTCTGGTACCTGTATTTGTTGAAAAGATTCCTCAACAGCGTGTCCTCAGTTTTGGCGTACGAGGATATCTTGTGGTGAGCTGAGGCAACATGAAAGCATCATGTACACAATGTTTGCAAAAATGTGAAAGATTTCCAATCTCACCCTGATGTCATTGACAAGTCTTACTTGAATCCTGTATATTTGCACCTAAGAACTTCTGTTGTAATCACAAAGATGGCCTTGTGCTCCAGTGTCTCTTAAGTCAATGTACACTGTTGTGGTCATTTCTTTTTGTAACTCGGCTATTTAAACCCAAAGTGCACTATATTTAGTGAATGTACTGTAAGTCAGCATTAGTAATGTGACTGATTTCACCTGTCACTTTATATTTTTACTACTTTTTCTACGTCTGTGATGAGGAAGGAGGATGATCATGGGTATTGTTTGCACTGAGAATGTCATGGAAAATAGACTTCTATCCCGCCTCAAACTAGCTTAGAATCGGTCCAGGGTGCAACCCGACCAAGTATGAAAACATCTTTGTTCACACTACCATAATACGGAATAATCCCTCCATCCAATATTACCCGGATGAAGATGGGTCCTCTTTACAGTCTGGATCCTTTCATTGTTTCTTCCTTGAATCCAATGTTTAAATTACAGGGTTGTTTAAATAGTAAAGCGAGAGAAATTTGTGCATCTGGGTGCTGAAACTGATGCTTGATCAATATCTCTCCTACCCCCCTCTGTTCCTCGTCCTTTTACTCTGTTATGCAAATTACCCACAAGCTTTTAGTGTCTCGGCAATTATCTACTGTACAGTACCAGGAACCTTTCTTTGTTACTTTCCCTGGCTAGGAATCCAAAAATAAAATTCCACATATCCAAATGTACTGGAAAATGTTTAGCTGGCATAATAGCCTTCAGAAGTACAGAAAAGTAATGACCTGACTTATAAAACCGCAGCATTATAAGTGTATCTGTGCTTACAGGGCGCACGGGAAATTTATCCGAGATTCTGAGAACTAATTCATGCAATTTTCCTCTGTAAAGCCAGAGCCACCATTAGTGGCGTCTCTACTAATCTAATTTTGCCCTTACACAATGAATTACGATGGGAAGCCCAGCAAGGTTTAGTCAGCCGAAGTGCATTACTGAAAGAGAAGATTCAGTTATGAGCCACAATTTATGATAGATGGAAGTCTAGATATGGTTTAATGAGCTGCTGTCATTTGTTGTTGTGTCCATCGTTTTTTAAAAACCTTCTGGTGCTTATGTTTTACATTTGCATTTCATTGAAAAACAGAGAAATTCATGTTTCAATCTCAAAAAGCTTGTTTAGCCTGTAATTATCATGATGGTTTATACTGTTAGCTTCTATCATGCTAGCTAATATTTGCGGGATCTGGAGTAAAATTTGCATATTCCAAATGAGAATTAGTCTTAGTTCAAGTTTACTCACACTCCTTGGGTTCCAAGATCTAAACCAATCCACAACCTCGCGTAACACTATAATGGTTTAACCAGCCTACTGGAAGAAGTGCATTTTGCTTTGGAAAATAGACATATACACTATACGGACAGGCGTGTTTGGCCAAACCTGAAATGGCATTTTATCCAAATACAGTACATATACTTCAACAAGGAGTTGGTTCCCCTTTTTGCAGCTATAGCACCTTCCACTCTTCTTCTAAGGATTTCCACAAGATTTTGGAACGTTTCTGTGGCAATTTGTTCCCATTCATTCTGTAGAGCATTTATGAGCTCAGGCAATGATGTTGGACGAGAAGGTCTGGCTCACAATCTCCGTTCCAGTTCATCCCAAAGGTGCTTTATGGGGTTGAGGTCAGGGCTCAGTGCGAACTCCTTAAACCACGTCTTTATAGTCCTTGCTTTGTGCACTGGGACATTTGTCATGTTGGAATTTAAAAAGGGCCTTCACCAAACTGTTGCCACAAAGTTGGCAGCTTAGCATTGTCCAAGATGTGAAGCATTAAGATTGCCCTTCACTGGGGGGTATAAGAGGGGCCTGATCGAAACACCTGAATTCAATAATTAACTGGTTTGGCCAAATACTTTTGTGCATATATAGTTGCATTTTTATCTGATCTGATACTACTATTACACTATTAACGGCAATAAACAATTCAGACTCCTTAGTAATTATGTTTGCACAAAAACTGTGAGCGAGGCTGTTTAACTTTTTTTTATTTATTTAATGGAAGGAACGTAGGTGGAGCAGTGACATTTACCTGCGACAGGGGGAGTGACATTTAAAATCTGCTGACACAGTGGGATGTTCGATCCTATTTTTGACTGCAAATGAGCAAATGTTACTTCCCACTGAGACTGGGGTATTATCCAGACAAGCAAAGGCATAAAAGTCACATTTCTTTTACAGCTGGGCTTAGTGGATGCTCACTATTTGGGCCATCCTGGTTCAACTTAAACTTAAAAGGTTATTAATTTATGACTAAATACAGCTGAATGGAATATATAATATGTATATGAATGAATAATGATAATAATAATAATTTTAAAAAGCGTACTCGTGAATCATCAATAATCATTGAATATATTCAGGATGTGCCTTGAGCAAAATAATCAGTAACAGTAAGACGAGGTGGTGTGACATGGGCTGTCATAAAGTCTGACTGAAACCTGAGACTTGCCTTCCAGCCACAATTCCTGTCAGAATTCCTGCTATAGGAAATGAATCATGACTTCCTAACACAATCTAAAACGGATGGCAAGAGTAATGACATAAAAATTCATGTAAAAATAAAATAAAATAAAATGCTGTCATTGTTCATCATTATAGAGACAATCAAATACCTGATATATAAGTTTTTCCCTGGCGGCTTGCACTCTCAGCTGATATGATTATTATCACCATCGTCTATAACGCTTTATCCGGGCGACAGGTTCGCGAGGGGCCTGGAGCCTAGCCTAGGAGCCTTAGGGCATGAGGTGCGGTGCCAATCCATCACAGGGCACACACATACACACACTAGGGGTAATTTGGGATTAGGCGTAATCTGCATGTCTTTGGAATTCGGGAGGAAACCCACCAATCACGGGGAAGAACATGCAAACTCCATGCATCGGGAATCGAACCCGGACCCTGGAGGTGCAAGGCTGCAGTGCCAATCACTAAGCCACCGTGCCACCTATTATGATTATTTATACTCTTTAAAAAACATCATAAAAAACCTGAACTGTACAGCAGATTGTTTATCCATGTGGTCGATAAATTGTTATTTTTTTTGAGGAAATGAGAAATATTATTTGATTATGTGTTGCAGCGGCCTTCCTAACCACATGTTTCAATAATGTATTTATACCAACCCCAACCTCTTTCAGTTCAATATACTTTTAATTTATTTGTCGAGCATCCGCTGTCTTGCCAATATACATGCATCCCTGCTGAAAAAATTGTGAAGTGATAATGATGGGGAAAAAAAGTGGAAAAAAAAAAAAATTCTGGGAAATTCCATGAGGAAGCAAGAAACCTTAACAGGATTTATACTAAAAAGGGAACGGAGAATCTTCTGGCTGAAACTGGATAGGTGTGTTATAAATCATTATAGTGTACAGGTGCAGAGGAGTAAACAGTACAGTACTGAGTGTGTAAAAAGGATGGTGAGTATGATTACTGCAGTAGTTCATACATACTGTAGGTAAATCTAGGACCGGATTTACATTGTTTTCTAGTTTAATTTTGTACAATAACAGAAAATATGAAAATATGACGATTCCACCTGCTCATGCACATGCAATGTGATATTAATGTAATTAAATGCGCTTTTTAAAAAAAGGTTTCACTTCACACTAAGATCAGGAAAATGATCAACTTAAACTACAGCATTTAAAAAGTATTTTTCTTCTCAGTGAAGATCCAGTGTATTTTGATAAGGTCACATGAGCTCACCCAGGATGGAACAGATGAGACAGGAGCAGGTGAGTACAACCAGACGGGAGAATGAGATTTGAGCTTGTAGCATGTTGTCACTTGTAGAGCTTCAGAGAGCCAGTGATGCTATTAATCTGATTAAAGTGAACATACTGCATACAAACAAAGAAGATAAAAAAAAAACATTACTTGCATGTATTACATGAATAATTCATACATTCATACATACATTCATACATGTTTGAACTATATATACACTATACTTATTTACAGTAAATAATCTGCACTATTTCACTTCCAAAGAAGTGCACAGAGATCCTGCACTCAGCATACAACAAGAACACACACACACACACACACACACACACACACACACACACACACACACACACACACACACAAAGACATTTTCCTGTTTCCTCACCTCCTCTTCCTGTCACACACTCTCACTCTCACCTGGCAGTGCCGAGTTTCCCCGCTGTGCCGTATTCACACACATCATATATACCCTGTAATCTTTTCCTCCTCTTCTCTTCATGCCTCTCTTCCAGCTCTGTAAAAGATGTTCTTCTGTCTTTTTTGCCTGAGGGTCTTTCTCCCCCCTAAGCAGGGAAGTCAGCCAATCAGAATAAAGGACCTTCTGTGATATGGAAAAGCCTGCCATCTTTTGGTCAAAGACTCATAGTGTGATAAAATTGTAAAAAAAAAAAAAAGGAGAGAGAGCACTGTTGAGGGATGTACTGTTTATAGTCGTTATCATGTAAGTGCAGATGTTCCACAATACAAAATGTACATTTATGAAAAGTATAAAGTTTCATATCTTAATGCTTAAAAGAGGAAAACAACACGGTTGGGAAAAGGTTTTATTGGAATATAATCAGTATATTATATTGGCAGCACTAAATCTATTTCATCACACTATGATGTTGTACATTATTTCCCCACTGTGTGACAAATAAAGGTATCCCTCATCTTATTATTGTCCTATTCTAGCGTTACGTGTTAAAAATTGATGGAAAGATATATCATTTAATTTTTCTTATGAAATCTCTCTCTCTCCCTCTATACAAACACATACACACATACAAACACATATGAAAACTACAAAATTGGCCGTTAACGTTAAGATTAATGAAGAAAACATGTCTTTTATAATCACATAGTTGTTTCAATTGTTCAGTATAAGTATTTAATATAAAATAATTTATCTTTACTTAAAAATCTAATGATTGTAAAGTTCGGCTTAAGATCAAAATTGAAAATGAAAGACTTTATATTTGTTTATCGTTAATGACCTCTTGTGACCCACCTGCAGTACCTTTAAAGCCCACTAGGAGGCCATGGCCTCCACTTGTGTAACAATACAATAATGAAAAAAATAAATAAAAATCAGACTTTTCCTGTTTCAAAGTTAAACACACAAACTTGACACTATGCTCATCACCGGCACGCCTGCTTCCAGACTATAATGACACAGAGTTGCTTTATTTCCTACAAATAACCATATAACAACCAGTTTTCTCAAGAATCTTTGTTTCTTCCTAACGTACCTTAACATGGGCAAGATATTATATACAATATGTTATATACATGATATAGCAAGAGAAAACTGATCAAATTTCTTATTATACAATTATGATTATAAATAAAATATACCTTATAAAAATATATTCTTCTTCCTTTAAAAATGCACTAACGTTACTCATTTTAAGCCTCAAACTTACTAATTCTATGGGCAGATAAGTTGTACTTTTAAATAAATAAACATTATTATAAAAACAAATATCTGCTAATAGACCAAGATTCTAATTTCAAGTTAAAATAAAATGGTCTAGATATAGGCAAAATAATGTTATATTTTGTGTTATTGTAATCTATGCATATGATTATCCTTTAAAAAATCTAATTTTTGCTAGCTTTCAGGAATTAATTCTTGCAAAATGATGTTATTAAGCAACTTTATTATGAGATAGTGACAATTTAGTAACAATTGACATAAGCTTAATAATTTATATATATATATATATATATATATATATATATATATATATATATATATATATATATATATATATATGTCATCCTACTTTATGTAATTTTTTATATGTTTGGCTACATTTAAGAATATTTCACTTGCTAAAATGACATTTCTTGCTGGGTATTTTTTATGTGGTTTAAAGATGTTTGTGATGTACAGTAGGTTGAACATATACAAATACAAACATATACAAATACTGTAAATGACTTATTTAATGACGCATTATTAGTTAGTAAGATTTACTATCATTGTTATGTTTCTAATATATAAGAGGCATGAAAAATTGCATATATTTTAATTTCTTTTAATATTTATACAAACATTTATTGAAACATTATATACACAAAAATGTCACGCAATCCCTCAAATTCTGCTCATTTTGTTATTTGCCCTTCTAGTGTACTTCAGTCTGATGATGTTCTTCAGCTTCTGGTGAAAAACAGTAAAAAAAAAAAGAGAAAAAAACAGCACACAGAAATCAGAAACTATGTGGTTTGTAACTGTGCAGCGTATTTGTGAGAAACCGGGCGTGCTTTTTTTTTTCATGTTTCTTTATACAACGCCTGTATACAAAGACTTTCTCTATATAAAGAGTGTGTTACAGTTCATGTGAACAAGGGTTTGATGTTTTATGTGGTGTTTGTCGTTGGGCCACGCACCTCAGTAATTCACCAGGCTGTATGTGACAGTGGAGTTACAGCTGAAGCTAAAATTGAACAAGAAGAAGAAGAAAAAAAAACCTTAGGCGTACACAGTACAAAGTTTCTCTTCCTGTTTCTGTCCTGAGGTCAATTTGTGAAACCTGTTAAAGGTATAACCACAATAATATCCTCCATAATACTCTGCAATTGTCTTAGTTCTTCCAATTCAATATAGTTAAATAGTTCATTAAAAAAAATAAAATTTAACATCACTTACATTACACAGATCATTTATACAATTAAGTATTTTTTTCTGAACAGTATTTACATTAATTCCTAATTGAAATGTTATAACTACTTAATAATTACAATCCTAATTTATTTCTCTAAAAATTAGTAAGCATTACATAATAAATAAAAATCACAATGTTGTATATGCACAGAATGTTTTATGTAACAAGCATAAAACAACAACAATAACCACATTCACATGATGTGTTGACACAAGAATAGAATCAACGACATAGTGTGAAATTACTCAAAATGAATCAGAGATACTGTGTCCTTCATAGAGTTGACATGTTTTATTACTATAACACTGGAGAAGTTGAGCAATGATTTTTTTGAATGATTTAGATGAATAATAATAATTGTTTTATACAATACATGTTAGTTCCTGCAGTCCCTTCCTCAATATCAGCTCACTTTACACAACCGAGGAGTGGTCAAGTCATTTTGTTTCAATAATTTATTCATATATTGACTATATATATATATATATATATATATATATATATATATATATATATATATATATATATGATTTAAACATTTGCAGGTAGAACTTAAAAGAGCTGTGCATGCAAGACGACCAAAGAATATTACAGAACTAGAAGAATTTTGCAAGGAAGAATGGAAGAAAATCCCAAGTAGAAGAATTGAAAGACTTTTAGCTGGCTATAAAAAGCGCTGTGATATCTGCCAGAGCAGACGTTACTAAAATACTGCTTATGTAAGGTGTCCAAACTTTTGCACAGTGCCACAATAATGTTTTTATTTCATATATTTGTACAATTTATGACATAAAAAAGTAACTGTGCACCAATGTTTGCTGAAAATATTGTGCATTTTTATTAATTTCCAAAAGAGACTGCGTTATCTTTTCAAGTAAAAAAAAATAAATAAATAAAATCTGTTATTTATCAATGGGTGCCCACTTTTGCATAAGACTGTATGTGTGTGTGTGTGTGTGTATCTGTATGTATGTGTGTGTGCGCTTCAGGTTTCTAAATACATTTTCAAGTCAATACTGCTACAAATACTAATACTAATACTCATTGTTTCAACTTTGCCTCAGGGTGTTATAAATGCTGACTTTCCTTTCAAATATGTTACATAATACAATCACCAAATTATCTATTGCTTTATTAAAACCTTAATAACCTTAACCTTTCTCAAGAATTTAAAGTCCCTAAATATATAGAACTGTAGATATAAAAATGACTATATTATTATTATTATTATTATTATTGTTGTTATTGTTGTTGTTCTGGTTGTTGTTATTGTTGTTCTTGTTGTTGTCATTGTTAATATGTAAATCAGACAGTGTTAAGTCATTGTACAGTAACAAACACAACATACGAACATGAGGATTGCTATCTGCATTTTTATTTGCATTCTAGAAATAAATTTCCAGTATTGCTGTTAAAAAATAATATGTTTGGCTTTCACTCACCTTTGCATTACTTGCTCGTCCCCTCTTTTGCCTGGAGGAAAAAGTGCCATAATTACACATCAGTGACAATTTTCTGCAGGTCGCATTTAGACAGCTCACCCTCTTCCATTACCTTTGCGTTTGTTGATTACAGCGTATTCAGCTGCGGCACTGTCAGAAACGGCTCCCTCTATATTTCTGTTGAAAACATGGCATGGATTTATGGTGATATTGAAAACAGTACAACAAGAACAACATAAATACAGTATGTGGGGGGAAAAAGGTTAACTTCAGAATCATTAGACACGACTTACATCTTCGCATTTTGTTCCAGAGTTTGTTCACCTTATAAAAGAAATGCGAGAGGGGGAAGTCACATAGATTTCGGTTCATTGTGCACATATTTGCAGCATGTCACATAAACATCTGTAATAATATGTTAAAAGGTATACGCTGATAGTTTCTTTTAATATTACATTTTTTTATTAGTTTGTGCTGTATTTTTTTAAAAGTTTGTGCACATATGGCTATCACACCCAACTCTTCGTAGTTATAAAAACCTCCATTCTTCTGGCAAGAATTTCCACTAGCATTTATAACCTGACTGTGGAGATTTGCACATCTATCTACAAGAACGTTACATCAGTCATGTTGTTGATTAGAGAAGCCAGTCAGAGTTTTAGTTCATCTCAATTATATTTACTCGAGTTGGGCTTATGGCTTTTTTTCCCCTTTTTTCCTCCCCTTTTTTACTCTGACCTCAACAAACCATGTTTTCATGAAATTTACTTTGCAAATTATTTCTGTAGATTTTACTTCATGACAAAGGTGCAATACAAGTAACACTGGAATAAAGTGAAATGCTCTTACCTTCATGTTTTTGTACGGTGGAGTATAAAACATTTACATTTTCCACTGGCTGTCTACAAGACTTTGCCTGAAAACTTCTCCGAAAAAACAAAAAGAAACTTCAATAAGCGATGATTTTAAATGCATGATTTAAATCAGTTCAAAAAGTACACCAAATAACAGTAAAAAAAAAAAAAAAAACTCACAGCACTCCATTTTCATCCACACAGAGTGTACCTTATACAAGGATTGAAAGGGACTAGCATTATGATGATTAGCATCATTTAATAGGAATAAAAACGTTGTAGTGGTAGATAAAGTGGGGAAAATACCTGTCGTGATCTCCTGGTAGAAAGTCTCATTGTTCAGAACGCTTTGAATATTGAAAATATTGTATTCAGTACACATTTATTCAAAACTGTGTTTTACTACATGTTGCCTCAAGTATTATTTTGAAAAGCTTTTAAATAATGATACCTTTCAGCAGGATCTTGGCACAACCCGTAAAAGAAAAAAAGAAAAAAAGTAAAGATTTGATAAATTTAGTAAAATGTAAACATAATTTCAAATTTACACGAAAATAAATTGATCACATGAAAGAACTGTAAATACATTTCATATAGGGTAAATTTAAATAAAATGACTCTAAATGTGAATATATTTTCTCCTAATGTAAATAAAAATTCTATAAATTTACATATATATATATATATATATATATATATATATATATATATATATATATATATTCATTTAAACACATTTCAAAATTTAATTTTCAGAACTTTTGTACATTTTCAGTAGACTGAATTTAAATAGAAATTAACTTAATAGCATTTTCAAGTAGATAAACATTTTAATATAAATTTAAAATATATATTTAAAATAATTGATCACAGTAAATCCTTTGCAAAGCTGCATCCCTACAGTAATTTAAGTAAATGTGGATGTATAAAAGTGATGCATATGTACAATAGTTAAGCCTTGACATACAACACCCTATAACATGCTTACGTATATTTTTATGATACAGATTTCATTTTTTTTAATGACAGAAGTGCATCATTCTGCAACAAATTTGTTATATAGATATATATATATATATATATATATATATATATATATATATATATATAACAGCCAATCAAATAGCAGCATAGTTGTTCTTGTAGCAAGTAAAAACAAAGATTGCATGCATTGCGGTAAAAAATATTTCTAACCTACCCATCACAATGCGATGAAGTTCTCTTCTGCATCCTAATTCATCCACATTGGGAAAATGGAAAAAAATTAGATTATCGAGTTCATACTACTTACTAGTCATGTCCCTTTCAAGTTCTCAATGCTTCAATTATGTTGTCACTAATTTCCGATCACACACTCATATCACAAAGACGCTGCTGCACGTGTGCTATAACCACGGTAAACATCAGAAGAACATAATATAGACTTAAATTGAGCTTCTTCGATGGTCATAACACAAGCCTGAAAATGTCGTTGTGAGAATTCCTTAGATGGAGCAAAAACATAGTGACATTCCAATGACAACTCTGTCTGTCATCTCCGTCCACTCTTTCTTGTCTACACCATGCATGCACTATGTTAATAAAGTCCCTAAGAGGTGTAAGCAATGACGTTAACTGCCTTTTTAATACATCATAGCTTCGACAATGTACATCCACATCAAGGTTGATAATACGACATCATTACTAGTCTTTACTGCGTTCCTGCCACGTTGTAAAAGGTCTTAGTACGTTCACACAATTTTGAATGTTTAGCTAGTAATCATGAAGATGAGTAACGTGGTGATGTAAAAAACAATAAAAAATAAAATAAAAATTGTGAAATAAACACATTTCTGAATGGAATATTCAAGATTAATTCATGAGGCATGTTGTACAAAAAGCTATACTGTATACAAATTATGTAACCCAGCGTGTGAACACCCAGCCAAAGTTTATTTATTTATTTATTTTATCATTAAATCATACTTGGAATGAAAGAATAGAATCTGATTAGAATCTGAAATGTGTTTTTTTTTTTTTTTGGAATTTTATAAAACAGTGAATCACAATATAACAAGATTTTATCTGGGTTTTCACAGACTGGGTACACACACACACACACACACACACACACACACACACACACACACACACACACACACACACACACACACACACAGAGCTTCTTTCAGGCTAGGTGTTTTTGTAATAATTAGGATTTTTACCATTTCTAAATTCTACTCCCTAACTAACTAGATTAACTTGCAATTCAAATGGTTAGTAGTAATTTAATATTGGTGATGAGGAGGTTACGTGCCATTACTATCTCTTTAGAGACAGAAAATCAAGAGGATTTGTGCGGCTTCTGCTTGTGTGTATGCAGGCACAGTTAAAGTGGGATGACGCATCACATACTGGAGCGAATTCCCAAAATAGAAAAGTTGTTATATTTACATCGGTATATTGCAATGATTCAACATGTTAGAAATCTCCTTATGTTTGCTCACTAATAAAACATTGTCCTTCATAACTGGTAAATCTGAGATGGTTACTAGGCTTAGATTAAGCTTATATAGAGAACAGAAAAAGTATGAGGGAAAGATGACTAATACTAATCTTTAGCACACTACCTGTTTTTATGTTTAGTCACATTTGGTGAATCAGTGTTAATAACCTTTACTGTACAGCAGTAACAAATTAGTTTAACATGATGTACTCACTGAAAAGAAAAATGCCTCGGTAGAAGCAGATTCCCAAAATGACCAAAAGAAGCACGAAAGCGCCAACACCGGTTATTACACTCAGAACATCAAAACTGTCTGTTTCAGTGAAAAAATAAAGCAAAGCAAAAAAAAAAAAGCATTTACCAACATAGAAGTTTTCACATACTGTAGCTCTCAGGTATAATTTCAGTAATTATAGGGACTATCTTACCATTGCTTACTTGAACAAAGATGCTGTTTTCTGCTGTAGTGTGCACCTCATTGAGACTGTAGTTAGAAGCTGAATACACACAGCTGTATTTTCCAGAATTTTCTTCTGAAATGTCACTAAGGTCAAATTTTGTGGAAAGGATCATATCGCTACAAATCACTTGCTTCTTGCTGTTTCCAATCCCATTAAAACAGAGATAAACATAGACTTGAGTACAGCTTTTATATTTCGTAAAGGTGCAATTGAGTGTCAAAGTCTCTTCCTTTTTTACAGTTTTTGGTCCTATAATCATTGCAGGTAATAAATCACCTAAACACAAATTCATGTTGATTAGTACAGATACACGCTAAATGACCAGAGATAATATAACGATAAAGTAAGAAAAGCGTCCTACCTAAAACCTCGAGTGAGATAGAGTTGTGTCCTGTGACAGACGTCTTACTGATATTGAGTCTCTCCTCAGAGTAAAAGCATGTGTACAATCCAGAATGTTCTACAGTGACTTTGGTGAAGTTGAACCATGTATCATCACTTGTCCGAGCATCAAAACCCTCCATCCTGATTATTTTACTATTTTTAAAGAGGTACACGTGGATCTGTGTTGCAGTTGTCTTTTCTGATACATCAGTTCTGCACTTGAACATGACATTTTCATTTTCCTTCACTTTGCTTATTCCACAATAAATATATGCTGGATGTAAACCACCAAGACATTCTAGTCATAAGGTAAAAGAAATGAATGGAAAATCACTTGCCTTGAAAAGTCGCATAGAGCTATAATGACATTTTGCAACAAACAATATAAGAATGAATATAAAAAAATATATATATATAGATCTTACCTTCAGGAAAAGATGTCAATAAAATCTTTAAAACTGAAAATTTCAAAAAGTGAACAGATTGCAAAAGTTAAATCCAAATAATAGATTAAAATACATTTAAATAAAAGTTAAATAATATTCCTAGTCTTGTATTTACAAGTTGTATTTGCAAAGACACCATCAATAAACATTTACACTTACACAATGTGATCAGAAAAGGCTTCATGTTAACCATTTTAAGATCACTTCTCGAAACTTTAGCTTCCTTTTTGTTTCACAGTGAGGTTGGTTTACGCACTGCAACTTAAAGTTTAAAACCACTTCCACACCTACGAATAACCCAACACTGTGACAGGTTCTCATTTTGGGTTCACGTGAACTGCTAGAAGAGTTTAGAAAGTTTCTTATTATTTCTTTTGTTCTTGATGCGGTCAAATGGGTTTGGACCAACTAATACTAATAAACACATTTTATTAATTCATCATTTAAGTGTATGTGCACTGCTGTAATTCTGATGTCCTGAATTGTTTTACATACAGTATTGATCCTTAAAAAAGGTATAAAAGAATTGCACTTTCACACCTCAGTCTTCAAATTAGTGTATTACACAGCAACTCAAATTCATAAAATTATTACTAAGCACTCAAAGGTCTGAGTGATTTTTCTCACACCTTCTGGGGGGTATTCCAGAAAGCAGGTTATGTGACTTACTTGGGTAAGTTTAAGTTTAAGTTAGTGGATATCCTCAACTTTCGGTTCCAAAAACGGAGGTAACTCTCTGGGTAAGTTTGTAACCGTAGCAACTTACTCTCTGAAGATAACCTGCTCGGTAGCAGGTTTATTGAGCATGACGTGAGCTTTTACCATAAAATTCCACCAAGTAAATCTCTATAGAGCGCTGGTGGCTCAGTGGTAAGTGTTTCGCCTGCCATGTGAACGGCCCGGGTTCGATCCCTGGGCCGGCATGTCTGATGTGGTGACAGCACCAGCAATTTATTTGATTTGCAACAAAGTTCAACAAACTCAAAAATGTATAGTTCTGTTTACTTAAAATTGGAAACATCAACTCTTAAAAAACTGATGTAACTTATTACAGTGTACAGGTACATAGCACGTGGGAAAGGCAACTGTGTGTAGAGACGCTCACACAGTATGTCTGGCACTTAAACACTTTTTACACACACCGTAAACCCGATTAAGTTGTCAAAACTCAAAAAACTTGAGGTAATCAGTTACAATTTATATGATGTAATGATGTTTCCAATTTTAAGTAAACTATCATTTTTAAAAAATAAATTGTTGGTCTTTCACACAGCAGGCGAAACACTTACCACTGAGCCACCAGTGCTGTATAGAGTTTAACAAGGTGGAATTTTAAGGTGACGGTTACTGTTACTTACATATTTACGATTACTTAAAATATCAAAAGGTTCTGAATACTCAAAAAGGTCTATTAATTTGACCTAATTATTTACGTTAACGGTACTCAATGTGTTTAATTACTTTGAGCCTTAGGGTTTACAGTGTCTAATAAAAGGGAAGCTGATGTCAAATCTGCTATTTAATACTCTCACGCATTTACTCTGTCCGTTATTTTTTGCCAAGCCAACTCTCTTTCTTTAGCCGATGCAGCCGTGTTGCTTTTTTCATTATTATTGGCTTAAATTCTTCATATGCTGCATTTAAACCTCCAACTCCGCCTCTTTTTCACTTTGATTTTCCATTTTGACTCGTGAAATCGGCAAGCCATTGAAAATGTCTTTATGTACGCACCGTGCATGCGCATTAACTCTGGGTAACCAGTAAGAGATTGATTAAACTTACACTTCTCAGGGGTTTTGGAACCGACATACTCACATCATATGCGGGCTTGGGGTAAATCAACCCGGAGGTTAAGTTTTACCAAATGGTAAGTTAACCCAGCTTTCTGGAATACCCCCCTGGTTTCACCGATTACACTTGTCTATATCCAAAATGCATCATAAATGAAACTAATCATACAAATTAGTCTAAAACTAATTAAATGGTTCAGATTTTTAAAAAAAGGATTTGTAACTCTGCATGGGAGCTCAAAATTTGGGACACCACACTTTTCACTACATTATGCTTCACTACACTTTCTTTGCCAGCAGTTGAACAACAACAACAACAACAAAAACAACAACAGCAAAGTAAATCCATGCCTTTTAAACTATCAGATCTTTCCCCCATTTCAATGTAAAACAGAAGCAAACTCATTTTAAGTTTTTTATCAGCACATCAAAATCCCTAACATACTGTGTAGTATATCGCATTTGATCTCAGAATAGTCAGTTCAGTCAACCAGACAGTTCTGCGGGACATGCTGTTGTTTCAAAATTATTCAAGTTTCTGCATTAAGGTGAGATACAGAACAGAAACATATTCAGGAACTGTGCATTTCTTACTTAAGATACTTTCAAAATGACCCACATTCACAATCAAATGGCATGTGGTCCTGTCACATGAATCACAGCAAAATAAATGAAATAAATTTCCCCTCCACTTCATTTACGTTCAGTTTAACTATTTAACATATATTTAATAATCAACAGATGGGATGACTATAAGTAGCAATTTGCTGATATATATTGTTATAAACTCCACTCTTCGGGGCAGGGTTTCCACTGAATTTTTGGATCATGGTTTTGGGGATTTCAGCCTAAAGAGCATCAGCAAAGTCAGGCCAGTTGATCCCAAAGGTTTTCAATCGGGTTGAGGATACAGATCTAACAGCACTCTTGATTTGTTCCACTGTAAATTTAGTAAACCATGTCTCCATGCAGCTGGCTTTGTGTAAAGGAGCACTATTATGCTGGAACAGATTTGCCACCCTTTAGGTCCCATGAAGTAAAATTGCAATGCTACAGCAAACAAAGACATTCTATATGATTGTGTGCTTCCAACTTTGTGGCGACACCCCTTGTGATAAAGGCCCACATACACTATATGGACAAAAGTATTTGGCCAAATCTTTGGCCATGTCACGCCCTTCGCTCTAACCAAGCCATGATCACCTGCAACTCCTCTCCACATTCCATCCCACGGCTTCTGTTTTGCCGCCTCATGAGCACACCTGCTCTGCATCTCATTCGTCACTTTCTCCCTATTTAAACCAGCCACAAACAACCATCCAGTGCCGAATTATTGCGTGCCACAAGCCTAGTGTTTTTTGTGTCTAGTGTTTCGTGAAAATAATACCTTTTTACCTTTCATGTTATTGACCCTTTTTTCTCTTCTGGTTACACCCTTAGCTTCACGAGTTGGAACAGTTCACTACATTGATTGATAACCCGGCTTTGAACCTTTGCTTCTGTTTTTGACTCCGGCCCTGCCTTTATCCTCAGGATTGCTGAAACTCCAATCTCTCCCTCAAACTGCACATCGGATTTTACACGTGCACCACAGCCCTCACCTCTCCACACAGCCACGCTCACTCCTCTGCCGTGCTTGCTCAACCTGTGCGTTCATTGATCTATGTCTCTCATCCACCTCCACAACCAAGCCACGCCACAGCTCTTTTCAGACAGCACCCCAAGTACTGGTTTCTTTTGATCATCTCTCTCTCTCTGTTTCACCTCCTCATTTTGAAATAAACTCTGTTATATTGAATCCAGCCTATTGTCTGCTTTTGGGTCCTCCAAGCCTGCCTCTCATGGACCAGCCGTGATATATATATATATATATATATTCAATATACAGTTGGTCTCTGTTTTGCAGCTATAACAGTTTCCACACTTCTTGGAAGGCGGTTTACAAGATTTTGGAGTGTTTCTGAATTCGAAATTGATGCCCATTCATTCTGTAGAGCATGGATGAGGTCAGGCACTGATGGACGAACTCTGTTCCAGTTCATGCCAAAGGTACTCAATAGGGTTGAGATCAGGGCTGTGTGGACCAGTCAAGTTCTTCCACACCGAACTCATCAAACCATCTATTTATAGTTCTTGCACGGGGGGCACAGTTATGTTGGAATGGAGAGGGCCCTCTCCAAACTGTTCACACAAAGTAGGAAGCATAGCTTGAGATGTCTTGGTACTGTATGGCCTGACTGAAAAACCTGAATTCAATAATTAACAGTTTTGGCCAAATACCTTTTTGTCTCAACCTGATAAAGATATATAATATTCAAACACCAAAGGAGGTTCATTTAAATTCACTACTCATACCTGGATTGATTCTTCCAAAGTCTACAGAAGTCTTCTTAATCTTCTTAATTGTGATTATTTTTTAATCGTATTTTATTCATGTACAATTGAGTGCAACACAAATGTTTTACAGACTACAGTTAGTGTTTATACTTCCAGGGAGGCACAGTTAACGTGAACCAGAGAGAATTTTTTGTTGTTGTTGTTGTCAGAATAACTCAATTACACGTTCAACGTCTGAAATGTATAAAAGAATATCATGTGTTGGTGTAAATTGGACATAAAACACATTAGTTCTGGTGGTAATTACTACACAGGATTTCAACATCTTAGTCAAAGTGCTGTCATCATCAAAACAGTGAAGAGAAAGAAGACACTCAGTATAGACGACAGTGCTGACAATGTTTTAAAATATTTATTTGACACAAGAAAAAAACACTTAAATATAACACTTAAAAATATTCATCAAACATTTCAACTGGTTTAATTTTTTTTTTTTTTTATCAATTTAAGTGGATAAATATATTAATAGTACAGGCTTTTCCTTACACAAAAGAGAGATATACAATAATGACTTACATAATTATCAGTTGTTCTGTAATTACTGTACTTGGTTCAATTATATATGAAGTTGAACCACAAGTTATGAAGCAATATTCCAGAAAATATACGTGCAGTTTAATAACTGAAGAAAGATCATCTGCTCGTGAAGTCAAAAATCACAATGCAGCATGCAAAAATGATTACTCCAATGGACAATATTAATCTTAAAAGATTTATCTCCCATGGCAGACCTGTAAAACATAGGAAAGATAAAATCCAATTCAATTTAAAATTAATTGTCAGAAATAAATCATCTCCGCTCAAATTGTTTGCAGTAGTCCCTCACCGTAAATGTGAACCTGGATTGTAT
The DNA here is from genome assembly GCA_013621035.1 of Clarias magur. NCBI lineage: Eukaryota > Metazoa > Chordata > Actinopteri > Siluriformes > Clariidae > Clarias > Clarias magur. Next base: position 4,047,364 of record QNUK01000012.1, read on the forward strand.
TCTGTCCCGTAATCCACAAATCCATCAGATCGTGTTTTTGTAAAGAGTACACACAACTATAAATCCCTGAGTCTTGCTCTGAGACTTTCTTCAGAATAAAGGTGTGCTCATTTTTAGCTCTGAGTAGCTTCATTCTCAGACCGTTACCACTTTTACACAAATACATGTAGATTTGTTTGAAGTCTGCTTTTGAAGCAGGAATTGTACATTTTATTTCGAGGTCAGGTCCAATTTTCATTACACTTATATTAGCTGGCATGACAGAAAAAATCACCTGTTGATAAAACATAGATATTTGAAAATTCCAAACTTTCTGATATAAAAGACAGAATCATAGAAACTTTGTATGAACTGAGTAGAAAATACAATTTAAATGTTAATAATGATTAACATTTAAAATATTTTTAAAAATATTTTTTAATTTTATTTTTTAGTAGTTTCCAGTCCTTTGTTTGAAATCATTGCTAAGAAGAAACGTTGTGGAAATGGTGATATCACTACAGTTTACTTGCTTCCTGCTGTTTCCAATCCCATTAAAACAGAGGTAAACGTACAGTTGAGTACATTTGGGAATTTTTCTAAAAGTGCAGGTCAGTGTCAAATGCCTTTAATTTTTTATTGGCGTTTCTGTTTTTGTAATGTTTGCTTGCAATAGTTTGCCTAAAAACAAAAGGATTTGGATTATTGAAGGCACTTGCTTAAGAATCTAAGATTAGTTAATGGGCAAACTCGGGAAAATGTCCTACCCAAAACCTCCAGTGAGACAGAGTTGCTATTTCGTTGGAAACTAAAGCACAAAGCATTTACCAACATAGAATTTTCAACATTATACAGTATATCTTACCATTGCTTACTTGAACAAAGATGCTGTTTTCTGCTGTAGTGTGCACCTCATTGAGACTGTAGTTAGAAGCTGAATACACACAGCTGTATTTTCCAGAATTTTCTTCTGAAATGTCACTAAGGTCAAATTTTGTGGAAAGGATCATATCGCTACAAATCACTTGCTTCTTGCTGCTTCCAATCCCATTAAAACAGAGATAAACATAGACTTGAGTACAGCTTTTATATTTCGTAAAGGTGCAATTGAGTGTCAAAGTCGCTTCCTTTTTTACAGTTTTTGGTCCTATAATCATTGCAGGTAATAAATCACCTAAACACAAATTCATGTTGATTAGTACAGATACACGCTAAATGACCAGAGATAATATAACGATAAAGTAAGAAAAGCGTCCTACCTAAAACCTCGAGTGAGATAGAGTTGTGTCCTGTGACAGACGTCTTACTGATATTGAGTCTCTCCTCAGAGTAAAAGCATGTGTACAATCCAGAATGTTCTACAGTGACTTTGGTTAAGTTGAACCATGTATCATCACTTGTCCGAGCATCAAAACCCTCCATCCTGAATATTTCACCATTTTTGAAGAGGTACACGTAGATCTGTGTTGCAGTTGTCTTTTCTGGTACATCAGTTCTGCACTTGAACACGATGTTTTCATTTTCCTTCACTTTGCTTATTCCACAATAAATATATGCTGGATGTAAACCACCAAGACATTCTAGTCATAAGGTAAAAAAAAAAATAATGGAAAATCACTTGCCTTGAAAAGTCGCAAAGAGCTATAATGACATTTTGCAACAAGCAATTTAAAAACTAATATTAAAAAAAATATATATATATAGATCTTACCTTGAAGAAGAATTGTCAATAAAATCTTTAAAACTGAAAATTTCAAAACGTGAACAGTTTGCAAAAGTTAATTCCAAATAGTAAATTAAAATACATTTAAATAAAAGTTAAATAATATTCCTAGTCTTGTATTTACAAGTTGTTTTTGCAAAGACACCATCAATAAACATTTACACTTACACAATGTGATCAGAAAAGGCTTCATGATCATTTATTTTTACGATCACTTCTCGGAACTTTAGCTTCCTTTCTATGACTGTGAGGTTGTTCTAAGTACTGCAACTTAAAGTTTAAAACCACTCCCACACCTACGAATAACCCAACACTGTGACAGGTTCTCATTTTGGGTTCACGTGAACTGCTAGAAGAGTCTTGAACGTTTCTTATTATTTCTTTTGTTCTTGATGCGGTCAAATGGGTTTGAGCCAACCAATACAATTTATTTGTTGTATTTTAAATGTGTTACCAACACATCTAAAACAAATTGTATTAATTCATCATTTAAATGTATGTGCAGTGCTGTAATTCTGATGTTCTGAATTGTTTTACATACAGTATTGGTCCTTAAGAAAAGGTATAAAATAATTGCACTTTCACTACTCAGTTGCATAATCTTCAAATTAGTGTATTACACAACAACTCAATGTCATAAAATTATTACTAAGCACTCAAACAACAACAAAGTAAATCCATGCCTTTTAAACTATCAGATATTTTTTTCAATTTTAATGTAAAACAGGAGCAAACTCATTTAAAGTTCTCACATCAAACGCCATAATATACTGTATAGTACTGTATATTACTTTTGATCTCAGAATAGGCACCTTCGAAAACAATGTAGAACAGTGTTCTTTGTAGCTGACATTTTGCTATTAGCAATAGTAATAGTGAAAGTCATAAATTGCCAACAAGAATGCTTTGTATGGTTCTTTTGAAAGAACATAACAATCAGACAATTTTGCATGGCAAGCAGTTGTTTCAAAATGATTCAAGGTTGTTCTGCATTAAAGTAGGATACAGAACAGAAACAGGAACTGTCCATTTCTTTCTTAAGATACTTTCAAAATGACCCACATTTATAATCATATGACACGTAACTTTTTAACATATGTTTAATACTTAGTAGATGGGATGACTATAAGTAGCAATTTGCTGATACATATTGTTCTAAACTCCACTCTTCGGGGCAGGGTTTCCACTGAATTTTTGGATCATGGTTTCGGGGATTTGTGCTCATGCAGCTTAAAACCATCAGCAAAATCCGGCCAGTTGATCCCAAAGGTGTTTAGTGGGGTTGAGGACACAGATCTAACAGCACTCTTGATTGGCACACTTCAGTTCCCGTGAAGTAAAATTGCAATGCTACAGCAAACAAAGACATTCTATATGATTGTGTGCTTCCAACTTCGTGGCGACACCCCTTGTGATAAAGGCCCACATACACTAGATGGATAAAAGTACTTGGCCAAACCCACAATGCCAGTGTATCCAAATACTTCAATATGCAGTTGGTCTCTGTCTTGCAGCTACATTTTACACACATCAGGGAAGGCTGTTTGCAAGAGTTTGAAGTGTTTCTGTGGGACCCGACCGGGCGATTTATTGGAGAGACAGAGAGATTACACCGGGTTGTCTTAATTGTGATGGTGCTGGAACTTCAAGATCACCTCATAAAGTCAAAAATCACAATGCAGCAACCAAAAATGATTACTCCAATGGAAAATATTAGTCTTAAAAGGTTTATCTCCCACCGCAGACCTGTAAAACATAGGAGAGGTCAAATCCAATTTAATTTTAAATGAATTGTCAGAAATAAACCATCTCAGCTCAGATTTTTTTTTGCAATAGTCTCTCACCGTAAATGTGAACCTGGATTGTATTCTGTCTCGTATTCCACAAGTCCATCAGATCGTGTTTTTGTAAAGAGTACACACAACTATAAATCCCTGAGTCTTGCTCTGAGACTTTCTTCAGAATAAAGGTGTGCTCATTTTTAGCTCTGAGTAGCTTCATTCTCAGACCGTTACCACTTTTACACAAATACATGTAGATTTGTGTGAATTCTGCTTTTGAAGCAGGAATTGTACATTTTATTTCGAGGTCAGGTCCAATTTTCATTACACTTATATTAGCTGGCATAATATCAGAAAAATCACCTGCTGATAAAACATAGATATTTGAAAATTCCAAACTTTCTGATCCAAAAGACAGTTTAAATATGTTTAAAATATTTTAGAAATGATTTGTTGTAAAATCTTTCACTTAAGTGTGATTCAGGAAATGTAATGTTATTTGAAACATAACTCCAGTATTTAATGTGCCTTTTATATAAATTCGTAATAATTACTTACCACTTACATGAATGGTGTTTTCTCCTGTGCTGTTCACTTCATTGAGATTGTAGTTGGACACTGAATACACACAGCTGTAGTTTCCCGTCCTTTGTTTGAAAGCATTGTTAAGAAGAAATGTTGTGGAAATGGTGATATCACTACAGTTTACTTGCTTCCTGCTGTTTCCGATCCCATTAAAACAGAGGTAAACGTACAGCTGAGTACACTTTGGAACTTTTGTAAAAGTGCAGGTCAGTGTCAAATGTTCTTTTCTTTTTATTGGCCTCTCTGTTTTTGCAATCTTCGCTGGAAATAGTTTGCCTAAACACAAAAGCGTTTGGATTATTGAAGGTACTTGTTAAATAATCCAAGATTAGTTAATGGGCAAACTCAGGAAAGTGTCCTACCCAAGACCTCCAGTGAGACAGAGTTCTTTCCTGTAGCAGTTGTCTTACTGATATTGAGTTTTTCTTCAGAGTAATGGCATGTGTACAATCCAGAATGTTCTACAGTGACTCTGATAAAGTGAAACATTGTATCGTCTCTTGTCATGGCTTTAAAAACCTTCTTATTGACTATTTCACCATTTTTGAAGAGGTACATGTTCATTTTTATGATGCCTGCTCTGTCTGTCAGACCAGCTTTGCAGTGAAATGTGACACTTTCATTTTCCTTCACTTTGCTCATCCCACTTTTGGAAATATATGCTGGATGTAAATCACCCAGGCATTCTAATTATGGGGAAAAAAGAATGATATAATTTAGAAAGTTTTAATTATAGTCCCTTATGAGAAAAGTCAAGTGTTACAAGCGGGTGATAATAACCATATAACATGTAAACATAAATATTTGATATCAATCCAAACCAGAATGTGATATGTAATGCAATAAATAGGGACTATACATAAAAACAAGTACTGGTGCATTACATCAGAGGAGAGTTCACGTACTGTACAGTATGCTATACAAATGAGATAAGCATTATCGGAGGGCCGCAATATCAAAAACGGAAAAAAGTTAGTGTAATATACCATTTATATCATATAGCATTTATATATACTGTATCATTTTGATACATACATATTTTACATAATATATATATATATATATATATATATATATATATATATATATATATATATATATAAATTCCATAATTGTCTTTGGATTGTGTGAAGCTGCTTTGCGACAACCATTGTTAAAAGTCCTATACAAGTAAAATCTCATTGTTTAATTATAATTAAATTGTTTTGAATTAATCTACCTGCCAATTATCCTTATGTGCAAAAGTAGGATTGTTAAAATGCTGCCTATACACTGTAAAAATTCATATCATTTTAGCAAAAAAAATCTTAATCTCATCAGATTTATCTATAATCTCTTAGTATATGATTAAAAAAACTAAATATAAAATTATAATACATAAAGTTGTATGTATTTCTAAGAAAAAATGTCTTGTGTTATTGCCAGATAATCTTGCTAGTTTTAAGCAGTTATTTCTTGAAACAAAGCAAAAATGATATATTCTCGGCAAAAGACCTAAAATTGTCTAGATTGCAAAAGCAAATTAATCATAAAAATGGCATTACCTTTTTGAAGAGATGCAAACGACAAGAGAAGGACTATAAATGACAAAAGTACAAAAATGCTTGTTAAATAAACTATAAACAGAATGACCATAAAAACTTTATAATAGAGTAGTATTCTCTCCAATACGCAAGGCTGATTATACAGTATATACTCACGTTTAGTGATCAAGAGCTTCATTTTGTTTTGTTTTTTTGTTTTGCTATCAAAAAGTTCCTCAGACACTTTTCACAATGATCTAGCTCAGTATACTGCACAAGGGTTGTCTCTCTAAGACCACTAGGGTTACGGTTAGGTAACCCAACGCATTCCTAATCTCAGAAAAATTTCATGTCACATTCTATAAACTAGCAGGAGCTTTTGAGAAAGTTTCTGAGTGTTTGTTTTGGTCTTTACAACTGGACCTATTTCAAGACTAAGTTATAAAAAAAAAATTAATATGCATTTGCAGATTTTGTTATGGTGTATTATACTGTTTTTTGAACAGCACTCTTTTATATACAATCAGACATTTAACAAGTTTAACTATGATAAAGGCATATAATTAAATAACTCTATACTGTAATTATTTCTAGGTATGACACGATTAAATGTGTTGGTTTTTACAAACAAATGCTTTTTTTTTAATCGTTAAACAATTAAGTGTAACTGGTGTAACTGGTATTACACAATGTTGACCAGCAGCTGCCTGTATCCTATCTATCAAATTTAATCCTATGAATCATATTTATCGATTTTTAGATCTTTGTTTCAGATGTTACTAGAATCGATGGGGAGGAATTGGATACGACTAAATTAGGGAGAAAATCAGCGAGGGAAAGTGTCACAATTAAATTTTTTGTGACAATTACATTAAGTTTATGCAAAGAGTTTATGCAAATTTGCAGTGTTGACCCTTCTGTTTTAAGATATCTGCAATTTTCCTGGCATCCTGTCAATCAATTTCTGGGCCGCATCCAGCCTGATGGCAGTCCATTCTTGCGTAATCAACACTTTGTAATGAGCCAGCGAGATCAACCCAGCACCTCCAGACCCTAAACTCCACTCCGGCTTTTTCTCACTGCGCGCTAACCTGTTGCTCGCGCACACCTGAACCTGTTCACTCAATTATCTTTTGTCTTTATAAGCTCGCCGAGAGAACCATTTAGTGCCGCAGTATCTCACTTGTGAAAGCTCCGCTGGCTCTGCTTGCTGATTTGAAAAACAGAATCACTGATATGGAAAGGGATCACTCCCCCTCCTAAAATGACTTGTAAGATCACAAGGTGAAGCTAATCACCTTCTCAATGGCACACAAAGCCGTTTGACTTTCAGCTGTTATCAGATGTGGTCATTTTTATTAGCCCAGCATGAAAAGCTGGAGCATTTCCATCTCTTCAGTGAAGTTTATTATTAAACAGTTAACGTTACTTAATACAACACAGACCCTCCATGGATCAGGACGTCACTCAAAACTGGATGAAAGACCTAGGGGGAAACTGGTCAAAGCCTGTGGGTGTTGCAAAAAATCTGCTGCCCTCTGTTGTCAGTGGAAAGAAGATTTACCTTCCAATATGACAATGACCCAATGCACATAGCTGACCAGACCGTGGTTTAAAGAGAAAAGGATGAATGTCCTTGCATGGTCTACTCATAGCCCAGACATTAACCCCATTAAAAATATGTGAAATGACAATAAACATTCACCATCAAATTTAACCCAACTTGAGCAGTTCTACAAGAAAGAATGGGAAATATTACAAAGTTTAGATGTGCAGTGTTATATGGTGTGAGTTTGGCAGTTGCGAGAGGCTTTGAAAACTGAAAATTAAAGCTTATTATAAGGAATATAAGAAATATAAGGAATATAAGGTTATTCCTTGTAGACTCCTTTTAATTTGTTGTGTCTTTTCAGTTTTAACTCATCTTTTTTGGTCTGAGGGATCACACTTATCATGTTGCATGCTGCCCTCTGTTTCTTATGCTATCATTAGGAGGCAGGCTTTCGTGTGAACTCAAGATTTATCTTCCTCTTTGTCTTGGCCCTAATACTGAGTGACATGCTCTTTACCTGTTACTACCTAATGATCGCATGCAGTGTGCCGGTTTCCGGGGTTCCAAATGGACACACAGCCAGGTGTAACGTATATCAGGAATAACATATAACATTCAGAGAGCACCTAAAAAAACATTTTGTATTTACAAAAAAAAAAAAAAAAAAATTCTTGTATTTTGTATTTGAGCTTGTATTTATCTATTTATTTATGTATTTATGTATTTGTCAATGCATCGTGGCAAGATTCAAACCACTTCCTGAACCGCCAATAGCAGCGAGGCTTCAAACCTCAGTCAGCGTAAAACAAGCCTCGAAATGCACTTCACTAAATAGTTCCTGGATTTTTTTTTGCAAAGCACCGGCACGGTGCGTCCCATCATTACGTTTTAGTGCTGATTACTTGGCAACGGTGTAACAATGTGATTGCAGTTACAAATTATACAAATCAACAGAGTGCAACACATCTAGAGTTTTGTCAAAAGGTGTGTGTGTGGGGCGGGGCAGTATACAATAATCCCTGCCTTGGTTAGATGAGTGCATAATACAATACATGTTCATACAGTTTTTAGGAATTAAGTCTTAAAGGTCCCCAAAATATGTTTTAATGCCCCAGTTGAAATATCACTCATATTATGGATCCTGGCATTACTGAAATTCTTTCTGTTTCACTCTTATTTCAAACAGTTTTTCAATGTCTGTAGCTTTAAATGCCAGTAATAAGCTACTGCACCCCTCCCCACACCATTTTGTGCAAGTGTGTTTTTCCAGACAATCAGATATAATGAAAAAAATAATGCAGGAAACAGGACTTCCTTGAAAACAGCAGACTTCTGGGCAGTACCAGCCAGTGCCATGAAGGTGCAGATACAGGGGGGATACATAAGAGCGCCTACTTCATGCAAATTGACCCTATTTTTCCAGCATATTTTAGGATTTTTCTTTTTTTTTAAATAATTTTGCTTAACGGCTCCCATTTAACTGCCATGGAAGACTTCTGTCCTGAAGACACAAAGTGGTGTGGTTCTTTCATTCTTTATCCCACAGAGTCTGAGGACTGACAGTCTCAATTGGTTGATTAACATACTTGTGCTAAATGATAAATAATTGAAATCCCAAAAATAAATGAATAAATAAATTCTACATTCTGCCAGTCCGACAGGCCCCGACACAAGCGCCGGGTAATTGAACAATTACCCGTCAGGTTTTATCGTCAGGTTCTGGGTCGCATAATTTTTTCCATATGTAGGTTTGCTTTTGTATAAATGTGCACGAGTGTGCCGGAATCTGATTACAAAATTTTGGTTATAAACAGTCTATAAACATCTGGCAGAGCTTTTATTTCAGAACATTTTGATTCAGTAAACAGAATATAAATTCAAAATAAAAGTACCCAAAGCAAGGCAAGAATTTTTATTACACAGAAGTCTGCATTTCACAAAATAGTACATACAGTATGATCACGATCATGATCGACATCTCATGTGAAATGTTTTAGATCAAAGGTTGCTTTATTAAAATATGAAATCTAACAATGCATTAGTACATGAAGCAGTAACAGGCTAAAACTTTAGCAAACACGACAAAAAAAAAAAAAACACACACCATTTATCAAGTAAAATAAAATCACACAATGAGTGATGCTTCTTTATGGTTGTTGATTATTTTTCAGATTATCTTGGTCATATACATGTACATGTTTTTTTTTAAATATGGGGTTGGGGGTATTTCCTCTTTCCCTTTAGCACTTCTATACAGACTGCAGCTGCTGCAAATTGTTCAGGATCTCTTTGCATCTTTGGTACATTATATATTTCTGTCAATTTCAGATTAACTAATGGTTAGATGATTTATTCAGGTATACTACAGGGTTATATATACCTTCAGGTATACAAGAGGGTTGCATTGACAATCCATCACAATGGGCAGCACATTGAACACATTTTATAAGTGGTCAGAAAGTTGTAAATAACTCTTGAAAGAATAAAGTTATGTTAAAACCAAGCACACCGTGGTTTTTCTTGTGAAATTCCCAATAGGTGTGTCACATGACCCTCTTCCTATTGAAAAAACAAAAGTTGGATCCAAGATGGCCGACTTCCAAATGGCCACCATGGTCACCACCCATCTTGAAAAGTTTGCCCCCTCACATATACTAATGTGCCACAAACAGGACGTTAATATCACCAACCATTCCCATTTTATTAAGGTGTATCCATATAAATGGCCCACCCTGTACATTAAATTAAATAAGCACGAGTATTTATGTATTCATTTCTGAATATGCAGTGTAGCAGCAAATGAAACATACCATGCTGCCCCAATAGTGTTTATTCCTCAGGCTTCCTCAAGATTATACATCACCATGCCCTCAGGAACACTATGAAGAGCAAAGACAGGTTGACACTGAAGATTACAATAAGCATGTTTATTTTACAAGTGTAATTTTATCATAATCGTTTGTAATACTGTATGTCGTCTGCATAGGTTGTGTCCAGAAAAGCAGAGCGCACAAGACTTAGCACTTTTACCAGGAATGACGTACCAAGGATTGAGTGGGTTAATGAGCTCTGTGAAAACAATGATTTAAAAACATATATATAAATAGCTTGAATGACACACTGCCTTTTTTGGCATTGTATAATCCATTTAAGACTTTTCTAATTGAGCAACTATCTTTCATGTTTAACTTAACGAATATTAATCTAGCTGCCATTGATGGATATTTGATGTTACCTTGTACTTCTGGGATTGTGGCGTAATCTTGCATGTCCTTGTAAATTTCATTCGTGAATGATTCCTGCCTGAAAAAGAGACAAAAGCAAAGCACAACTACTGTAGCAAAGTCTTTTTTACCAACATTTCTTTAATGGATTCAAATGACACATTTACATCAAGTCATTGGTAAATCACTGTAATGCTTTCAGATATGGACACAGATTAGACGAAACACACAAATTGACAGCATTTAATAATCCTAGTGTATTTGTAAAAAAAAAAAAACTAGAGTATAACCAGTCACTAATTTCCAATGCAATGTGAGCATACCTGGTCATTGTCGGGTTTACTTGCTCTAAACCTTCATCATACCTCATGCTTTCAGATTCACTGCTGGAGACAGAGAAAAGTCCATTCGTTTATAGCTATTTTACACAGCTATCTTGAAAATGTTATGCATTTCATGTGATATACAGGAATATATTTAGTGTACCTCTGTCCTTGGTTTTGACACAACTCTGCAACAACACATTATCTTTATTAGTCCTCCTTTTAGTACATTTATATGTACATTAAATCTATTTATTGAATGAAACACAGCTGTCAACACAACTTACTGTCATTTATCATCTTCTTGTAGCAAAACATTATAATGAAGACAACTCCAACCAGGAGAAGAGCGGCAAGAGAAACTACGGCAATTTTCACATACTCTGTAAACTCAGTCTTCCCATCTACAGTAAGAGTAACATTATTGCTCATTGAAATAAAAGGGACATTAATCAGCCTAATATAAACATGCAGAAAATACGTTCTACATCTTCATCATAAATGACATAACTTATACAATGCCTTGCCAAAAAAAAGTCTTTTTATTTACCTAAACAAATAGGAAATGAGATTTCCACTTTATAATTACTGTAGTGATAAATATGGTTCAGCCTGCAACAAGTCATATAAACTTCATAATGTTCAGAAAATTTTAGCCATTATGTGTTTTGCTGTGTTTAAAAAAAAACTAAACATACAGTACAGTATATAGGGCTCAGGATTGTGACATATCCTTTTTTTTCCAGCTAAATAGGCACTATGATTAACTGAATTTTAGTTCATTTTAACTGACTACCCTAATGTGACCGAAAAAAAAGAAAGAAAAGAAAATGTGTCACATAGACAAAGAAATAGCACAGATACACATGATCATGTGTATTTATTGTTGCTTTTGGTTATTTCTATGATCAAAAAATCATAATAATATTCTCATTTTGAGAGTTCTCTATTTTTGTGACATCATTCTCATATTCTGGTAGTGGTAATTTATTTATTTATTTATTTTCCCGCCAATTTTCTCCCTATTTTTTAATCATGTCCAATTCCTCCCTGTCACTAGGAGCTCCCACATTAAACTACCTTGTCGAGGTGGCCGAAAACTATCACGTGTTTCCTCCGAACCATGTGATGTCACTGACCGCATTTTTTTTTTAACTGCTCGCTCACGCATCGTTTGGAGCGGCGTAACACACTCACTATTCATTTTTTTCTCACTTGGGTGATAATGAATAGCTGGAATTGATCAGCGGTCATAATGTGTGTTAGGTACGTAGCTGGCAGTCCAATATTCAATTGATATTTTAACAGAGTTAAGAGTTAAGTTAAGTTATTTTAAGACCTTGTTTGATTATCAAGTTTAAATTTATTAAAAATTTTTGCTTGTCTTGCAAAACACTTGCAGACCCAAGTTACCCACCATTCAAGGTTTTACTGTATATCAAAAGCCACTGAGTGTTTTTAGCAAAAAAAGCAAAATAACTAACTTCCTGTTGAGTAGAGCCCATGTCATGAATACCGAAAGTTGTTCAGCTCAATGAGATCTAAACATGTACTGGGTTTTGTGTTTTGCAAACAACCCAAAATAGCTAACTTCCTTTTGAGTAGAACCCATGGCGTGCATAGCAAAAGTTGATCGGCTCACTGAGATCTAAATGTGTAATGGGTTTCACATGTATACGTGCAAGTATGTACGAGCTATGCAGCAAAATCTAGCCGGAGGGCCCCGTGCCAGAAGAACTGTTTGCCAGAATCAAAGCAAAAGGCAGTCAATATATTGACAAAATATTAGATTGTGTGACTTTTTTGGCTGGGTAGTGTATATGCAGACATACATTCTTATAATAAAAATAAATAAATAAACAAGCATTATATAATGTTTTTTTATATAGAAAGTACTAGACCAGAATCAATAAGTAAAAAGAAATAAACCACTGTTGTTTAGAGAAAATGCTTATACAGATAATCAAAACATTGGATTCTAAAACAGTTATACTGTAATATTTTCATAAGACTTTCAGTTCCTTTTTCAGATTAATTTACATTAATATTGCTAACTTTCTGTTAGTAATATCTTGGTTTATTGTGCATCTTACCGGTAACGTGAAGGTTGACTTCATTGATGCTGTGCACTTTTTTAGGAAAAGGCCGCTGGTCTGACATCAGGAAACAGATATATGTCCCGGCATCTTGCATCGTAACTTCTTTTAAAGTAAACCTTGCCTGATTCTTCACTGAGTCCCAAATAGTCATCTGTATTACAGTGCTGTTTTTGGATAGATAGGCATAAATATTGCGTTTCTGGTCTGTCTCAGATGGCATATCTAATGATTTACACTGGAATTCAACATCACTTCCTGTTTTTACACTTGTCTGTGGCGAGGCTATCTCAGCCGGCATGAAAGAATCTGAACATAAAAGAAAGCAATTGATAAAATTGAAAAGCATATTGGGGATTATTAGTAAGCTTTAATGCTTAAGGATCACAGGACCAGGTAATTAAATAAACTTTTTTTTTTAAGAACTCACCGTTTACAGTAATGACGATGGGATTCATTCCATTTCCTTTCACAACCGTGTAGTTATAGTTATGCACAGAAAAAAGACAACTGTAGTTTCCCGTATTGTCCTTTGTAGGGTCGTCTATAGAAAATGTAACATCTCCACAGGTTGATTTCCTATCTATGCCAATTCCATTTCTACAGAGGTAAATATAAACAGTGCTGTGCTTTTCTTTTTCCTTCAGCCCATGTGTGCTGCATGTGAACTCCAGTTTGTGTTTGTTTATGTTGGAAAAAATCTTTGCTGGATAGATTTCTTGATCTATAAAACAAAAAAATTGATATTTCATCTAACAAACATAGACTAACAGTTCATATTTTGCTGGATAAATGTTACTGTAATACTTAAATTCTTTTGCTTCCAGTATTAATCCATACCTTGAGCTTGAGATAACCAAGCCATGACGATCACTGTTAAATCAAAATCAGGCAAACTATTAATTCTTAAATTCATCTCAATTGTTAAAATCACGTTCTTGCTTAGTAAATATCTAGGATATACTTATACAGTACTTACTTAACATAAGGATGAAGTGAGTCATTATAGAGCTTGAGCGGTAGATGTGTTCTGGTCTCATTTTCACCACATGAGTGTGTTCAAGGGTGATAGCACAAACGGTAATAGTGCCCTGCAAGCGCTGTAAACCTAAGGTCACAGATGTAATAGTGAAATGGGCAGGCAGCTTTAAAAGGCTATCGATTGTATAATATTTTTGTGTTTGTAGCCAAACAAATACATTTTATCTACAGTACATATCTGTACTATATAGGTATATTACATGAAACTGTTACAGTATCTTGTTAAAGCTGAACTAGATTAATGAAGTGTCAACTTCTTTCATTTCTGTATTTTTTGCCGTTAGAAATTGTTCTTTGTGCTGGTTCTGGTAAGAGTGCTGTGGTATAATACTGCTTGCATAATGGCAGCCTGGCAAATAAAGCATTTGATCAAATGTAAATGTGTATTTGGGATTATTTGCAGGCTTTAATGCTTAAAGATCAGAGGATGAGGTAATGAAACAGCATTTCTTTTAAGCATCACCGTTTACAGTAATGAAAATGGAATTCATGTCATTTCCTTTTCATGCGGTTACACTTACACCAAAAAGAGACAACTTTGGTTCCTGTATTGTCCTTTGTATTGTTCTATGTAGCTTTGCATTCCTACAGAGCTAAGTATAAACATCGCTGTTCTTCTTTTTTCTCATGGGCAAGCAGCATGAAAAGGCTATTGATTGTATGATATTCTTACTTTTCGGTGTCCAAACAGGGTTGTTTTATTTACATGTCTGTACTATATACTGTAAGTTCTGGATATACAACTAATCTCAATAGAAGATCTCAGATAGATTATTATCTGCCACCCTCGCACTCAGTCAAGCAGAGGTAAACCCAGAGTTTATTCAGGCCCATGGTTAGCTCCACCTCATGCACAGAAGGGTCAAAAAAAGGTTTCCGCATCTTTCTCTAATTTTGCAGAACACCATGCTGCTACTAGTGGAATCTTGTGGTTAGTGTACAATCTTGCGGTGAGTATAGAAGCTTTTTTCACATTTGTGTGATTATATGTTAACTTTAATTGTACATATGATGTTACTTTAACAGTCTCTTAATATATAAGTATATTTCAGTACAAAATGTATCTCCAACATATGTGTTGTACATTTTTATGCATTCCAAAAATATGATGCATCCCCGGCATCATATACAAAGCATGTTTCGCTTGCAAAAGAGCAGCTTCATACTGCGGTGTCTTCTCTATCTGCCAATTTAACTGGATTTTTAAATATATGTATATATATATAAATTTCTAAATATCGGTTACTCCGTACTTGAGTAGTTTTTTTCACCGAATCCTTTTTTACGCTTACTTGAGTAATATTTTGGATGACTACTTTTTACTTATACTTGAGTCATATTATTGATGTAGTAAATCTTTGGCTACTCACCTCTGGCAGAACATCACCTACCATCCTGGTGTCAACAGCACCCAGAAAAAGGGGCCGACCAACGCTAACGTGCTGGGTGGAAGGTAGTGATGGGAAGTTCAGATCATTTTAGTGACTTGATTCTTTGAATCTCGTTCATCAAAATGAACAAAGCTTTTTTTTGGGGGGGGGGGGGGTTAACTTTGTTCTTTTAATCAGAAATAAAATAAAATATTATATTTTTTATATTTTCAATAAACCGACCTAACACATCCACATCCACAAATTTTGGCTATAGTTCCAATAATGAAAATATTACAATGCAGCTAAGGACATATTATGATAAACATAATGAGCAGCTCAGCTCTCATATCTTCTAGTCCGAATTGTTTGTTCATTTGTCACGGGACTCTCATAGGCGCTAAGCAGTTCATTACATGGGAAACATAATTGAATGGTTCTTTTCATGAGTCTTCTAGTCCGAATCGTTCTGTTTCCTGTGTAATCTGTCCGCTGCATAGTGTCTATGGCTGTCCTGTGACGAAAGAACGACTGATTCGGACCAAATGACTAATTTCTCAAAAGCTCATTTCTGTTTCCTGTACATAACCTATGGAGGTTTTGCAATGCTTTGCGAATGCATGCCCAGTAGAAAATGAATGAATCACTCTCTGTGACTACTTGTTCTCCTGAGTCACGATAAAGACTCATTCAAAAAGAATGAATCTTTCATTTTTTTAAAGAATGACCCATGACTAGAGGAAGGCTCATAGTCCCTCTGTGTTTTTTGGGGGGGGGAACAAATGAAGTTTTCAATCTGGGGCAACTTGCAGAGAAGTGGATTGTGTCTCAGCTTTGCTGTTCCCTCCTTTTATACCCATTAACTGCCCAACACTGGCTGCTTCTATTTATGGAGGCCTTCAAGCTACCTATGTAACCACTTGCACATTAGAGGAAATTCCGTAGGTGTTCCCTTTCAAAAGCTACACTCAATGCTGCGTGAAAACGCTATGGGAACATCTCTTTGTTGCCCGGTTGTGAAGCCTGTGCATGTCAAACCCGCCGAATACCTTCGGCTTATAACCTGTGCCAGGCATGATGTCACCGAATAAGGTGCACCTGCAGGTTATAAATAGAAGTGAACCGGAAACATCCGCAGATCTTTTTGTCTTCAGGACCGCTTTGTGTTTGCTTGTGCATGTACAAGCCATAGCGAAAGCAAAATAAAATAACAGCTTTAACTCACCGATATGGCAGAGTTGCTTAAGAGATGCGTGCCTCCGTGCGATAGATCTCTTTCGGAGGGCGATCTTCCGAAAGAACACGCTCGCCTCGGGCTTCAGGGAGAATGTGAGTACTGTGATCTTCTCCCTATTAAGGTGCTTCGCGCGCGGCTCGCTTTCTTTAAAGAGAAACCGCGAGCCACGGCGCATTCCTGGGGCTCGCGTGCTGATCTGGCAGACGCGCATGAGACGGAATTTCCGATTTCTCTCTCGCTCTCTCCGGATCAGGAAGTTTTAGCTTCCGCTTCGCAAGCGCGCTCCGGCGCTTCTTGTGATGGAGCGGAAGAATCTTCCTCTCTCGCTTCCATGGAGGTAGCCTCCTCACAACGCTCCTCCAGTGCTCACAGAGCTTATGAGGAATTATTAGAGGTTGTGACGCGTGCGGTCGAGCGATTGCATATCGACTGGCCGCAGAAGCGAGATTCCACTAAGCGTTCAAGACTAGACGACAGGTTTCTGTCAGGTGGCCGAGGGGAGGAGCCTCAACGCCTCTCTCTCCCCTTCTTTGGTGACCTCCATGATGAGTTAACCCTTTCATGGAGCAGACCATATTCATC
Organism: Clarias magur; assembly: GCA_013621035.1. NCBI lineage: Eukaryota > Metazoa > Chordata > Actinopteri > Siluriformes > Clariidae > Clarias > Clarias magur. Next base: position 4,064,380 of record QNUK01000012.1, read on the forward strand.
GCGTGTTTTTGTACCATCGACTTCGATTTATTCGAATATCGTTGATGCGAAAGCACGCGGTTATATGATGATGCCTCAGATAGAAGAGACGCTTGCGGGCTATCTCTCTCCTGGGACATCATCCTCCCTGAAAAAGTCTACTCTCCCCTCCAAACCGTGCAGACTGACATCTGCTTTGGTGGGTAAAGCTTTTCAGGCAGCAGGACAGGCTGGCGCTTCACTGCACACCATGGCGGTTTTGCAGGCTTACCAGGCTGACCTGCTGAAGGACCTGAGCACTGGCGGGGTCATTGATGACAAGGCGTTTGCAGAGCTGCGCCGAGCCACAGACCTGTCTCTCCGTGCAACCAAGCAGACGGCCCGTGCTGTGGGCCGTTCCATGGCTGCCATGGTATCCACGGAGAGGCATCTGTGGCTGAACCTCTCAGGCATCAAGGATAAGGATCGTGCTGTCCTCCTTGATGCCCCCATCTCGCCTTCCGGCCTCTTTGGTGACACCGTTAATTCCGTCGCCACTAGGTTTCGGGAGGCGAAGCTATATGAACAGGCTTTTGGGAGGTTCCTTCCCCGCCGTGCTCAAGAACCGGGACCGTCGGCAACCCGGCCCCGGCCAGGTCTGGCCCCTATCAGGCGTGAGGTCCAGAAGGAGAGCGTGACCAGCCGCACACCCCCTCGTAAGGACTGGGGTGGGGCTCGCCGCCCTTCTCAGAAATCTGCCTCAAAAAGGCTGGATCTGAGGAGCTTCCTCTCTTCCAAGAAGAAGCCCTGAGATTCGTGCACCTGGGGCCGTGGGGGTGTTCCCCCCCAGGGAGGGGCGCCTCTATTTTCATCACAAAACAGGGCCCCCTCCCTGGCACTCCCTGGAGGCCGGTGTTCAATCCCCGCCACCACTGGTGCCAGTCTCCAAAGAAGAGTTGGGTGTTCGAGTATCTCCTGCCATGCTTCAGGATACCCGACACTTAACACCCCCCCATCCAGCCGAAGTGTCAAAGCTCATGCCCCTTTCGGAGAAGCTGGCAGCGTGGAAACTACTGCCAGGCATATCTCCCTGGGTACAAAAGACTGTAGGCAGAGGCTACAGGATTCAGTTTGCACATTGTCCTCCGCGTTTCAACGGCGTGGTCTCCACTTCCGTGAAACCGGACTGTGCACATCTGCTGGCCCAGGAGTTAAGGACTCTGCTAGGCAAAGGGGCCATAGAACATGTTCCCCTTCCAGACAGAGAGTCGGGCTACTACAGTCGGTACTTTTTGGTGCCCAAGAGAGGGGGGGGGGTTGCGTCCAATCTTGGATCTTCGCGGCTTGAACCGCTATCTCAGGAAATCCAGATTCAAAATGTTGACTGTCAAAATGATTGTTTCTCAAATTCAACTAGAGGATTGGTTTGTGACAATCGATCTCAAGGAAGCATATTTCCATATAGAAATATTGCCACAGCACAGGAAGTTCCTGAGGTTCGCCTTTGGGGGCGAAGCTTACCAGTATCGGGTCCTTCCATTTGGCCTAGCTCTGTCACCCCGCACATATACAAAATGCATGGATGCAGCTCTGGCTCCTTTACGACTCCAGGGCATCCGTATTTTGAATTATATAGACGACTGGCTGATTCTGGCCCAGTCTCAGGAGCTAGCGCTTCGACATCGGGATGTCGTCCTAGCCCATCTTCATTCTTTAGGATTGAGACTCAACGCCACAAAAAGCGTTCTCCTTCCTGTTCAGAGGATAACATATTTGGGTGTCACATGGGATTCGGTCACAATGCGGGCACAGTTGTCTCCTGCTCGTGTCGAATCCATTCTCAACACCCTAAAGGAAATCAAGCTAGGCCAGAAGGTCACTGTGCATCATTTTCAGAAATGTTTAGGCCTCATGGCGGCTGCGTCCACGGTGATACCTTTGGGCCTTCTGCACATGAGAGCGTTTCAGCTGTGGCTGAGAGCCAGGGGGTTTCATTCAGGGGCCAACCCCCAGAGGCTAATAAGGGTTACGCGCCGGGGGCTTCGTGCCCTTTCTGTGTGGTTCAGACCCCGGTTTCTGACTTTGGGTCCCACTCTAGGTCCGTCTTGTCGTCGCAAGATGCTAACGACAGACGCTTCCCTCACGGGCTGGGGTGCGGTCTTGGATGGCCGTCCAGCACAAGGGAACTGGAGAGGTCATCTTCTCATGTGGCACATCAATTGCCTCGAAATGATGGCTCTGTTTCTGATGTCCTAGTGCGGGTGGACAGCACTGCGGTAGTCTCGTACATAAATCACCAGGGTGGACTGCGCTCGCGCCGCTTGAACAAGCTAGCGCACCAGGTTCTGCTTTGGGCACAGGACAAGTTCCTCTCCCTCAGGGCGATTTACATTCCAGGGCGCATGAATGTAGGAGCAGACCTGCTATCCAGACAAGCTGTAGAACAGGGTGAATGGAAGCTCCACCCCGAAGTAGTCAGTCAAATCTGGGAAAGATTTAACGTAGCAGAGGTGGACCTCTTTGCCTCACAAGAAGCAGCACAATGCCCCCTTTACTACTCTCTGACTCCTCCAGCTCCCTTGGGTCTGGATGCAATGGCCCACACGTGGCCCAGGTTACGCCTTTATGCGTTTCCACCTATAGTTCTGCTCCCGGGAGTCCTGGCGAGGGTCCGTCAACAAGGGTTGCGCCTCTTACTGATAGCGCCCCATTGGCCGACCAGAGTGTGGTTCTCGGATCTAATATCTCTCCTCGACGGCTCACCCTGGGTGATTCCAGTGAGGAGGGATCTTCTGTCTCAGGCATAGGGGACAATACTTCATCCCCGGCCCGAGCTCTGGAACCTTCACGTTTGGCCCCTGAACGGGACCAACTGAGACATGCTGGGCTTTCAGCCAGTGTAATTGAAACCATTTTAAGTGCCAGGGCTCCCTCCACTAGAAGAACTTATGCCCTCAAATGGAGTGTATTTGAAAATTGGTGCATGGCAAGACATATAGACCCAGTTCACTGCCAGATTGTTTCAGTGCTGGAGTTTCTGCAAGAAAGTTGTCCTCGGGCTTATGCCCTAGTACGCTCAGAACGTACGTAGCCGCTATTTCGGCTTGTCACGCTCTGAATGACGGGGTTTCTGTGGGCAAGCACCATTTAGTTGCCCGTTTTATTCGTGGAGCTAAACGGTTGAGGCCGCCCACTAGAGCGATGGTCCCTTCATGGGACTTAACTATCGTACTCGAAGGCCTGGCCGACACCCCTTTCGAACCACTAGAGTCAGCGCCTGTCAGGCTTCTGTCTCTTAAGATGGTTTTTCTTATGGCTATTACTTCTCTGAAGAGGATTGGGGATCTGCAGGCTCTGTCAGTCTCCCCATCCTGCCTAGACTTTGCCCCTGGGCTAGTCAAAGCTATCCTGCATCCTCACCCGAACTATCTTCCCAAGGTTCCATTCTCGACCATGCACCCAGTTGTTCTCGAAGCCTTCTGTCCTCCGCCTTTCACAGCTCCGGAGCAGGAAAGACTTCACTTACTGTGTCCAGTACGTGCTCTTAGGATCTACGTCCACCGCACTAGCCAGTGGCGTAAGTCAGAGCAGCTCTTTATTTGCCATGGGGGTCGCAACCGGGGGGCGGCTGCAACTAGACAGACCCTGTCACACTGGGTGAGAGATGCCATTGCCCTAGCCTATGAGGCGCGTGGTCATATTTCGCCTCTGGGAATCAGGGCTCACTCAACCAGGGGGATTGCCTCATCGATTGCCTTGGCAAGAGGCGTTCCCCTGCAGCAGGTGTGTGATGCGGCGGGCTGGTCCTCTCCGCACACGTTCGTTAGATTTTATAGTCTGGATGTCAATGCTACTCCGGGTTCACGGGTCCTGAGTCAGCATCCCAGAGCTAGGTCTGAGACCTCCTCGGCTTGTGCGCACACGCTACACAACCTGGGGGTCCAGACACTTGCAGTGCGGCGGCGTTGGTATTCTCGTTCCCATAGCGTTTTCACGCAGCATTGAGTGTAGCTTTTGAAAGGGAACGTCTCGGGTTACTTGACTGTAACCCTGTTCCCTGATAAAGCGTGAACGAGATGCTGCGTTCCGATGCCGCACTGCTGGCGTGCCTGGACGTCCTTCAGACAAAATTGATCTGAGGATGTTTCCGGTTCACTCCTATTTATAACCTGCAGGTGCACCTTATTCGGTGACGTCATGCCTGGCACAGGTTATAAGCCGAAGGTATTCGGCGGGTTTGACATGCACAGGCTTCACAACCGGGCAACAAAGAGATGTTCCCATAGCGTTTTCACGCAGCATCTCGTTCCCGCTTTATCAGGGAACAGGGTTACAGTCAAGTAACCCGAGACGATTTCCTTTAATGTGTACATTTTTCTGTTCGTTTTATGAATGCAAGAGCACTTATTTCCTTATCTTTGTTTTCCCTGTGTCTGTGTTCGGCTTGCTAAATGCTTTACAAATGGTATTCAGCACTAAATAAATGATTTATTTTATTAAATCACATAAAATAACTTTTGTTTCAGTGACCATAATGTGTCTTACCAGTGACTTGAATATAGATTAAATTAATTCCTGATCCTGTTATGTTCTTTGTAAGATATCTTGTTAATGAGTACACACAACCGTAGGTCCCGTAATGAAACCGTGAGTCCCGTAATGAAACCGTGAGTCCCGTAATGAAACGTTCCTTATGAAAGTATATTTATCTTTTATTCTAAGTTGTTTTAATCTCTCTCCAAAACTATTTTACACAAATACATATGAACTACTCTATTTGATCTCTAAAGGTCTGTGTGCATGGAGTTTGCATGTTCTCCTTGTGCTTGGTGAGTTTCCTCCCACAGTCCAAAGACATTCAGATATTAGGCTAATTGGCATTCCCAAATTTCTTGTAGCGTGTGAATGAACATGTGAATGTGTATGTAAATTCTGTCTGCAGAAAAACTCCTTTGGCTTGGTTAGATTAGTGCATAATTGAATACATGTTCCCACAGGTTTTCTGAGTTAAATCTTGAAAGGTACCTAAAATGTTTTTCAATGCTCCAGTTGAAATATCATTCATATCATGAATCCCCTGGCATTCCTTCTGAATCTCCTGGCAATTCTTTTTGTTGCACACTTTTTTTAATGGCTGTAGCTGTGTATGCAAGTACTACTGCCCCCCACACCGCTTTTTGGAAGTTTATCTTTCCAGACAATCAGATATAGTAAAAGAAGTAATACAGGAAACAGGACTTCTTTGAAAACAGCAGACTTCTGGCAAGTTCCAGGCAGTGCCCTCAAGGGGCAGATACAAGGTGTGCCGGAACAGGACCTTTGCAAATAGGAAAAGAAAAAAGAGTAGGGGACAACAAGCGGGTAGCAGTTGGCTTGGGTTCCCACTACATCATCAAGTATATAGTAGAGGTCTAGGGATGGAACTCTACTACCATTTCAGTAGGTTATGGAGAATGGTGGGAATTCATGTATCGACATACCCCCTCACCACCTGAACCAGCACAGAAAGGTAGAGGGCCATATATAATATGACACCCCATCTAACAAGCCACTGTCAGTCACGCAACCTCCAAATGAAGCCCTGGGTACTTGAACAAAGATTTTGCTTTATCAAAATATAAAAACTTACAAAAATACATTAGTATATGAAGCAGTAATAGGCTAAAAGTTTAGCAAACATGATTAGCAAATAAATCAAAATACACAACTTAATTCAGTATGTAAAATAAAATACTTGTTAATTAGTCTGATACATTATTCCATTTATTTTGGTCATTTATATGGTGTGTGTGTGTGTGTGTGTGTGTGTGTGTGTGTGTGTGTGTGTGTGTGTGTGTGTGTTGGGGGTATTTCTTCTTTATCTTTGGCACTTGTATATAGACTGCAGCTGCTGCAGATTGTTCAGGATCATACCACGCTGTTTATTCCTCAGGATTCATCAAGATTATACATCATTATACCCTCAGCAACACTATGAAGAAAAAAGACAGATTGATATTAAAGATTACAAACAGCATTTGTGTTTTACAAGTTACCAAAATAGTTTGTAATACTGCATGTCGTCAGCATAGGTTGTGTCCAGAAAGGCACAGGGCACATGAATTAGCATTTTTACAAAGAAGTGGCATACCAAGTAGTGAGTGGTTTAATGCCACCTGTGAAAACATAGATTTAAAAAGAATATATAATCTGCTTTGTAATTGAGTGAATATTGAACTCAGTGAATATTAATCTAGCTGCCATTCATATATATTTGATGTTACCTCCTACTTCAGGGATTGTGGCGTATTCCTGCATGTCATTGTAAATTTCATTCCTGTATGATCCATGGCTAAAAAAGAGACAGAGTTCAGCAGGTGACACAAGCAAGGCGTAACTAGCAAAGTCTTTTTTACTAACATTCCTTTAGTGGATTCAGTTGACGCAGTTACTGTATATAAATCATAATAATAATTATAATATAAGTCATTCTCTACTTCTTAAACTTGCCAACATTTAAACCTAGTGGACTGCTATAAATTACACTAGGATTTGTGCAAAAGTAAAGTATCACCAGTCACTAATTTACAGTACAATGCAATGTAATCATACCTAGTCACGGTCGGGTTTACTTGCTCTAAACCTTCATCATTCCTCGTATTTGCAGGTTCATTGCTGGAGATAGAGAAATGTGTATTAGCTTATAGCTTTCTTACACAGCTATCCTGGAAATCGAATGGGTTTCATGTACAGTAAAATCATATATTTAGTATACCTCTGTCCTGGGTTTTGACACAACTCTGCAAAAACACATTATCTTTATTATTCCTTCTTTAACCACATTTTTATGCACATTAAATCTAGTTTAGAAACACAGCTGTAAATACAACTTACTGTCATTTATCATCTTTCTGTTTCGATAAATGATAATGAAGACAAGCCCAACCAGGAGAAGAGCAGCAAGAGGAGCTATGGCAATTAGATGAATCGTCCCATCTACAGTAAGAGTAACATTATTTTCTTATTTCAGTAAAATTTACATTAATCAGCCTTAGCTAAACATACAGAAAATACATACTATGTCTTCATTATAAAAGCATACCTTATACACTGTCTGGCTCAAAAAAGTCATAAACTGACTTTAACAAGGCATATATTTACGTGAAGGAGCCTTCCACTTTATAATTACTGCAGTAATAAATACGGTTCAGGTTGCAACAAAGTATTTAACCCTAACTGATGCAGTGAGCAGCTTCTCATTCTCAAAAGGCATGTCCTGTGGTTCTGGCAAAGATGTTACTCGGTTTCAATACGGGGAAAGACAACTAAGGAGTTTGGTCACACTACTAAAATTGGATTAAGAACTATCCAGTGCATTATTAAGACTTTGAAAGATAGTGGTGAATCATCATCTTTAAGAAAAAAAAACAATTTTTTTTAAAAAAATGTTTATGTTGAAAGACTATTTAAATGTTTGTTGAAATCAAATAGTAAAAGTATAGTTGCAAAGCAAGAAACATAAGTCCCAAGCACAGCGTCATCACCACCCGAGCACACCAGAAAGACAGTGGGCGCAGTGGGCACATGCATTGTGAATGTGTCAAAGGTGTTTCTTGCCAACTGTAATAGTAGGCAACATCACCAGCTTTTATATAACTAGGAAAGTTACTAGCCACGTTTTTGGGATAAGTTTAAACAATTGCCACAGGTGTTTGATTTATCACAAATCCCATTGCATCCTCATTGTCAAGATCATAGTGGCCTGGTTTGTTGGTGATTGTACAAATCCCCCATTTTGCAAGACGATCAACGATTTAAAAAAAAAAATTTTTTTGACTTGCAAAATGTGCAATACTGAGTATCATGTATCAGGCACGCACTTCTTGTTTTGATGCCGAGCGTCACGTGACACGCAACAGAGCCAATGATTTTTCTCTCTATTGAGCTCGGAGTCTTAGTGCGTGTCTCTCACTGGTATAATCAACTTCCGTGCACGCATGTACTGTTTACTGTAACACTGTGACCATGTGTGTGTGCGTATGTGTGTGTGTGTACAGTCGTGGCCAAAAGTTTTGAGAATTATATAAATATTGGAAATTGGAAATGTTGCTGCTTATGTTTTTATAATAGCAGTTTGCATATACTCCAGAATGTTATAAAGAGTGATCAGATGAATTGCATAGTCCTTCTTTGCAATGAAAATTAACTTAATCCTGAAAAAAAATTTCCACTGAATTTCATTGCTGTCATTAAAGGACCTGCTGAGATCATTTCAGTAATCGTCTTGTTAACTCAGGTGAGAATGTTGACGAGCACAAGGCTGGAGATCATTATGTCAGGCTGATTGGGTTAGAATGGCAGACTTGACATGTTAAAAGGAGGGTGATGCTTAAAATCATTGTTCTTTCATTGTTAACCATGGTGACCTGCAAAGAAACGCGTGCAGCCATCATTGCGTTGCATAAAAATGGCTTCACAGACAAGGATATTGTGGCTACTAAGATTGCACCTAAATCAACAATTTATAGGATCATCAAGAACTTCAAGGAAAGAGGTTCAATTCTTGTTAAGAAGGCTTCAGGGCGTCCAAGAAAGTCCAGCAAGCACCAGGATCGTCTCCTAAAGAGGATTCAGCTGCGGGATCGGACTGCCACCAGTGCCACCATCTGCACGCACAGTGAGGCCAAGACTTTTGGAAGATGGCCTGGTGTCAAGAAGGGCAGCAAAGAAGCCACTTCTCCCCCCCAAAAACAACATCAGGGACAGATTGATCTTCTGCAAAAAGTATGGCGAATGGACTGCTGAGGACTGGGGCAAAGTCATATTCTCGGATGAAGCCTCTTTCCGATTGTTTGGGGCATCTGGAAAAAGGCTTGTCCGGAGAAGAAAAGGTGAGCGCTACCATCAGTCCTGTGTCATGCCAACAGTAAAGCATCCTGAGACCATTCATGTGTGGGGTTGCTTCTCATCCAGGGGAGTGGGCTCAATCACAATTTTGCCCAAAAACACAGCCATGAATAAAGAATGATACCAAAACACCTTCCAACAGAAACTTCTTCCAACAATCCAACAACAGTTTGGTGAAGAACAATGCATTTTCCAGCACGATGGAGCACCGTGCCATAAATGTCATGTAATTGTCGATAAAAGCCTTTGAAAAGTACGTATGAAGTGCTTGTAATTATATTTCAGTACATCACAGAAACAACTGAAACAAAGATCTAAAAACAGTTTAGCAGCAAACTTTGTGAAAACTAATATTTGTGTCATTCTCAAAACTTTTGGCCACGACTGTACAGCGCAGGTGTACTGCTTATTATAACACACACACACACACACACACACACACACACACACACACACACACACACACACACACACACACACACACACACACACACATTCTGCTCTACACAGAACCACTGCTCTGTAGCAATTCTTTTCAAAGGTAAGGTTAATTTGTTTTATTTTTACTTTACGTAGCACAGCCATTTAAAGGGCACTTTTATATCGGGGGAAGTAAGCTGGCTCAATGATAAAGAAGCTGCAGAGCCTTATTAAGTGTGCCCAGGAAGGTTTTATTTGCCCATGAGTATTTTGTGTATTGATTCCTGCTCAAGCTCTCGCGAGACTGTCCTGCCAGTCTGCACAGGAAAATGGTGATGCATGCGGTCATCTGACGTGGGTATAAAACGTGCCCAGGAAACAGCACAGGGAGTATGGAGATACAGCGAGCTGTTTATATTGCATTTGCTATGGAGGTTACAAAAAGACTGACAAAGGCTGTTTTCTTTGTTTTGGTGCACCTTTTTGTTTACTTTTTGTATAATACACTGTTTGGTTTTTCAATTTGGTCATTGCGTTGTCTTTCTTGTTCATTGGTTTTTAAAGCACAAGCACGCCAAAACTAAGATAAAGATCCCTCCTTTTAGTGTAACTCAGTTTAATTAAATATTCTGATCATTACAACTTTACAGCAGTGATTCTGTTAGTGTGTCACTCATTCGATTGCCATTAGAGGGATTTCTTGTTTATTGTCCCGATAAAACAGTGTTTCCGTCATTTGAGTGCATGTTTTTTATTTATTTATTTTTATTATACTATTATATTATTTTATTATTTATGTGAAGCACTTTGGGGCATTCTTGTTGTTAAAGTGCTATACAAATAAAGATGAGTTGAGTGAAAGTGGGTGAAACGCAAATAATAAATTTTTTTGACTGTGGAATGAATTTGAGTTTTGGTTCATAAGTGATTTGATATACGAGCCAGCTTCCGGAACGAATTATGTTCGTAATCCAAGGTTCCACTGTATATCAAATTCCATTGGGTGTGTTTGTAAACAAGAAAAAAAAAACTGACTCCCTCTTGAGTAGAGTCCATGAAATGCATAGCAAAATTTGTCCAGCTCTATGTTTTCAAGCTAAATGTCTACCAGGTTTTACATGCATATGTGCGAGTGTGTATAATCTGCAGCAAAATCTGCAAAAAAAAAAAAAAAAAAAAGGCCCAGTGCCAGAAGAACAATAGGGCCCTTCACATGACATCAGCAATGTTAGACCATCAGCACTATTAGGGCTATAACATGGTAATAGTGCTTGTGCCCTAAAAACCATCAGTATAACTATTGGCTACATGCTTAATAGTGGAAGTGAGAGCATTTACACATGCACAATATGAAGAGAGCTTTGCCAGAATCAAAGCATAAACTGATCCAACAAAATATTAAATTGTGTGACATTTTCTAGCCAGGCAGTGGATATGCAGAGATTGTTCGTGTACATACTCATAAATATTCATACTTATATATAATGCACTTTAAAATAGAAAGTTATATACCAGAATCAATAAGCAGAAATAATAAACCAATGTTCTCTAGAAAAAAATGCTTATACATTGTGTATACACACACACACACACACACACACTTCCATAAATTTTCTTTTCATTTTGTGAAGCTGTTTGAGACAATGACCATTGTTAAAAGTGCTATATAAATAAAATTTAATTGAATTAAATATAAACATTGGTTGTCTTAATTGAATCTAGTTTTTCTTCTGAAACAGTTATTGTGTAATGTTTGAAACAAAGTCATGAGATTTTGTTTCAGTTCCTGTTGTAGAGTCAGGTAACAAAAGCATGCACTTTTCATCATGCACATTTTCACCTCCTTGTTTATAAAATATTTACACTAACATTGCTAACATTCTGTCAATTATTTCTTGGTTTATTGTGCATCTTACCAGTAACGTGAAGGTTGACTTCATTGATGCCGTGCACTTTTTTAGGAAAAGAGTGCTGCTCTGACATCAAAAAACAGATATATGTCCCGGCATCTTGCATCGTAACTTCTTTTAAAGTAAACCTTGCCTTATTCTTCACTGAGTCCCAAATAGTCATCTGTATTACAGTGCTGTTTTTGGACAGATAGGCATAAATATTGCCTGTCTGGTTTGTCTCAGGTGACATATATTCTGATGAACACTGGAATTCAACATCATTCCCTGTTTTTACACTTGTCCATGGCAAGGCTATCTCAGCGGGGATGAAAGAATCTGAACATAAAAGAAAGCATATGGTAAAATTGAAATGTATAACTGGGATTATTAGGAGCTTTTAATGCTTAAGGATCATAAGGTCTGTATTTTTTCAAGATCTTACCGTTTACGGTAATGAAGATGTAATTAATGCCGTTTCCTCTTACAAGCTCAAGGTTAAACTCATACACCGAAAAGAGACAACTGTAGTTTCCTGTACTGTCCTTTGTAGTGTCGTCTATAGAAAATGTAACATCTCCACAGCTTGATTTCCTATCTATTAAGGGTGATCGCACAACCAATAATACTGCTCTGAACACAATGTATACCTAAGGTCACTGATATAATAGTGAGATGTGAAAGCAGCGTTTAAACGCTATTGATCAACCTTTTGTGTGTCTCTTGAAAAAAGTAGTAATAGCAGTAAGAAAAACTATGTTAACCCTTGGTTATGGTTTTCTGCATTAATTTCTCATATAATATGATCATCTATGTCAAGAGTATATAATGTGCCGGAATTACTAACACAAAAAGAAATCCTATCTTTTTTATGTTTTTATTCAACACACCTAGATGTAGTAGTGCATATTCTTTATAAATAATTAAATATTAGTGTCACAAGAGCACAAACCATTTTGGCAATACTCCTATGGCGTGTCATTGCGCTTTTTTGCAAACTTCAGGTGTTTTTTTTAGTAAGCATTGTTCTGTCGACTTATAAAGACAGATGTTAGCCAGTTCCAATGATGCCTCCAAATCCTGGCACTCGGATTCTTTATCTCATTGGTGGAGATACAGTCCATACTTCTAAATAGATTTTCCATAACTAGACTCCAGGTACGCTACCAATTAGCTTTTTTTTGAGGTCATAAACTCAAGGATTCACATAATCAAGGTGTTTATTGTATGGTTGTTCTTAATAAATACATGAAAGATCGGACTTTTTTGTGCTATTGTTTTATGGTTCACATACTGTATGTTTCCTCGCCACTGTGTGTCTGTACTATATAAGTATAAATACATGATAGTGTTATCTTGTTTCAAAAAGTTCCACCTTTGTTAGTTTTTGTATTTTTTCTTAGTAAGTCAGTGATGAGTGTGGTAGATATTTTACAGCTGTCCAATTTAAAAGATATATAGACATATGTAAAGGAAAGAAGAAAGGATGTTGGGAAAAGAGATTACTTTCAATTATTTTACAAAAATGTAGCATATATTAGAATTAGTGTGTATGGTTTCTATGTCTAGTGGTAAATAAATTAGACAGATCTTGGCTATAAATACTAGAATATGTGCAGCCACAGGAAGTGACCAAGAGTGCAAGGGAGTAAAAATAAATAGTAGTTGTATCGAGGTAAAGTGTTGAGCAGCCCTCTATATAACTGTACATAGGCAAGTGTTAATGATTAATTAATTAATAATGATTAATTAAGTACAATTACAGAGAACAGCCAATAACTGGATTACATTTAGTTTAGGATCGTGATGCCTGCAAAGACGTCGAAATTGTACTTTAGCTACAAAGTTATGTGGTATAAGACTGCCTGTATAATGACAGCCTGGTAAACGGCAAATGCGCTGGATCATTGGGTCCTTGGTCATTTTGTGAGCCCTCCATCCCAGGGAGCAGATTTTATATAAAATCCCTAGGTTTTGGTGTAATTTTTATATACAGTATGATATATATATATATATATATATATATATATATATATATTTTTTTTTTTTTTTTTTTTTTTTTTTTTTTTTATATATTTGCATCTATAGTCAACTCTTCTAGTCTCTTCCCTGGCTCAGAAAGAATTTTGTGAAATGTACTGTAGGTTGGGCTGTAAATGATCCACCGCAGAGTGTTTGTTGGCCACCTTTGAAGGACCCTTTAAAATGTGACATCAGAGGTCATGATTTTCTAATTGGCCTTTAAATGTGTTCTTCAAAAGATACAGCACTGGAATTGAGACAGATCTATAATATGACTCTCATTCTGAGTAAGCTTGCTATACTCATCCTTAAAAAAAAAATAACTGCAAGAATAAACACAAATATACCATAACTGAGTTCTAACACCAGGCTTTATTTTTAAAAGCACAGTTTGTCTATTGCCCACTTGCATTTGGGTAACTTGTCACATGTCAGTATATTCAGGTGCATCCTGTACATCAGCAGAACATCACAAGACAATACACAAGACTCACAATGTTGACATCATACTAGACATGCTGAATTTCATGAATCATTCCTATTCTTGGCCTTGACTGGGATGGTTCACTCGCTGTGATCTTGTCTTGATGTCAAAAATCACGATGAAGCAAGCAAAAATTATCACTACAATCGAGAAAATAAATCTTAAACCATTTCCCTCCCAGACTGCCACACTTTCCACATCTGGAAGAACATAAATTGACCTCAGTGGAATGATTTTAAGCATTAAATGATTTTTTATTACATTAATCACCTAAAATAACGTTTGTTTCAGTTTTAATTAAATATTTGTTTTGTTATACTGTAATGTTTTCATGAGACTTTGTTTCAGTTCCTGTTGTAGAGCCAGGTAACAAAAGCATGCACTTTTCTTCATACATGTACAGTATATTCACCTGCATCTTTATAAAAATATTTATAGTAACATTGGTAACTTTCTGTTAATTAATTGCTTGTTTTATGGTGCATCTTACCTGTAATATGAAGGTTGACTTCATTGATGCTGTGCACTTTTTTAGGAAAAGGCCGCTGGTCTGACATCAGAAAACAGATATATGTCCCGGCATCTTGCATCGTAACTTCTTTTAAAATAAACCTTGCCTTATTCTTCACTGAGTCCCAAATAGTCATCTGTATTACAGTGCTGTTTTTGCACAGATAGGCATAGATATTGCCTGTCTGGTTTGTCTCAGATGGCATATCTAATGATTTACACTGGAATTCAACATCACTTCCTGTTTTTACACTTGTCTGTGGCGAGGCTATCTCAGCCGGCATGAAAGAATCTGAACATAAAAGAAAGCAATTGATAAAATTGAAAAGCATATTGGGGATTATTAGTAAGCTTTAATGCTTAAGGATCATAGGACCAGGTAATTAAACTTTTTTTTTAAAGAACTCACCGTTTACAGTAATGACGATGGGATTCATTCCATTTCCTTTCACAACCGTGTAGTTATAGTTATGCACAGAAAAAAGACAACTGTAGTTTCCCGTATTGTCCTTTGTAGGGTCGTCTATAGAAAATGTAACATCTCCACAGCTTGATTTCCTATCTATGCCAATTCCATTTCTGCAGAAGTAAATATAAACAGTGCTGTGCTTTTCTTTTTCCTTCAGCCCATGTGTGCTGCATGTGAACTCCAGTTTGTGTTTGTTTATGTTGGCAAAAATCTTTGCTGGATAGATTTCTTGATCTATAAAACAAAAAATAGATTTCTAACCTGACCCACACACACTAACTGTACACACATTACTGAATTAGTGTAATTGTAATGCTGAAATACTTTACTTCTCTATATATTAATCCATACCTTGAGCTTGAGATAACCAAGCCATGACGATCACTGTTAAATCAAAAATGAGGTAAACTATTAATACTTAAATTCCTTAAATCAACCTCACTGAGAAAAATCATTCTTGCTTGAATAATATCTAGGACATACTTACTGATAATGATGAAGTGAGGCATTGTGGAGCTTGAGCGATGGATGTGGTCAGATCTCTTTTTCTCCACAAGTCAGAATGTTTTCAAAGGTGAGAGCACAAATGGTAACACTGCTCTGCAAGCAATGTATAAGTAAGGTCACTGATATAATGATGTTCTCACTTTTATGTAGATCCAAACAAGTATGCTTTCTTTACATATCAGTACTATATATGTATAAATACATAATAGTTTTATTTTGTTTGGATTATCTGCATATTTGGATTAATACATTTTCATCTATTTTTAATTCATGTATTTTTCTTAGTAAGATGAAGTTGGTGCTACTGTATATTGTCAGTGACGATGGTAATTTTCTGCTGAATCTTGTGTAATATTTTTGTGAAGAAATTAAGTTTCAAGTTTATTTGTCATGCGCACAAAAACCTCAGTGACAACAACATGAGGCTTAGATATTCTGCAGCTGTCCAATACAAAACATACAGTATATGAAAAGATTTGATGGAGAGAAAAAAGGACGAGAGGCGAAAATGAGACTATACAAAGTTTTAGTCAGATTCTAGCTATGAATACTAGAATATATCTCAGCCGGGATGAAAGAATCTAAATGTAACGGGAAGTATTTGATACAATTTTAATGTATATTTGGGGTTATCAGCAGGCTTTACAGGATCAGGTAATGAAAAAAGGTATGGTTCTTCAAGATCTTACCATTTACAGGTCTTTTTCCTCATGGGCAAGCAGCATGAAAAGGCTATTGATTATATGATATTCTTACTCTTGTGTGTGTCCAATCAAGTATGTTTTATTTATATGTTTGTACTATAAATGTCTAAATACAGTACATGATAGTATTAGGTGGTTATAACCAAACTGGATGAACAAGATATTTACACTTAAAAATGAGTACACTGTGTATGGGAATAGGTTGTAAGGCTGAAAAAAATCTGTTTGTTTCATTTTTATAATTTTTTTATACACCAGGTAATTTTGTTTGAGTAATCCGATGAAATGAGACGCATTCCATGTTTGGTGAAAATGGACGGTAACACCGTAAAATCCTCATCACAGGTGCTCTCCAATCGTTGATGACTAACTGTCAATCACAGAGTGAAAGTAGGTCGGTATGCAAGTCTTTAGCCTCTATGTTGTTTTATTTATGCCTTAGACAAGCTGACTTGCTTCTAAGACAAGGCTGAATCCCAAATCCATCTGTTATACTTCTTAGTGTGTGGAACAAGTACTGTAATTGTACTCCCTAGCACAATAAATTGAGATTTTACGCTATTTGGGATTTAGAACACTATAACACTGAAATTATAAAAGTTAATGATATTTTAAAGCAGAATAAATGAATATATGAAGAAAACTACATAGTTTTTTTTCCCCTTACCTTTTGGCTACATAGTACCTGTAAGAATTTTCGCTCCACCAGTCACAGTTAGTTGTCAGTCGCAGAAGGATATGTTTTGGCAGAACAAAATAACAGTTAAATAAACAAGCAAATAATAATCTGTTTATTATAAATGGTGTCTATGGGACTGTAATATAAAAGCAACATCACACTTTTATAGATTTTATTTAATATATATTATATTCACATAAATTTCTTTTTAATAACCGATTTATTTTGAATGTTTTTGAGTGCCGAATCTCTTCGGTTATCTATAGCCTACTGCTATTTGGGAAATATGTGACTGTATATTCATTTGCATTCTTTACATCAGAAAGCATCACAATACACATGACTCGCAATGGTGACATCAGACTAGATATGCAGAATTTTATGGATTATTCCAATTCTTAGTCTTGACTAAGAGGGTGAAGGTGCTGTAAGGATTTGATCTTGTCTTGATGTCAAAAATCATAATGAAACTGATTGCTAATCTTAGGATAGTAATCTTAAAACATTTCCCTCTCACAATGGACCTGGAAATACAACTGATCTCAGTGGAATGTGTTATGACGGGCATAGAACCAATGGCTCTTACTATCTGCCATCCTCGCACTCATCTAAGCAGAGGGAAAACACAGCATTTATTCAGGCTCATGGTCACAGCTCCCACCTCATGAAGAGAAGGGGCGGGACGTCTGAACTGTGCCCAAAAAACAGAACAGCACCTATCACCCAAAAAGGGGCCAACAAACACTAGCTGGGTGAGAAAAATGTGCTTGATGCAAGACTCATTGTCCTTCTTTTCTCTTTTCTCTTTTGTGGAGCCAAGGAAGTCCTCAACTTAGGACAACCTGCTGAAAAGGGGACTGCGCCTCATCCTCGCTGTCTTCGTCCTCAACTGCCCAAGCCTGACTGCTGCTATTCTTTGAAGACTCCAAGCTACTTTTTCAACCACTCCTCAAAGAATGATTGTACCCTAATCTGCAAATTTGCTGGTGTTTTTTATTTTTATTATTTTATTTATTTTAAATAAATGTCACTTATTTACAGTACTTATCCTTGTGCGCCCTGTGTCTGTGTTCTGGCCTGCCCCTGCTAGAT
The DNA here is from genome assembly GCA_013621035.1 of Clarias magur. Taxonomy (NCBI): domain Eukaryota; kingdom Metazoa; phylum Chordata; class Actinopteri; order Siluriformes; family Clariidae; genus Clarias; species Clarias magur. The sequence goes on from QNUK01000012.1 coordinate 4,082,000, forward strand.
GCTTTACAAATAGTATTCAGCACTAAATTTATTTGATTAATCACATAAAATAATTTTTGTTCCAGTGACCATAACATGCCTAACTAGTGACTTGAATATAGATCAAATTCATTCCTGATCCTGTTATGTTCTTTCCTAAAATATCTTGTTAATGAGTACACAGAACTGTAGGTTCCATAATGAAATGTTCCTTAAAGTGAAGTTTAGTTCAGTAGTTTTACACAAATACATGTGAACTACTGTATTTCTTATGTGAATGTCTTGGTGCATGGAGTTTGCATGTTCTCCCCATGCTTGGTGAGTTTCCTCCCACAGTCTGGCATTCTTCAAAGTCTTTATGTTTCACTCTTTCCCCAAACACTTTTCAATGTCTGTAGCTTTAAATGCAAGTAATAACACCCTCTCCACAATCTAGACAATCAGATATAATTAATGAAATAATGCAGGATACAGGATTCCCTTGAAAACAGCAGACTTCTCTGCAGTCCCAGGCAGTGCCCTGAAGGTGTCCATACTGTACAAGTTGTGCTAGAAGAGGGCCTTAACATATCATATGTTTCTTAACATATTCTAGCACATTTATGAAGAAAAATAGAAAAAAAAGAGTAGGTGACATTTTTTTTTCTCTTGTTACACATGTGAATGTCCAAACAAGAAAAAATGAATATGGCTTCACTTTGATCACCTTTAAATGCGATGGCAAGCCTCTGTCCTGAACATATAAGGCATAGGTGTGGGTCAAATTCTCTGACAATCTTTAAACTACAACTTAAGGCATATCTGTTTCCTCAGGACTTGGGTTAACCCCCCCAATAATAATAATGAAAAAAAAAAAAAAAAAAGCCTTCCCAACAATGTTCAACTGATGGTATTTTGTTAGTAACCTAGTAACCAAGTGTATATTGCAATGTTGTAAATGTAAATTTCACAGGTGGACCTACACGGCAGATTCTAGGTCTGATTATTCCTTCTATTTACAGCTTTCTTTCAAACACAATCTTTATAAATGTGCCCGGAGCTGATAAGGCAATTTAGCTTAAAAGCAGGCTAATGGAAATCTGGTACAGCTTCTATTCCAGATGTTTGTTTTTTTTTACTCAATAAAGGGAAAATTAAAAAAAAAATGCAAAACAAGAATTTTTATTAAACAGAAGTCTAAATTTCACAAAGCACATATGGCACAATTCTCCTTTCCTTCAGTACTTGCATAAAGACTGCAGCTGTTGCAGATTGTTCAGGACCTCTTTACGTCTTTGGCATATTTTCTGTCATGCTACAAGTCCAGTTTAACTAAAGAAAAAAGATGCACTGTGCATGGCAAGATTTACTCAGATATACTATAGTAAATTTAAATGAGCATGAGTAAATAAATTGATGTCATGTATTTATTCCTGAATATGCAGTATAACAGCAAAAGAAACATACAGTACCATGCTGCTGCAATAAGCTCATTATACCTTCAACAACACTATGAACAAAGACAGGTTGACGGTGAAGATTACAATCAGCTTTTATGCTTTACAAGTGCAATTTTAAGAAAATAGTTTGTAATACTGTATGTCATCTACATAGGTCGTGTCCAGAAAAGCAAAGCGCACAAGATTTAAGCAGTTTAATATGAGGCGCCACATAGGGCTTAAATCAAACTTCACTCAGGCACACACGCATGAAACACTTGCATACACATATATGAAACAGTCACACATCTATATATACTACTAACTGTTCACATATGAGATGCATGCGCACACACACCTATGAGATGAATGCACACTTACATATGAGATGCACGCACATACATATATGAGATGCACGCACATACATATATGAGATGCACGCACATACATATATGAGATGCACGCACATACATATATGAGATGCACGCACATACATATATGAGATGCACGCACATACATACACAAAGACTCACGACACACACACATACACACACACACACACACACACACACACACACACACACACACACACACACACACACCTATGAGACACGCACAAACAAGGGAATTCCTATCAGTCATTACAATATTTATTATAATTATTTTCGAGGACAACACCATATAAATCGGACACAATAATTTAATTTTAATTTAATTAAGAAATATTTAGTATTATATAGACTAGTAATATGTATAAATAAATACATAATTAAATAAATCTCCGTACATCTTGTAAATTAATCGAATCATTTATTCATAAGTTATTTTTATAACACTGTCAGTTTTTTTTTTCAATAAATATTCTATATTTACTGTACGCAGCGTGGAATTTCCACAGCAGCAGCGACAGGTATCCAAGGTGCTTATGTTACTATGGTAACGCATGTAGGAAGTGATGTTGCAGGGTGTTCCGAATGGTGGAATTTTGTAGAGAAAAGTTCCCTTAACAGACATTCCCCCAGATGGAGTAGGGAGTAGGGTGTAGTAATTTCAATGTATATGGAGTTGCCGATTCATTCTCTCTGATTAGCAATAGCATTTTAAATAGACCGTTACTGGACAGTTTAGAAGACAGCGAGGGGTTTATTTATTATCAACACAAAAGTGTGTGGTATGGAGGGTCAGTACAATGTTTGAATTTCCGATTCTGTATTTGGATTTGATCAAGTGAGTGAGTCATGTGGGATTCCGATAAGTTAGTTATTGTTTTTAGTAGCAGGAAAGGCGAGAAAACACATTTCACAAAAAAACAGTAATTGCTTCGGTTGTAGGATCCGACTTATTAGCCACAGATTCCGTGCTTCAGTTTTCTTTTTGCTAAACATCACCTGCATTTTGTGCCGCTGCAATAGTCAGACATTATGTGGACAGTTGTGAATATGCCTTGTGATTGAGCTGATGATCATTATACTGTCCTACTCCGTCTTCTAAACTGTCCAACAGCAGGCTGTTTACAAACCCCTACTACCATCATGGAGTATGAATCGACAAGTCCGTCTACACTGAAATGACTTCCGGTTACACTGAGAATCTCATAGGTGTATGTGCACGGAGAGTGTGTGTGTGTGTGTTTGTGTGTGTGTGTTTGTGTGTTTGTGTGTGTGTGTGTGTGTGTGTGTGCGTGCATCTCATAGGTGTATGTGCACGGAGAATGTGTGTGTGTGTGTGTGTGTGTGTGTGTGTGTGTGTATGTGCGCGCGTCTCATATGTAGTTGTTTGAGCAGTTAGTGGTTTATATGTTTCATATATGTGTATGCAAGTGTTTCATATGTGTGTGCATGAGTGAAGTTTGATTTAAGCCCTATACGGCGCCTCATAGTTTAATGAGCCCTGTGAAAACATAGATAAAAAAAATATACAGTATATAACTTTAATGGCACACTGTTTATGCATTTTTTTTAAATACTTTTTGTCCTAATTGAGCAAATATTTTTCATGTTTAACTAAATGAATATTAATCTAGCTGCCATACATAGATATTTGATGTTACCTCCTACTTCAGGGATTGTGGAGTATTCCTGCATGTCATTGATTCAAAAAGAGACAGCATTAAGTATGTGACTGTGAGGGTTCACCACCAGAGTGTCATGGGTCTAGCTGGTTGTAGTGGCTAGACCGGCTGATGTTGTTGCCGTGGGCATAAAAAGGTAGGCATGACCGCAGAGGGGTTGTAACAGAAAGTGTCTTATTTTTAAACACAATAAACAAACACAACCAAACAAAGGAACCAAAACAACAAACTCAAACTAAAACTGGGGCTCAGGAAAATACACAGGAACAGGAGCTGAACAGAGGGAACCAGGAGCAGACACAGGGAATCGACAGAGAACTAGGGATGAGGAAACATGGAGCCGGAGCTATCTAAAGACACAGAGGGGAACTAGAGACAGGGACTGGAGACTGGAGAGACAGGACTGGAGGCACAGAGACTGGAGAGACCGGACTAGGGGCACAGAGACTGGAGAGACAGGGCTAGACAGGACACAGGGCTAGACAGGAGACAGGGCTAGGCAGGGCTAGACAGGAACTACACTGGCTGGGTTAGTGAGGTTAGTAGCTACATGTTGTACTGGGGACACTGGAGGCTGACCTCACCGGGTTAGTGGCTAATGGTGTTAGTACTGACCTAGAGGACCGGAAGACAAAAGGCAGGGCACACATGGGGCTATACCAAACTAGCGGCTAACCTACTAGTGACCAGAACCACTAGCAGTCAATCCCACTAGAGGTTAGCCTACTGGAGGCTAACCCTACTAGGGGCTAACCCTACTACCCGTCAAGGCCTACTAGCAGCTAACCCTGCTAATGGCTAAGCCCTCATGTGGGTACACATACAAAGGAAAAAACCAGAAGACAGAACAGTACTTACACAGGACACAGGAGGAGACACAGCCTAACTACACACTGAACAGAGCAGCTCCATGAATCCACAGACACAAGGAACATCAAGAAAACTAAACTAGAGCCCTCTGAAAACAAAGGTTACAAAACATAAACCAAATATAAACTTAAAGTAACAAAAAGGAATGCCCACATGACGGTAATACAAACAAACATTAAACAAACAAACAAACAGACCAACCAAACAAACAAACAATCAATTACAAACAATCAATGCTCGACCCAGTTTCCCAGAACAAACTGCTATTTATAGAAGGTTTTAATGAGCCACCTCAGTTCAGGTGAGCCTCATCACCTGACTGAGTTGCCTTCTGGGAAACTGAGTCAACCAACAAGACTACAGAGAGACAGACATGAACAGTGACCTCTAGTGGAGGTTCCTAACACAGAGGGCACCATGTTTAGTTTTGTAGTTTTTGTTTGTAGACTCAGTTTCCCAGAAGGCACCTCGGTCAGGTGATGAGGTCTCACCTGAACCGAGGTAGCTAATTAGACATTCTGTAAATAGCTGTTTGTTCTGGGAAACTGGGTCGAGCATTATTATTGTCAGTTGGGCTTTCCTTTGGTTTGGTTATGGTCTGTTTTAGTTAAGTTGGCATATGTTTTGTGGAGCAGTCTTTGTTAAATGTATTAGTTTGTATTGTAGTCTGTTTGGTTCCCCCTGTGTAAGTACCACTGTTGAATGTTTAGATCTTAGTCTGTTTTACTACTAACATGGTGATACTAACCTGCCTAGTTCTTAGTCTGTGTAGTCCCCTAGTTTGTCTAGTCTCCACATCTGCTTAGATCTTAGTCTGTTTAGATACTAACCTGCTTAGCCACTAACTTGCTAGTTCTTAGTCTGTCCCCTACCTAGTCTGCTGTGTACCCAGTCTGTTTACCCTTAGACCCCTGGCTACTAGTCTGTTAGCAAATGGTCTGATTAGCTATCATCCAGCTTAGCAGCTAGTGTGCGTAACAGCTAGTAGGCTAGGTCTCCATGTTTAGTCAGTCCTCCTGTCTGTGTTAAATATTAGTCTGTCTGTCATTTGTTTAATGTTGTTGTGTTGTGCTCCAATCCGTAAGCCAACATCCTTTGTTTGAAGTTTAAGTTTTGTTCTGTTTTGTTCAAATAAAAGGACTTTGTTTCACACTACCCCTCTGCATCTATGAACATAGATCAACATAAGCCATTACCACCAGTTTGTGACAGTGACAAGCAAAGCATAACTAGCAAAGTGTTTTTTTAAACCAACATTTCTTTTAGTGTATTCAATTGACACATTTCATATACATTGTATATCAAGTACAGTGGAACCTCGGATTGTGATTCAGTGTTCCGCAAACCGAGCAAAGATTTTAAATAAATTTTTAATTGGAAACCGAGCAAGTATTAGTTTACGAGAGCAGAGTATCATGTATCACGTATGCGACTCATTTTGACACCGAGCGTCACACTCTCACCTTTTCACCCCCCCTCCCCCCCAACGCTTTGCAAACACAGAAACTCTGCTCGTCTCTTACTTGTATAGTCAACATCTCCCTCTTTCTTTTAGTCTCTTATGCGTGTGCGCGCGTAATTTGACACCGACACACACACACACACACACACACACACACACACACCCTGACACACGCACAGATGCTCTTTTACCTTTTCACCCCCTCCCCGGCTTCACAAACACACAGAAACTCTGCTTTGTCGTGATTCTTTTCAAAGGTAAGGTTCCTTTCATTTGCTGGTTCATTTGTTTGGTTCATTTGTACCTTACAGCAGTGATTCCCTTAGTATGTGCTCACGCCAGGTTAGACAGATTTCTTTTTTCCCTGTTAAAACGGTGTATCCGTTATGTGTGTGCGTTTGTTGTGAAACTTAAAAAGTGATTCCTTTAATATGCGCTCACGCCAGTCTCAGAGAGATTTATTTTTTCCCTGTTAAAATGGTATTTCCGTTGTGTTTGTGTGTCCGTTTGTTGTGAAACTTAAAAAGTGATTCCGTTAGTATGTGCTCATACCAGTCTCACAGAGATTTATTTTTTCCGTTAAAATGGTGTTTCCGCTGTGTTTATGCGTTTGTTGTGAAACTTAAAAAGTGATTCCGTTAATATGAGCTCATGCCAGCGTCAGAGAGATTTTTTTTTCCTGTTAAAACGGTGTTTCCGTTGTGTGTGTGTGTGTTTGTTGTGAAACTTAAAAAGCCAGGTGGGGAGGGGGAGGAGGAGTGTTACTGTGTAAAACGAGGCGAGGGAAGGGGCTAATTCCACACACACACACACACACACACACACACACACACACACACACACACACACACACACACACACACACATGGCGCCTGTGCACACCAACGGAAACAATTCAATTCAATTTTATTTATATAGCGCTTTTAACAATTGACATTGTCGCAAAGCAGCTTTACACAATAAAAAGAAGTAAGTTTTTATGCAATGTGTATGAATCAAAATGATAAGATTGTCCCTGATGAGCAAGCCGAGGGCGACGGTGGCAAGGAAAAACTCCCTGAGATGGTAACAGAAGAAACCTTGAGAGGAACCAGACTCAACAGGGAACCCATCCTCATCTGGGTGATAACGGATAGCAGAGAATGATCAGCATAATAATGTGTACTGGAAGTTCAGTGTAACAGGAGATGTGTTAAAATTTAAATTAAAAAGAGTCCAGTTTGTTCCCGGAGGCTCAGGTAGACTGTAGGAGATTCCAGTCCTGAGCTATCGAACAACTGAAGTCGCAGGTCCCCAGAGCATCAATCGATGATAGGACAGTCTTCATGGAAACCATCCCCAGCCACAAAGCGCATCCAGGCAGACCACACGGGGCATCCATGCGACGAGATCTCCAACCAGAAGCAGGACTCCAGGACGGGTTAGACGACTTCAGAGGGCAGAGGGGTCTGGATCACTGGCAACTCAGGAGCGAACATGTATAGCTCGACAGAGAGACAGAGAGAGGGAAAGGAGAGAGAGAGAGCAGAAAAGGAGAGAACAGAAAATAAGGAGAGATGGCAGTTAGGTCTGGTCACAGTCAACATGTATAAGGTGAATGTATATTAGTGCAAAGTGCAAGCAGGGACTCCGGCAGGACTAACTATAACAGCATAACTAAAAGGGAGAGCCAGAAGGAAACACAGACATGAGGGCTCCCTGAGATGTAAAGCAACCAATCACCTCACCGTCAACAAACCTGAGTGAACAATGAGAGTGGGGAGGACAGCATCTAAACATACCAGTTCACCAGAATACTCTACGTCCATGAGTCCCCCAGATCTGCTCCTTTACCTAAGGTTAATCTATTTACAAAAATGCTTGGCTAAATAAATAAGTTTTTAGCCTAGACTTAAACACTGAGACTGTGTCTGAGTCCCGAACATTAATAGGAAGACTATTCCATAACTTTGGGGCTTTGTAAGAAAAAGCTCTGCCCCCTGCTGTAGTTTTAATAATACGTGGTACTGACAGGCAGCCTGCATCCTTTGATCGAAGTAGGCGTGGCGGATCGTAAGACACTAACAGTTCACTCAAATACTGTGGCGCGAGACCATTTAGTGCTTTAAATGTCAAAAGTAGTATCTTGAAATCGATGCGAAATTTCACAGGGAGCCAATGCAGTGTAGATAAGATAGGGGTGATGTGCTCGTATCTTCTGGTTCTAGTGAGGACTCTCACTGCTGCATTCTGTACTAACTGAAGCTTGTTTATACACCTAGTTGAACAACCAGACAGTAAGGCGTTACAATAGTCCAACCTAGAGGTGATAAAAGCATGAACTAGTTTTTCTGCATCATTTAGTGACAATATGTTTCTTATCTTGGCAATATTTCTAAGGTGAAAGAAAGCTATCCTGGTGATATTATCTACATGAGCTTCAAACGAAAGGCTGGAATCTATAATCACACCGAGGTCTTTAACTGTTGCACTTGATGGAACAGAAAGGCCATCTAAAGTTACAGTGTGATCAGAAAGCTTACTTCTAGCTACTTGTGGTCCTATGACTAGAACTTCTGTCTTATCAGGATTAAGCAGAAGAAAATTAATAAACATCCAATCTCGTATGTCCTGCACACACTGCTCAATTTTAGCAAACTGGTTTTTCTCATCTGGTTTTGCTGAGACATATATTTGTGTGTCATCAGCATAACAATGAAAACTAATACCATGTTTACGAATTATGTTGCCCAGAGGAAGCATGTAAAGGGAAAAAAGCAGTGGGCCTAAAACTGAGCCCTGTGGAACACCAAACTCCACTTGAGAACATGAGGAATGGTCACCATCTAAATCTACAAACTGATAACGATCAGTCAAGTAGGATCTGAGCCACAAGAGGGCAGTTCCCTTAATTCCAACTACCTTTTCTAATCTGTGAAGGAGAATACTATGATCAATGGTGTCAAAAGCTGCACTGAGGTCCAGTAACACAAGTATAGTGACGCAACCCTGATCAGAGGCCCATAGGAGGTCGTTTACTACTTTAACAAGTGCTGTCTCTGTGCTGTGATGAGGCCTAAATCCTGACTGATACAGTTCATTTATGCTATTTCTGTGTAGATGTGAACAAAGCTGCTGTGATACTACCTTTTCCAAAATCTTGGAGATAAACGGAAGGTTTGATATCGGCCTGTAATTAGAAAGCAGACAGGGGTCAAGGTCAGGTTTCTTGATTAGCGGTTTAATAACGGCTAATTTAAAGGATTTGGGGACATACCCACTACTGAGTGAACAGTTAATTACTTTCAACAGGGGTTCTGTTATTGCTGGTACTATCTGCTTGAGAAAATGTGTCGGTATAGGATCTAATATACAGGTTGACGATTTTGAAGAAGAGATGAGTGAAATTAGTTCCCTCGCTTCAAGGGGAGTAAAGTGTTCTAAGTTCTGATGTGATGTGGTTAGATCATCTGAATTATTTAAATTGTCTGGTTTCAAAGCCTGAATTTTTTGCCTAATATTTATGATTTTATTATTGAAAAAGTTCATGAAATCCTCACTACTGCATGATGTTGTTGTGGAGATTTCTGCAGTGGTCTTGTTTTTAGTTAATTTAGCTACGGTATTAAATAAAGATCTCGGGTTGTTTTTGTTATTTTCTATAAGAGTGGAGAGATACGTTGATCTAGCATCACTGAGAGCTTTTTTATAGTTCAGAATGCTCTCCTTCCAACCTATTTTGAATACTATCAATTTAGTTTGGCGCCATTTACGTTCAAATTTGCGAGTGGTTTGTTTTAAAGCACGTGTGTGGTCATTATACCAAGCAGCGAGTTTCTTATCTCTAATCATTTTCCTTTTAAATGGAGCGACATTATCTAAGCTATAACGAAGTGCTGACTCTAGATATTCATTCGCCTGTTCGAGTTCTGTGAAGTCAGATGGCGATCCAATCAAAGTAGATAATTCTGGAAGATTATTGATAAAGCTCTGTGCGGTATTTGATGTAAATGTACGTTTAAGGTGGAAGCGCGGTGCTGTGCGTACATTATTACTATAACACGCTTTAATCGAGACAAGGTAGTGATCCGAGATAACTTCAGACTGTGGAATTGTGGTTATATTTCCTATACTTAATCCAAAGGATAATATTAAATCCAAAGTGTGACCTGCTTTATGAGTGGGTCCTACTACACACTGATTTACTCCTACTGAGTCCAGTATGGACAAGAATGCTGTTCTCAGAGGGTCTTCTGGATTCTCAAAATGAATATTAAAGTCTCCAGCAATTAACGCTTTATCTACAGAAACAACAAGGTTTGAAAGGAAATCTGCAAATTCGCAGAGAAACTCCGAGTACGGCCCAGGGGGTCTGTAAATGATGATTAGCGGGATTGACTGAGCTGACTTTATGTTACTATAGAGAACTTCAAATGCATTAGATTTAAAACTGTGTTTTTGTACGAGAGACAGATTATCGTTATAAATAACTGCGACTCCTCCTCCTCTACCAGTTAGCCGAGGCTGGTGTATGTAGCTGTATCCAGGAGGACTAGCTTCATTTAGAGCCACATACTCGTCCTGTTTAATCCAGGTTTCTGTTAAACATAATATATCAAGCTCCTGATCTGTGATAGTTTCATTAACAATAACTGCTTTAGATGCGAGAGATCTAATATTTAACAGTCCTAGCTTCAGATCAGAGGTGCTGGCTGCGCATTCAGTGTGATCTGAGTTTGTGGTGTCTATGTTAATTAAATTACTAAAACAGACTTTCTGAGTCTTTCTAAATGTATGTTTATGTTTATCTCGGGGAACAGACACAGTCTCAATCTGATGAACCCTGAGTGACGACTCTATGCAGCTAGCAGACGATTGGTTTAGCCTGTCTGTCTGCTCCCTGGCCTTGGCTCTGGATTGTCACCGATTAACTAGGCCTCTTCTGAGACTATGTGCTATACTACAAGAAATGAGAGCAGCACCTTCCCGAGTGGGATGGACACCGTCCCGCCCTAACAGGCCAGTTTTGCCCTCAAACGTCTTCCAATTGTCTATGAAGCCCACGTTGTTTTCGGAGCACCACCTGGACATCCAGCGGTTCAGCGACCATAACCTGCTGTAAGCTATGTCGCCACGTCTCATTGGGATGGGACCAGAGCAAACTACTTCTTCGGACATCGCCTTCGCTATTTTAAACACCTCTGTAAAGTTACTCTTACTAACCTCTGACTGACGAAGGCGTATATCGTTAGCTCCAGCATGTACCACTATCTTAGAGAACCTATGCTGACCTATAGCCCTAAGATTACCTGCTATGTCCGGTGCTCTGGCTCCCGGGATACACCTGACCACCGCTGACGCCCCTAAAGGCCTAGCTAATTTCGCATGACTCAGTATAGAGTCTCCTATAACCAGAGCTCTTTCAGGTTTCTCAGCGGGTGCATCACTGAGGAGAGCGAACCTGTTGGACACGTGAAGCGCAGAAGAGGTGTGCTCCGGTGGGCTAGCCTTAGCGTTAACTTTGGCTGAACGAGTATGCCGCCGAGTCGTCACCCACTCGCCCCGCTGTGAGGGCTCTACTGCCGGAGTCGGGGGATGATTATCTCCACCTGTGGCACCCAGACTTTCCGCTACAGGATTTACGCTGCTCTCGCGCTCTCTAACCCTCTCTAAAGTCTGGATGCGCTCCTCTAATGCTACTATCCTCTCCGTCAGGGTGCTAACTAACACACACCTATCACAAATAAAATTATCACTAATGACGGAGGAAGAATGTCTAAACATCCTGCACTCCCCACACTGAGCGAGCTGAATGGTAGACATGATAACGTACCTTTGTGCCGGAGTTGTGATTATTTGGTGATGGATTCGCTTGTTGTTGGTCAGATGATATGCACGTTCTCCCAAAAGGCGCAAAAAATCGGATAAAGTCCAGTAGTATTAAAGCGTAAAAACGGGAAAAATATATAATTATAAAAAACTAAACAAAATATAATATAAAACGCTGTTTCAAACAGACGAGGAACTTTCGAAAAACAATACGAAAAACAGGAAGCTACGTCACCAACAGGAAGTTAAACACTTATCTGTCGGGATTTATTTGTACTTTTTTTTTAAGTGCAGATTAATTTGTTTTATTTTCATTTTATAGATTGTATTAATTATTTTATGTATTTATTTTTTGGTGCTGTGGAATGAATAATTTGAGTTTCCATGATTTCCTATAGGAAATGTTGATTTGGTTTATGAGTGTTTTGGAACACGAGCCCACTGGAACGAATTATGCTCGTAATTCAAGGTTTCACTGTAATTCTCTAATTCTCAAACTTGAATGCTTTCATATATATTATGAAAGATTATATGGACAAAGTAAAGACTAAACACCTAAATTGCCAGCATTTAATAATTCTAGCAATCAGATAAATTTGTAAATCACAGTCACTAATGTCCAATGCAATGTAAGCATATCTGGTCATTGTCGGGGTTGCTTGCTCTAAACCTCCATTATTCCTCGTATTTGCAGATTCACTGCTGGAGACAGAGAAAAGTGCATTAGTTTATAGCTATTTTACACAGCAATCCTGAAAAGTAAGTCCATTTCATGTTATATAATATATTTACTGTACTTCTGTCCTTGGTTTTGACGCAACTCTGCAAAAACACATTATCTTTATTATTCCTTCTTTGAGTACATTTATTTGTACAGTAAATCTATTTGTTGAAAGAAACAGTTATCAGTGCAACTTACTGTCATTTCTAAACTTTTTGTATCAATAAATTATATATCAATATAGTATATATAATGAAGATTGTGGTGAATCATCCCCTTTGACAATAAAAAAAAATGATTACGATGGGAGACTACTTAAACATTAGTTGAAATCAAAGTATAAAAATATAGTTGCAAAAATCCAGTTAAATGTATGTACAAGTTGTACAAGTATATGTGCAAGTGTGTATGTGTGTGTATGATGTCATAGTGCATGGGCCCTAAAAAACAACAGTACAACTAACTCTAACTATGCTTAATAGTGGAAGTAAGAGCATTTACACATCCACAATATATGCATCCGTATATGCAGACTTACATACTAATAATTAAAAAATTATTATAATAAACTTATATAAAAATATAAACTTATAAAAAATAAACTTCATTGATGGTGTGCACTCTTTTAGGAAAAGGGCCCTGCTATGACATCAGAAAACACATATATGTCACAGCATTGTCCATGTCATCTGTATTGAAGTTCTGTTTTGGGCAGATAGGCATAGATATTGCCTTTCTGATTCCTCTCAACACTGAAATTCAACATCACTTTCTGTTTTTACGGTTGTATGTGGCAAGGCCTCAATCTGCTGAGATTGTGGCAATCTCAACAGAGATGAAAGAATCTGAACATAAAAGCATTTGATAAAATTAAAATGTGTAATTGGGATGATTAGCGGGCTTCAATTCTTAAGTATCATAGGATATGTATTGTTTCAAGCTCTTTCCGTTTACGGTAATGAAGATGGAACTAATGCCATTTCCTCTTATATAGAGTTTCAATCAATATATTCGGAATCCATTCAATATTCTCGATATATTCAATATATTCAGAGTTTTCATTAAGTTCTTTCATGAATATTTTCCTAAACGGCATGCCATAATATATTATATATATAAAGATTATAAAATATTTACAGTAATTTACAGTATTGCTAACTTTTTGTTAATTATTTCTTGGTTTATTGAGCATCTTACCAGTAACGTGAAGGTTGACTTCATTGATGCCGTGCACTTTTTTGGAAAAAGAGTGCTGCTCTGACATCAGAAAACAGATATATGTCCCAGCATCTTGCATCGTAACTTCTTTTAAAATAAACCTTGCCTTATTCTTCACTGAGTCCCAAAGAGTCATCTGTTTTACAGTGCTGTTTTTAGACAGATAGGCATAAATATTGCCTTTCTGATTCCTCTCAGGTGACATATATTCTGATGAACACTGGAATTCAACATCACTTTCTGTTTTTACATTTGTCTCTGGCAAGGTTATCTCAGCAGGGATCCAGGAATCTGAACATAAAGGAAAGCATTTTTACAAAATTTAAATGTATAATTGGGATAATTAGCAGGCTTTAATGATTAAGGATCATAGGATCTGTATTTTTTAAAATCTTACCGTTTACGGTAATGAAGATGTAATTAATGCCATTTCCTCTTACAAGCCTGAGGTTATACTTATACACCGAAAAGAGACAACTGTAGTTTCCTGTACTGTCCTTTGTAGTGTCGTCTATATAAAATATAGCATCTCCACAACTTGGTTTCCAATCTATACCAATTCTATTTCTACAGAGGTAAATATAAACAGTGCTGTCCTTCTCTTTTTCCTTCAGCCCCTGTGAGCTGCATATGAACTCCCGTTTGTGTAGGTCTGCATAAATCTTTGCTGGATAGATTTCTTGACCTATATAAAAAAAATAACCTGACACATACACTAGATATCATCGGCCCGGTTTGGTGGTGATCGTATAATTTCCCTAGGAGGAGTATATCAAAATCCATCGGGTGCGACCCAAAATAACCAGCCTCCTGTTGAGATTAGCCCATTACATACAGATCGAAAGTTGTTCGGCTCAATGAGCTGTAAATGTGTACTGAGTTTCGTGTGCCTACGTGAAAGTGTGTATGAGCTATGCAGCAAAATCTCGTTTGGGGGCCCCTGAGGGCCCCGGGCCACAAGACTCTCAGGCATCCTGATGGCAGCAGATTCCAACCTGTCTGCCATGTTTCATGAGTTTTCGAGCATGTTAATACCCCCGAAAAGTTCAAAAGGGTGGGAAAAAAATCCTTAATAAAACAAGAGGGTCCTGCACACCTTATAGTGCTTGGGCCCTAAATAGGCTTAATAATCTTATAGTTGTTTGTTGTGATCTTATCTTCGTAAGATATTACTTTTATACACATGTAGGCACTACATTAACCTTTCCATGTTTGCACATGAGGAAACTAACAGCCAATAACTGGATTACATTTAGTGTTAGGATCCTGATGCCTGAAAATAAGTAGAAATTGTACTTTAGCCTGCTGGTTCTGGTAAAAGTTATGTGGTATAAGACTGCCTGCATAATGACAGCGTGGTAAATGCCAAATGTGCTGGATCATTGTGTCCTTGGTCATTTTGTGAGCCCTCTTCAGAGCATCTCAGGGAGCAGATTTTATATAAAAACCCTTGGTAATTTTTATATACAGTATAATATATATTTTTAATGGCTTTGAGATTTGCATCTGTAGTCATCTCTCCTGGTTTCTTCCCAGTCTCAGAAAGAATCTTGTGATATGTACTGTAGGTTGGGGTGTAAATGATCCACCGCAGCATGCTTTATTGTCAGGAAAAAGAAGGCCCTGTTTGTTGGACACCTTTGAAGGACCCTTTAAAATGCAACAACAGTAGCCAAGATGCTACTTTCTAAATGGCCTTTAAATGTGTCCATCAAAGGATGCAGCAATGGAATTGAGACAGATCTACAGTATAACATGACTCTATAACATGGTTTTGAGTAAGCTTGCTACACATCATCATCCTTAAACAAACAAACAAACAAACAAACAAAGCAAATAATAAAACAACAACAACAAAACACAAGAACTGCAAGAATAAACACAAATATACCATAACTGAGTTCTAACACCAGGCTTTATTTTTAAAAGCACAGTTTGTCTATTGCCCACTTGCTTTTGGGTAACTTGTCACATGTCAGTATATTCAGGTGCATCCTGTACATCAGCAGAACATCCCAAGACAATACACAAGTCTCACAATGTTGACATCATACTAGACATGCTGAATTTTATGATTCATTCCTATTCTTGGCCTTGACTGGGATGGTTCACTCGCTGTGGTCTTGTCTTGATGTCAAAAATCACGATGAAGCAAGCAAAAATGACCACTACAATCGAGAACAGAAATCTTAAACCATTTCTCTCCCACACTGCATCTGGAAGAACATAAAATAACCTCAGTGGAATGATATTCAACATTAAATTAAATTTTTATTACATTAATCAACTAATATAAGGTTTGTTTCAGTTTTAATTAAATCTAACTTTTATTTTAAAACAGTTTCAGTCCTTATTGCCAGATAACTAAATCATGCACTTTTCCTTATACAAATTTTTACCCACTTTATAAAATTATATATTATCAGATTTCATTCCATATATATATATATATATATATATATATATATATATATATATATATATATATATATATATACTTTCAATCAATATATTCGGAATCCATTCAATATTCTCGATATATTCAATATATTCAGAGTTTTCATTAAGTTCTTTCATGAATATTTTCCTAAACGGCATGCCATAATATATTATATATATAAAGATTATAAAATATTTACAGTAATTTACAGTATTGCTAACTTTTTGTTAATTATTTCTTGGTTTATTGTGCATCTTACCAGTAACGTGAAGGTTGACTTCATTGATGCCGTGCACTTTTTTGGAAAAAGAGTGCTGCTCTGACATCAGAAAACAGATATATGTCCCGGCATCTTGCATCGTAACTTCTTTTAAAATA
Source organism: Clarias magur (assembly GCA_013621035.1). Lineage (NCBI taxonomy): Eukaryota > Metazoa > Chordata > Actinopteri > Siluriformes > Clariidae > Clarias > Clarias magur. Next base: position 4,098,365 of record QNUK01000012.1, read on the forward strand.
AACCTTGCCTTATTCTTCACTGAGTCCCAAAGAGTCATCTGTATTACAGTACTGTTTTTAGACAGATAGGCATAAATGTTGCCTTTCTGGTTCCTCTCAGGTGACATATATTCTGATGAACACTGGAATTCAACATCACTTTCTGTTTTTACATTGGTCTCTGGCAAGGTTATCTCAGCAGGGATCCAGGAATCTGAACATAAAGTTCAGATGTAAATGTAAAAACATTTTTACAAAATTTAAATGTATAATTGGCATAATTAGCAGGCTTTAATGATTAAGGATCACAGGATCTGTATTTTTTAAAATCTTACCGTTTACGGTAATGAAGATGGAATTAATGCCATTTCCTCTTACAAGCCTGAGGTTATACTTATGCACCGAAAAGAGACAACTGTAGTTTCCTGTACTGTCCTTTGTAGTGTCGTCTATATAAAATGTAGCATCTCCACAACTTGGTTTCCGATCTATACCAATTCCATTTCTACAGAGGTAAATATAAACAGTGCTGTGCTTTTCTTTTTCCTTCAACCCATGTGTGCTGCATATGAACTCCAGTTTGTGACTGTTTATGTTTGTATGAATCTTTGCTGGATAGATTTCTTGACCTACTGTATAAAACAAAAGATCAATTTCTAACCCGACACACGGAGTAACGTACACACATTACTGAATTAGTGTAATTGTAATGCTGAAATACTTTCAGAATAGTACTTCTCAGTATATTAATCCATACCTTGAGCGTGAGATACCCAAGCCATGATGATCATGGTTACTGTAAATCAGAAATCAGACAAACTATTAATCTTACATTCCTTAAAATCAACCTCACTGAGAAAAATCATTCTTGCTTGAATAATATCTAGGACATACTTACTGATAATGATGAAGTGAGGCATTGTGGAGCTTGAGCGATGTATGTGGTCAGATCTCTTTTTCTCCACAAGTCAGAATGTGTTCAAAGGTGAGAGCACAAATGGTAACACTGCTCTGCAAGCAATGTATAAGTAAGGTCACTGTAATAATAGTGAGATGGACAAGCAGTATTAAAAGGCTATTGGTTGTGTGACGTTCTTACTTTTGTGTGCATACAAACAAGTATGTTTTCTTTACATATCAGTACTATATATTTACTTTACTATACTATATATATATTGCATGACAGTTTTGTTTTGTTAAAACTGAACTGAATTTTTATTTATTTTTAATTCATGTATTTTTCTTAGTGAGATGTACTGTAGTTGGTGCTATATTGTTAGGAATTATGATAGCTTTTTGCTGAACCTTGTGTAATATTTCTTGTGCAAAATAAAGTTACGTTAATTTGTCATACGCACAAAATGGGACTGACAACTGTACAATGAAATTCATGCTATAAGGCTCAGATATTCTACAGCTGTCCAATACAAAACATGCATAGAAAGATTTGATTTAGAGAAGAAAGGACGAGAGTCTATAAAGAGTCTATACAAATATACAGCATACATTAGAATTAGAGTTTATGGTATGTATGCCAAGATGTACCATATGGTATGGTATGATCCTAGCTACAAACATTAGAATATGTAGAATGTGTGTAGCCACAGGAAGTGAACAAGTATGTAAGGGAGTAAAAATAAACAGTACAGGTAGCTGTGTGGAGGTAAACAGTTGAGCAGCCCTCTATATAACATACACAGGTGAGTGTGAGTGATTAATCTGAACTATAGGGTAGCATTTTAGTACATTTGGTTTTAGTATTATGTGTAATATACACCGCAAAAAGTGACACACTATATCAACAAAAGTAATTGGCCAAACCTGTTAATTATAATTTTTTTAATGTATATTTTTCTAGGATTTTTTTCTCTGATTTTTTTCTCCCTAATTAGTCCCTAATAGTCGTGTCCAATTCCTCCTAACCACTAGGTGCTCCACATTAAGGCAAACGTATTTGGCCAAACCTGTTAATTATTGAATTCAGGTCTTTCAGTCAGGCCTCTTATCCCCAGTGAATGACAATCTTAATGCATCAGCATACCAAGACATCTTGGACACTGCTTTGCTTCAAACTTTGTGGCAACAGTTTGGGAAATACCCTTTTCTATTCCATGACTGTACTCCAGTGCACAAAGCAAAGACTATAAAAACATGGTTTGAGAAGTTCAGTGTGGAAGAACGTGCCTGGCCCGCACAGAGCCCTGACTTCAACCCCATCAGCACCCCTTGAGATGAACTTGAATGGAGATTGTGAGCCAGGCCTTCTCATCCAACATCACTGCCTGACCTCATAAATGCTCCACAGAATGAATGGCCATAAATTCCCACGAAAACACGAGTAGTGTATCTTAACAAGTAATGTATAAATAATTTTAATCTAGTTATATTTATCTAAAGTTTCTTAATATAAGATAATATTAGATATACACAGTATGTCACAAAAGTGAGTACACCCCTCTAATTTCAGCAAACATTTTAGTATGTCTTCTCAAAGGACAATACGATAGAAATGAAACTTGGATATATTTTAGGGTAAATTGTGCAGCTTGTATAACTGTATACATTTACTGTCCACTGAAAATAACTCAACATACAGGCACTATTGTCAAAATAGCAAAAGAAGTGAGTACACCCCAAGTAATAACAGCCATACATTGTTTAACCATGCAATGTCACATGTCCTATTAAATATTTCTAGAAAATCATGTATTTCTCACAGAAAAGTACTGCATTAACACATGTTTTGCTATACACATGTTTATTCTCTCTGTGTGTATTGGAACGAAACAAAAAAGGGAGAAAAAAAAGCAGATTTAACATAATGTCACACAAAACTCACACAAAAAATGGACTGGACAAAATTATTGCCACCCTTAAGTTAATATTTGGTTGGACACCCTTTGGAAAAAAATTACTGAAATCAGTCGCTTCCTATAACTATCAATAAACTACTTACACCTCTCACCTGGAATTTTGGACCACGCTTCCTTTACAAACTGCTCCAGGTCTCTCATATTGGAAGGGCGCATTTTCCCAACAGCAATTTTAAAATCTCTCCACAGGTGTTCAATGGGATTTAGATCTGGACTCATTGCAGGCCACTTCAGAACTCTCCAGCGCTTTGTTGCCATCCATTTCTGGGTGCGTTCTGAAAATATGCTTGGGGTCATTGTCCTGCTGGGAGACCCAAGATCTCAGATGCAAACCCAGCTTTCTGACACTGGGCCTTACAGTGCGACCCAAAATCCTTTGGCAATCCTCAGATTTCATGATGCGTTGCACACAGTCAAGGCACCCAGTGCCAGAGGCAGCAAAACAACCCCAAAACATATTTAAACCTCCACCATATTTGACTGTAGGTACTGTGCTCTTTTCTTTGTAGGCCTCATTCCGTTTTCGGTAAACAGTAGTATAATATGCTTTACCAAAAATCTTGGTCTCATCTGTCCACAAGACATTTTGCCAGAAGGATTTTGGCGTACTCAAGTACATTTTGGTACATTTGGCAAACTGTAGTCTTGTTTTTTTATGCCTCTGTGTCAGCAGTGGGGTCCTCCTGGGTCTCCTGCCATAGCATTTCATTTAAATGTCGACGGATAGTTCGCGCTGACACTGATGCTGCCTAAGCCTGCAGAACAGCTTGAATTTCTTTGGAACTTGTTTGGGGCTGCTTATCCACCATCCGGACTATCCAACGATGCAACCTTGCATCAATTTTTCCCTTCTGTCCATGCCCAGGGAGATTAGCTACAGTGCCATGGGTTGCAAACTTCTTGATAATGTTGCGCACTGTGGACAAAGGCAAATCTAGATCTCTGGAGATGGACTTGCAACCTTGAGATATTTTCCCACAATTTTTGGTTCTCAAGTCCTCACACAGTTCTCTTTTCTCTTTCTGTTGTCCATGCTTAGTGTGGCATAAACAGACACACAATGCAAAGACTAAGTGAACTTCTCTCCATTTTACCTGCTTTCAGGTGTGATTTTTATATGGCCCACACCAGTTACTTGCCCCAGGTGAGTTTAAAGGAGCATCACATGCTTGAAACAATCTTATTCATCCCCAATTTTAAAAGGGTGCCAATAATTTTGTACAGCCCACTTTTGGAGTTTTGTGTGACATTATCTCAAATTAGCTTTTTTCCTCCCTTTTTTGTTTTGTTCCAATACACACAATGGGGGTAAACGTGTATAGCAAAAAAAAAGGTTAATGCAGTACTTTCCTGTGGGAAATACTTGATGTTCTGGAAAGATTTCAGGGGTTCCAACGATTTTGGCCATCACTGTACAATGTTTTCTTAAATTATAGGGGTGTACTCACTTTTGTGAGATATTGTACAGGTATCTAAACATCTTGTTTTATTGGAAGATAATTTTCTTCTGTCAAGACTTAAATGCTTAAACCTAGCAGAAATATTCTTATTATAACCATCAGCCAAAAAGTTTGTTGTAATTTTATATTATGAAATTGTAGATAAATTTTACTAATTTAACAGATATTTTCCTTCTGTGCAAAAGCAGAAAGGTTAAAGTAGTGCATACACTGTAACAAGTGACATTTGATTAAGTATCCTGACGCCTGCTGTTAGAAACTCTTCTTTAGCCTGCTGGTTCTGGAAAGTGCTGTAATATGGTATCTACAGTCGTGGCCAAAAGTTTTGAGAATGTGAAAACTAATATTTGTGTCAAAGTTTGCTGCTAAACTGCTTTTAGATCTTTGTTTCAGTTGTTTCTGTGATGTACTGAAATATAATTACAAGCAATTCATACATTTCAAAGGCTTTTACCGACAATTACATGACATTTATGCAAAGAGTCAGTATTTGCAGTGTTGGCCCTTCTTTTTCAGGACCTCTGCAGTTCGACTGGGCTGCTCTCAATCAACTTCTGGGCCAAATCCTGACTGATAGCAACCCATTCTTTCATAATCACTTCTTGGAGTTTGTCAGAATTAGTTGGTTTTTGTTTGTCCACCCGCCTCTTGAGGATTGACCACAAGTTCTCAATAATGGGATTCACAAATAATGGGATTAAGATCTGGGGAGTTTCCAGGCCATGGACCCAAAATTTCAACGTTTTGGTCCCCGAGCCACTTAGTTCTCACTTTTGCCTTATGACACGGTGCTCCATCGTGCTGGAAAATGCATTGTTCTTCACCAAACTGTTGTTGGATTGTTGGAAGAAGTTGCTGTTGGAAGGTGTTTTGGTACCATTCTTTATTCATGGCTGTGTTTTTGGGCAAAATTGTGAGTGAGCCCACTCCCTTGGATGAGAAGCAACCCCACACATGAATGGTCTCAGGATGCTTTACTGTTGGCATGACACAGGACTGTTGGTAGTGCTCACCTTTTCCTCTCCGGAAAAGCCTTTTTCCAGATGCCCCAAACAATCGAAAAGAGGCTTCATCTGAGAATATGACTTTGCCCCAGTCCTCAGCAGTCCATTCGCCATACTTTTTGCAGAAGATCAATCTGTCCCTGATGCTTTTTTGGAGAGAAGTGGCTTCTTTGCTGCCTTTCTTGACACCAGGCCATCTTCCAAAAGTCTTGGCCTCACTGTGCGTGCAGATGCGCTCACACCTGCCTGCTGCCATTCCTGAGCAAGCGCTGCACTGGTGGCACTCCGATCCCGCAGCTGAATCCTCTTTAGGAGACGATCCTGGCGCTTGCTGGACTTTCTTGTATGCCCTGAAGCGTTCTTAACAAGAATTGAACCTCTTTCCTTGAAGTTCTTGATGATCCTATAAATTGTTGATTTAGGTGCAATCTTAGTAGCCACAATATCCTTGTCTGTGAAGCCATTTTTATGTAACGCAATGATGGCTGCACACATTTCTCTCATCTCTCAGGAGGTGTGCTTCTCTTACCTGGCTCACAAAGAAACTATTGATAGATTGGGCTGCAGCATGCTTTGCTGTGAGAAAAAAAGTCAGTGTTTTTTTGGCCACCTTTTGTAAGACCCTTTAAAATGGGACAACCTTGGTCATAATGCTATGATTCTAAATGTGTCCTTCAAAGGATGTAGCCCAGAATTGAGAAACACCCTATATCAAGACTCTGGCTCTAAATGAGCTCAATACACCCCATGATCCTTAAAAAAAAAAAAAAACTAAAAACTAAAAAAAAAAACCAGGAACCGCAAGACAAACGTATCATTATTGCATTCTAACACCAGGTTTTATTTTATAAAGCACAATTTGTCTATAGCCCACTTGCATTTGGGTAAATTGTCACATGACAATACAACAGACTCAATGTTGATATCATACTAGACATGCTGAATTTTATGAATCATTCCTATCCTTGGCTTTGACGAGCACGCGATTCTGTCTTGATATAAAAAAAATCACAATGAAGCAAGCAAAAATGATCACTACAATTGAGAATATCAATCTTAAAACATTTATCTCCCACACTGCATCTGAAAGAATATGCATTAACCTCAGGGGAATAATATTCAGCATTTAATAAATTATTTTCATTATTGTTCATAAGAAATCTACAGTAACATTGCAAACTTTCTTGTTTTTGGTATCTTGGTGTATGGTGCATCTTACCAGTAATGTGAAGGATTACTTCACTGATGCCATGCACTTTTTTTAGGAAAAGGACATGGCACTGCCTTCAGAAAACAGATATATGTTCCGGCATCTTGCATTGTGACTTCTTTTAAAGTAAACCTTGCCTTATTCTTTACATCTAGGCATTTGGCATTCTTTACTGTGTCCCAAATAGTTGTCTGTATTACAGTGCTGTTTTTGGGCAGATAGGCATAAACCTTTTCTTTATGATTTGTCTTAGGTGGCTTATACCGTAATGTACACTGGAATTCAACATCACTTTTTTACCATCAGTATTTGTTCTGGTCACATTTTCAGAGTGTGTTCAAAGGTGATAGCACACAAGGTAATTCCGCTCCATACCCAATGTATACCTAAGGTCATAGATAGTATAGTGAAATGGGCAAGAAGCAGGAAATGCTATTGAATGTATGGCATTTTAATTTTTGTGAATGTATCCAAAAAAGTATGTTTTATTTACATGTCTGTACTATATATATTTTAATACATAATAGTGTTATGTGATTAAATTAAACTGAATTAATACATTTACTTTTTTCTTTTTTTTTATTCTCACATTTTTCTTAGTGAGAAATATGACACGATTATACATATTTCTAGAGAATTTTAATATTTTTAAGTAGAATATCGTCTCGGGTTACTTGACTGTAACCCTGTTCCCTGATAAAGCGGGAACGAGATGCTGCGTGAAAACGCTATGGGAACATCTCTTTGTTGCCCGGTTGTGAAGCCTGTGCATGTCAAACCCGCCGAATACCTTCGGCTTATAACCTGTGCCAGGCATGACGTCACCGAATAAGGTGCACCTGCAGGTTATAAATAGGAGTGAACCGGAAACATCCTCAGATCAATTTTGTCTGAAGGACGTCCAGGCACGCCAGCAGTGCGGCATCGGAACGCAGCATCTCGTTCCCGCTTTATCAGGGAACAGGGTTACAGTCAAGTAACCCGAGACGTTCCCTTTCAAAAGCTACACTCAATGCTGCGTGAAAACGCTATGGGAACGAGAATACCAACGCCGCCGCACTGCAAGTGTCTGGACCCCCAGGTTGTGTAGCGTGTGCGCACAAGCCGAGGAGGTCTCAGACCTAGCTCTGGGATGCTGACTCAGGACCCGTGAACCCGGAGTAGCATTGACATCCAGACTATAAAATCTAACGAACGTGTGCGGAGAGGACCAGCCCGCCGCATCACACACCTGCTGCAGGGGAACGCCTCTTGCCAAGGCAATCGATGAGGCAATCCCCCTGGTTGAGTGAGCCCTGATTCCCAGAGGCGAAATATGACCACGCGCCTCATAGGCTAGGGCAATGGCATCTCTCACCCAGTGTGACAGGGTCTGTCTAGTTGCAGCCGCCCCCCGGTTGCGACCCCCATGGCAAATAAAGAGCTGCTCTGACTTACGCCACTGGCTAGTGCGGTGGATGTAGATCCTAAGAGCACGTACTGGACACAGTAAGTGAAGTCTTTCCTGCTCCGGAGCTGTGAAAGGCGGAGGACAGAAGGCTTCGAGAACAACTGGGTGCATGGTCGAGAATGGAACCTTGGGAAGATAGTTCGGGTGAGGATGCAGGATAGCTTTGACTAGCCCAGGGGCAAAGTCTAGGCAGGATGGGGAGACTGACAGAGCCTGCAGATCCCCAATCCTCTTCAGAGAAGTAATAGCCATAAGAAAAACCATCTTAAGAGACAGAAGCCTGACAGGCGCTGACTCTAGTGGTTCGAAAGGGGTGTCGGCCAGGCCTTCGAGTACGATAGTTAAGTCCCATGAAGGGACCATCGCTCTAGTGGGCGGCCTCAACCGTTTAGCTCCACGAATAAAACGGGCAACTAAATGGTGCTTGCCCACAGAAACCCCGTCATTCAGAGCGTGACAAGCCGAAATAGCGGCTACGTACGTTCTGAGTGTACTAGGGCATAAGCCCGAGGACAACTTTTCTTGCAGAAACTCCAGCACTGAAACAATCTGGCAGTGAACTGGGTCTATATGTCTTGCCATGCACCAATTTTCAAATACACTCCATTTGAGGGCATAAGTTCTTCTAGTGGAGGGAGCCCTGGCACTTAAAATGGTTTCAATTACGCTGGCTGAAAGCCCAGCATGTCTCAGTTGGTCCCGTTCAGGGGCCAAACGTGAAGGTTCCAGAGCTCGGGCCAGGGATGAAGTATTGTCCCCTATGCCTGAGACAGAAGATCCCTCCTCACTGGAATCACCCAGGGTGAGCTGTCGAGGAGAGATATTAGATCCGAGAACCACACTCTGGTCGGCCAATGGGGCGCTATCAGTAAGAGGCGCAACCCTTGTTGACGGACCCTCGCCAGGACTCCCGGGAGCAGAACTATAGGTGGAAACGCATAAAGGCGTAACCTGGGCCACGTGTGGGCCATTGCATCCAGACCCAAGGGAGCTGGAGGAGTCAGAGAGTAGTAAAGGGGGCATTGTGCTGCTTCTTGTGAGGCAAAGAGGTCCACCTCTGCTACGTAAAATCTTTCCCAGATTTGACTGACTACTTCGGGGTGGAGCTTCCATTCCCCCTGTTCTACAGCTTGTCTGGATAGCAGGTCTGCTCCTACATTCATGCGCCCTGGAATGTAAATCGCCCTGAGGGAGAGGAACTTGTCCTGTGCCCAAAGCAGAACCTGGTGCGCTAGCTTGTTCAAGCGGCGCGAGCGCAGTCCACCCTGGTGATTTATGTACGAGACTACCGCAGTGCTGTCCACCCGCACTAGGACATGGTAGCCCCTCAACTGCTGGAGGAAGTGTTTCAGGGCCAGAAACAGAGCCATCATTTCGAGGCAATTGATGTGCCACATGAGAAGATGACCTCTCCAGTTCCCTTGTGCTGGACGGCCATCCAAGACCGCACCCCAGCCCGTGAGGGAAGCGTCTGTCGTTAGCATCTTGCGACGACAAGACGGACCTAGAGTGGGACCCAAAGTCAGAAACCGGGGTCTGAACCACACAGAAAGGGCACGAAGCCCCCGGCGCGTAACCCTTATTAGCCTCTGGGGGTTGGCCCCTGAATGAAACCCCCTGGCTCTCAGCCACAGCTGAAACGCTCTCATGTGCAGAAGGCCCAAAGGTATCACCGTGGACGCAGCCGCCATGAGGCCTAAACATTTCTGAAAATGATGCACAGTGACCTTCTGGCCTAGCTTGATTTCCTTTAGGGTGTTGAGAATGGATTCGACACGAGCAGGAGACAACTGTGCCCGCATTGTGACCGAATCCCATGTGACCCCCAAATATGTTATCCTCTGAACAGGAAGGAGAACGCTTTTTGTGGCGTTGAGTCTCAATCCTAAAGAATGAAGATGGGCTAGGACGACATCCCGATGTCGAATCGCTAGCTCCTGAGACTGGGCCAGAATCAGCCAGTCGTCTATATAATTCAAAATACGGATGCCCTGGAGTCGTAAAGGAGCCAGAGCTGCATCCATGCATTTTGTATATGTGCGGGGTGACAGAGCTAGGCCAAATGGAAGGACCCGATACTGGTAAGCTTCGCCCCCAAAGGCGAACCTCAGGAACTTCCTGTGCTGTGGCAATATTTCTATATGGAAATATGCGTCCTTGAGATCGATTGTCACAAACCAATCCTCTAGTTGAATTTGAGAAACAATCATTTTGACAGTCAACATTTTGAATCTGGATTTCCTGAGATAGCGGTTCAAGCCGCGAAGATCCAAGATTGGACGCAACCCCCCCCCCTCTCTTGGGCACCAAAAAGTACCGACTGTAGTAGCCCGACTCTCTGTCTGGAAGGGGAACATGTTCTATGGCCCCTTTGCCTAGCAGAGTCCTTAACTCCTTACGAGGGGGTGTGCGGCTGGTCACGCTCTCCTTCTGGACCTCATGCTTTCGCATCAACGATATTCGAATAAATCGAAGTCGATGGTACAAAAACACGCGATGAATATGGTCTGCTCCATGAAAGGGTTAACTCATCATGGAGGTCACCGAAGAAGGAGAGAGAGAGGCGTTGAGGCTCCTCCCCCCGGCCACCTGACAGAAACCTGTCGTCTAGTCTTGAACGCTTAGGGGAATCTCGCTTCTGCGGCCAGTCGATATGCAATCGCTCGACCGCACGCGTCACAACCTCTAATAATTCCTCATGAGCTCTGTGAGCACTGGAGGAGCGTTGTGAGGAGGCTACCTCCATGGAAGCGAGAGAGGAAGATTCTTCCGCTCCATCACAAGAAGCGCCGGAGCGCGCTTGGGAAGCGGAAGCTAAAACTTCCTGATCCGGAGAGAGCGAGAGAGAAATCGGAAATTCCGTCTCATGCGCGTCTGCCAGATCAGCACGCGAGCCCCAGGAATGCGCCGCAGCTCGCGGTTTCTCTTTAAAGAAAGCGAGCCGCGCGCGAAGCACCTTAATAGGGAGAAGATCACAATACTCACATTCTCCCTGAAGCCCGAGGCGAGCGTGTTCCTCCCCCAAGCAGTCAAGACAAAATTCGTGAAGATCGCCCTCCGAAAGAGATCTATCGCACGGAGGCACGCATCTCTTAAGCAACTCTGCCATATCGGTGAGTTAAAGCTGTTATTTTTATTTTGCTTTCGCTACGGCTTGTACATGCACACGCAAACACAAAGCGGTCCTGAAGACAAAAAGATCTGAGGATGTTTCCGGTTCACTCCTATTTATAACCTGCAGGTGCACCTTATTCGGTGACGTCATGCCTGGCACAGGTTATAAGCCGAAGGTATTCGGCGGGTTTGACATGCACAGGCTTCACAACTGGGCAACAAAGAGATGTTCCCATAGCGTTTTCACGCAGCATTGAGTGTAGCTTTTGAAAGGGAACTTGTTCTATTGGTAGAGAATTTTACATCTTTCAAGAAATAATGCTTACAGACCAAGAAATGACACAATTAAAAATCAGTACAACATGTCAAGCAATGTGTTTTTATTCTGCAAATAATCAGTTTGTTATTTTATTATAATATTTTTTTATTATAGAACAGTTTTGTCTGAGTAATCTGATGGGAAGATAGGCTTTCCATGAAAAGGGATAATGGATGGCAACAGCACTTCAATGTTTAACTACAGTGACACGTATCACTCCATGTACCAGGTGCTCTACATTTGTTAATTACACTAACTGATTATCATCATGCACTAGTAGCCAGTACATTTTACAGTTAGCAGACATCAGGCCATTTAAGGGACATTTAAGGGAATCACTCAGTTCAAAGAAGAAGTTTTCCTGAAACCTAACAAGGACTGAAATTTGATTGAGTGAGTTTTTTAAAGTTTAGAAAAGAAAAGAAAAAGTGCACTATATGGTGTGACTTCCGATTGGAAGTCTCTAAAAAATAAAATGGTGCTGTACTCAATTTTTTGGTGAAACACTTTTAATTAAAAAATATTGAGTAAATTTAAAAACTATGGAATCATACCCTAGTGAAAAAATACACAGTATTTACAAAAACATTGTATTACAAATATATTAAAATTGAGTACATTGCAGATACTAATAAAATATTTTACCAACAGTTAATATATAAAAAGTGTACTAATATCATGCTTTTTACATTAAACTTTAAACATATTTAATATACATAATTATATTATAGTACACTTTTCAAAAATATATTATAGGAAACTATACTTTAAGTTCAGTGTAATTTCCAAAGCACACTTATTTAAACTTTGTTTTCCAATTTATATTTTGGCATATTTTTTTTAACAAATATGCTTGAAATAATCATTGTAACAATGTACATGTAACTGGTTAAGTATTTAAGCACTTAAAGATAAGGGTTGGATACAGAAAGCATACATTAGAACAATTTTTTTTACGGTAATCTCAGTATATTTTCATTAAATTTGAATGAACAGTGGTTTCTGAGCATTCCACAAGACGAGCAGAATTTTTTAAATACATTTTGTCTGATACACGAGTGAGTCTTGATATATGAGTACCAAATATCATCGAGTATCATGTGGCAAGCACACGCGTCTTGTTTTGACGTTTCTTGTTTCAAAACTCACTTTTGTGCGTTCAAGCTCATTTATGTGTGTTTGAACTCTGCCTCTTCCATGCCCTCAATATCATACAATTATGCTTGCTTGATCTGCAGCGTTAAAACTCTTCCACTATTTCAGCCAACCAGAGATTTCTGTCGGGACAATAGCAGCCAATCAGAAACTGCAGACAGGCACATTCTCTGTGTAGGGATGAGCAGACCCCAAAGAGAGCAAACAATCGATCACATTCCAGAACCTCTTCCCCAGAGATCATGGCGCCATCCCAATAACCTTATCTGATTCATGAACATAAAGGAGAGATTGTAAAACTCAGCTGCAAGAAACTTAACCAGGCATGGGACAGAAAGTTTCCTTTGCCTAAAGCAACACTTAAGCCAGATGCCTCAAACTAGACCCAAAACCGTGGCGTAAATTGGCGACCCTCTAAACAAAGCAGACAGATTTACATCTTCACCCCGAATTAGGGGGGTGTGGCGAGGGGGGTTTCTCCACATGGCTTTCAATGAACAAAGAGGAACACAGCTGAGACACTAATTAAATAATCTTTAAAATGTGGCAGTAGGGCAAAATGCTAGATATATATATTCAGTATGTTTATCTCTGTGTTATCCTACATAACTTTAAAGGTATTACAAACCCATTTTATTAAACAAAGCTATAAATGAGTTGGTAAGATAGGGGGTGTGTGGTATCAATCGAGAGCTTATTTTATTCAAAGAATGGTGGTGTACATGGAAAATTGGTCGCATGAACAAGATCTCATGTACAATTAAATTAAAAGTGTAACCCACTTGGCCCCACGTGACAGCTGTAAACCCAGCCTAATGTATGCACAAAAGGGGGAACCAAGTGAGGCGTGGCTAAGCCCTGCAACCACATCCAATTGGACCAATCATCCGTGGGACTGAGTGACACAAAGTGACAAAACTCAGTGTCCGGACTCGTCCAAACACGTCATTCACGTTGTTCACACCGTCGTCCACGTCTTCGTCATGACCATCTGAAGGAAGCTTCTGCCCTTGCGAGCGCTATGCCAACTTCGCTGACATCATCCGCTCTTCGAGAACTCTCAATGAGACTTCGTGCCAGAACCGCAACGAAGAAACCCACAGAAGTTGTTCCAGAGCGCCCGGTAACTAGGCAACCAAGAAAGACATCATTTCAACCACAGAGCACCAACTAATCAGCAACGCCATGATTCCCTTCACCGGAGGCGAATCACAAGATGAGAGCGAAACGTAATGCAAGTATACAAACAAAGCTACATATCTTGCTAAAAAATGGTGCTCGTTTCATACCTAAAACCATAAGATTAAACCCAAGACTCTGCTCTTGTGATTTTCTTTGGTCTAGTAAACAGTACTAGATGAACTTCATTAACTTTCACCCTGCAAACTGTTGGTATGTTTGTGTGTGTGTATGTGTGTGTGTGCGTGTGTTCAAGTAGCGTAGTTTAATATATCATAGATTAGTAAATAAATTCTTGTTTCTTTATAAAGAACTGTTGTCTTGGTCATGTATTTTAAAGTTTAAACATTTGCCCAGATCTTACGTTACCTTGCTCATAATTAGGTAAATACCAGATTTTGCATTATTGTCGACGGCCGCGGGATAAACAAAATTGGTAAGATACACTAAATCATACTAAAACGCTGGACAGGTAGTTGATAAAGTGTCCGCTATAAATTTAAATTAAGTTTATCAAAATTAACTTGACTTCTTAAAGATTTGATTCACCTCTGACCCAAAACTGGAAACCTTACATAAATGGTGGAGAATACGTTGGCATTGAGTCCCCATTTAAAATTCTACATCCGTTTCTACTTTCAATAAAGTGACCACATAGCTGCACACACACACACACACACACACACACACACATATAAGCATATATATATATATATATATATATATATATATATATATATATATATATATATATATATGTGTGTGTGTGTGCTTAAGAACATTTTATCTATATCTGATGCAGAAAAGCTAGTTCATGCATTCATAACCTCCAGATTGAACTATTGTAGTGCATTAATACGGTAGGTAGTTTTCCTGCATCCTTAATAAACAAGCTACAGTTAAGTAGCTTGCACTGGCTACCTGTTAAGTTTAGAATTGATAACAAATGAACACTACTTACGTAGGTACAAGGATCTAAATAATGTAGATCACATGCATCTGGTGAGTCTTCTGACATGTTACAATCCACCATACTTCTTATATTCACAAAGCTAAAGGCTTCTGGTAGCTTCCAGAATATTAAAGTCTACAAAAGAGGGTAAAGCATTTTCGTATTTAGCTTCTAAGCTTTGGAATAGCCTTCCAGACTCAGTCTCCCAGTTTAAAAGTAGATTAAAGAGATACATCTTTAACCTGGTATGAACATAATTCATCCCATAACCTTATACTACATCTACTGTTTGTACATTATCATCTAGTGCTGCTAATATCAGGAACGACAGCTGCGCTAATTCTTTCTATTCCTTTTTTTTCCCATCCCAAGGTATCTGGAGATTGTGTCAGCTCCAGCAAACAGAGGCCAACCCTGAGAGGATCATGAAGCTTCCAGAATTGGGTCCAGCTCCAGCTGCATTTTGCTTTGTTATCAAAGCAAGAATGCCAACCCTAGGAGGACTATGTGGATGACAACAACCTCCTAATTAATACACACACTAACATTCGTCATAAGTTGTATCAGTATCACACTGTACACTGTACATAACTGCAAAAAGGACATTGTTCATATCACACCCCCTGGTGTTTATAATAATTTATAATCACACACTCCAGCGTCAACCAAATGCAGATGGATTCTTTTTTGAGTCCAGTTCCTCTCAAGGTTTCTTAACCAAACCATTTAAAGCAGTTTTCCTTGCCACAGTCCCCTTAAGCTTGCTCACTAGGGATGATTTTGTCACGTCATCTGATTTTGTTTCTTTTGTTCTGTAAAGCTGTTTTAAAACAATGTTTCTTACAAAAAGCACTATACAATTACATTTTTATTTAATAATTTGGTAGTATTATTAATATTATATAAATATAGCATACATCATACTGCTTGTATGTAAGTGTGTATACATTTTTGGCTGACTTTATTTCATGTCAATATTTCCATTTAATGTTATTTTTTCCCAACTATACTTCTAAAAAAAAGTTTGTACTTTTACAAAATTTATAGTCATAGTTTAGTTACTTATTGCAGATTCAGAGTTTTATCAAATTTAACAATTATGGACTAGCACATTTATGTCATCAGTGGCAAATTCAGTAATGTTCAAGTACACTGTTTTGTTTATGGAGTACTTGTAGTACTGTAGTACTTTAAGGAAATTTACAGTGAGAGCATCGTGTTTTTAGGATTTTAACTTGATTAAAAAGTTTGAAGTTTATCAACCTTAGTTTGGACTGCTGTAAAGTTGGTTTTATATTGGACATTTGACAAGCAATATTTTGCTAAGAAATAAACACACAAAAATGAAAATTTACATATTTTCTTACTATGGAATGGACAGAGAACTGGATTCTGCCTGCCGGTTAATTACCTGGATTTGTGAGGAGTGTTGCAGGTGCTTCTTGTCTGCTCTTACAGCAGTGTGTTCTCGCTTCTGTTCTCTGATGTTGCATCAAATTTTCCATGAGCTCCTTGCATGGTGCAATTTATTGAATGTTAAACTTGAAGAATATTACTTTAGAATGAGTGATGATATGGGTTCTTGCAACTAATCAGTATATTTCCTCCATTCTCAAATATTTGGATTGAAATGTTTCAAAAATGTTAAGTGCATGTTAAATATACAGTATAATTCACACTTAGTTAACTGCTGATTTCTATTTGTGAAATAAACTTAAGTACTATCCAAATATCATTGAGTATCATGTAGCACAAGTGCACGTCTTGTTTTGATGCAGAGTGTCACATGATCACAACTGAGCCAGTGGTTCTTCTCTCTCTCTCGTGCTGTGGAATTGTGGTTAATTGTCTCCCCTGCTTGGTCTTAGTAAGCGTCTCTTACTCATATAATCAACATCTGTGTGTGCATGTAGCGTTTATTATAAAACTGTGACCATGTGTGCGCACGTAAAGTCTCCTTTCACGCGTGTTTATTATATTGTGCGTAAAGTAAGTCTCATTAGGGAGGTTAAAGATCTATTTTCTCTCTCTTTCTGTCAGACTCCACTGATTCCGTTAGTGTGTGTGCTCATGCGTCAAATGGACAGCGTGCTCCTTCCCCTCCTCCTCTCGTCTTTACACACACACACACACACACACACACACACACACACACACACACACACACACACACACACAATACACTATACACTAA
The DNA here is from genome assembly GCA_013621035.1 of Clarias magur. NCBI lineage: Eukaryota > Metazoa > Chordata > Actinopteri > Siluriformes > Clariidae > Clarias > Clarias magur. Next base: position 4,115,254 of record QNUK01000012.1, read on the forward strand.
CAAAAACACTTATCTGCCAGGATTTATTTTAACTTTTTCAAAGGTAAAATTAAGGTTGCATGTTAATTTGTTTTATCTTTACTTCATATTTTGTAATAATAATTTTTATATATTTATTTTTTTGAGTTACTGAACGAATAATCTGAGTTTTCATTATTTCTTATGTATATATGAATATATGAGTGTTATGCTCACAATCTAAGGTCCCACTGTACTCCCAGACAGGAAAAAATAAACAGAAAAAAGGAAAATATAATTAATTAAGAGCAAATTGTTGTTGTATGGCAAATTTAGGCCATATTATTTTTTCATGATTGTTGATTAATTTAATATAAATTTCAGTACATCAAAAATATAATTGTACATTATTATCATTGTTATTATTATTATTATTATTTTATTTATTTATTATTATTAATTTTTTTTATTTATTATTATTTTTTTTTTTTGTATAAACCTTTTATCAGAATCTTGGACATGAATCGAATGATCCTATGATGTTCTTCACAGAATATTTCATAAATGAGTACACACTCATTTGTAGGTGCCAGAGTCTCAAAATATAAGTGAAGGTGTGCAAAGTTTTCTTTTTATATAGTTCTAATATTTCTCCAACACCATTTTTTTTTTACACAAATGCTTGTGGATGCCTGTATTTGGTGTATTTAAGGTGTGATTGATAAGGGTACTGCACAGTAGTGCTATAATTTTTGGGTCAAAAAATGTATGCTCGAAATATTTTCAAAGAATCACCTATTGGACAGAAATAAAAACAATAAAAACTTTTTACCATTTAGGACTAATAATATTAAATGGTGTAGCTCCAATGCAGTAATTAAAAATTACCTTCTGATAGAGACAGCAACATGATATAAAATATATCCCAGGATTGGGGTTGGGGGTGAATGGGAGAGGGAATTAATAAATTCAGTCTTAAGGTCAGCACTTCCTAAATATAATTTTACATAATTTTTATTGTATTAAGGATAAATGTCTTACCCTTGACTTGACTTACCCATAATTCCTGATCTTCTGATGTCCTTTGCAAGATATTTGGTACACACAACCAGAGATACAATGAAATACACACAACCAGAGATACAATGAAATATTCTAAATTATAGATGTGCTCATCTGTATTGTCAAGTAATTTGAAATAAATTTTAACACCATTCTTAAACAGACACATGCGCACTGCCTTGTTTGAGCTCTCAGTGTTAAAGACACTGCACTTTAATTCTAAATAAGTTTTTCTAAAGAAGGTTCAAAAATTTTAGCATGAAAAATATCCAAAGAATCATCTATTGACCAAAAGAAGGAAAACATCACTATGCTTTGTAATGAAAATGGTGGATCTTTACTATGTGATGGTGTTGGGTAAGAACATGTAACAGTTTCTGCTTTATAGCGCAGACTCCCGGGGATCATTAACAGAGCTGGCTCACCAGCTGTGCCTATTTCTGTGGCCCTACTCCTTTGCACACCTGCAGAAGTAGAGGTCGTCTAGTTGGTGAGCTTCGGAGTGAGGAAGGAGTGCTAATAGATTTGGGCGGATGACCATTACTGTCATGCACACTCGTAACACGACCGGCACTAGGACCTGGAAGTAGTACGGTCGGGTTTCCTGGAAGCATAAAAGGAGACAAAATGGCGCTTCACATTGCTCAGTCATTGAGTTCGCCCATGCCTTTGCTGACGCTATGCTGACTATTCTGTGAGTACTCACCAATTCGGGTTGCTTCTTTGATTGAGTGTGTGTTGCTAGAACGCGGGGTTTATTTGTGTAGATCCTTGCTCTTTGTGTAAGAGAGTTCTTAGACTAATCGCGTGGTTATCCTGCCTATTCGTGCTGCTTCCGCGTTTGGGTTTACCATCCACGCTACATGGGCTAACTGCTAAGGCTTTTCAGTTTATCCTTCAGTTGCTCGTGACAGAATGACTGAGCCAAAAGCAGTAAACCCAGCGGAGTTTGCTTGTCTCTGTAATGTGGTTGACCAACATGCCGAACTGATCAATAAGCTCCGTGGTGAAGTCGCGTCTCTCCAAACGGACCTCCAAGACGTCGCGGCCTTGCGCCGCGAGGTGGTGGAGTTACGGCAGGAGAATGCGACCCTCCGCGGGGTGGCTGCTCAGTCGGCTGTTGCCACGCCCGTCGCAGCGGCTGCAGCACCGCACCCCTCCTCTTCTGATGTTTTCATAGCTCTACCAGATAAGTGGGATGGCACAGATGGGAAATGCAACGTTTTTCTAACCGCATTGGATCTTGTGTTTGAGTTCAATTCCACCAGATACTCCACAGACCGACTGCGCGTTGCGCTTCTCGTCTCGTTGCTATTCGGGCAGGCAGCTGAGTGGGCCACTGCGGTTCTCCGATCAGATTCAGACACTGCTTATTCATATGGAGAATTCACCCGTCAACTAAAGCTAACATTTGAACATCCTGCTGCTGAGGTGGAGACCGATATGAAATTGTATCATCTGCGGCAGGGAGGGTCGTCCATGAGTCGCTACACCGCGGATTTCCGTACTCTTGCCGTGCAGACCACCTAGGGAGACGCCGCCCTCTGGACGGCCTACTACGAGGGACTGGCTTCACGCATAAAAGATGAACTCGCCGGACGGGAGATTCCGACCACACTGGAGGGACTGATTCAGCTCGCTCTCCGGATTGACCAGCGCCTGCTCTCCCGTTCGAGGCCAGCCCCCCGGACCCTGCCGCCCATCACGCCATCTTTTTCACACGCCACATCCCGACCACCAGCCTTCACCACCACCACTATGGCACCCACCGGATCTCCACCTCCCGCCGTGGTTGACACCGGAGCCGGGGAACCCATGCAATTAGGACGCGCCTCCTTGAACGCTGCTGAGCGAGAACGACGCTTCAGGGAGAGACTTTGTGCCTATTGTGGGTCAGGAGCGCACCATAGAGCCATCTGCCCTCTTCGCCCGGGGAACGCCCAGGCCTGGTGAACCATGGAAGCAGTTCACCGGGCTCCCTCCATCTCTCCGCCACCACGCCCAGCATCTCTTGTCTCACGGTTCAGGTACACCTCCAATTTGGCCACAAACGTGTCAAAAGTTCTGCGTTCATCGACTCTGGTGCCGCAGGAAACTTTATTGACTCTTCATATGCCAAAAGATTGGGGTTGGAGCATTATCCCAGCCAGTTCGGATTACATCTGTCGATGGTCGGCCCCTCTCCTCCAGCCCCATCATTGCCCAGACTCGAGCCATAACCCTCATTATCGACCAACACCAGGAAACAGTCCGATTTCACCTCACCTCCATCTCCTCTCCACCCATCATCCTTGGACACCCCTGGCTTCTGCAGCATGATCCTCTCATCTCATGGTCTCAGAACCGGATCCTCCAATGGGGGCCAACCTGTCTCGAACTCTGCCTGCGGGCACCGGCTGGGACGTGCTCTAGGGAGTCTGAGGCCCCTGATGTCGACACCAACGCCATCCCTGAGGCTTATTGGGACCTGGCTGAAGTCTTCTGCAAAAGACGTGCCACTCACCTACCTCCTCATCGCCCCTACGACCTGGCCATTGAACTTCAGCCAGGTTCTGTTCCTCCCCGCGGCCACCTGTACTCTCTCTCCACCACTGAGACGCGGGCGATGGAGGAGTATGTATCCTCAGCTCTCCACCAAGGCACCATACGACCCTCCTCCTCGCCCGCTGCCGCGGGATTCTTCTTTGTAAAGAAGAAATTCGGCGAACTACGTCCTTGTGTCGACTATCGGGGGCTCACCAACATCACCATAAAAAACCGACACCCATTGCCTCTTACCAACTTTGCCCTGGACGCCCTCTCTGGTGCCACCATTTTTACAAAGTTGGACCTCCGGAGCGCCTACAACTTGGTGCGTATCAGAGAGGGCGATGAGTGGAAGACGGCATTCATCACCCCCACTGGATATTACGAGAGTTTAGTCATTCCATTTGGTCTCTGTAATGCACCAGCAGCTTTCCAACGTTTCATCAATGACGTTCTCCGTGACATGTTGGGCCGATGGGTATTTGTCTACCTGGATGATATCCTTATCTACTCTCGCTCCGTTGAAGAACATGTTCAACACGTCAGAGCGGTTCTTAAGAGACTGCTCGCTCACCAGCTGTACTGTAAGTTGGAGAAGTGCGCTTTTCACGAGCGCTCCACCACGTTCCTGGGCTTTGTCATCTCGTCCCAGGGTGTGGCCATGGACCCACAGAAGCTAGAATTGTACGTCATTGGCCCCTACCCAAGACTCTCAGACAACTTCAACGGTTTCTCGGGTTTGCGAACTTCTATCGTCGCTTTATCCAGGACTACAGTACGGTTGCAGCACCATTAACCGCTCTGACTCGGTCATCATCTCATCACTTCCAACTCAACTCTACCACCATCTCCGCCTTCCACGAGCTCTGCCGTCGATTCACCACCGCACCGATTCTTCTCCATCCAGATGCAAACAAACCGTTCGTTGTGGAGGTGGACGCTTCGGATGTGGGCGCCGGGGCTGTTCTCTCCCAACGAGGTCCAGACCAGAAGCTACACCCTTGTAGTTTCTTCTCCAAAAAATTTGACCCCACTCAGCAGCGATACGGGGTACGGGACCGCGAGCTACTGGCGATAAAGTGGGCATTGGAGGAATGGCGACACTGGCTCCAGGGCGCCAGGGAGCCGTTTATCGTCTGGACCGACCACCAGAATCTCATCACCATCCGGAATCTCAAACAGCTAAACCCAAGGCAGGCGCGGTGGGCTCTGTTCTTTGAACATTATGATTTCCACCTATCATACCGCCCGGGGTCGAAGAACACCAAGGCTGACGCCCTCTCCCGACAGCACAAGGAAGTCGCCCCCCGGGCGGACCCCGCGCCTGTTCTTCCCCCCTCCAAGATCATCGCCCCACTACGCTGGGAACTGGAGACAAGGGTTCGCCAAGCACAAGCCGCAGAGAACGAACCGGCAGGTGTGCCGCCTGGACAACTCTATGTCCCCAAGAACACCCGGACTGATGTCATCCAATGGGGACATTCCACCCCTCTATCAAGGCACCCAGGCACGCAGCGCACCCTACAATACGTGCAGCGTGCCTTCTGGTGGCCATCTATGGCCAAGGACATCGATGAGTTCGTTCAGGCGTGCCCAGTGTGTGCCAGGGCAAAGGACACCCGAGGAACTCCAACCGCTTCCTGTTCCCCGTCGGCCCTGGACACACATTGCCATCGACTTCATCACAGGCCTGCCGGTCTCCGAAGGGAAAAATGCTATCTTGACCATTGTGGATCGGTTCTCTAAAGCTGTGCACCTGGTGGCCCTCGCCGGACTCCCGTCAGCTAAAAGGACAGCCGAGCTGATTTTAGAGCACGTAGTCCGTCTGCATGGGTTCCCCAAGGACATCGTCTCGGACAGGGGGCCCCAGTTCACTGCACGGTTCTGGAAGGCCTTCTGCCGTCTGATCAATTCCACCTGCAGTCTCTCATCAGGTTACCATCCTCAGACTAATGGTCAGACGGAACGGACCAACCAACAACTGGAGCGCTACCTGAGATGCTTCGGCGCCAACCGTCAGCGCTCCTGGGCTGAACTTTCCCATAACCTCCATGTTTCCTCCGCCACCAAGTTAAGTCCCTTTGAGGTATACCAGGGTTTCCAAACTCTGATGTTCGAACATCAAACCGGAGGTTGAGATACCCGCGGCCCAACAGTTGGTCCGCAGGTGTCGACGGTCATGGGTCCTAGCCAAGGAAGCAATCCAACGTGCTAACACCCGTTACACCATGCAACATCGACACCCTCCGGGACGATTGTACCACGTAGGTGACAAAGTGTGGCTGTCCACAAAGAACCTGCACCTCCATACAGAATCAAAGAAATTATCACCAAGGATCATCGGCCCCTACCGCATCACCCTCTGCATCAACCATGTCACCTACCGGCTCCAGCTGCCTGCGGCGCTCCGGATCCATCCGGTATTCCATACGTCACAACTCAAACCCTTCACGACGTCACCCATGGTGTGGACCCTTTGTTTTATTAGATTTTTTATTAACGGCCAAAACATGTATTGGTGTTACCACAGGTATTGGTGCTAAATAGACCCTCACCATTGGTGAAAAAGTGAATTTGCAGACAGGATAACTGTCACGGGGGGCGTGGCGGTGGAGGATCCAAGTGCAGAACGAGTGTTTGTAGAGAGTGAGTGCAGCGCTTTTAAATGAGATCCGTGAATGCGGAAGTGCCGTGAGGAGCGCTCGTTGTTTCTCCGAATGGAGTCCGCGTCGGGAATGCGGAAGTGGTGAGTGAGCGCTTGCTGTTTCTCTGAATGGAGTCCGCGTCGGGAATGCGGAAGTGCCGTGAGGAGCGCTCGCTGTTTCTCCGAATGGAGTCCGCGTCGGGAATGCGGAAGTGGTGAGTGAGCGCTTGCTGTTTCTCTGAATGATCTCTGCGGCAGAATTTCCGAAGCGCGGATTTCGCGAGAAGTAGCCCGCGAGTCGAGGAAAGTCCGTAATCAAAACTCGTGGTCGAAAAACAAATCCGAATGTCGGCAACAGTAAATCCGGACGGTCAGGAAATCCGTAACGTGAGGCAGAGTCGTGGTCGTGGAAACAAAACGTGATCGAGATCCGAAAGGTCAAGGCAAAACGAAACGCTGGAATACTGGGCATGGATAGCACACAATAATCTGGCAGAGAACTGTTGTCTGGAGGAGTGTTAAATAGAGAGCTGTGATGATCTAGGATTTAGAACAGGTGTGTTTGGAGAGATGAATGAGGCAGTGAAAAGCAAGGAGTGGGATGGAACATGGAGCCGGAGTGTGCAGGTGTTCATGACATTACTTGAGATGTGGGCGTGACCTGGCGTGCCGTGACAGTACCCCCCCCTCTATGAACGCCACCTGGCGTTCTTGAGGGTGCCTCGGGTTGGAGATTGTGAAACTCCGTTATCAAAGATTGATCCAAGATGAACCTGGCTGGCACCCAACATCTCTCCTCGGGTCCGTAACCCTCCCAGTCTACCAGGTACTGTAAACCGCGGCCACGGCGGCGAGACTTGAGGAGTCTCCGGACGGTGAAGGCTTCGCCGCCATCTATAAGTCGAGGGGGAGGAGGGGGAGGTGGAGGTGGAGACAAGGGACATGGGACCAGTCGGCGGATATGGGAGACGTGGAACGTGGGATTAATTCGGCGCATGGATAATGGCAGGGCTAGTCTGACTGAGCATGGGTTAATGACTCGAGAGATAGTGAATGGGCCGATGAACTTAGGCGAAAGTTTCTGGGACATTGTTTTAAGTGGTAGGTTGCGTGTGGAGAGCATAACTCTTTGTCCGACACGGTAAGTAGGAGCGGCTGAGCGGTGGAGATTAGCTTTGCGCTGAAAGATGGTCACGGAGCGTCGTAATTGAGCGCGGGCCCGTTGCCATGTCCTCTTGCGACGGATGAAAGCTTGAGCGGAAGGGACAGCAGATTCTGTCTCCTGGGTAGGGAACAGTGGAGGTTGATAGCCAAGACAGCACTGAAATGGTGACATGCCTGTGGATGAGGTGGGAAGAGAGTTATGGGCGTACTCAATCCAAGGGAGAAAACGGCTCCATGAAGCTGAGTCCCTTGAGGCCATACATCTCAGAGATTTTTCTAGCTCCTGATTCATGCGCTCGGTTTGGCCATTGCTTTGAGGATGAAATCCTGATGAAAGGCTGGGGGTGGCGCCAATGAAGCCACAAAATGCTTTCCAAAATTGTGCCGAAAATTGTGGTCCCCTGTCAGAGACTATATCTGATGGAAGTCCGTGAAGTCTGAAGACATGGGAGATGAGGATTTCAGCTGTCTCCTTGGCAGACGGAAGCTTGGGTAATGGAATAAAATGGGCAGACTTAGAGAACCGGTCAACCACTGTCAGAATGCAGGTATTATTGTCAGATGGCGGCAACCCAGTTACAAAGTCAAGTGAGATGTGAGACCAGGGTCGATGGGGAATGGGGAGGGGCCTGAGGAGTCCCTCGGGAGGAAGGTTTGTTGTTTTATTCCTGACACAGACATCACAGGATGCTACAAAGCCTTTGACGTCTTCCTTGATAGTCGGCCACCAGAAACGTTGATTAAGCAGTGAGAGGGTGCGGGTTGCCCCCGGATGACAGGCTAGCCTAGAGCTGTGACCCCATTCTAAGACTTGGGGGCGAACAGAAACAGGGACAAAAAGAAGCCCAGGTGGGACATTACTGGGGCCTGGCTCCTGTTCAAGGGATTGCAGAACTAGGTTTTCCACATCCAGCCGGGTTACAGCTACAAGACACTGGGGTGGGAGTATGGTTTCCCTAGTGGATGCATCCTGAGAGGCGGGGAACTGTCGGGAGAGTGCATCAGGCTTAGTATTTTTGGATCCTGGGCGGTATGACAGCGTGAAATTGAACCGTGAAAAGAAAAGTGACCAGCGTGCTTGCCGTGAGTTGAGTCTTTTGGCTGACTTAAGATATTCTAGATTTTTGTGATCAGTCCAAACAAGAAATGGGTGTTCAGCTCCTTCCAACCACTGTCTCCATTCTTCAAGGGCTAGCTTCACTGCAAGCAACTCACGATCCCCGATGTCATAGTTCCGTTCAGGGGGCGTCAGCCGACGAGAAAAGAATGAGCATGGGTGAACCTTGTTGTCCTTCTGTGATTTTTGGGAGAGCACTGCTCCCACTCCTGTCTCAGATGCATCGACTTCAGCAATGAATTGGAGAGAAGTATCAGGGAAGGTGAGTATGGGTGCTGTGGTGAAGCGCCGCTTGAGTCCTTTGAATGCCTCCTCCGCCAGAGGGTTCCATCGAAAAGGGACCTTGGTGGATGTAAGAGATGTAAGTGGGGCCGCCACAATGCTAAAGTCACGGATAAAACGTCGATAGAAGTTGGCAAAGCCCAAAAAGCGCTGAAGTTCCCGCCTCGACGATGGTGTTGGCCAATCTGTGACGGCCCTTACCTTGACTGGATCCATCTGGATGCCTGATGGTGAGATGGCATACCCCAGAAAGGAGGTGGATTCACGGTGAAACTCACATTTTTCAGCCTTGACATAGAGTTTATTCTCCAGCAGACGTTGAAGGACCTGACGCACGTGATGCTTATGTTCCTCTAATGAGCGTGAGTAGATCAGGATGTCATCAAGGTATGCAAACACAAAGACATTGAGAAAGTCTCTAAGAACATCATTAATGAGCGCCTGGAAGACCGCCGGTGCATTAGTTAAACCAAACGGAACCACCAGGTACTCATAATGACCAGTGGGGGTGTTAAATGCGGTCTTCCATTCATCACCTTCTCGTATCCGGACCAGGTGGTAAGCATTCCTTAGGTCTAACTTGGAGAATAGACGAGCATCCTGGAGTAAATCAAATGCGGTGGACATGAGGGGAAGCGGGTAGCGGTTCTTAATTGTGATTTCATTAAGGCCTCTATAATCGATGCAGGGTCTGAGGGACTTGTCCTTCTTTTCCACAAAGAAAAAGCCCGCCCCTGCAGGGGATGAAGACGGACGGATGATTCCAGCTGAAAGTGACTCAGAGATGTATTGTTCCATGGCTTCTCTCTCGGGACGAGAGAGAGAGTAGAGTCGCCCTTTAGGTGGGGTGGTGCCTGGGAGAAGGTCGATGGCACAGTCGTATGGACGGTGAGGAGGTAATGAGATGGCACGTGACTTGCTGAACACCTGGCGAAGGTCATGGTACTCGGCAGGGACCTTAGAAAGGTCGGGGATCTCCTCCAGAGAGGTGGGTAAGACTCTTCTGGTGGCGGCAGAACGGAGGCATGAGCAGTGGCAAGTAGGGCTCCAATCCAGGATGCTTCTTTTTGCCCAGTCGATGTGAGGGTTATGGAGTCTTAACCATGGGAGACCCAGAACTATTGGTGCATGAGCACTCTTAATGATGAGGAACGTGGTGGTCTCAACATGATTACCGGAAAACTGCAGTGTGACTGGAGCAGTGCGGTGGGTGATTGAAGAGAGCTTGCTGCCATCCAGAGCCTGTACGCTAAATGGTTGGTTAAGTGGTGTGTGTGGAATCTTGAGTTGAGAAACCACAACCGAGGAGATTAAATTTTGGTCTGCTCCAGAGTCTACTAGAGCATGCGTGACGTGGGGCCGATTGTCATATATCAGGGTCACAGGAAAGCGGGAACGGAGGTCAGGGGATGGATAGTGTCTAGGGCCCCCCTGTACCCCCAGAACTACCGGGGGGGACTGACCTTTTAACGGACAGGTTCGTATGATATGCCCGACCTGACCACAGTAGAAACAAGCACCGTCGTCCTTCCTGCGTTGGCGTTCCTTGGGAGAGATGTGTGTCCGGTAGACCTGCATAGGTTCTGAGGGGAGCTCAGGTGGGGTTAGAAATGGGTCCTTGGAGAACCTGACAATGCTCCTTTTGCCGGGTTCGTTTGCGGGCATCAATTTTCGTTGCTAGGTCAATGAGTCCCTGAAGGTTGGAGGGGAGCTCTCGAGCTGCTAACTCATCCTTAACTGGATCCGCAAGTCCGTGGAGGAAGGTATCAAAAAGTGCCTGATCATCCCAACCACAGGAGGGAGCTAGAGTGCGGAAATCAATGGCATAATCAGACACAGATCGAGATCCCTGACATAGTTCCAGTATGTGAGCTGCCGCCTGACGTCCTGTGAATGAACGATCGAAAACCTCTCTCATTTCGTCTGTGAATGTCTTGTATGTGTAGCAGCAGGGTACCTGGGCATCCCATAAGGCTGTTCCCCATTCTCTCGCTTTTCCAGAGAGGAGAGTGATTATGTAGGCGACCTTGGAACGTTCAGTGGGGAAGGAGGAGGCCTGTAGCTCAAGTACAAGGGAGCACTGAGACAAAAATGAGCGGCAAGTGGCCGGGTTTCCATCATAAGTAGGCGGTGCTGGAAGGCGTGGTTCATGACTGACAGAATACACAGGAGGAGGAGGAGCCTGGGGAATGGGAGCGGTGGGTGGTTGTGCAACATCAGACTTTATTTGTAAGGTGAGAGCAGTTAAAGCCTCTGTTACCTTATGAAGAGTGTTAGTTATCTGCTGTATATCCTGCTGATGAGTACCCAGGAGCGCCCCCTGTTTATCTAGTGCCCCTCTTAGTTGTGCTGCCTCTGCTGGATCCATTAATGGCCAGATTATACTGTCACGGGGGGCGTGGCGGTGGAGGATCCAAGTGCAGAACGAGTGTTTGTAGAGAGTGAGTGCAGCGCTTTTAAATGAGATCCGTGAATGCGGAAGTGCCGTGAGGAGCGCTCGTTGTTTCTCCGAATGGAGTCCGCGTCGGGAATGCGGAAGTGGTGAGTGAGCGCTTGCTGTTTCTCTGAATGGAGTCCGCGTCGGGAATGCGGAAGTGCCGTGAGGAGCGCTCGCTGTTTCTCCGAATGGAGTCCGCGTCGGGAATGCGGAAGTGGTGAGTGAGCGCTTGCTGTTTCTCTGAATGATCTCTGCGGCAGAATTTCCGAAGCGCGGATTTCGCGAGAAGTAGCCCGCGAGTCGAGGAAAGTCCGTAATCAAAACTCGTGGTCGAAAAACAAATCCGAATGTCGGCAACAGTAAATCCGGACGGTCAGGAAATCCGTAACGTGAGGCAGAGTCGTGGTCGTGGAAACAAAACGTGATCGAGATCCGAAAGGTCAAGGCAAAACGAAACGCTGGAATACTGGGCATGGATAGCACACAATAATCTGGCAGAGAACTGTTGTCTGGAGGAGTGTTAAATAGAGAGCTGTGATGATCTAGGATTTAGAACAGGTGTGTTTGGAGAGATGAATGAGGCAGTGAAAAGCAAGGAGTGGGATGGAACATGGAGCCGGAGTGTGCAGGTGTTCATGACATTACTTGAGATGTGGGCGTGACCTGGCGTGCCGTGACAATAACACTATTTTTAGTAATACTTCATGCTTCTTGTGTCCCGATCCATGCCACATTTTTTTTTAAACATGCACAAACATTTATATTTTTAGCAGATTAAAAAGAAACACATTTGCTAAATACAATCTCATGCTCTTCTATATTCGAGTTTCTGTAACTTTTTCAAATTCAAATCTTTCAATGATTTTAATTGTCATTCAGATGAAACTTGGCCAAGTTAGATTTCACTAAAAAAGACAAAAACCTAAAAAAGTATATTCTTCTAAAATGCAAAATTGTTGAGAGATATGCTTTTAGAAGCTTACAACAATTTTGAATTAAATACAGCCTTAAAGTTATACTTGTGCACACTGCTGTAGTTTTCTGTGTTGCCTTTTGTAGTGTCGTCTATACAAAATGTAGCATCCTGTGAACTTTACCCCATATACATACCAGTGGCATTTCTGTAGTGGTAAATGCGAATATATAAAGGTAAAGGTTTTGCATATGATCTCTGGTTTGCCTCTGTTTTAACAGAATAAACCATTGCTAGATAGATTTCTCTACATTCAAACGATAAAAATTTTGATTTAGAAACTTCAAAAGTAGCTTTTTTGGCACAGACATTTTCTGCATTACTGTATATGTATAACATAAATAAGTAAATTCAATCAGCACCAATACTGTGTGTTTGGTTGTAAGCATTTTTATTGTACAGAAATCTGCATTTTGCAAAGTAATACATGCAGTGCATCAATGAAATAAAAATGAAATAAAATTGCATAATACATTATTAATAATACTACTTTGGTAATAGATAATTAATTTGAACATTTACAGTACAGTCTTAACATATGCACATACTGTATTATATAGCAGTCTTATAGGTACTGCAAAAAATGTTTAACCAACTGGTGAAGAACGTATATAAAACTATATTTTTATAGGTAAATGTAATGTTAATTAAAAAAACTATTTGACTGTGGAAAAACATTTTAATCATTTACTCTATGTTCAAGAAGCCTAGCGTATTTGCTCTATTTAAAACTGTATGTCTATTTTATGCGCTGGTTTCTGAAAGAGGCCTTTCAGAAAGAGGCTTAGGCATATTTTCTGAGCAGTGAGCAGTTTACGAGCATGTGCTAACCAGCGGTTAAACTGAAGCATGTGCTTTTCTTCATGCAAACTTTCAACACTATAGTCTTAAAATATCTACAGGGACCGTTGCTATTGATATTTTGGCTCATGTTGCATGTTGCCAGTAATATGAAAGTTGACTTCAACTAAGCTGCGTACTTTCGTTTAGAAATGTGCCCAGCTCTGACATCACATAGCAAATGTATGTCCTAGCAGCTTGCATCATGACTTCTTTAGGAGTAATTATTGCCTTATTTTGTATTGGATTTAGATTTTATTGGATTTTATTGGAATACATAAAGGTAATTTTAAACATGCACGCTGGAATTCCACATTAGTTTCTATTTTTACACTTGTCTCTGGCAAGACTATCTCTACAAGTATGAAATAATGTGCACACAACTGTTACACAACTATACATAATATAACATCCTGTGAACTTGACTCCAGATTTATGCCAGTGGCATTTCTATAGAAGTAAATGTCTTCTGTATGTGAATTCTGTTTTGCCTGTTTTTTACTGCATAAACCATTGCTGGATGGATTTCTTAACATTTAAAAGCTAAAAAGGGGATTTTGTGTTGTAATGCAGAAGGACTTTAATGCCACAAAAAGTAATCCAGATCTTAAGTCTTAAGACTGAAATACCCAGATACCCCGGCTGCCAAAGAAAAGAAGTAAACAATTAGTAAGCTAGAAAGAATTGCCATGTGTGGTCAAATCCAGTGGTCGAATTTCCAAAGAAAGCCAGATAGACTGGTTCCTGTTCAGTAACTGGCATTGGCTCCAGTCAGAGTAGTTGTCAGCTACTCAGGTGGCAGAAAGGATGATCCTGGCCCAGTATTTAAGGATTTAACCCAAGAAACCTCACAATGAGGAATGGGGGCCCCAGCTTTATGTAAAACATGGTGGAAACCTTGGAATGTGTCATGGCCTGTCTCTGAATATACTCTGGACTAAGCGACCCAAAAATCTAACCCAACCCTCACTTAAAAACATTTATTTTCCTCCCTGCTCAAATATTCAGTGAATTAAGTAATGTTTGGAAAGAAACTCCTCGGTGCCAATACAAGTTCTTATTATTTTAATAGTGCAGTTGATGTACTGCATTTATACATAGCTTTAAAAATAATCTAGATAAAAAAAAAAAAGGCACTATTTGACTATCAAATTTCACCAGGAATTTCACATGAAACAGCCTGTTCTTCTCTGCTCTTTTTATTGTTCTGTGTAACTGCATGAACTGGCCATTGGGGGCAAAGTGTAAAAAGAGTAATTGTGGCTATGTTTATTTATTTATTTTGATTTATTTATTAAAATACCAAAGATGGCCAATTAACTAAATTTATTTTATCAGGAAGAAATACTGCATCCCACTGCTCATGCTATTTTATACCAACTCCAAGCATAGCTCTAGTTCTATTTCCTGTAACATAAAAGAAAGGTCATTATCTAGCAATGAAGTAAATATTTAAAATACTCAGATTCTATTGGCTCTTCATTTTTCTTTAAACCACTATTGACCACAACACTTGTGCAGGTGTTACACAACTCCCACATCAGAAGCATGTCAGAAGCTGACTAACAGCACATCACATACAGTATTTTACACTGTATAGTAAATATGCACAATAAGAAAACAAAAGCAATAACACATTACAGTAGCTTTGTACAAAATTGCACTTTTATTTCTAGGAAATTAACATTAACATAGCCTTTATGTGATGACTGAATTAATTCCCCAAGAAAAATATTAACATGTCAGTTTCTGAATATTTACATAAATGCATTTCACTTCCTGATCTATATCTTATCACCATCTGTATATTTAGTTGTATTCTGTACATCAGTAAAACTCCATATTGGATTGTACACAAGACTTGCAATATTAATGTCAAAATAAATTCGCTGAATTTTATGAATCATCTCTATCATTGGCTTTGATTAAGCTAGATAAGTTGCAAGAAGAATGTGATGATGTCTTGATGTCAAACATAACAATTAAACATGCAATAATTATCACTCCAAGAGAGAATAATAGTCGTAGAAAGTTTCTGTTCCACACTGGATCTGGAAGAACATAAACTAATCTCAGTGAAATGTTATTCAGAATGTTTTTCCATTTTTTAAATTTGATTCAGGAAGTAAGAATTGCATGTTTCAGTGACTATAACATCATAGTCTCAGAGCTCTTGTTTTAAATGTACACTCACCTAAAGGATTATTAGGAACACCTGTTCAATTTCTCTTTAATGCAATTATCTAATCAACCAATCACAACGCAGTTGCTTCAATGCATTTAGGGGTGTGGTCCTGGTCAAGACAATCTCCTGAACTCCAAACTGAATGTCAGAATAGGAAAGAAAGGTGATTTAAGCAATTTTGAGTGTGGCATGGTTGTTGGTGCCAGACGGGCCGGTCTGAGTATTTCACAATCTGCTCAGTTACTGGGATTTTCACGCACAACCATTTCTAGGGTTTACAAAGAATGGTGTGAAAAGGGAAAAACATCCAGTATGCGGCAGTCCTGTGGGCGAAAATGCCTTGTTGATGCTAGAGGTCAGAGGAAAATGACCTCGACTGATTCAAGCTGATAGAAGAGCAACTTTGACTGAAATAACCACTCGTTACACCCGAGGTATGCAGCAAAGCATTTGTGAAGCCACAACACGCACGACCTTGAGGCGGATGGGCTACAACAGCAGAAGACCCCACCGGGTACCACTCATCTCCACTACAAATAGGAAAAAGGGGCTACAATTTGCACGAGCTCACCAAAATTGGACAGTTGAAGACTGGAAAAATGTTGCCTGGTCTGATGAGTCTCGATTTCTGCTGAGACATTCAAATGGTTGGGTCAGAATTCGGCGTAAACAGAATGAGAACATGGATCCATCATGCCTTGTTACCACTGTGCAGGCTGGTGGTGGTGGTGTAATGGTGTGGGGGATCTTTTCTTGGCACACTTTAGGCCCCTTAGTGCCAATTGGGCATTGTTTAAATGCCACGACCTACCTGAGCATTGTTTCTGACCATGTCCATCCCTTTATGACCACCATGTACCCATCCTCTGATGGCTACTTCCAGCAGGATGATGCACCATGTCACAAAGCTCGAATCATTTCAAATTGGTTTCTTGAACATGACAATGAGTTCACTGTACTAAAATGGCCCCCACAGTCACCAGATCTCAACCCAATAGAGCATCTTTGGGATGTGGTGGAATGGGAGCTTGGTGCCCTGGATGTGCATCCCACAAATCTCCATCAACTACAAGATGCTATCCTATCAATATGGGCAAACGTTTCTAAAGAATGCTTTCAGCACCTTGTTGAATCAATGCCACGTAAAATTAAGGCAGTTCTGATGGCGAAAGGGGGTCAAACACCGTATTAGTATGGTGTTCCTAATAATCCTTTAGGTGAGTGTATGTGCAAAATTATCAATAATAAAATTTATTAAAGTTAATAAATGTAATATATTAAAATAAAAAAATGAGCTTTTGCACACATTCAAGTTGATTTAAAAATTGAAATTACTAATGTGATGACTTTTAAGTAAATGCTTACTTTTAACAATTTAAACAATTTGGTTATTATTAAATATATTAATTACCATCAACCACTTTATTAATTTTATATAAAAATTCTACATGCTATTACTTTATTACATTTAGACAAGATTCTGCTTAGGACAAAAACTCTTACCAGTGACTTGGACATGGATTGAGTTCATTCCTGATCCTGTGACAATCTCCATAAGGTATTTTGTAAATGAGTACACACAACTGTAAGTCCCAGAGTCCTGCAATGATATATTCCTCAACATGAAGGTGTACTCATTTTTATTTCCAAGCACTTCAAATCTTTCTCCAACACTATTTCTACACAAATACATGTAAATGTCTGTATTTGAGCTTTGAATGTCAGAGATGAGGCAGTTTAACATTAAATTTCCACCAACTTCTGCAGTGGAGGATCCAAAAATTTGTGCTGGAAAAATCTCCATAATATCACCTATTGACCAAAGATAGTAACAACAAATATTTTATCAGTTAAGGCAAATCTTTTTAAAGCATGATGCATGGTTATTCAGTAATTTCTGAAATAAAAAAAAGAAATGTACCTTCTATATCTTCTGATTTACAGTAGATGTCAAGATGGTTAATATTAAATAAATGTTTTTCCAGAAATACAAACAAACAAAACATAAATGACAAAAAGACACACAAAAAAGGAAATCATATAATTAAATTGATGCAATTTAGTTTTGTACAATCCTATTTTGATTAAATGAATATATAACCTACCTGTGACTTGGACATGGATTGAGTTAATTCCTGATCCTGTGACATTCTTTGGGAAATGTCTTGTAAATGAGTACATACAACTGTAGTTACCAGAGTCTTGGAATGAAACATCCCTCAACGTGAAGGTGTGTTCATCTTTATTCCCAAGTAGTTTTACTCTCTCTCCAACACCATTTTTACATAAATACATGTGAACTTCTATATTTGAGATCTCATTATAGTTGAGAACTCTGCACTTTAATGCTATATCCTCACCCAATTTTGCTGTGAATGGTGCAAATATTTCTGCGGGAAAAATCTCCCCAGAATCACCTAATTAAACAACAACAACAACAAAAATTCATACATGTAAAATGTGCAAAACAAGTTTATTTAATGCAATAATTGTAAGTGGAGACAAGAAATAAAATACCTTCTGATGAAGATACAGATGTTGCTAACATTAAATAAATGTCTTTCCGGGAACAAAAAAATCAAGTTAAAGTTAATTGATTGAAAATTAAAGTTTAATTTAAAAATGTTATTTTTTACTTTAAATTGAAAATAATACAAATGATTACAGTGGTTACTTACAGACTGTGTTGTGGCACATGCCCATTTTTAATCAAGTGCAAATTAGTGACTGCTAGTGTATCATGTGCATGTGTAAGTGGTGGGTGAAACTTCATTGCTTACCCTGTAAATAGCCTAGCATTTACTATTGGACAGAAGCAGCACATGGCTCTTTTCTCTACTCTTTGTTTGAGAAATGTTTGTAAAAGAAAGTGATTTTGCAGACACAATTACCAAAATGCATTGTTTTGTTGAGGTTCTATTTCCTGTGGATCCGATAATATAAAAAGGAATGCTTTATATATGTTGTATTTGTATTGGTATGTAATGTACTGTAATTTTACTATATTAAAATGATATCCAAGCACTAGTAAAACATTGGCACAAGTGCATTAGTGTAGCAGGGGATTCAAATAAAGGAAATAAAGGGAGTTTTTACTCTTATAACTGTGTTCTGTTATGTTTTACAATCAAAAGTCCCACTTTCACTTAAATGCATTTTGTAATACTTTTACTTTGTAAAAATGTATAATAAATATTATACATATACATATTATAAATATTATAAATACTATATTATCTTTGTTTATGTTTATTAATAAAAGTTATAATACAAAATAAAACAAATATAAACAAAATAAATTTAATACATAAGTAAATTAAGCAAATTAAAGTAAATAAAATAAGCATTGATCATGAGACAATTTGAAGATTATTAATTGAATAAACTTTTAATATTTTACACTGTACATGTACATGTTTCTGGTTTCTAATAGACATCTGCTCTTCTCATGTATGGGTTGTGTTTATTTTAAGTGTTAGTGTTGCCAAAGCGTGCACTTCTCTTCATGCATGCTTTCAATGCCGTATTCCTAAAATGTCAACAGTAACTTTCTGATGAAGCATTAGTGTCTATAGAAATTCTTACTATAGGCCCACTTTCTTTAGATCACTTTTTACCCACTCATTCATGCAGTTACACAATCAGCAGGATTGGCAAAATGCAATGCATAAAAGCATGCAGATACATAAAAAATCCGGGTAATGTTTACAACAACACCAGGATATGACACAATATGGTTACTGTGACCTTAAGGGCTGTTGGCAGAGGAAAAGGTTAAAAGATTTTTGTGTGGTCACCCCATCAACACCCGTTAATTTGTTTCAGGACAGACCTAATCGAAGGAAATTCAATATGGCTTTTGCAGAAAAATCCTCCCACTCAATATGTGAGGACTGCAGATGAAGAGCAGCCAGACTGACATTAGTTAGACTTATAGCCAGACTCTCATTAGTTTTTGCAGCCCAAGTACTAGTCAGGTAACATGTAAAACCAGCAATCAAGACTGTTAGATTGTCTAGGGTGACTTTGTCTCACCTAGTGAAGCAGAGATATTATGTTTAAAATTCAGCAGAACATATTGCAAATTGTAGGTAGATCTGCATCTCATTAAAAGCAACATTAAGATGTTTCATGGCTATTTTTGCCATAGCATCTGGGTGGACATAAACTGCAGCTACAACACTGCATGACAACTATATATATATAAAAGTAATAATACTTTTGTCATGGGATTCAGCACCCCGGACGGATCACCATAATCCAAAGTTTGACCAGCTTTCCCATTTCTTTCACCATCCTGGAGTCCAGTCGCAACTATAAAAAGGGAACCAAGATCCAGTGTGATGTTCTGAACAAGGAAGGTACTAAATCTATGTCTCGGTCCGCCTTTTTGACTCAAAGAGCTCGAGAGAACCCTGAGTGCAGGACAAAGAGCACCAGAGGATTCCTCTGAGGATTCCGCCCCTGCCCGTCCAGCTCATTACATACACTGCCACCTGCTGCTGCTGCCCAACACTGTAAGATGACACCACTGTCACACTCATTTGACTGACTGACTTATTCGATAAACTGCAGCTGTGTGTGCACCGCAAAAGCCAATTCTGTATCAGCTCCCTGCTGCTAAAAACTTTACTTTGGTTGAGAATGTGGGCATCTGAGATAGTCCATGCGGCACCACATGCCCCAGATCATGCCATCGCACATCTGCCCCAAAATCAGCATACAGCTGCTCAACACCTGCTTCTGGAGCAAAATGCGCAAGGGCTTCAAGACACTACAGAGGAGCTTTCACAGCTTTAGCAGTGAGGTGGTGAGTAAATTCCCCTGACTGATTTAGGAGTAAGGAGACACAGCATTTACTAACCAAGATCTCACCCCACAATGATATTGAGGCATATATAAACATATTTGAGTGCACCGCCAAACTGGAAGGCCGGATGCTGCAGGAGTACATTGTAAACCCTAATGCTCAAAGTAATTAAACATATTGAGTACTGTTAACTTAAATAACTACAATTAGTTCAAATAATAGACCTTCATGAGTATTTAGAACTTTTTGATATTTATGAGTTTGTAGAAATGACACTTTTCAAGTTAGCTGAACAAGTTTTATATTTTAAGTAACTGTAAGTACTTAAGTAACAGTAACTGTCACCTTAAAATCTTTCAGACTAACAATTTTGTGTCTGATGTCATCAGGGCAATAGGGCATTGGTGGCTCAGTGATAGGTGTTCTGAGCCCTCTACTTGAGTTCGATTGCCAACAACTGGATGAAGTGCCTATCCCAAGTCCAGATAAAATGGGATGGTTACATCAGGAAGGGCATCTGGTGTAAATCCTGTGCAAGATTGTGTGCAGCCCGGATTGCCTGCTGTGGCGACCCATTGCCGCGAGCAGCCAAAGGTCCAACAATGATTTATTTGATTTGCAACAACTAAAAAAAAAGATAATTGCTATTAAATAGTATTAGTTAGGCTACTTTACAGTGTAGAACACGATTCTACTTCCACTACTGTCTACCGAAGTGCAACAAGGTTACTTCTCGCTCACAGAGGAGAAGGTTAACCAGTATGAACGGCTCAAAGCTGAGATCCTTGCAAGGTGTGAACTCTCAAGGCCTGAGACAGCCACCGAATTCCATCGCTGGACCTATGATATGCAAGCATTGCCCTGTGCTCAGCTGGATCCTGGATCCATGGATCCATGACCCTCTATGCATTTTCAGGTTCAAGGACCCTTCTCTACTAACAAACAGTTAGATGAGGTGTACAGCAGCTGCATCACTGTCTGGTTTGGGAATTGTACCATGTCAGACCGCAAGACCCTACAGCGGATAGTGAGGACAGCTGAGAAGATCATCGGGGTCTCTCTCCAGGGACGTGCACTTTGTCTATTGTGTATTTTTGCATAGAAATTTGATAGTTCGTCTTTTAGATTAACTTAAAAATGTAAAAATGTGTGTTGTAAATTTATGTTGTTGCATGTATGTAGCACCCTGGTCCTGGAGGAACGTTGTTTTGTTTCACTGTGTACTAACTGTATATGGTTGGAATGACAATAAAAGCCTACTTGACTTGACTTGACTTGACTTTACATAGACAAACTCCTAGTGGTTCCCCACCGTGGACACGGTGAGGCCCCTGGATTACTCCCACCCACTTGGCAGCCACCTCTGAGTTAATAACATCATTGAAAAGATCTGAGATAGCTTTCATTGGCCTGGGTTGAACGCTAAAACCTTTTGCCAGAGGTGCCACCCTGCTCATCCCACTGCCAAGTATAGGTGTGTCATTCAAGCGAATTGGTATGGATCTCATCGTCCCACTCCCCAAGTCTGCTTGCCGGCATAAGTACATCATATGTCAGAATCATGCCAGAAGATATCCAGAAGTCCTCCCACTATAAAGGGCAACTTCCAAGAATATTGCATGCAAACTAATTCTTTTTTGCAGTTGTGGGGGGCTGCCAAAAGAGCTTATTAATCACCAAGGTGCACTTTTGTTTCAAGTTCAAAATTCAAATTCAAATTTTATTTGTCACATACACAGTCCGATATGCAGTGAAATGCTTAGGCGACTGCCCGTGACCTTAGAATAAAAGACTATTAAAGACTATTTATACGAAATGAATATAATAAAGAAAGTAGAAATAGATTTAACTAAGAATAAAATATATGTACAGTACAAATATACAATAAGAAAAACATAAGAAAAATATAAGAAAATAAGAAAACCTGGGTGTACAATATAGGAAAAATATATAGAGTTTTGGAATTTTGTGTGGGAAGGAGTGGAGTATAAATAGAAATGTGGGGTGTGCAAGTATGCTGTAAAGTGTTCACACTTAAAGTGACTTGTGCATATAGAATAAATAGTAATGTAATGTGAAAGGTGTGGAGTGACTACTAGGGTCAATGCTTGTCCTGAATGTCCAGAAAGAGTGCAAGAAGCATGAGTGTGGGTGTGTAAAGTGGGTCAGTCAGTACTATATGGTGTGCTGGTTGAGAGACCATATCACCTGCGGGAAGAAGCTCCTCCTCAGTCTCTCTGTATTGGCCTTCAGGAAGCGGAATAGCTTTCCTGATCTCAACAGAGAGAACAGTCCATTGCTGGGGTGGCTGAGGTCCTTCACGATCTTCCTGGCCTTGGTCCAGCACCGCTTGCTGTAGATTGAGTGTAGGTTAGGGAGCTCGGTGTGGATGATGCACTCAGCTGATCGCACAATCCTCTGTAGAGCTCGTCTGTCCTGCATCGTGCTGTTCCCGAACCAGGTCGTGATGATTCCCGTCAGGATGCTCTCTATGGTGCAGGAGTAAAAGTTCCTGAGCATCTTCGAGGGCAGTCTAAAGTCTCTCAAGCGCCTGAGGTGGTAGAGACGCTGTCGGACCTTCTTCACCATGGTGTTGATGTGACAGGACCATGACAGGTCCTGCTTGATGTGGACACTGAGATATCTGAAACTGTCTACTCTCTCCATTGGGGTGTTGTTGCTGGCGGGGGTCTGGTAGTTCCTCTCCTGCTTTGAGCAAAAGTCCGCTACCAACTCCTTTGTCTTGCTGATGTTTAGAAGGAGATTTTTCCTCTGGCACCAGTGCTCCAGATTTCCAATCTCCTCCAGGTAGGCCGTCTCATCATTGTCAGTGATCAGGCCCACCATGACGGTGTCATCAGCAAACTTGATGATGGTGGTGGAGTTGGTAGAGGCTACGTGCGCAGTTGTGTGTGTACAGTGGGTACAGTAGAGGGCTCAGAACACAACCCTGTGATGCTCCAGTGCTGAGCATGAGGGAGGCTGAGACATGTCCACCCATCCTTACAGCCTGTGGTCTGCCAGTTAGGAAGTTGGAGATCCACTGACACAGAGATGAGCTGAGTCCCAGGTGCTCCAGCTTGGCGGTGAGTGTGGAGGGAATTATGGTATTAAATGCTGAGCTGTAGTTGATGAAAAGCATTTTAACATAATTCCCCCTTCTACTGTCCAGGTGAGTGAGAGATGTATGAAGAAGATGAGCGATAGCGTCATCTGAGGAGCGGTTTGAACAGTAAGCGAACTGAAGTGGATCCAGTGTGTCGGGTAGTGAGGAGATGATGAAGTCTCTGACCAGCCGTTCAAAGCACTTCATCACCACTGATGTGAGGGCTACAGGTCGAGTCATTGAGGGAATCAGGATGGGGTTTCTTTGGAACAGGAACAATGATGGACTCTTTGAAGCATGTAGGGATCACCGACTGAGATAAGGAGATGTTGAATATCTCTGTGAACACATGTGCTAGCTGGTCTGCACAGGCTCTGAGGACTCTACCTGAGATGCCGTCTGGTCCTGCTGCTTTCCTGGTGTTCACTCTCTTGAAGGCTCTCCTCACACTATACTCGGAAATGATGAACGCATTTCCGGTGCTGGCAGTGACTTCCTGTCTGTAGCCGTTAGCGCCGCTAGCATTAGCATTGCTAGCGTCTTTAGCTGCAGCCTCATAGCGAGCATAGAATGTGTTCAGCTCGTCTGCCAGAGTCATGCCCACGTTCATCATACCGGATGTTGGTGCTTTGTAGACCGTTATTGTCCTTTGTCACTCTGTTAGAGCTGTGACACTAGTTTCCTTCCATAGCACTGCTTCGCCTCTTTCAACGCCTTTCCGACGTTATATGACGCAGCCTTGTACAAGTCCATGTCCCCCGACGCAAGTCCCTCGTTGTAGGCAGCGGTGCGAGATCTCAGAGCGTCGCGGATGGTTTTATCCACCCACGGCTTCTGATTGGGAAACGTTCTGATGGTCGTTTTCTGTACGGTATCATCCACTAGTTTCCCGACGAATCCCACAACCGCTTCCATAAACCCGTTGACGTCATCGGAGCTGTTTCGGAACATGTCCCAGTCTGCGTCATTGAGTGCGTCCTGTAGCGCGGCCACCGATTGGACCATCCAGCGCGACCTCCCTCTGAACCAGAACTTCCTGTTTGAGCCTTTGTTTGTATTTTAGCATGAGGAAGATGGCGGCATGGTCAGATTTACTAAACAGTGGACGAGATTGTGCCTTGTAGCTGTCCTTGACTGTTGTGTAGCAGTGGTCCATGGTGATGTGCTGATAAAAGTTCGGCGCTGTGCGTTTGAGCGGCGCTGATTATGACCGATGTAAACTCCCGAGGAAGATAAAAAAGGACAACACTAGATAGTCAATAGTTCCAGGTTGGGTGTGCAGGAGCGTGCAAGCGAAACAACGCTCTCGCTGTTGCAC
The DNA here is from genome assembly GCA_013621035.1 of Clarias magur. NCBI lineage: Eukaryota > Metazoa > Chordata > Actinopteri > Siluriformes > Clariidae > Clarias > Clarias magur. The sequence continues at coordinate 4,139,676 of QNUK01000012.1, forward strand.
CAGCTGCTGTTCACCATTAAACACATGCCGCCTCCCCTTGTCTTCCCCGAGTCCCGTGTCCTGTCCATGCGGTGAACCGAGAAGAACTCGGCTGGCTGAATGACGTGGTCCAAAACCGCTGGGTTCAGCCATGTCTCGGTGAAGCAGAGAAGATTGCAGTCCCGACTGTCTCTCTGGAACTTTATCCTGTCCCTGAGGTCATCGAGCTTGTTCTCCAGTGACTGGACATTGGCGAGCAAGATGCTAGGCAGAGGTGTGCGGTGTGCACGGACACTCAGCCTGTTCCTGATGCCGGCTCATTTCCCTTGGGGCCGCCACTTCGCATCGCGTCTTTTGTTCTCCCTCAGGATCTCACTCGGCCAGCTCGGATCCGGAGTCAAAAATGTCGAATTGTGAGTACATTGTAAACCAATAGAAATAAGAATGTCTCTATCGTACTTAATGCACTCAATGGTGACAAATTACCCGGTTTAAAGTTATTGAAAATTAACTTAAAAAGAAAAAAACAAGTTAAAGTAGGCCGGAGCAGTCGTGACGGCAGCCAACCTCACCGGCGCCATCTTGGTCACAAGAGCTTATTAAAGAGCTTATTAATCACCAAGGTGCACTTTTGTTTCTAAGTTAATGAGTGATCTATGCTGGCTGTAGACTGGGACCAACTTCTGCCCTATGTGCTCTTTGCAGTTCAAGAGACACCACAAGCATTCACCGGATTCACTCCATTCTGAGTTTTGTTTGAGTGGAGACAACAGGGTCTACTTGACATAGCAAAATGTAATTTTCCGCATATGGAAAAGGCTCAAGCCTAACAGCCGAAATTCTATAATTGACCTTCATGGCCTCGCAAGCTCCTGCCCATCGATAGAGTGCTCCTCTTGGTGCCAAACAACAACCGTAGGTTCCTGGCTCGATGGCAAGGCACCTTTACCACGATCAAATGTGTCAGTGTTGTGATAAAATTCTGGAGTACAGTCGTGGCCAAAAGTTTTAAGAATTACATAAATATTGAAAATTGGAAAGGTTGCTGTTTAAGATTATAATAACAATTTGCATATACTCCAGAATGTTATGAAGAGCGATCAGATGAATTGCATAGTCCTTCTTTGCCATGAAAATTAACGTAATCCCGAAAAAAACTTTCCACTGCATTTCATTGTTGTCATTAAAGGATTGCTGAGATCATTTCAGTAATCGTCTTGTTAACTCAGGTGAGAATGTTGATGAGCACAAGGCTGGAGATCATTATGTCAGGCTGATTGGGTTAGAATGGCAGACTTGACATGTTAAAAGGAGGGTGATGCTTGAAATCATTGTTCTTTCATTGTTAACCATGGTGACCTGCAAAGAAACGCGTGCAGCCATCATTGCATTGCATAAAAATGGCTTCACAGGCAAGGATATTGTGGCTACTAAGATTGCACCTAAATCAACAATTTATAGGATCATCAAGAACTTCAAGGAAAGAGGTTCAATTCTTGTTAAGAAGGCTTCAGGACGTATAAAAAAGTCCAGCAAGCGCCAGGATCGTCTCCTAAAGAGGATTCAGCTGCGGGATCGGAGTGCCACCAGTGCAGAGCTTTTGCTCAGGAATGGCAGCAGGTAGGTGTGAGCGCATCTGCACGCACAGTGAGGCCAAGACTTTTGTAAGATGGCCTGGTGTCAAGAAGGGCAGAAAAGAAGCCATTTCTCTCTAAAAAAACATCAGGGAAAGATTGATCTTCTGCAAAAAGTATGGCGAATGGACTGGGGCGAAGTCATATTCTCGGATGAAGCCTCTTTCCGATTGTTTGGGGCATCTGGAAAAAGGCTTGTCCGGAGAAGAAAAGGTGAGCGCTACCATCAGTCCTGTGTCATGCCAACAGTAAAGCATCCTGTGAAAATGCATGTGTGGGGTTGCTTCTCATCCAAGGGAGTGGGCTCACTCACAATTTTGCCCAAAAACACAGCCATGAATAAAGAATGGTACCAAAACACCTTCCAACAGCAACTTCTTCCAACAATTCAACAACAGTTTGGTGAAGAACAATGCATTTTCCAGCATGATGGAGCACCGTGCCATAAGGCAAAAGTGATAACTAAGTGGCCCGGGGACCAAAACGTTGAAATTTTGGGTCCATGGCCTGGAAACTCCCCAGATCTTAATACCATTGAGAACTTGTGGTCAATCCTCAAGAGGCAGGTCGACAAACAAAAACCCACTAATTCTGGCAAACTCCAAGAAGTGATTATGAAAGAATGGGTTGCTATCAGTCAGGATTTGGCCCAGAAGTTGATTGAGAGCAGCCCAGTCGAATTGAAGAGATCCTGAAAAAGAAGCGCCAACGCTGCAAATACTGACTCTTTGCATAAATGTCATGTAATTGTCGATAAAAGCCTTTGAAACGTATGAAGTGCTTGTAATTATATTTCAGTACATCACAGAAACAACTGAAACAAAGATCTAAAAGCAGGTAAGCAGCAAACTTTGTGAAAAATAATATTTGTGTCATTCTCAAAACTTTTTGCCACGACTGTATATGCAAATTGCTATTACAAAAATTTAAGCAGCAACTTTTCCAATTTCCAATATTTATGTAATTCTCAAAACTTTTGGCCACGACTGTAGTTTCTCATGTTTTTAATTTCTCTCTTAGTTTCTAGGACCTCCAATTTCTCTAGGTTCTCCCCAGTTTCTAGGTTCTCCCTTAGTCTCTAAGTTCTCCCCTGTCTGTAGTCTAGGCTTTGGTTTTTAGTCCCAAGCTTGTGTAAGCTCTAGACCTGTGTGTTTGCTTAAAGAGCCAATGTGTAGATTTCTTCCTGTGTTAAGAGTTTGAGTTTGGTTTGTTTAGTTAAATAAAATACTCTTTTGTTTAAAGAACCCTCTGCGCCTATGCCTGCCCTTTTAAAGTCCACAACAACCACAACGTGCAATACCACCCGCATCATGACAAACATTTTGGAATAGGTAAGAACAAATGTTAATAATAAAAAAAAAAAATGCAAGGCTCAGCACGAATGTTTAATATACAGAAGTCTGCATTTAAAAAAGTAATAAAACGGTAACATTATCAGGATCAAAATATCATGTGTAATGTTTAGGTTAAAATTAATTTTATCAGTATTTAAAATCCCATAAAATGTAAATAAGTAAATGAAGCAGTAATGAGCTACAACTCTAAGCAAATACAAAAACAATAAATTGGCACACAACCTCAGTTTTAGCAATAAACAAAAATTCAATGCAATGCATCCACCCAAGGAAACCACATCTTTCTATGATTTAAATATGTGTTTTAAAAAATGCTATTGTTATTAAAACTATTATTTTCCGCCAGACTAAGGTAAATGCCTCTAATCATGTATATCATTGTGTATGCACTTTAAAATGTTTAAAATAATACACACATATTGCAATATTTACTGTTTAATATAATAGGGATGCCTCAGTTATTTAAATAGTTTATTTACACAGTAAACTATTTATTTTTATCTTTCTTTTTTATCATTGATTTAATCACATTGTTGTAAGAAATGATGGTAAGTTATTTTCTTTTTTCCTTCAGTACTTGTGCATAGACTGCTGTTTCTGCAGATTGTTCGGCCTCTCTTTTTTTCTTTGGTTTATTTTCTGTAAAGATAAAAGTCTAATTTAACCAATTCAAAAAACGTCCACCATGCATGGAAAACTTGTTCATGTACAGTAAGGTCAGTTAAAGTTAAAGTTAAAGTAAGCTTAAGCCTTTATTAAATTGAAATATCATATTGTATGCATATCTGAATGTCCAGTATAATAAATTATACCCTTGTGCTGCACTAAGCTGTATATCACAGGAGGGTTAGCAAGACAATACAGTGTGGCACTCTCAGCATCACTAAGAAAAGGAAAGATATATTGAAGTTTAACATGACAATCAGCATGTATGTTGCTATTACTAGTGCAATTGCAAAAAAATGTGGGTCCAGAAAAGCAAGAGTGGACTTAACACTTTTACCAAGGAGTGACTTACCAATCAACAACTGCTCTATTGAGCCCTGTGAATACAAATATTTATTATTTTTAATAACCAACTTCTATGGCACACAATTTATTTATTTATTAAAGTCATGGACACTTGCTGAGACTTCTTAAGCTAAGAATCTCCAGGAATATTTCAATTAATATTAATAATAATAATCTAGATTAAGGTTTAGATAATATTTGATATTACCTCTTGCTTCAGGTATAGTGGCATATTCCCCCATGTCACTGTAAATCATTTGGGATTCATGGCTAATAAAAAAGATAGATTTACATTTGTTCATGTTGAATATGATAGTAGGGAAGCAACATCTGTTTACCAGCTGCTAAAGAAAAAAAAGCATGAGATATTTGCTGAAAGAACAGGATACACAACAAAACATATACAGTAGTTCACAAAAGTGAGTACACCCCTCACATCTCTGCAAATATTTAGTTATATTTTTTCATAGGACAACACTGCATAAATGACACTTTGATTTGATTTATGAAAAGTAGTCAGTAAAGTTTGTATAGCAGTGTAAATTTATTGTCCCCTCAAAATAACTAAAAATGCAGCCAATAATAGCTGAACCCCTGGCAACAAAAGTGAGTACACCCCTAAGTGAAAATGTACAAATTGAGCACAATTAGTAATTTTCCTTCCCCTTTGTCATGTGACTCATTAGTGTTACACTGTCTCGGGTGTCACCAGATAGCAGGTGAGTTAAATTTGGTATAAAAGCTCTTCCACTCTCACAACCTGGCCACTGAAAGTTCAACATGGCACCTCATGGCAAACAACTCTCAGAAGACCTGAAAAAACGAATTGTTGCTTTACATAAAGATGGCTATAAGAAGATAGCCAACACGCAGCACAGTGGCCGAGACCATCCAGCGCTTTAAGAGGACAGGTTCTTCTCAGAACAGGCCTTGCCATGGTCGGTCAAAGAAGCTGAGTGCACGTTCTCAGTGTCAGATCCAAAGATTGTTTTTTTTTTTTTTTCAAAAACAGAGGGATGAGTGCGTCCAGCATTGCTGCAGAGATTGAAGGGATTGGAGGTCAGCCTGTCAGTGCTCAGACTGTACGCTGCACACAGCATCGTTGTCGTCCTAGAAGGAAGCCTCTTCTAAAGATGATGTACAAGAAAGCTTGCAAACCATTTGCTGAAGACATGCAAACTATGGACCAAGATTACTGGAACCATGTCCTGTGGTCTGATGAGACCAAGATAAACCTATTTGGTTCAGATGGTGTCAGGCATGTGTGGTGGCAACCAGGTGAGTGAGTGAGTGAGTGAGTGAGTGCTGCTGGCATTGGGGAGCTACAGTTCATTGAGGGAAACATTAATTCTAACATGTACTGGGACGCAGAGCAGCGTTCCAGCATGATAATGAACCCAAACACACCTCCAAGATAACCACTGGCTTGCTAAAGAGGCTGAGGGTAAAGGTGATGGACTGGCCAAGCATGTCTCCAGACCTAAACCCCATAGAACACCTCTGGAGCATCCTGAAAAGGAAGGTGGAGGAGCACAAGGTGTCAAATATCCACCACCTCCGTGATGTTGTGATGGAGGAGTGGACGAGGATTCCAGTGGCAACCTGTGAAGCTCTGGTGAACTCCATGGCCAAGAGAATTCAAGCCGTGCTGGAAAATGATGGTGGCCACACAAAATATTGACATTTCACATTTTTACTTAGGGGTGTACTCACTTTTGTTGCCAAGGGTTCAGCTATTATTGGCTGTATTTTTAGTTACACTGACTACTTTACACGAAGTAGTTTACTTGACTACTTTTTAACTTTACACTGATTACTTTTAATAAATCAAATCAAAGAGTCATTTATACAGTGTTGTCCTATGAAAAGATATAACTAAATATTTGCAGAGATGTGAGGGGTGTACTCACTTTTGTGACATACTGTATGATATAAAAAAAATTTATGAATAATTGTGATAATTTCAATATATCCTAATTATATAATAAATAAGTTGCCTTTATTTTTTATTTGTACTTAAATGTTTAACACCCCACAATCTAGCCTAAAAAAATCACAGTTTTGAATATTAGCCTATAGTTATCTTAGTTTATACATTGTTATATGTTGAGAGACTGTAAGTAAGCCAAATGTTTCTTTGTTTAGTCATGTTTACATACAGACAAGGTTTTTACTAAGCACATGCTTTGACAGAACTTCATAATGGTACAGCTGTCAGATATTTTTTAAAAGAACAGGAAAAATTCCCAGAAGGTTGTTTTCAACAAAATGTGGCCTTACTTGTTCACTGTCTGGTTTACTTGTCCTTGACCTAAAACAAATGTAACACATGTATACACATAAAACTTCGCTATTGTTCACTATTATTCACAAATATGACAATTTAGAAGCTTGCCTTCACCAGTCCTCATATTTGGAGGTTCACTGCTGGAACCAGAAAAAGTGCATTAGTTTAAAAGCATTAGCTTACACATCTATACTCATAATCTATTACATTATATGTAATATAATATATTTAGTGTACCTCTGTCCTTGGCAGATCTGACACAACTCTAAAACAAGAAGTTGTTTTTATTAGTTCATTTTTTGTCTACTTTTTGTAATTTATATCTTTATTTACTTGTTGGAAGTTATACATCTGCCAGCATTACTTACTGTCACATATCATCATTCTGCAGCGATACATTTCAATAAAGATGACCAAAACCAGGACAAGAATGACAAGAGAAACCATGGCATTTTTCACCAATTGTTTTGGAAAAATGTCATCTGCAGTAGAAGCAACAGTAGTAAACACATTACAGAAAGATACGTATGCTAATTTAACACAGGAATGTGTAAGAGAGTCTCAGACAAAAGTACATAATTTAATGTTTCCCAAAAACCTTAATTGCAAGAGGCACACATCAAAAACAAATTCAACAATTCTAGGTCTGAGTAAAAAGCTAAAAACTGATTTATATTTTAATGTAAATTGTTAAATACAAAATGTTAGATTGTTTCAGAATGAAGATTAGTTAGAACTAACTATAGTACCTAATGCAATAAATACATTTAGAAAATATATAAGCAAATATACATACTGTATTATGCAAACATTTTTTGTTGACCAACATTACCTTACAACATTACATTTATTTCCATCCAGAGCTGCAATCATTCTTTGCCCATATGTTAGATTTAGAATAGAAGAGTACAACTCCCCTGTAAAGCCTTCTCCAGGACACGCTAAAGACTTTCACTTGATGTTATAGCAACCCCGGATCATAACACTGCCTCCAGACCCTTATACAGCTTTCATCCTAATTATAATAATAAAGCAACTTCACAATACATCATCTCTTAAGTGATCTTTAATCAGTCATTCGTTTTTTTTTTTTTTTGACCACATTTCTTCAGCAAAATGTTATTGTTTACCGCTATCCTTCTTCTAGGCCTTATTAATCCGTTGGACAGTTCTTAACCACAACCTCCATAGTTGTTGTCTTTGCTTGATGCAGGCCAATAATATTACTCTTCTGAAATAAAGTACTATTGTATACATCTTTTGACATGATTATTGATAGATATATAGATAGATGGATGGATGGATGGATGGATGGATGGATAGTTAAATTGTCCAAGGTGGAAGATCCATCATTTTGTGCTGGTAAAATGACCAGATAATCGTATGACAACTAAAAGAAATGCCAACCAGTTAGGCACACAGATTCTGATACACTTCAGTACAGTATCTATACATTTTCTGACATGGTTGTTAAATAGATGAGAAGCTACTCACCAAATTAGTTAGGTATAAAAGAATAGCTTACAAATTTGGACCTTATTTGGTTATTTAAATTTAAATTCCAAGTATTTTTTTGCCTAAGCAGTGTATCAGAAATTTCCCCACTGTGGGACAAAAAAAAGGAATACCTTATCTTATCAATCTATGAATCATGATAGATAGATAGATAGATAGATAGATAGATAGATAGATAGATAGATAGATAGATAGATAGATAGATAGATCGATCGATCGATCAAATATTTTACCACTTTTTTGGTCAGGAATTGAGTTTTGTCCTGATCCTGTGATGTTCTTCTCAAGGTGTTCTGTAAATGATACATGCAATTATATTTATGCATTACTTAAAAATATACTCCTCAACATGATTTGTGCTCATCTTTAATTCTAATTAAAGCTCCAATGAGCTCACCTGGTGGAGTTATGGCTCATCAGTATATTTGGCCATCTTGTGCCAGAAACTCTCTGCTACTGTTCATTTTGTATTCATGTCATATTGACATTACATTAATATACTGTATTAAACTCATGTTAGCTAACACTTACCACTGTAACATTTTATATTTTATCAATCTTTTATAGAAAAGTTAATTTTATTCCATTTAAGCAATATAAAATCCATAATCTGATATTGGAACCAATTAAATAATTAAATCAACAGTTCTCTCTTCAAGATGTAATCAGATGATATTCATTTGGCTAAAAAGAGTAAATTTAGTCTAAATGTTATTTTATTGTACACATTTAAATACTGAGCCAAATATTTTGAATAGTGCATTATATTAATGAACAAAACTGTTCTGAGGAGAATTTATTTTATTTTTAAAGGGTTCACCTCTGATGCATAGTCAAAATATATATGATGAGCTTTAAGGAGCTTAAAACTAAACAATACAAAACATTACAAAATCCGCATGATTAGAATAAGTATAGATTTAATTTCAGTCTAATGAACATGTGATATAACTAGACTTTAATATTTTCAAGCGACTCACTCACTCATTCATAAAAAAATAAATAAATAAAACAATCACAGAATCAAACCACAAATTAGGCTAATTAATTTTTAGACTGTGAGACTTTGAGGATTATAAAATAGAATATGAATTAAATGCCATACCTGTGACTTGGAGATAGATTGAATTATTCCCGTATACCGTGACATCCTTCATAAGATATTCTTTAAATGAGTACATACAACTGTAGGTACCAGAGTCCCGTGATGAAATATTCTTTAAAATGAAGGTGTACTCATCTTTATTTTCAAGAAGGTTTACTCTCTCTCCAACACCATTCTTACACAAATACATATGCGCTTCTGTATTTGTGCTCTGGTTGTCGAAGAAACTGCACTTGAACATTAAATTTTCACCAATGTTTGCTGAGCTGGGTCCAAATATTTGTGCTGGGAAAATCTCCAAAGCTATTGAGCATAAAATAATATATAAAAGTGACAGCACACAAGCAATCGTCTGATGTACTCCTCCAGTACTTCTAAATTTTGCACATCTTTTGATATATACCTGATATATACATATACATTAACTCAATAATCACACTGCTGCCACTATTCTTATACATGTACAAATGAAATGTCTAATTAAATTATAAAAGCAAGTTGAAGAAAGATAGTATTAAGATATAAATATTTTATTCTATTATTATATGTATTATATTATTATGATATCATTATATTATTTATAACCATGTGTGAAACACTGTATTGTAATTAGCGAAAAGGTAGAGCAAAAATTAAATACCTTCTGATGGAGATGCAGATGTTGCTATCATTAAATAAATGTCTGTCCAGGACAAAAAAAAAAAGGATTTCTAAAATGTAACAATCTGAAATTCAGCTAGGAAGGTATTTTGAACTCTAACTAGAGAACACAGTGCAAAGTACAATGTTTACTTACAGATTGTGGTGCGGCACATGTCCATTCTAAACCAAGCGCACATTAGTTCTCCTATTGTACAGTGTGTGTAAGTGATGGATGAAACTTTATTAACCTCAGTGTAACCAGCCCAGCATTTACTATTGGATGGCAGAAGTACACTACTATATTATGAACTAGTTGTTTCAGAAATGTTCGTGAAAAAGTGGGATTTTACTGACGAACAAATTTTTCAAATTCATTGTTTTTCATAAACTCCTCTATATCAACTAAAATTACCCTCATGTTTTATTTTTACCATATCTAGTTAAGGTTGATAAGTGCACAGATCACATTTTACTTGTGGCCTATAGAGTTCTGGATTATATATATACAGTTTTTTGCGCAGCTTCAACAATTAATTTTCTAACTCTTCAGAAAATGGGGTCATGTGTATTTTTGCCAAGCTACAGTAATAATACCATTTTTTTTACTGAAAAATGTATGCAGTAATATTTACCTTGACCTTAACTTACATCAAATAAAATTGAAAAAAATAAAATAAAAATAATAATAATATTTAAAAATATATTGGGAATAGATTGTGTCCTTTTTATGTGCTACCTTTAGATTCAAGATCCCACTTTCTTCTTTACCCGCAGAAAGCGTGCCATAGTGTGCTTCTCATGAGGGGCCTGTGCTTATTTTGTTACTCTTGAGGTCAGGCTAACCAAAGATTAACTGAAGCTTGCATCTTTATGCTCACTTTCAACATTGTGTTCCAAAAATATTTACAGGGATGTTGCAAACAGTTTGCACTTAGTATCTTGGTTTATGTTGCATTATGTTGCATTTTTCCATCATGACTCCTGTTTGATCAAACCTAGCCTTGCTCTTTACTGTCTCACAGTTAGTCATCTGAATTACAGTGCTCTTATGGTACAGATGGTACAGGCATAAATATCATCTTTCTTGGTCATCTCAAGTGACTTTAAGGAAGCGCACCTGTATTGAACATAAGTTACTATTTTTATATTTGTCTCTGACAAAACTTTTAAGTTATGGAAAGCAATTGATAGAATTATAATTGAAAGTAAATGTAAATACATATTAGGTCATTAAAAAGTGGGAAAATACAATATATAGAAACTATCAATTAGCTTAATCTCAATGTTTTTGACTGTGGGAGGAAACTGGAGCATGCAGAGGAAACACACCAAGCATAGGGAGAACATGCAAACTATATGCACACACAGAGACCCAAAGGGATTTATTCAAACTAAATATTTTTTAATTGAGACATTTCATAACCATTATAACCATTTCATAAATATTATTACCGTTTCATAATCATTATAACTACTAATCTTTATTGCCTTTTTTGTCAAAATACAATAAGTGAAAATCAATAATTAATATAATTACAGTTTACTAGTTGGTAAATATTTTACTGAATATTTTTTAATTATTTTTAGATACATTTTTAAACATGAATTCATGCAAATTGACTTATGCAAACGGTTAGGATTTTTTAATCTTGAGACAATGTGCATCACCAAAGACTGCAAGAAATAAAATAAATTGTCAATGGTCATCAAACTGCATTTAGAGTAATTAGCAAAAAAAAATTCATTTGTAGATTTTTTTTTCTGTAATTTGCTGCAAACTATTGCTCAGGTTCTCCACAAAATAAAAATTTACACATTTCTTGTTAAACCAATGTATACTATCAGCAGACATCTTTAATTCACTAAAAGGACATAATATTATTAGACATAAAGAAAGTAGGACGTAAAATTGAAAAAGCATACAGCATTTTTGGACAAAATTCCACTTTTTTACATACAGTGACAATGTACTGTTTAATGGCTTCTTCTCTTCTGCTGAACTTTCTCTCAGACATCTCTGCCATATGTCTGCCATATTTTACAGTTTCACCTTGTGAACTCCTAAAGATTCACCTAACACCATTTTACTTCCAGACCTGTAACTTGTCTGTATATTTATCTGCATACTGTACATAAAAAATCAATCAATCAATCAATCAATCAATCGATCAATCAAACAAACAAACAACAACCTCAAAATAACCATATTTGATATTAAACAAGACTTGAAATGTTGACATTAGGCTGGGCGTGTTGAATTTTCCTATCCTTGGCTTTGCTGTCAGGAGGTAATCTTGTTTTGATGTCGAAAATCACGATGAAACAGGCAAAACTGATCACTCCAACTGAAAATACTAATCGTGAAATATTTCTCTCCAGAAGTGCATCTAAAATAAAATAAACTGATTTCAGTCAAAGTTTAATCAGAATTAATTAGATTATTCATTTTATTAAAGTAAAAATCATGCTTACCATATGTTCCCAGATCCATATCTTCATATTCTAAATTTAAAAACCAAAAAAAGGTAATTTCATTATGAATTTGGTCAAGTTTGTCAAAAAAAAATAAATCTTCAGAAAGTCTATTTAAGAATTTTGGAAAATATTAGACAGTAGCATTTCTATACAGTACAGTAGTATTTCTATATGTTAAATATTTATGATAGATCTGTTTACTACACAACAGTATTTGTGGGAAACAAATTTTATTTTATTTATTTATTTATTTTTGTTATGGCCAACTACATCAGCCATAACATTAAAACCACCTACGTTCCCCTTGTACTACTAAAGATCCTCTGGCTGCTCAGGCTGTGGTTCCATCAGTAGATTTGTCCATCTTGTGCTATCCTGATATGTTAGTTGCTCGATATTTAATTCTTGAATATTGAACTCTTGAATAAATATAAAATTACATTCCGATCATAATGATCAGTATGACAGCACTTTTTAATGTATGATATTGCTTAAACATACCTCACTGCTACTGTTCATTTTGTATTCTTGTCATATTGAAATTACAATGACACTTTATTCCATTTATGTTCTGTAACACTTACATCTATAACATTTACTGTACATATTTATTAATGTTTTAGGGAAAAGTTAATTTAACTTTTACATATAAAATTCATATAAATGACATTAGAATTAATTAAAATAATTAAATCAGTACAGTCCTCTGTTTACTGTGATGGACTGGCAGTCTGTCCAGGGTGTACCCCGCCTCGTGCTATAAATCTCCTAGGATAGGCTCCAGGCACCCTGCGCCCCGTATACAGGATAAAGTGGTATAGACAATAAGTGAGTGAGTCAGTGAAGGAGTGAGTGAGTGAGAATTCTCACTCTGTTTAGCATGCAACCAGATAGCATATTAAATACTGATCCAACATATTTTAATACTGTATTATATTGATTAAAAATATATCCCCTGTGGTACATAACAGGTCATACAGTACAGACCAAAAGTTTGGACACACCTTCTCATTCAAAGTTTGAATTTGTATTATGGCAAGAAAAAAGCAGCTAAGTAAAGAAAAACGAGTGGCCATCATTACTTTAAGAAATGAAGGTCAGTCAGTCCAACTTTGTCCCCAAACACTAACTTTGCAGTCACAAACACGATCAAGTGCTACAAAGAACCTGGCTCACATGCGGACCGCCCCAGGAAAGGAAGACCAAGAGTCACCTCTGCTGTAGAGGAGAAGTTCATCTAAGTCACCAGCCTCAGAAATCGCAGGTTAACATCAGCTCAGATCAGAGAGCAGGTCAATGCCACACAGAGTTCTAGCAGCAGACACATCTCTAGAACAACTGTTAAGAGGAGACTGTGTGAATCAGGCCTTCATGTAGAAGATCTGCTAGGAAACCACTGCTAAGGACAGGCAACAAGCAGAAGAGATGCGTTTGGGCTGAAGAACACAATAAAGAACACAATAAAGAAAACTCGCTGAATGAAAAGGTGTGTCCAAACTTTTGGTCTGTATATGTATATATATATATATATATATATATATATATATATATATATATATATATATGTACAAAAACTAATCTAAATTATAATCTAAAATCAGCATGATCAGTTAAATAGATTTTAATTCAATTCAATGTCAAGACATTTTGGACATGTTTTGTGCAGGAAAAATGTGTTCATATACGTAGAGTAATTTAATTTCAATTTACAAGAATGAGTATATAATACAGCTACACTATAATTATTTGAAGAGACTCGTTCACACAATCATTCACAATTCATTTAAAAAAGCCAATCAAACCACAAAATAAGCATATATTTTGCAACATGAACTTTTGGACTATAAGGACTATGATGGAGAAATGGATTAAATCTCTTACCTTTGATTTGGACATGGATTGAATTTATCCCAGATCCTGTGACATCCTTCGTAGGATATTTTGTAAACGAGTACATACAACTGTAGTTACCAGTGTCCCATAATGAAATGTTCCACAAAATAAAGAAGTGTTCATCTTTATTTTCAAGTAGTTCTAATCTCTCTCCAACACCATTCTTACACAAATACATGTGAACCTCTTCATTTGGTCGCTGGATGGTAGCGATGATGCATTTTAATATTAAATTCCCACCGACTTTTGCTGTGGGGGTTCCAAATATTTGTGCTGGAAAAATCTCCAACGAATCACCTATTGAGCAAAAACACTATCAAAAAGTAACAGCACATGGATAATCATCTGATGTACTCCACCAGTACTACAATAATTTGCACATTTTCTGATATACACAGTTTATATATACACGCACTACATAATACACGATTGTTCTTATCCATATAAAATTCTCAAAGTTTATGGCTCATCAGTAGATTTGGCCATCTTGTGCCTGAAATGTCAGTTATATTTGTCAGGGCTGGGGAAACCAAAAGCAGACTCAAAACACACCAAGAGGTTTATGCTTCTTTTAATGTGAAAGGTAAAGCACCTGGTGATACTAGCAGAGCCGGCAGTGTGTTGCTGTGGCAGTGGGTAGTCTAGTGAGCATTTGGAGACTTCCATATACAGAAGGGGAATCCCCGATGACGTGGAGGTGAAGTGTAGCGTGAATGAAATGACAGGCAGGTTCATTTAATGGGCATGAAACTATAGGTTTTATCTGGGAGACGTGAAACCATGTTTTGATGCACCGCATGGTGGATGGTAGGAGTAGTCTGACTGTGCATGGGTTGATGATCTTGGATATGGTGAATGGTCCGATGAATCTGGGGGAGATCTTATGGGAGACAGTGTTAATGGGAACGATGATAAAAGCCAGGAAGGTAGTCGACTGGGAGTGAAATTCACACTTCTCTGCCTTCACATACAGCTGGTTTTCTAGGAGTCTCTGGAGAACTTGGCGGACGTGCAATCTGTGCTCCTCTAGGGACCAAGAAAAAATTAAGATGTCATCCAAGTAGACGAACATGAAGATGTTAAGAAAGTCCCTGAGCACATCGTTGACCAGTGACTGGAAAATGGCTGGAGCATTGGCTCAATCAAATGGCACTACCAGGTATTCGTAATGACCTAATGGCGTGTTGAATGCTGTCTTCCACTCATCACCCTTCTTGATTCTGACTAGGTGATAGGCGTTGTGCAGGTCAAGCTTTGTAAAAACATAGGCTCCTTGTAGAAGATTAAATGCCGCTGACATAGAGGGAGTGGGTACTGATTCTTGACTGTGATCTCGTTTAGACCGTGGTAATCAATACATGGCCGTGGCATCTTGTCCTTCTTAGCTACAAAAAAGAAACCAGCCCCAGAGACGAAGACGGGTGGATGATCCCAGCAGCAAGAGATTCTGAAATATATTTGTCCATAACCTCCCTTTCCTTTGAAGAGAGCGAATATAGCCTCCCCCTGGGGGGAGTGGTACCTGGGAGGAGATTGATAGCACAATCATAGGGTCTGTGGGGTGGTAGCATGAGGGCTCGTGACTTGCTGAAAACCTTTTTGAGATCTGTGTATTCAGAAGGAACGGTAGACAGGTCAGGGAAATCTTTGTCGGGGGAATGTGTAACAGGTGGGTAATGGGCTGACTTGAGACAGGATGCCAGACATGAAGGGCTCCATTCCTGGATTGTATTCTTTATCCAGTCAATGTGGGGATTGTGATGGGTAAGCCAAGGTCGTCCAAGAACCAGGGGGGCGTGGGCGTGGTGCATGACTAGAAGGATGAGGTCTTCGGTATGGTTACCAGAAATCTGTAGAGTAACCGGGATGGTGCAATGGGTAATGGTAGGCAGATGGGTACCATCAAGGGCCCGCACAGCAAGTGGATTGTCAAGAAGGGTTGTTGGGAGGTTGAGGTCCTTCACCTTTGATGCACAAATGAGATTCTGGTCTGAACCGGAGTCAATTAGGGCGAGGGTCTTGGCGCTACCCTGCCAGAGTAGGAGTGGTCGAACAACTTTTTCATCTCCTCGGTGCACATCTGGAAGGTTGAACAACATAGGTCGTTGGCATACCAAACAGCAGTTCCCTACTCGCGTGCCCGGTCGGTTAGGAGTGTGATCATGAATGCCACTCTAGAGCATTCTGTGGGAAAAGACGACGCTTGGAACTCCAGTAACAAAGAA
The DNA here is from genome assembly GCA_013621035.1 of Clarias magur. Lineage (NCBI taxonomy): Eukaryota > Metazoa > Chordata > Actinopteri > Siluriformes > Clariidae > Clarias > Clarias magur. The sequence continues at coordinate 4,155,797 of QNUK01000012.1, forward strand.
CACTGAGAGACAAAGGAGCGGCAGGTTCCGGGTGTACTAGGAAGTACTAGGGTGATCAGGCAGGCTCGTGACAATATTAAATTCTTGGATATAGAAATCATGTATACATGTAAAATCACATTCACAATCATAATAATGATCAGTATGACAACACTTTTGCATGCATGATATTGCTTAAACAAATATGAAGGCTTACATTGATTTGGTATTCTTGTCATATTGGCACTACCGTACATTGATAATATATTATATTTATATTATCTAAAGCTTATTAGTGTAACATTATTTTTTAAATTAATTAAACTTTAATGGAAAAGCTCATCTCATTTTATCTTTTAAATATAAAATAAAAAAGAAAATTTAAATGTTTAAAATGTTATCTGATAGGATAAAAAATATATATTCATTTGTCCAAACAAAATTTACATATTTAAACTAAATATTATTTTATTGAACACATTTAAATACTAGGCCAACTATTTTAAATAGTGCAATATATTGATTAAAATTGATTGTTCTGAAGAAAACTGTGAAATTTATTTTATAGTTAATATAAATGTTAAATGTAATATAGAACAAGCCAAAAAAGTCAAAATATACACAATGAGCTAAAGACTAAATAATATTACCACTTCTGGGTGATGAGTTAAATACATTTTCAGAATGTCAAAAAACAATTGTATACAGGAAAAATATTAGAAATTGTTGGTTTACCGTTTGTAGATTTAATTTCAATCTAATGAGCACATGATCATATAACTACTCTATAATACTTCAAAGAGACATATTCACTCAGTTCATCCATTTAAAAAAATGGTAGAACCAACCACAAATTAGGTTTATGAATTTTTAGACTATGGAGGTTATTCTATGGACTATTGGTTAAATCTCTTACCTGTGACTTGGACATGGATTAACTTAAACCCATGTGGTCTGACATCCTTCGTAGGATATTTTTTAAATGAGTATATACAACTGTAGTTACCAGTGTCCCATAATGAAATATTCCTCAAAGTGAAAGTGTGCTCATCTTTATTTTCAAGTAGTTCTAATCTCTCTCCAACACCGTTCTTACACAAATACATGTAGGTTTCTGTCTTTGTTCTCTTGATGGTGGAGATGCTGCAGTTTAATGTTAAATTCCCACCAACTTTTACTGTGGTGGGTCCAATTATTTGTCCTGGAAAAATCTCCAAAGAATCACCTATTGAGAAAAAAGTGCAGCTGATTTACTTCACCAGAACTACTGTAATTTGCACATTGTTTTTTTTTTTTATATATATACCCGATATATACAATACATGCACTATATAATGACACTATTAATCTTATTCATATAAAATTCTCAAAACAAAAATTCTAATTAAAAATGTAAAGCAATTTAATTTTCTCTTTAATTAAGGGAGTTGTTAAGATTGATCATAGTTTTTAAGAGTAAAGTACAGTAAAATATATAGAGAGGAGGATAAAAAAGTATTATACATATTATATTATATATGTTATATATTGATATGTATGATAATATCATTATTAATATATATTAATAATATACATCATATATACATCACTTGTTTTGGCTTGTTTGTATACGATTATAATATTTATACGATTCTGTAATCAGTGTGATGAAGATAAAGAAATTAAATACCTTTTGATGGAGATGCAGATGCTGCTATGACTAAATAAATATCTTTCCAGGAATAAAAAAAGATGAAAATGAGAGAAATACTAGAAAATATCAAAACAATGGTATTCTCTTACAATGTTGTAAAAATATATATAATTTTTTTTTAATCAAAATCTGAAATTTAGTTAGTAAAGTATTTATACTTTAGCACAATTTATAATGTTTACTTACAGATTGTGGTGCGGCACATGTCCATTCTTGACTAAGGGCAAAATGGTTCTACTATTGTACAGTGTGTGTAAGTGGTGCGTGAAACTTTATTAACCTCATTGTACCCAGCCCAGCCTTTACTATTGGACAGCAGCAGCACGCTACTCTTTTATGAATTGTTTGTTCCAGAAAGGCTTGAAAAATGGGATTTTACTAACATACACAAATTTCCCAAATCCCATGTTATCTGAATTAACACTTCAAAGAAAGCAAATAATCTATAACAACAACAACAACAACAGCAACAACAAAAACATTAATTGTATTTTACCGTACATCATTTAGGATGATGGCTGCATGGTAACTTGAAAACTTGAAACATGAAACTGTCGCTTGAAATTTAGATTCTTTCCTCAGGTCTGTGTGCAGGGAGTTTGCATGTTCTCCTTGTGCTTAGTTGGTTTTCTCCAGGTACTCCAGTTTCCTCCCACAGTCCAAAGACATGCAAAATAGGTTAATGGTAATTACCATTGGCCTCAGTCTGCCTCCATGGCTCCTAGTTGGATGGACGGATGGAATTCAGATGATAAGTGCATACATAATATTTCACTTAGCAGTGACATAACGAGCTCTGGATTAGATACAGTTTTCTTTACCGAAAAATGTTCTAACATTGCAGAAAATAAGGGGTCATCTGGTATTTTTACCAATCTAATGATACATATTTTTATACTGAAATATGTATGCAGGAATATTTTAATTAAAATTAACTTGGCATTGATAAAGCTCAATTGGGGACAATTAAAATAAACTGTATGACTGTGAGATATTGAAGAAAAAAAACAATGGTTCCTTTTCTGTATTAGTTTTAGATTACAGATGACTCTTTCTTCTTTAACTCTATAGAATGTGTGTTTCTTACACTCAGGGCCTGTGCTTATTTTGTCACTGTTGAGTTATGCAGTTGGAGCTTATGCTAACCAATGTTTACCCCTAAGTATGTGCTTTTCTTCATGCACACTTTTAAAACCATGTTTTAAAAATATCTACAGCAACGTTGCAAACAGTTTGATGTTAGTATATTGGTTTATGTTGCATCTTATCTGTAATGTAAAGGTTGAATTCACTGACTTCTCTGAACTGAACAAACAGATGTAAGAAGAGTAAACCTTACCTCATTCTTTATTGTGTCCCAAATAGTCATCTGAGTTACAGTGCTGTTTTGGTACACATAGGCATAAATGTCACCTTTCTTGTTCCTCTTTCTTGTTAAAAGATTATCTCTGCAGGGATGAAACATTTTGATGTGATAAATAGCAAATAATATAATTATTTATCATTAACTATGATCAAAATAAAAATAAAAATGGAGCGAACCAGTCGATACTATTTAACTATTTGATTATAACCTTGGTTGACATCAAAATTACACTGGCCAGCCAGAAAATAGGTAACAATCTTCCATTGGATAATTATTGCAAAGATTAATATGGCTCAGCCACATAGAGTCTCCATGCGACGTGATCTCTAACCAGACATAGGGCAACACAATGACACAATGACAGCGACACAATGAGTCAGACAAGTTCAGAATCCACAGGGGGTCTGGATCACTGGCAGCTCACGAGCGGCATATGTAGCTCGAAAGAGAGAGACAATACGTGGAAAAAAGCGAGAGAGTGGGAAGAATGGCTAAATAAATACGTTTTTAGCCTAGAGTTAAACACTGAGACTGTGTCTAAGTCTGAACATTAATTGGAGTGCTATTCCAAAACTTTTTCACCTGCCATGTGAAAGGCCCGATTTTAATTCCCAGCCAGTATCCACACCCCAGCCACTGGATGCAGTGCCGGTCCCAAGCCTGGGTAAAATAGGAGAGTTGCGTCAGGAAGGGCATCTGGCGTAAAAACCTGTGCCAAGTTTGTACGTGCAGACCAAGTGTCCACTGTGGCGACCCCATGCCAGGAGCAGCCGAAAGACGAGCAACCACATTCTATAAAGTTGGGGCTTCATAAGAAAAAAACTTTGCCCCCTGCTGTAGTTTTCATGATACGATTGCTCAACTTTATTAAGCTGATTTTTCCCTTCTGGTTTTGCTTTGACATAGGGTATAACTGTGAAAACTAATACCATGTTGATGAATTATGTTGCCCAGAGAAAGCATGTAAAAAGAAAAAAGCAGGGGGGCTAAAACCAAACTCTGTGAAACACCAAACTTGACACACATTTGAGAACAAGCAGAATAGTCAACATGTAAATCTACGATCAGTCAAATAGAATCTGGACCAGGACAGGGGCTGAGATTCCTACTACCATTTCTAATCTGTGAAGGAGAATAGTATGATCAATGGTGTCAAAAGATGCACTGAGGTCAAGTAATACAAGCAAACAGATGCAACCCTGATTAGATGCCAATAGGCAGTCATTTACTACTTTAACCAGTGCTTTCTCTGTAATGTGATGAGGCCTAAATCCTGATTGATACAGTTTGGGTATGCTATTTCTATTGTGGCAGGCGCTTCTTGCACACACACACACACACACACACACACACACACACACACACACACACACACACACACACACTGTGCACACCACGTAGGGTGTGCCAACTGCAGAATGTTCCTAATAAGGGGGTGGGCCAACAAAAATGCGAGCACATGGAACTGGAAACAAGCATCCAAAAACAAACACTGCTAGTGCAACTTTTGCAAGGCTTGTAGGCGACGGTAGCTTTCTCGGCTTCAACACAGAGCCACACAAGAGGTGCCTCTTTCTGTTTCACACCATGATACGTGACACCTGCTCACTAAGCTCACACCTCATGAATACATTCATGCGTACCTGTGCACATTTAAGCAAACCGGAGAGCAAGAAGGCTGACCGTGCCACGAGAGGAGTGGCATTCTTGTCCCTCTGCTATCAGGTGATACGTAGGTAATTTTTTTTTTCTGTTTTGCAAGAGGAAGTAGAAAACTATAAGTTGTTAAAAACAGAGATCTTGGCCAGGTTGTGTAATTTCAAGTGCACAAGCCAAGATGAAATATCACAAATGGACTTATAATGCTCAAGTTGCTCTAGATTGATCAGCCAGATTGTGATCCGGTGGCTCCAACCGGAAAGACTTTCACCTTTTGAGGTGGCAGAGGGAGTGATGAGAGTTGATGAGAGCTTTCCCGCGAGAGGAGCGGATAGCAGGGGGCATAAGACTCCGAACCTGTGAGAGATGATGAGTGCGCTGGAATGCACAATCAACACCCTTTTACTTGGACAGGAAAAAAGTTGAGTAAAAGATAAGTTTGTTCCATGAATCTATTCCCTGCTTTGCAGAGAACCGGCTCCCATGCCAGCCCAACGGCCAGAATCAGCATGCGATGAGCCGATGCTGTCAAAACCGGAAAGACTGCAAGGGTGAGGATTCCTTGCCAGCTTTGAGTCCCCTGAAGATTCCATGCTGCCTCCTACATACTACGTGGAGATTAAGGGGCACCACAACCCATGCTACTTGACGAAGGAATGGTAATAAGGCTCACACACCCTTCGGTTGTGCCCCTTAATGTGCCACCATGTAACCCGATCTCTGTTACCTGCATGCACAGTGATCAACACGAAGTACCCGCGGTGCACATCACCGTTGAAGACCACTGGGATAAAAAGGCTTCAGTCTGAATGAGTGGATGCCGTGAAAAGGAACAGTGAGACACTTTGCGCAAACTGGAGGAAAGCCCCCGCCACACAGCCGGCTTGGTTGGTGCATCCTCCCATTGACAGCAGAGATGCAGAGATTGAATGTGAGGCTAATTGTCCCGCTAACCCTTCTACTACCCTGTCTTAGCAGGTGAGAAACGTTTTAGAAACGTCCCATCCCAAAAAAATTGGAATGGGTCTGGTTGGCCCGCTACCTAAGTCTGCAAGTGGGCATGAATACATACCCGTGATTGTGAACTACGTGACGCACTACCCCGAAGCAGTTCCGTTATGGAAAGTCACATCGAAGAACATCATGAGAGAGCTGGTACAACCAGCCAAGTCGGCCTCCCAAAGGAAGTTCTCACCGAACAAGTTACACCTTTTATGTCCAAACTAATGTGTGATATGTGCAGGCTGTTTCAAATTAAGCAGGCCCACACATCAATGTACTGTACCATCTGCAGACCGACAGTCTGGTCGAACGACTCTACTAAAAAGGTCACCTGACATGGCTTCAAAAGGAGCACGGGGAAAGAGCGAGGGGGAGGAGTAGTAATGGTGGACCAGCGCTGGCGTTATTTGTTTTGGATAAGAGATAGGAAAGATTGCAGAGAATCTCAATCTTTTTTTAGTTAAAAGGATTATCTTCAACTGGACATATTCCCCGGACTTTCATTAACCCCAGTGAGACCGAGCCATTGCTCCTCGTACACACAAACAATAACCTGGACTCTGGACATTTATCGTTTCACTCACTCACACTCACTTACACACATACAGTTTATTGTATATATTTTGTAAATATTGTTTAATTCTTTGTTTGGTTGTGGTGCACCTTTTTGTTCACTTTATTTCTTTTTTTATAATACATGTCTGCTTTATTTAATTGTTTATGTGTTTGTCCTTTTTGCTCACCAGTTTTTAACGCAACACCGTCACAAAGAAAAAGATCTCTCAATTTTGTAGCTTCAGTTAATCTAAATTTAGCTGATCGTCACAGAGTAATTAAAAAACAATACAACACATGTTATGATAAGGAAAATCTCGATTTCTTTCATTTCAGGGATTAAAAACGGTAACAATGTCAATTTTCTAATCTAGAATCCAGAAGATGAAGTTTAAACAAATTTTAGTAGAGGCCTGAAGCACTGCAGGTCTTCAGAAAGGCCTCAGATCCAAGAGGGTCTTAAAGTTTGGAGGGGTGCATTTTAGTTTGTATAGAATGTATAGGTGAGAACAGCTGCTTCACACCTGAGGAGGGGTGAATTATTTGCATTTGAATGTTGTCTGACATTGTAGAGCCCACACAGTAACACTATGTCATGCACACTCGTAACACGACCGGCACTAGGACCTGGAAGTAGTACGGTCGGGTTTCCAGGAAGCATAAAAGGAGACAAAATGGCGCTTCACATTGCTCAGTCATTGAGTTCGCCCATGCCTTTGCTGACGCTACGCCGACTATTCTGTGAGTACTCACCGATTCTGGTTGCTTCTTTGATTGAGTGTGTGTTGCTAGAACGCGGGTTTATTTGTGTAGATCCTTGCTCTTTGTGTAAGAGAGTTCTTAGACTAATCGCGTGGTTATCCTGCCTATTCGTGCTGCTTCCGCGTTTGGGTTTACCATCCACGCTACACGGGCTAACTGCTAAGGCTTTTCAGTTTATCCTTCGGTTGCTCGTGACAGAATGACTGAGCCTAAAGCAGTAAACCCAGCGGAGTTTGCTCGCCTCTGTGATGTGGTTGACCAACATGCCAAACTGATCAATAAGCTCTGTGGTGAAGTCGCGTCTCTCCAAAGGGACCTCCAAGACGTCGCGGCCTTGCGCCGCGAGGTGGCGGAGTTACGGCAGGAGAACGCGACCCTCCGCGGGGTGGCTGCTCAGTCGGCTGTTGCCACGCCCGTCGCAGCGGCTGCAGCGCCGCACCCCTCCTCTTCTGATGTTTTCATAGCTTTACCGGATAAGTGGGATGGCACAGATGGGAAATGCAGCGTTTTTCTAACCGCATTGGATCTTGTGTTTGAGTTCAATTCCACCAGATACTCCACAGACCGACTGCGCGTTGCGCTTCTCGTCTCGTTGCTATCCGGGCAGGCAGCTGAGTGGGCCACGGCGGTTCTCCGATCAGATTCAGACACTGCTTATTCATATGGAGAATTCACCCGTCAACTAAAGCTAACATTTGAACATCCTGCTGCTGAGGTGGAGACCGATATGAAATTGTACCATCTGCGGCAGGGAGGGTCGTCCGTGAGTCGCTACACCGCGGATTTCCGTACTCTCGCCGTGCAGACCACCTGGGGAGACGCCGCCCTCCGGACGGCCTACTACGAGGGACTGGCTTCACGCATAAAAGATGAACTCGCCGGACGGGAGATTCCGACCACACTGGAGGGACTGATTCAGCTCGCTCTCCGGATTGACCAGCGCCTGCTCTCCCGTCCGAGGCCAGCCCCCCGGACCCTGCCGCCCATCACGCCACCTTTTTCACACGCCACATCCCGACCACCAGCCTTCACCACCACCGCTATGGCACCCACCGGATCTCCACCTCCCGCCGTGGTTGACACCGGAGCCGGGGAACCCATGCAATTAGGACGCGCCTCCTTGAACGCTGCTGAGCGAGAACGACGCTTCAGGGAGAGACTTTGTGCCTATTGTGGGTCAGGAGCGCACCATAGAGCCATCTGCCCTCTTCGCCCGGGAAACGCCCAGGCCCGGTGAACCATGGAAGCAGTTCACCGGGCTCCCTCCATCTCTCCGCCACCACGCCCAGCGTCTCTCGTCTCACGGTTCAGGTACACCTCCAATTTGGCCACAAACGAGTCAAAAGTTCTGCGTTCATCGACTCCGGTGCCGCTGGAAACTTTATTGACTCTTCATATGCCAAAAGATTGGGGTTGGAGACTGAAGCGTTATCCCAGCCAGTTCGGATTACATCTGTCGACGGTCGGCCCCTTTCCTCCAGCCCCATCATCGCCCAGACTCGACCCATAACCCTCGTCATCGACCAACACCAGGAAACAGTCCGATTTCACCTCACCTCCATCTCCTCTCCACCCATCATCCTCGGACACCCCTGGCTTCTGCAGCATGACCCTCTCATCTCATGGTCTCAGAACCGGATCCTCCAATGGGGGCCGACCTGTCTCGAACTCTGCCTGCGGGCACCGGCTGGGACGTGCTCTAGGGAGTCTGAGGCCCCTGATGTCGACACCAACGCTATCCCTGAGGCTTATCGGGACCTGGCTGAAGTCTTCTGCAAAAGACGTGCCACTCACCTACCTCCTCATCGGCCCTACGACCTGGCCATTGAACTTCAGCCAGGTTCTGTTCCCCCCCGCGGCCACCTGTACTCTCTCTCCACCACTGAGACGCGGGCGATGGAGGAGTATGTATCCTCAGCTCTCCGCCAAGGCACCATACGACCCTCCTCCTCGCCCGCCGCCGCGGGATTCTTCTTTGTAAAGAAGAAATTCGGCGAACTACGTCCTTGTGTCGACTATCGGGGGCTCAACAACATCACCATAAAAAACCGACACCCATTGCCTCTTACCAACTCTGCCCTGGACGCCCTCTCTGGTGCCACCATTTTTACAAAGTTGGACCTCCGGAGCGCCTACAACTTGGTGCGTATCAGAGAGGGCGATGAGTGGAAGACGGCATTCATCACCCCCACTGGACATTACGAGAGTTTAGTCATTCCATTTGGTCTCTGTAATGCACCAGCAGCTTTCCAACGTTTCATCAATGACGTTCTCCGTGACATGTTGGGCCGATGGGTATTTGTCTACCTGGATGATATCCTTATCTACTCTCGTTCCGTTGAAGAACATGTTCAACACGTCAGAGCGGTTCTTAAGAGACTGCTCGCTCACCAGCTGTACTGTAAGTTGGAGAAGTGCGCTTTTCACGAGCGCTCCACCACGTTCCTGGGCTTTGTCATCTCGTCCCAGGGTGTGGCCATGGACCCACAGAAGCTAGAAGTTGTACGTCATTGGCCCCTACCCAAGACTCTCAGACAACTTCAACGGTTTCTCGGGTTTGCGAACTTCTATCGTCGCTTTATCCAGGACTACAGTACGGTTGCAGCACCATTAACCGCTCTGACTCGGCCATCATCTCATCACTTCCAACTCAACTCTACCGCCATCTCTGCCTTCCACGAGCTCTGCCGTCGATTCACCACCGCCCCGATTCTTCTCCATCCAGATGCAAACAAACCATTCGTTGTGGAGGTGGATGCTTCGGATGTGGGCGCCGGGGCTGTTCTCTCCCAACGAGGTCCAGACCAGAAGCTACACCCTTGTAGTTTCTTCTCCAAAAAATTTGACCCCACTCAGCAGCGATACGGGGTAGGGGACCGCGAGCTGCTGGCCATAAAGTGGGCATTGGAGGAATGGCGACACTGGCTCCAGGGCGCCAGGGAGCCGTTTATCGTCTGGACCGACCACCAGAATCTCATCACCATCCGGAATCTCAAACAGCTAAATCCAAGGCAGGCGCGGTGGGCTCTGTTCTTTGAAAATTATGATTTCCACCTATCATACCGCCCGGGGTCGAAGAACACCAAGGCTGACGCCCTCTCCCGACAGCACGAGGAAGACGCCCCCCGGGCGGACCCCGCGCCTGTTCTTCCCTCCTCCAAGATCATCGCCCCACTACGCTGGGAACTGGAGACGAGGGTTCGCCAAGCACAAGCCGCAGAGAACGAACCGGCAGGTGTGCCGCCTGGACGACTCTATGTCCCCAAGAACACCCGGACTGAGGTCATCCAATGGGGACATTCCACCCCTCTATCAGGGCACCCAGGCACGCAGCGCACCCTACAATACGTGCAGCGTGCCTTCTGGTGGCCATCTATGGCCAAGGACATCGACGAGTTCGTTCAGGCGTGCCCAGTGTGTGCCAGGGCCAAGGACACCAATCAACCAACACCTGGGGAACTCCAACCGCTTCCTGTTCCCCGTCGGCCCTGGACACACATTGCCATCGACTTCATCACGGGCCTGCCGGTCTCCGAAGGGAAAAATGCTATCTTGACCATTGTGGATCGGTTCTCTAAAGCTGTGCACCTGGTGGCCCTCGCCGGACTCCCGTCAGCTAAAAGGACAGCCGAGCTGATTTTAGAGCACGTAGTCCGTCTGCATGGGTTCCCCAAGGACATCGTCTCGGACAGGGGGCCCCAGTTCACTGCACGGTTCTGGAAGGCCTTCTGCCGTCTGATCAATTCCACATGCAGTCTCTCATCAGGATACCATCCTCAGACTAATGGTCAGACGGAACGGACCAACCAACAACTGGAGCGCTACCTGAGATGCTTCGTCGCCAACCGTCAGCGCTCCTGGGCCCGCTACCTCATCTGGGCTGAACTTTCCCATAACATCCATGTTTCCTCTGCCACCAAGTTAAGTCCCTTTGAGGTATGCCAGGGTTTCCAACCTCTGATGTTCGAACATCAAGAACCGGAGGTTGAGATACCCGCGGCCCAACAGTTGGTCCGCAGGTGTCGACGGTCGTGGATTCTAGCCAAGGAAGCAATCCAACGTGCTAACACCCGTTACACCATGCAACATCGCCGTCGACACCCTCCGGGACGATTGTACCACGTAGGTGACAAAGTGTGGCTGTCCACAAAGAACCTGCACCTCCATACAGAATTAAAGAAATTATCACCAAGGTTCATCGGCTCCTACCGCGTCACCCTCTGCATCAACCCTGTCACCTACCGGCTCCAGCTGCCTGCGGCGCTCCGGATCCATCCGGTATTCCATACGTCACAACTCAAACCCTTCACGACGTCACCCATGGTTCCCCCCACCCACCCTGCTCCTCCTCCCCGTATCATTGAGGGTGGTCCCGCCTATACCGTTCGCCGGATCCTTGATTCACGTCCTCGGGGCAGAGGGCTCCAGTACCTCGTCGATTGGAAAGGTTACGGTCCCGAGGAGCGATCTTGGATTCCGGCTCGGTTCGTCTTAGACCCCGAACTCATCCGGGACTACCGTCGTCGGGTATCCTCCACCCCAGGACCGTCAAGAGTCGGTCCTGGACAGGGGGGTACTGTCATGCACACTCGTAACACGACCGGCACTAGGACCTGGAAGTAGTACGGTCGGGTTTCCAGGAAGCATAAAAGGAGACAAAATGGCGCTTCACATTGCTCAGTCATTGAGTTCGCCCATGCCTTTGCTGACGCTACGCCGACTATTCTGTGAGTACTCACCGATTCTGGTTGCTTCTTTGATTGAGTGTGTGTTGCTAGAACGCGGGTTTATTTGTATAGATCCTTGCTCTTTGTGTAAGAGAGTTCTTAGACTAATCGCGTGGTTATCCTGCCTATTCGTGCTGCTTCCGCGTTTGGGTTTACCATCCACGCTACACGGGCTAACTGCTAAGGCTTTTCAGTTTATCCTTCGGTTGCTCGTGACACACTAAAACAACAACAACCTTGAACAAATAGAAATAAGATTTCCTGATTATACTGCAGAAATATTATTTAATACAACAAAATTCCTCTCCACTCTGGAAAACCTTATCCGTGCGATTGAGCGCTGATTAGACGACGTAGGAAATTAAAAAGAGGCTGCATTTGGCCGGTGTTATGCTCAGATCTCCTGGGGATTTCCTCAAGCTCAAATCTTTAAAAACGTTGGGGCAATTTCTTTAAAAACGTTGGGGCAATTTCTAAAGCAGGGAGGTACTGAGGTACTGCTTTGTTGCCACGGGAAATTTCTTTGATGGGAGGCTAGCGGCGTACTAATAGGAGTTAACTCAAGCTGAAAAAATACAGCAGATCCTGATGCAAGCTTAGAGTTACCAGAGGAAGGCACGGTGATGCAGAGTAACCTCTTTGAGATGGGTTGTTGGTGCTCACTTCAGCACATAGGTTCCAGACACAAAGCTCGAGCAGTTGGCGGGGTGGCACTTGTCCTCTCACTTTTGAACGGTGAGCTTAGGCAGATATGGGCTGAGACAGGAAGAAGGGCGGTACTGCATGCATAATCTGGTACATCAACAACGTACTGTGTGTGTGTAGCAAGCTTGGACTGGTGCATAAGAGTGTACCATGCATAGCATGCTTAAGATGCACGATTAGCATTGCAAGTTCACCTTTGTAACATCCCTGGTGGATGCAGGGTATTGCCTCGCTCACATGCCAATTACATGTGCAGAAGGGTCCTCATTGGTGGCTTTAGAGCGATTTGTCCTGACTTTTGCTTTTGTGGGCTTTAGGTAACTCCTCCATTTGCTGAAGCACTCAGCTGGCCCCACCCAGCCATCCATTGGCAAAGGCTCTGGATGAGCCCTTGTGACTTCCTACATCCGACAAGCAGTGCATTTCCAGACCTCCCTTTCTAGCATTGAACGCTGGAGCTGGAGACAAAGTGCATATGACTCGGGCTCAGCTAGCGCTCTCTAAGCATGGAGAACTCACAAACAGATGGGGCACGCTTCATGCTGGTCCTTCTAGTGCAAAGAGAAACCGCATCTCTAAGGTCAGGGACGAACAGCGTACATTAGCTTCCATTCTCGTAATAGCTATCACTGTGAATAATAGCTGAACAGAAGCCAAGCAAACTGAGATGTAGCTAATACTCTGCCTGACATTGCACATAAAATCAGCGCTCTGCGGGTAGATGACTTACCAAATGAGGCTGTTTTTGCTAACACCAACAAAAACAGTTAAGCTGATTTTAAACTCAGTCTTATAATGTGAAATCTCGAGTTGACTAGCAGCAGCTGAAAAACTCCATGGAACAAGGTGTTCACAGCGAGGTGAAGAGCATACGAACCGTATGTCGACTGTTGTGATGATGGCTTATAGGTATAGGCGAGGCTACACCTACATCTCCACAGGTTTGCCTGCCTTTAAAGCATGAATATAGGTGGCTTCAGCCAGGACATGAGATGTCATTTTATTTTTCATATTAATTTTTATTATTACCATATGTAGTTCAGGTTGATATGCACACAGATCATATTTTACAAATGACATATATACAGTAGTTACAGTGGATTACATACATTCATTTTTTGTGTTGCTTCACCAAAAACACTACAGAAGAAGGGGGTCATGTTGTATTTTTCGCAAACTAATAATACACATTCTGAAAAATGTATGCAGTAATATTTACCTTAACCTTAACTTAACATCACTTAAAACTTAACATCATTTAACATCATTTGAAATAAGCGTCACTGTGCTACAGTGTGAAAACATTGTGTCCTTTTCATGTGCTACCTTTATATTCAAGATCCTGCTTTCTTCTTTAACCCTATAGAAAGTGGCATCTCATAAAGGGCCTGTGCTTATTTTGTATGGTTTGTGAACTCATGCTAACCAGTGGTTAACCGAAGCAGGCACTTTTCCTAATGCTCACATTCAACATTTTGTTCCAAAAATCTTTACAGCGATGTTGCAAACAGTTTGCACTTAATATATTGCCTTATTTTGATCTTACCACTATAAATATCCCCTTGTATTATTATAAAATTAGTAAAACTTTTATTATTGAATTTTATTACTATTGTTATTCAAACTAATTTATTTTTAATACGGACATTCTATAACCATTATAACTATAAATTTTTATTGCCTTTTTGTCAAAATACAGTTAGTGAAATTCAATAATTAATATATGTACAGTTTACGGATATACAGTATTTAAATCTTTTTAGATACATTTTAAACATTAACTCATGCAAATTGACTTATGCAAAAGGTTAGGATTTTTTAAATCTTGAGACGATGTGCATCACCAACAACTGCAAGAAATTAAATAAATTCTTAATAGTCATTTAGAGTATTTAGCATTTAGCAAACTACTGCTCAGGTTCCCCACAAAATAAACATTTACACACAACAATACACACTCAAAGGAATTTAATTCATCTGCTGACTGTATTAGTTAGTTTAACCAGAACCAAGTTACACATACACATACAGTATCTTTGTACAAACTTCCAGTTTTACTAATTAGTACTTCTAAATGGCTTCCTCTTTTCAGTTGAACTTTAACATCTCTGCCATATTTTACAGTTTTACCATGTGAACCCATAAAAATAATTTTACTTCCAGACCTGTAACTTGTCTGTACATTCATTTGCATATACTGTACATAGAAAAAAACAATTAAACAATTAATCAACCAAACAAATAACAACAACCTAAAAATCACCATATTTTATATTACACAAGACTTGTGCTAATGTTGCTCTTAGGCAGGGCAAGTTGAATTTTCCCATCCTTGGCTTTGCTGTCAGGCTGTAATCTTGTCTTGATGTCGAAAATCACAATGAAGCAGACAAAACCGATCACTCCAACTGAAAATACTAATCGTATAACATTTCTCTCCAGCTGTGGATCTAGAATAAAATAAACTGATTTCAGTGAAATTTTAATCAGAGTTAATTTGATTATTCATTTTATTAAAGAAAATAAAAAGTCATGCTTACTGTATGGTCCAAGGGCCATATCTTCATATCTTAGATCTAAAACAAACAAACAAACAGAAGGACATTTCATTATGAATTTGGTCAAGTTTGTCAAACAATTTTTTTCTTTGCAATAATTCATACTAAAATAAAGTTAAACCATTTGAACCACACACACACACACACACACACACACACACACACACACATGCACGCGCACGCACACACACACACACACACACACACACACACACACACACACACACACACACACACACACACACACATACAATTTAAAAATATTGAAAATCAAATATGGAATTGGCACATTTATAATAGTAAGACAGCAAGATGAACAGCGTATAAAAATCGTAATGACTAAAATAATTCTAGGTTTGTGTAAGAATCTGAAAACTAAATGACACTTTAAAATTGTTTAATATAAAATGCCAGAATCTAATTGAGAATTTAAAGTTTGTTGGAAGGAACAAAAGGCAAATACCTAATAACTAACTAATTAAGTAACTAACTGAATAAATAAATTAGTAAATGAATATGACATACTTTGTCAATATTTTGTTAGACCACCTTTAGTTTCATTTGCAGTGTGTATTCGCCATGCCATTGTTGTGGAAACCTTATCCAACATTACCACATTTATATCATTTGGCAATATTGAACACTTTTATTTTTGACTTACATCAGCTAAAGCGATCAGCCATAACTTTAAAACCACCTAGGATTTTTTTTTTATTCCCCTTGTGCTACCAGAGTGACTCTGACCCCTCTGGTGTGGTTCCACACGGCCTCTGCTTTTCGTGCTTTTCGCTCATCAGTAGATTTGTCCATCTTGTGCCTCCTCCTAGGCCAATTACTTGATATTTAATTCTTGGATAACGGAACTCTTCCATGAATGTAAAATTACATTCACGATCATGATAATCAGTATGACAGCACATATGATATAAACATTGTCGCACAATCACTATGTGTACTTGTATTACTGTAATGTTCAAGTTCACGGCCACCGGTAAGGCACAGGAAAAGGGGGAGGGGTGCTGTAATCAGACACAGCCGGTTTCTATCCCCATTCACCGTCTGGGAGAGCGCGAGGGAATTTAAAAGGAGGCCAGGAAGCCAGCACGGTTAGTGAAATGTTAACGCGAATCAATTTAACGTTACTTTTGTGTTCGTTCTCTGCAGACTCTGAATGTGCCGGAGAACCCAATTCACGGAATCCATGAAAATCCATGAAATTAAATGAAATAATTAAATCAATACAGTTTTCTGTTTACTGCGATGGAGCAGTCTGTCCAGAGACTCATTCACATGGTCTATTCATAAAAAAAAAAAGACAGAAGCAAACCACAAATTAGGTTTATGGACTATGAGGATTGTTAGGTTTATGGACTATGCTTTTGGACTATGAGGATTAAGATATACAGTAGAATACGAGTTAAATCTCTTACCTGTGACTTGGACATGGATTGAATTAATCCCAGATCCTGTGACATCCTTCGTAGGATATTTCATAAATGAGTACATACAACTGTAGTTACCAGTGTCCCATAATGAAATATTCCTCAAAATGAAGGAGTGCTCATTTTTATGAAGTGCTAATCTCTCTCCAACACCATTCTTACACAAATACATGTGAACTTCGGCATTTGGTTTCTGGATGGTAGCGATGATGCATTTTAATATTAAATTCCCACCAACTTTTGCTGTGGGAGTTCCAAATATTACAGCTGGAAAAATCTCCAACGAATTACCTATTGAGTGAAAAACACTATCAAAAAGTAACAGCACATGGATAATCATCTGATCTACTCCACCAGTACTTCTGTAATTTGCAAATTTTCTGATATACAGTCTACACCTGATATATACATGCACTACATAATGACCATTGTTCTTATCCATATAAAATTCTCAGATCTTATGGCTCAACAGTAGATTTGGCCATCTTGTGCCTGAAATGTCAGTTACTCAAAGTTACTCAGTTACTTTAATTCTTTGATACAGATCTCTTGTATAAATGCAAAATCACATTCACAATCATAACGATCAGTATGACAGCACGGAATCATATTGCTTAGACTATATCACGGCTTCCATTGATTTTGTATTCGTCATATTGACCCTACTGTACATTGATATGTTACATTTATATTGATATATACATTTATATAATGCTTATGACTGTAACATTTATTATTATTATTATTATTATTATTATTATTATTATTATTATTATTATTATTCTTTAATGGCTATCTTTGGCTATTATATCTTATCAATATAAAATTAAAAAAGGAAATTAGAATGTTTTAAATGTTTAAATCAAGAGAGTTCTCTGTTTAAGGTGCAATCTGCGATCTGGTGAACAAATAATATTCATATAATACATATGTCAATAAATATGTACATATTTCAACTAAATGGTATTTTATTGTACATATTTAAATACTGGGCCAAATATTTTGAATAGTGTATTATATTGCAAAAAAAAAAAAAACCCTGTCATACAAAGAAAGCCCAAAAAAAAAAAAAAAAAAAAAATCTAAATATTAATAATGAGCTAAAAACTAAATACTATTATGAAATCTGCATGATGAGTTAAATAGATTTTAAATAGAATTTAATTCTCATAAGGAAAAATTGTCTACAGAAAAAAATATAATATAAGTAATTGTTGATATAAAGTAAGTGTGGATTTACTTTTAATCTAACTAATAATATACAGCAGCTACTTTCATTTAAAAACAGTGGTAGAATCAAACCACAAATTAGATTTATGAATTTGTAGACTTATGTATTGAGGATTATTAAATCTCTTACCTGTGACTTGGACATGGATTGAATTAATCCCATGTGCTGTGACAGTCTTCTCAGGATATTTTGTAAATGAGTACATACAACTGTAGTTACCAGAGTCCCATAATGAAATATTCCTCAATATGAACAAGTGTTCATCTTTATTTCCAAGTAGTTCTAATCTCTCTCCAACACCATTCTTACACAAATACATGTAAGTTTCTGTCTTTGGTCTCTTGTTGGAGATGCTGCAGTTTAATGTTAAATTTCCACCAGCTTTTACTGTGGTGGGTCCAATTATTTGTCCTGAAAAAATCTTCAAGGAATCACCTAAAAAAAATAATATCTAAAAGTGACAGCACATGGATAATCATCTGATGTACTCCATTAATACTGTGTATATATGACTGTATATATATGAAAAAAATTAAAAGAAAATACCTTTTGATGGAGATGCAGATGTTGCTATTAATAAATAAATGGCTTTCCAGAAAAAAAGAGAGTAAGAGAAATTCTCAAAAACATTCAGATAATGGTATTCTCTTAAGATGTTGTGTGATATGTATTTTTCAGAAATTTAACTGAATTTATCTGTAATCCAGTTAAAACAAATGTTTCAATGTTATATAAAGAATATACAGCTCAAATTATAATGTTTACTTACAGATTGTGGTGCGGCACACGTCCATTCTTGATCAAGGACAAATTGGTTCTACGATTGTACAGTTTGTGTAAGTGGTGGGTGAAACTTTATTAACCTCATTGTACCCAGCCCAACCTGCACTATTGGACAGCAACAGCACGCTACTCTTTTACAAACTGGTTGTTCCAGAAACGTTTGTGAAAAAGTGGGATTTTACTGACCCACACAAATTGCTTTTTTAAATTAACACTTTAAAGAGAGCAAATAAGCTATATCAACCAAAACTAAGTCTATGTTATATTTTACCATATATAATTCAGGACGATGGTCATAGTAGCTCCAGTGTCCAATTTAAATTCTTCCCTCTGGTCTGTGTGCATGGAGTTTGCATGTTCTCCTTGTGCTTGGTGGGTTTCCTCCAAGTACTCCTGTTTCTTCCCACAGTCCAAAGACATGCAGAGTAGGCTAATGGTAATCATCAGTGGCCTCCATAGTGGACGGATGGTTGGATGGACGGATGGAGTTCAGATGATAAGTGCGTAGATCATATTTCTCTTAACAGTGACATAAAAATTCTATATTAGATACAGTTTCTGTTTTCTTTACTAAAGAATGTTCTAACACTGCAGAATAAAGGGGTATTTTTTACCAAACTAATGCTACACATTTTTATGCTGAACAATGTATGCAGGAATATTTAAATTAACATTAACATGACATTGATAAAGCTTATTTGGGGACAATTAAAATAAACCGTATGACTGTGATATAGTGAAAAAACATTGCTTATTTTGTATTAGTTTTAGATTCAGGGTGATACTTTCTTCTTTAACTCTAAAGAACGTGTGTTTCTCACACCCTGGGCCTGTGCTTATTTTGTCACTGTTGAGTTTATGCAGTTGGTAAGCTCATGTGTATGCGAAACCATGTTCCAAATATATCTACGGCAATGTAGCAAACAGTTTGTTGTTAGTATCTTAGTTTATGTTGCATCTTACATGTAATGTAAAGGTTGAACTCACTGACTTCTCTGAACTAAACAAACAGATGTAAGTTCCAGCGTGAATGTCCATTATGACTCCTGTTTGAGCAAACCTTGCCTGGTTCTTTATTGTGTCCCAGATACT
Source organism: Clarias magur (assembly GCA_013621035.1). Classification (NCBI taxonomy): domain Eukaryota; kingdom Metazoa; phylum Chordata; class Actinopteri; order Siluriformes; family Clariidae; genus Clarias; species Clarias magur. The sequence continues at coordinate 4,175,351 of QNUK01000012.1, forward strand.
TCTGAATTACATTGTTGTTTTGGTACATACATGTCACCTTTCTTGTTCCTCTCAGGTGACTTTAAAGGGGTGCACTTTAATCGAACATCAGCTCATGTTTAGTTACAAGACTATCTCTGCAGAGATGAAAGATTTTAATATGATGAAAAGTAAATAACAAAATTATTTATCATTAACGATGAACAAAATCAACATAACAAAGCAAACCAAACAGTTTACCTTTACTGTACACAGTAAATAATATTTTCTTATTTAAGGCCATGTCCACACATAGCTGGATAATTTAAAAAACTGAGATTTTTCTTCTTTGTTTTTAAAAATAATTCTGTCTACACGACCTAGGGTTCAAAAATATCTTGGTCCACATGAAAACGCAAAACACTGTTAAGCGCTGTTAGGAGCCTCTTTAATCAACAGTGGACTAATCAAAAGCCTAGACAAAACGTCATTACCTGTTGCGCTTTGTAGAAATCCGAGCGGGTCTCGTCAGAAACAGCAGTCTGCGGGGTCTCTGTGTCGTCAGAGTTTTGTACAGTATGTAGCAGCAGTGAGCTTAGTAGTACATTCAGGCACCTCTGCTCATTAATGTAATGTACTGCGCGTGTATGTACAGTACACGCATGTAAAAAGTCCAGTACGCAACGTTAACACATTCACTAGTTTACTGTACATACGTCTACGATTGCACAAAATATCCGCATAAACAAAGCTGACATCAAATCAAGGAAACGAGCACACAAACAGTTACATAATTGGCACAAGATGACGTTGCAACAAGCTGAAATTTCCGTTTCCCCTGTCCCCACAACACCACTGAAAACGGAGTTTTGGAAAATATTCACTTTGGCTGGAGTTTTCCAAAAGCTCAATTTTCAACAACCAAAACTGTGTTTGCGTGTGGACAAAAAGTGCAAACCGCAGATAAAAATCTCCTTTTTAAAAAATACCTGGCCACATGTGAACATGGACTAATTGACATCAAAAATACACTGGCCAGCCAAAAAAAAAAAAAAAAAAACACCATTAGGATTTAACTATCTAAGGATTTAACTATTTAAGAATTTTCCTACTGCAATGAGTAATATGGTTCAGGTGGCAATAGTTTGTTTAACTATAACTGATGCAGTGAGTAAGCCCCGATTTCCGTCTCTGTGTGCATGGAGTTTGCATGTTCTCCCCGTGCTTGGTGGGTTTCCTCCGGGTACTCCGGTTTCCTCCCACAGTCCAAAGACATGTAGGTTAGGATAACTGGCATTCCTAAATTACCCGTAGTGTGTGAATGAGTGAGTGTATGTGTGTGTCTGTGCCCTGCAATGGATTGGCACCCTGTCCAGGGTGTACCCTGCCATGTGCCCTAAGTCTCCTGGGATACGCTCCAGGCCCCCCATGACCCTGAATACAGGATTAAACAGTATAGATGATGAGTGAGTGAGTGAGTGAGTGAGTGAGTGATGCAGTGAGTAGTTTCTCATTGCTTAAACAACCATGTCAGAAGACATATCCTGTGGTGGTGGCAAAACTATTACTTTGTTACTGAATTGTCAAATTACAGATATGCAACTAAGAGGATTGCTAAAACTAATACAATTGGGTTAAGGAATATTAGTAAACCCTGGAATGGTGGGTGTGAATATTTAAAAAATATATATTGTGATCAGAGAAGTCTTAAACTTTTTTTAGAAAACAACAGCAGTAGAACTCACACCCATGTTTAATAAGCATTGGTGGCTCAAACAGTTAAGGCTGTGGTTTACTGGTTTACTTTCAATTCAATTCTATTTGTATAATGCTTTTAACAATGATTCCAAAAGGAGCTTTACAGAATCAAATAAAAATTATGGAAATTTGTATGAATTGTGAGAAAATGTTTATGGATCAAAATGGTCAGATTGTCCCTGATGAGGAAGCTCTAAAATACTAAAAAAAAAAAAACATCTGAACATGTAACAATTCATAATGGACACCATATTCAAAGCATTTTATTAATCTGACCATTAACAAGAATTAATTAACTTTTATAATCGTAGTTCCTAAGAATTTAAATGCCATGAAATACCATAAAGTATACATTCATACACTTATTTGGTTGAAGAGCCTACAATATCAGCAAAAATAGCAAATAATGGTCATTACTCTGTATAGTAGATACACACAAAAAACAATAAACCAACAAACAAAAAATAAAAGTACAATTGGGTACATGCAATATTTTTTATACAAGACTTCACTTTCATTTAGTGGTAATTAAAATTAAAGATCTATGACAGCTTTCTCTCTTCAACATTTACCATTTTACTCTAATATCATTGTTGATTCCACAAGTAACATTTCACCATGTCAGCTTCTGAATATTCACATATGTTCTTCACTTACAAAGACTTGCATCACAATAGATATGCTGAATTTTATGAATCATCTCTATCATTGGCTTTGATTAAGCTGGTGAACTTGCAGGAAGAAGGTGATGATGTCCTGATGTCAAAAATTACAATTAAACATGCAAATATTATCACTCCAAGAGAGAACAACAGTCGTAAAAAGTTTCTGTCCCACAGCGGATCTGGAAGAACACAAACTAATCTCAGTGAAATGTTATTAAATTTTCCCCATTTTTTATTTGATTCGTAAAGTAAGAATCACAGACCATAACTCCATAATCCCACAGCTATTATTTTAAATGTATGAGCACACAATAAAATGTATACATATATTGCAAATGTATTAAAGTTAATACATGTAACAAATTATATTTCAGAAAGCAAATGATCTTTTGCACATTTTAAAGTGTACTTAAAAAATTCAGCTACTACAGTGGTGATTGTTATGGAAGTGCAGCACATTTTTTATAATAATAAAAAAATATTTGTTTACTGTTACATTGATTTCTCAGCCTTTTTATTAACTTTAAATCACAACTTTATATACAATTAAATGAATATATTTAGCCAAGATTCTGATTAAGACAAGAACTCTTACCAGTGACTTGGACATTGATTGAGTTTATTCCTGATCTTGTGACATTCCTTATAGGACGTCTTGTAAATGTGTACAGACAACTGTAGGTCCCAGAGTCTTGTAAGGAAACATTCCTCAAAGTGAAGATGTACTCATCTTTATTTTCAAGTACTTCCAATCTCTCTCCAAAACCATTTTTATGCAAATACATGTAAACTTCTGCCTTTGAGCTTAGATTTTTAGAGATGCTGCACTTTAATTCAACATTTTCACCAACTTTAGCCGTGAATGGTCCAGAAATTTGTGCTGGAAAAATCTCCAAAGAATAACCTAATGGACGGAAATGATAAAGCATTATTTCATAACTTAACTTATAAAAATATCCAAATAAATGATACATGTTTCTTATATAATAATTGCCTATTTTAACATTGTTAATATTAAATGAATGTAGTTCCAGGAAGACATTTTGCAAATCGATTAAAATTAGATCTTTTAAGCGCTTATACTTTTTATTGTTAATGCTAAAAATAAATGACAATTTCAGCTCATAACAAATCACTTTGTACAGAATTTTCCCTCTTATTCTTATTATGGAACAAAAGAAAAATCTTACCAATGACTTGGACATGAATTGAGTTATTTCCAGATTCTGTGACATTCTTTACAGGATATTTTATGAATGAGTACTTGCAACTGTAATTCCCAGAGTCCCTTAATGAAACATTACTCAAAGTGAAGGTGTACTCATCTTTATTTCTAAGTAATTCTAATCTCTCTCCAACTCCATTTTTACACAAATACATGTGAATTTCTGAATTTAATCTCTGGATTTTGGAGATGCTGCACATTAACTCTACATTTTCACCAACTGTTACTGTGGAGGGTCCGGAAATTTGTCCTGGAAAAATCTCCAAAGAGTCACCTACTGGCAAGAATAGTAAAACATTATTGGTTAGGATAAATATCTTTTTTTTTAAATAGTAATTTATGATTCTTATAAAGTAATTCTTTGGGAAAATAAAGAAATAAGTAAAGTAGGTTCTGATGAACATATCAACATGGTTAGTATTCAAGAAAGGTATTTCCAGGAAGGGAAAACATTAACAGAAAAAAAAATCATTTAATTAAAATTTCCTAAAAAAACAATATTTTTGCAAAATATTTTTTTAAGCTTGATATAGTTATAGTTATAATATATAGTTTATATATCAATTTTCAGCACATCAAATAAAAATGCACAATATGTTTAAAAGATTCAAGGATTTATTTATTTATTTTTTTTTTTTTTTTACCTTTTACTTGGACATAGATTGAGTTATTTCCTGATCCTGTGACATTCTTTGGAGAATATTTTGTAAATGAGTACATGCAACTGTAAGTGCCAGAGTCCCATGGCAAAATGTTCCTCAAAGCAAAGGTGTACTTAACTTTATTCTGAAGTAATTCAAATCTCTCTCCAATACCATTTTTACACAAATACAAGTGAATTTCGGTATTTAGTCTCTTGATGTTGGAGATGCTGCACTTTAACTCTAAATTTTCACCAAGCTTTGCTGTGGAAGGTCCGAAAATTTGTGCTGGAAAAATCTCTATGGAAAAATATGGGATAGTGATGGTGTTAGTTAGGAAGAATGTTTTAAAATGGAAACATTTTAGGGTGGGGGTGGGGGAGGAGGATATATACCACCTGATGGAGATGTTAACATGGTTAATGTTGCAGAAATGTCTTTAAAAAAAGAAAGGACACATTCATAAAGAGAGCAATCATGCAAACTGCAATGCAAACTGATGCAAAATTATGAATTTAAGCATTAGTGAAGCAAACTAAATTCTTACACTCACTGCTTCACATTTATACTGATATTTTCCCACATCAAAAATAAAAATGTCAAAAGATTCAGTTTACTTACAGATTATAATGCACAATGTGTCCATTGCTAATCAAACCACTCATGAGAGTTTCACATTAATGTGTCATTCTGTATATTTTTTATGTAAGTGTGGGGTAAAGGTTTATACATCATCATGTAACCAGCCCATCTATTCTTATTGGACAACGGCAAGATGACGCTCTAAATGCTAAATATATCAGAGCTTTTTTATTTATACTTACTTTATTGTTATTATTGTCACAATTAATTAATTAATTAAAATATTAAATTGTGTTTTTTAATTTTAGATGTTACACAGTCTGGACAAAAGCCACCCATTGGATTTAAATAAGCAAATTTGTAAAAGTCTGATTTGATAATTTCTGCAACCATTAATGTTTCTGATGCATCATTAACAGTCATCTCAGAATATGTATTCTATGATCATATAAAAATGTTTACTGTTACTGTGAAAGAAAACAACTAAGGACATGAGAAACTCACTTGATAGTGATGCTAACTGGAAAAGAGTCTTTAGTTTGCTAGGGGGCATAAAGATGGAAAAAAAGGTCATATGGTCTGATGAGTCAAGATATATTCTAGGTAAGTAGGTAAGTAGGGAAGTGCTTGAAGGGATGCATTCATCATGCATACTGCTCACTATACAAGACTCTGGAGGCAGTGTTATGCTTATATTGCTATGTGGCAATAAAATTAAGTAAACCGACTACCTGAATGTACTAAATGACCAGATTATTTCATCAATTAATTTTTAGCCACCTTAATGTCTGACCTTAACCCTGTTGAAAGTCCTTGGGATGTGCTGGAAAATAATGGGTACAAGTGAGTTCAGTTCAATTATGGTTTTTGGATTAAAAACTGTTCCTGAATCTGGAAATATGACTCTTCAGAGCTCTGTACTGTCTTCCAGGTAATAGCAGTGTGGAGAAATGATGGAGAATCATGAGCATTGCTGAGAGGTGGACCTTCCTCAGTATTCTCTAAAAGGATAATGCCTTTGGGCCCTCTTTCCCACAGAGCACAATTGCCAGTCCACTTGAGGTCTGCACTGCACTAACATGTATGCCAAAGAACTTGAAACTAGACACCCTCTCGTTCTCCCTGATCTTTAGTGACTGTAGCTCCTCTTGGTGTCTCTTAAAGTCCACTATAAGCTTCTTTTTTTTTTTTTTTATATTCAGTTCCAGGTTGTTTACCAAACATGATTCATACAGCTTGCTCACTTTATCTCCGTAGGCTGTCTTGTTGACATTTGAGAAAAGTCCCACCACTGTAGTATCATCACCAAATTTAATTATGACATTAGTGAAGTGAGCAGATGTACAGTCAAAAGTGTAGCGGGAGCAGAGAATGGGGCTTAATACACACCCCTGTGGCACTCCTGATCTAAATGTTAAGGTTTGTCAGACATGAGGACCCAGTTTTACTGTTTGTGGGGCTGTCAGTGATAAAATCCTTTAACCACATACACAGTTGTTTATTAAGGCCGATGTCCTGCAATTTTGTGATAAGCCTGCATGAGATAATCATATTTAATGCAGAACTACAGACCATAAAGAGCATCCTGACAAATCTATATGTCAGAAAGCGTGGCTTTCGTTAGCTGCTGAGGTGGATCCAGATGCAGGGGCGGCGGCTGAGCAGGTGCTGTGCTCGGCTGTAAACTGGTGTGAGCGCGCAGGTCCGCTGAGGAGCGTTGAGTCTATTCGCTGCCGAAGAGGAGAAGGAGCGCGTTGGGTCGAAAGCCGTTAAATCCGTGAGCGTGACGTCCGTGCCGAGCCGTGAAGAAAAGCCGTGGTTGAGAAGGAGCGCGTTGGGTCGAAAGCCGTTAGATCCGTGAGCGTGGTGTCCGTGCCGAGACGTGAAGATAAGCCATAGTCGGGAGAGAGAGCGCGTTGAGTCGAAAACCGGGAAATCCATCAGCGAGGCAAACAAATCCGAATCGTAAGGCAACGGGGAAGAAACGAGAAACGAAACAAGACCTCGGTAACGTGATCACGATCAAAAAATAAACGCGAGAGAATTGGCTAGAACACTCAATAATCTGGCGAAGAACTGGTGTGCTGTGCTTCCCTAAAAACCCAAGGAAATCAGCGCTGGATGAGAAACCGGTGTGTAGGTGGGGCGGTCCAGGGGCGTGGGAAATGCCATGACAGCGTGGGAAAACAAACCAGCGTGATTATCGTGAAGGGGCCGATGAAGCGAGGAGAAAGCTTGCGTGACAGCGTCTTTAACGGGATGTCCCTTGTGGCGAGCATGACTTTGTCTCCTACGCGGTATCTTGGAGCTTTGCTGTGGTGGCGGTCCGCCTGTCTCTTGTAAGAGGAGATGGTTCATAGCAGGTTTCGTCTTGCACGTAGCCACGTCTGTTTGCAGCGGCGGACGAAGTGCTGGGCTGAGGGAGTGTCCACCTCCAATTCTTGGGTAGGGAAGAGCGGAGGTTAGTAGCCTGAGCAACATTGAAACGGGGACAACCCCGTTGAAGCAGAAGGTAAGGAGTTGTGGGCATATTCAACCCATGGAAGAAGCTGGCTCCAGGTGGTTGCGTCCCGAGTCGTCATGCAACAAAGGGAAACCTCTAATGCTTGATTCATCCGTTCGGTCTGTTCATTGGACTGGGGATGGAAACCTGACGATAGGCTGGGAGTGGCTCCAATGAGCTTACAGAAGGAGCCCCAAAACCGAGAGGTGAACTGCGGGCCCCGGTCTGAGACGACGTCCGTGGGAAGGCCATGGAGCCGAAACACATGAAGGATGAGTAGCTCTGCAGTCTCCTTGGCAGATGGCAGGTTGGGAAGTGGAATGAGGTGAACTGACTTGGAGAAGCGGTCAACGATGGTCATGATACAGCTGTTGCCCCCAGACAAAGGTAGACCGGTGACAAAGTCTACTGAGACGTGAGACCATGGGCGTTGTGGGACCGGTAGGGGTCTGAGAAGACCAGCAGCTGGTCGGTTGTCGCTCTTACAGCGGGCGCAGATGTCGCAGGCCGCCACGAATCTGGACACATCCCTCCTCAGCGTGGGCCACCAGAATCGTTGCTGGAGCATGAAGCGGGTTCGGGCTGTGCCCGGGTGACAAGATAGTCTGGACCCGTGGGCCCACTCCAGGACCTGCGTGCGTAGACAGAGAGGGACGAAGAGGCAATTCGGTGGGACATTGCTTGGCCCCGGCTCCTGGGCCAGAGCCTGTTGAACCCTGGTCTCTATGTCAAGCTCCAGGGCTGCGATGAGACAATGGTCCGGGAGGATGGTGTCGTGTGATTGGGCGTCGTGGGAGGGAGAAAACTGACGTGAGAGGGCATCTGGTTTAGCATTCTTGGAACCCGGCCGATAGGACAGGACAAAGTTGAATCTGGAGAAGAACAATGACCACCGAGCCTGACGAGCATTGAGTCTCTTGGCAGTGCGCAGGTACTCCAGATTTCTGTGGTCGGTCCACACCAAAAACAGGAGCTCAGTTCCCTCTAACCAATGTTTCCACTCCTCCAGTGCTAGCTTGATGGCCAGGAGCTCTCGGTCCCCAACATCATAATTTCTCTCCGCTGGGGTCAGGCGCCGGGAGTAAAATGCACACGGATGCATCTTGTTGACCTGGGAGGACCTTTGGGAGAGAATTCCCCCAACGCCGACATTGGAGGCATCAACCTCAACTACAAACTGGCGAGAAGGGTCAGGAATAGTGAGGATAGGAGCAGAGGTGAATCTTCTCTTGAGATCCATGAAGGCTTGATTCGCCTCCTTACCCCAGCAGAACTGGGTCTTGGAAGAGGTTAGCGAGGTTAGAGGGGCGGCGACGGTGCTGTATCCTCGGATGAAACGGCGGTAAAAATTGTCAAAACCAAGGAATCTTTGAAGGTCTCGCCTTGAGGCCGGCGTGGGCCAGTTAGTGACTGCTTGGACCTTGGCTGTTTCCATCTCTAGCCTGGACGGGGAAATGACAAAGCCCAAAAATGTAGTGGAGGGCGTGTGGAACTCGCACTTCTCTGCCTTGACATAAAGGTTATTCTCCAAGAGTCTCTGGAGGACTTGGCGAACATGGTGTTGGTGTTCCTCCAGGCTGCGGGAGAAAATCAAAATATCATCTAAATAAACGAACACGAAGATGTTAAGAAAGTCGCGGAGGACGTCATTAATGAGTGACTGGAAGACGGCGGGGGCGTTGGTCAGGCCGAAGGGAACCACTAAATACTCGTAGTGCCCCGTAGGAGTGTTAAAAGCTGTCTTCCACTCATCACCCTCACGGATACGTACAAGGTGGTAAGCATTTCGTAGGTCTAACTTAGTGAAGATATTTGCCCCCTGCAAAAGCTCAAAGGCGGAGACCATGAGTGGAAGCGGGTAGCGGTTCTGAATGGTGATCTCTTTTAGTCCCCTGTAATCGATGCATGGACGAAGGGAATTGTCTTTCTTCTTCACAAAGAAAAATCCTGCCCCCGCAGGAGAGGAAGAGGGGCGGATGATTCCGGCGGCGAGGGATTCTGTGATGTATGTGTTCATTGACTCCCTCTCCTGGCGGGACAGAGAGTACAGTCAACCCTTGGGAGGAGAGGTGCCTGGGAGAAGGTCGATGGGGCAGTCGTAGGGTCGGTGCGGTGGTAGCGACGTGGCTCGGGTCTTGCTGAAAACCTGCTTGAAATCATGATAATGAGGTGGGACCTTGGAGATATCCGGAGTTTCCTCGGGAGTGACGGGAGTGGAGAGTGTAGGGAGCGCAGAGCGAAGGCATGACGTGGCACAAGAGGGGCTCCAACCCGTGATAACATGGTTGATCCAGTCGATCTGGGGACCATGGAGAGCTAGCCATGGGAGACCGAGGACCAAAGCGGCGTGTGACTTATTGATCACGAAAAGGCAAATCTCCTCAGAATGATTCCCCGATGTTCTCAAGGTGAGTGGACAAGTCTTGTGAGTAATGGCTGGTAGAGGGCTTCCGTCCAGAGCTCGGACCGCCAGTGGAAGGTCCAATGAAATGCAAGGGATCTGCAATGCTCTGACTGTGGCTGAGCTGATCAGATTTCGGTCAGAGCGGGAGTCAACGAGTGCTTGAATGGGATACGCTTGGCAACCGACAATTAGTGTAACAGAGAGCAGGGGGCGAGGTTCTGGGAGCTTGTTGGAAGGAGCCCCCTCTAGAGCTCCCAATCTGACTAGAGGGCGCCTCCTTTTAACGGGCAATTCTTGAGCATGTGATCTGAACCCCCGCAATAGAAGCAGGGTCTTTCCAGGCAGCGGCTTCGTCTCTGCTCATCCGATATGCGGGTTCTGCCCAGCTGCATGGGCTCCTCCTGATTAGTTGGTGTTGGAGAAGAGGACGGGCGGAACGTCCTGGGAGGTGTTTGTCTCCTCGCGGGGGGTGACCTCCGGGTCGGTCGTCTTCAACGAAGACGCGAGTCGATCCTCCCGGCGAGGTCCATGAGTTCATGGAGATTGGACGGAAGTTCGCGGGAGACTAGCTCATCCTTGAGTGTCTCCGAAAGTCCTTCCAGGAAGACGTCCGTTAGAGCTCTGTCATTCCATCCACTCGAGGCGGCTAAGGTCCGAAACTCGATGGCGTAGTCATATGCAGAGCATGATCCCTGGCGTAGATGTAAAAGTTTAGCTCCAGCCTCCCGGCCGATGTGGGATCGGTCAAAAACCCTCCTCATCTCTCCAGAAAAAACCTCAAAACTGTCACAACAAGGGTCGTGAATGTCCCAAAGTGCGGTGCTCCATTCTCGGGCCCTCCCAGTGAGGAGAGGGATAACATATGCTACCCGAGATCTTTCTGTAATGGAAGGTGGAGGCCTGAAGCTCAAAAATCAGAGAGCACTGAGATAAAAAGGATCTACAGGTACCTGGTTCTCCACCGTAAGTGGGAGGAGCTGGCAGGCGTGGCTCTCGTGGGGAATCCGCGAACACGGACCGAGCTGTAGAAACCTGAAGGCGCTGCATTTGGGCTGTGACGTCCGTGAGGGTCTGCCTGGTGGTGACAAGCTCCTCCTGATGTTTACCTAGGAGAGCGCCTTGATTCTCCGATGCTTGTCTCATCCTGTCCACTCCTGCTGGATCCATAGGGGCCAGATTATTCTGTCAGGAAGCATGGCTTTCGTTAGCTGCTGAGGTGGATCCAGATGCAGGGGCGGCTGCTGAGCAGGTGCTGTGCTCGGCTGTAAACTGGTGTGTGCACGCAGGTCCGCTGAGGAGCGTTGAGGAGCATTGAGTCTATTCGCTGCCGAAGAGGAGAAGGAGCGCGTTGGGTCGAAAGCCGTTAAATCCATGAGCGTGACGTCCGTGCCGAGCCGTGAAGAAAAGCCGTGGTCGAGAAGGAGCGTGTTGGGTCGAAAGCCGTTAGATCCGTGAGCGTGGTGTCCGTGCCGAGCCGTGAAGAAAAGCCGTAGTCGGGAGAGAGAGCGCGTTGAGTCGAAAACCGGGAAATCCGTCAGCGAGGCAAACAAATCCGAATCGTAAGGCAACGGGGAAGAAACGAGAAACGAAACAAGACTTCGGTAACGTGATCACGATCAAAAAATAAATGCGAGAGAATTGGCTAGAGCACTCAATAATCTGGCGAAGAACTGGTGTGCTGTGCTTCCCTAAAAACCCAAGGAAATCAGCGCTGGATGAGAAACCCGTATGTAGGTGGGGCGGTCCGGGGGCGTGGGAAATGCCATGACAGCGTGGGAAAACAAACCAGTGTGATGAGGAGCTTGACAGCGTCGGAACGGAAATGTCAATGAAGTGCACAAGGGTGCCGAGAGCTTGACACTATATGTCCCCGCCTGCTCTAGATGATTTAGTGCTCTGTAACTCCCCAGCCACATCAACATTTTTGTTTGCCATCAATGGTTCTCTGATACTCCTGAAATGTATTATACGTTGGATGCCATCCCACATGCGTGCTGTGTTCATGGAAGTAAGGTGGTCCTCAATCTTGTCTCTGTATGCTACTTTAGCTGATTTTATGCCTCTCCTATATGGTTATATCTTGCCATTCGATAATGTTCTACATTCCCAGCCTTAAAGGCCTCATTCCGGTCTCTCAGCAGAAGCTGTACCTCCTTTGTAATCCATGGCTTCCTTTTTGGGAAAACACAGATATCTTTATTGATGGTGACACATTCCACACGCCATCTAATATAAAATAGTACAGTTGAGGTATACTCCTCTAAGGGATATAAACAAATTCCAATCAGTATGTTTTGTAGTTGTGAGCATGCACCCTCTGGCCACACTTTAATTGTTTTTGTGATCAGTTGTTCCTGTCATCAGTCCAAATTCTTAGCAAAAATGTTTTACAATTTTGGATGTTAATAAATGTTGTGACATTGCATAAGGTTGTCAAAACAAAGCCAAAACAAATGCATGCCATAATCGAGAATAAAAGCTGTCCCGTCAGGGGCGTGGCTGAGAAAATACAGGTGCAGAAGACTGACACTGAGGGAGAGCACGCGAATGACTCTCTGACACGAGAGCGTGAATGACAGAGTGTGCTTTAATGGACAGTTTACGATGCATTGTAGCTGGGAAACATGAAGGAAGGGTGAATATTGAAGATGGGAGTAAGTCTTCGCATTGAAGATGGGAGCAAGAGTCGGACGGCACACGGGTTGACCATCTTGGTCACAGTGAATGGGCCAATTACACATGAGTTTGCATGATAGTTTCTTCAAAAGAATGTCCCTGGTGGCCAGCATGACTCTTTCCCCTACATGATACTTGGGGGTCTTGGATCGATGGCGATCTGTCTGATTTTTGTATGTCTTGGTGGTTCATAATAGTGTTTGCCTTGCTCGTGACCATGTCTGCTTACAGCGGCAAACGTCTCGGGTTACTTTGCTGTAACCCTGTTCCCTGAAAAAGCAGGAATGGGATGCTGCGTGAAACCGCTATGGGGACCTCACGGGTTACTTTGCTGTAACCCTGTTCCCTGAAAAAGCGGGAACGAGATGCTGCGTGTAAATGCTATGGGAACATCTCTTTGTTCAGCCGCTTGTGAAGCATGTGTGTATCAAACATGCCAAATTTTTGGATTATAAAAAATAAATAAATAAATAAATATTCAAGTATTTGTTACATGTACTTTACAGCACAGTGGAATTTTTTTTCCGCATATCCCAATTAGGAAGCTAGGTCACAGCGCAGGGTCAGCCAGCTTACAGCACCCCTGGAGTAGATAAGGTTAAGGGGCTTGCTTAAGGGCTCAACATTGACAACTTGGTGATGATGGGGTTCAAAGAGATCTTTCACCCAGTGTGACAGCGTTTGTTTAGTGGCAAATGAAAAGCTGCTCTGACTTATGCCACTGGCTAGAATGGTGGATGTAAATTTGAAGAGCACGTACTGGACACAGTCCTGCTCCGAAGCTGTAAAAGGCGGAGGACATAAGGCTTCAAGAACAACTGGGTGCATGGTCGTGAATGGAACTTTCAGAAGATAGTTCGGGTGAGGATGCAGAATAGCTTTGAATAGCCTAGGGGCAAAGTCTAGGCAGTATGGAGGGACTGACAAAGCTTGCATATCCCCAATTCTCTTCAAAGAAGTAATGGCCATAAGAAAAGCCATCTTAAGGTCAGAAGCCTGACAGTCGCTGAGTCTAGTGGTTCGAATAGGGTGTCAATCAGACCTTTGAGCACAATAGTACCAAAAAGTCCCACAAAGGGACCGTCGATCTAGTGCGCAGCCTAAACCGTTTAGCTCCACAAATAAAACGGGCAACTAAAGGGTGCTTTCCCACAGAAACCCCATTGGTCAGAACATGACAAGCCGTATGTTCTGAGAGTACTAGGGCATAAGCCCGAGGACAACTTTTCTTGCAGAAACCCCAGCACTGAAACAATTTGGCAGTGACTGGGTCTACATGTTTTGCCATGCACCAACTTTCAAATACACTCCATTTGAGGGCATACGTTCTTCTAGTGGAGGGAAAAGTTTAAATTATGCTGGCTGGAAGATCAGCATTTCTTTCAGGAGCCAGATATGATGGTTCCAGAGCTTGGGCCGGGGATGAAATATTGTCCCCTGCGGTTGAGAAAGTAGATCCCTCCTCACTGGAATCACCCACTGTGGGCCGTCGAGGAGCGATATTAGATCTGAGAACCACACTCTGGTCAGCTATCAATAAGAGGCGCAAACCCTGTTGACGGACCCTCGCCAGGACACCCGGGAACAGAGCTATTGGAGCAAATCCATAAAGGCGTAATCTGGGCCATGTATGGGCCATCACATCCAGACCCAGGGGAGCTGGAGAAGTCAGAGAGCACATTGTGCTGTTTCTTGTGAGGCAAAGAGGTCCACCTCTGCTACCTAAAATCTTTCCCAGATTTGACTGACTACTTCGGGGTGGAATTTCCATTCCCCACGTGTCACAGCTTGTCTGGATAGCAAGCCTGCTCCCACATTCATATATACATCCCAGTATATAAATCGCCCTGAGGGACAGGAACTTGTCCTTTGCCCAAAGCAGAACCTGGTGCGCTACCTTGTTCAAGCGGCGCGAGCACAGTCCACCCTGGCGATTTATGTACGAGACTACCAAAGTGTTGTTCACCCGCACTAGGGCATGGTAGCCTCTTAACTGCTAGAGGAAGTGTTTCAGGGCCAGAAATAGAGCCGTCATTTTGAGGCAATTGATGTGCCATGCAAGAAGATGACCTCTCCAGCTCCCTTGGGCTGGACGGCCATTCAAAACCGCACCCCAGCCCGTGAGGGAAGGGTCTGTTGTTAGCATCACAACACGAATCTAGAGTGAGACCCAGTGTCAAAAACTGGGGTCTGAACCACATAGAAAGGGTACGAAGCCCCTGGTGCGTAACCCTTATTTGACTCTGGGGATTGGCACTTGGATAAAATCTCCTGGCGCTTAGACACAACTGTATCACTGTGGACGCAGCTGCCATGAGAGCTAAAAACACTCTGAAAGTAATGACCAATAACTTATTGGCCTAGCCTGATTTCCTTTAAGGTATTGAGAATGGATTCCACACATGCAGGAGACTGCTGTGCCTGCATTGCACTTTGAAATCCATATGACACCCAAATAAGTTGTCCTCTGAGGAAAGAGAACGCCTGGCGTTGTGTCTCAATCCTAAAGAATGGAGGTGAGCTAGGACGACATCTCGATGTCGAAGCGCTAGGATCAGCCAGTCGTCTATATAATTCAGAATACAGATGCCCTGGAATCATAAAGCCTGAGCTGCATCTGTGCATTTTATATATGTGAGAGGTGACAGGGCTAGGCTAATTTGAAGGACCTAATACTGGTAAGCTTCACCCCCTGAAAGCGAACCTCAGGAACTTCCTGTGTTGTGGCAATATTTCTTAAAAAATATGAAAATATGCATCCTGCAGGTCGATTGTAACAAACCATTCCCCTGGTTGGATTTGAGAAACAATTATTTTGGCTATCAACATTTTGTTGTTCAGCCCACGAAGATGTAAAATTGGACACAACCCCCCAGTAGCCTGGGTCTCTGTCTGGCAGGGGAACATGTTCTATGGCCCCTTTTTCCAGCAAAATCTGTAACTGCCAAGCCAGCCATTGAAACGCAGAGGACGATGTGCAAAATGAATCCTGTAGCCTTTCTCTAAGTGCTTTGTACCTAAGGAGACATACCTGGCAGTAGGTTCCCTGCTAACATTTGGTCCCTGAAACACCAGTGGTGGCAGAGATTGGACAACAGCCTCCAGAGGGTGCAAGGGAGGAGTCTTTATCCCTTATTGGAATTTTTACACGCCCCTCCCCGTAGTCCTGGGCACGTCAGCCTCAGGACTTCTTCTTGACGGAGATGATGCTCCTCAGGGCTGGTCTTTTTGAGGTGGATTGCGAAGCGCGGCGAGTCCCTTCCCAGTCTCTACGAGGGGGTACCCGACTCGCCACACTCTCCTTCTGCGCCTCACACCTTGTGGGGACCAGACCTGGTCAGGACTGGGTGGCCGACAGACTCCTGAGCACGGCAGGGGAGAAACCTTGCAAGGCCTGCTCATACAGCTTCGCATCCCGAAACCTAGTGGCGGCGGTGTTTACGGCATCACCAAAGAGGCCGGAAGGCGAGATGGGTGCATCAAGGAGGAAAACATGATCCCTGTCCTTGATGCCCGTGAAGTTAAGCCATAGATGTCTCTCCATGGCAGCCATAGAACGGTCGACAGCATGGGCCGTCTGCTTGGTGGCACGGAGAAATAATTCTGTGGATTGGGGGTCAGGGCTTCCAAGAGAGAGATAGCCCGCAAGCATCTCTTCAATCTGGGGCATCATCATTGTAACAGCCCATAGTTCTGTCACTTTTGGTTTGAGTGGGGTTGTAGTTCTATTACCATTCTCTAGCGGCTCTAATCAGGATGCCTCCTCTAGATATAGACAGGTGTAGTACTAGTAGAAGGAGAGATTTATTTGGTTTTGGAGGAATCATGGCAGTCTTCTCGTGTATTGCTTCATTTGTTGGTAGTGTTAAACTACTAGTATATTGACAGAGCACATATCGAAAGATCTCTGCATTGGGATTTCTGCTGGATTTGATCTATTTTTGAGCTTCTATATGAACTGGTGAAAGTTTTGGACACAGCGGTTGCTTCTTATAATCTTTTTTGACTCAAGCCTTTTCATCATCATCATCAGCAGCAGCAGCAGCACATTACCTTCATCTATGATAAGTACCAAGAGACATTTATAAAAAGACAATCCCAACATATCTTGTAAAATTGAATCTCCATTTATGATGTTGTTTGGGTGTTTGATGTTTTCCTTCGATGTTTAACTTAATTTATTTGTTGTGCATTCATGTTCACTGATTGAAGTTTTCTTTTTATTTAAGGTACTATATTCAGTTTGGTTGGTTGGCCCCTCCCTCATTAAAACTTGTAGCAAGCAGCTTCTTAAAAGAGAGAAGAGCAGTTACATCATATAACCCTGCGCTTTCGCATAAATTACATTTGAATGAATTGATGTTAATAGCAAAAACAGATGAATAGGGCTTATTCCATGAAAGAGTTAACTTGTCATGGAGGTCGCCAAAGGAAGGGAGGGACCATCGTTGAGGCCCCTCCCCCGGCCACCTGTCAGAAGCCTGTCGCCTAACTTTGAGCGTCTGGGGAATTCAAATTTTTTTGCTCTTGCGGCAAGAGAGGAAGTCTCTTCTGCCCATTCACAAGAAGCGTCGGGGCGTGCTTGAGAAGTGGACACTAAAACTCACAAGAGAAAAGGGGAATTCCATCTCATGCGCATCTGCCAGGTTGGCATGTGAACCCCACAAATGCGTCGCAGCTCGCGGTTTCACTTTAAAGAAGGCAAGCCGCGTGCGAAGCACCTTAATAGGGAGGAGATCACAGTGCTCACACTCTCCCTTGGAGCCCAAGGAGAGCATGCTCTTCCCCCAGACACTCAATACAAAAATCGTGGAGATCGCCCTCCGAAAGAGCTCTATCACACGGAGGCATGCATCTCTTAGTAAACTCTGCCATTTCGGTGAGTTAGCACGCTTTGTTTGTATATTTGCTTGCACACACACACACACACACACACACACACAAACACATTGCAGTCCTTGAAGACAAAAAGACCTGAGGATGTTTCCGGTTCACTCCTATTTATAACCTGCAGGTGCACTTCATCAAATGACGTCACCTGACCGAGATTATATAAGCCAAACATTTGGCATGTTTGATACACACATGCTGCACAAGCGGCTGAACAAAAAGATGTTCCCATAGCATTTTCACGCAGCATCGAGTATAGCTTTTGAAAAGGAACAAAATGTTGGGCGAAAGGGACAAGCCACAATGGAATGGTGTTGGGGTTTTTCTTTATTCGTTTCCCTCTGCAAGCCAGTCCGTCTGCAACACACCTCTGAGCTCAGGGGAACGGGTCAAAGAACAAACAGAACACAGATGATTGCTCCTTTACCAGTCTGAATTTTATTCAATAAACACACACATATATAGTAGTTACACACCCTCCTGTGCGGGCGAAGCACAGGATAGGAGAATTATCAAGGACAGAAATGAGTAAATATTATGAGAGTTTGCTATGCAGTTTACCAAAATAAAAAGCTAAGAAGGCCAAAGAAAAACTAAAGAAAGCCGGAGAAATAGGAACAGAGTACGCATGCTCTGGACTTCTTGACGCCGTTTTCGTCCTTACACACAGCAAATATCCTTATCACATGAGGACAGAGACAGAGTGCCCCGTCCAACAGAAAATATCACGAGCAACCAAGAGATCATGGATGTCAGCAATTTTCCCTTACAGATGAGTAATAAGTGATTAAAATAAGATTAAATGGAACAAGAAACAGTGTCGTAATTCAAGATATCTTTAAACAAATAATAATTCAGAAGGAGATTGAAGTGCATGACTAAATCTGGTTTGAAGTGATTCAATACAGTAGAGCACAGTATAATGTAGTATATACTTATATATCATTTTTCCCTTACATTCCCCTCTTTTATCCTTAAATCTTTATGGATAAATTTATACACGAGAACTAAACTCTAGATGTAAAATACATAGATGGTGCTGGAGGGGGAACAGGAGGGACAGGAATATACCCTTGCATGAAGCGATACATAAGTGACTGAAAACATCTCAAGATACATGGGCCACAAAAGAAAATCAACAAGAACACACACATTACTGGAACCACTAAAGACACATACGGGGCCCATTGGCCAAAAAGAGTATACCACAAACCCCAACCCACTTGTCCCTTTTCATCATCATGCAACTGCTCTGCTACCCGCTGCATTTCTTCCAGAGCGGTGGTTATCTGTCCGTGTTCGTCGTCGTTCGCGGGGACAAAGGTACAACAACTATCTCCCACCATGGCGCAGACGCCCCCTTCTTTGGCCAGGAGGATATCGAGAGCCATGCGGTTTTGAACACTGGTCAGCCGGAGGGCAGTGAGCTCCTCCTTTATGCCTTTTATGGCAAGATTCGTGGCGTTAGCAAAAGTGGCTAACCTATAATGTGTTACTTCGATCTGATTCCATAACTGAGTCACGCCATAATGGGGTAACATGGCCTGCCAAAATTTATTGAGCTTGGGCTGGAGCTGATGTTCAGGAGGAGGAAAAGAATCATCAGACGATCTGCGAGTACGATGGTGATGTTGGCTTCCATATGGGTTTTGTGTGACTATCAAAAGGGAACCTCTAAATTGGGTAGGAGCCAATGCATCCAAACCAATGCTCAGGTAAAAACGTATAGACAGATGTACCGCACACCCAGAACCAGTCTAACGGCATCACTGTGGTCCCTTTTGCACCAGGATGGATGGCGGAACATGAATGATTTCCATTGCAAGTGTGATTCTCACCATACGGCCAATATGTGCGATTACAATGTCGAATGGAGGTATTGCCAACTGTTACGTTTCCTAGACCTACAAAGCATGTCGGAAATCCCCCGCTCACCAGGGCTTTAAATGTTAGCACCCGAGGCACGTCGCGTTTTGAAATTTTTAGGGTGGTACGCAGCGCCGTTACACAGGAACCCTGATCCGTGTTATTTTCACACCACCTAATCCCCGATTTTTCGGTATAATTCGCGTGAGTAAAATTTGAGGTGGAAGTGTTCGTGTTCAAACAATCGTCGGTTATACACACTCGAGCCACAGTAATTAAGGTGTCTGTCAAGGAAGCATTTTTGGTCTTCAGGGAATGCTGGTTAGTGGAGGGGGGGACAACCTGACACACATAGCAAGACTCATTAGTATACTGTCTGGCAGTCCAATTAGCGAATTGCCAGAAGATGTTATCGTGGGGATGGGCTAATCCCAATCCCATGGTTCCCAGGACCCAAACGAGTTTTACAACCTGCATGCTCCTCAATAAGAGGTGCCCACTCTCCTCCTAACTTTATCCTACACCAATAACAATGAGGAGGGTGTCCTAAGAGATAACACACGAGACGTACGGCGGGAGTAATCACATATATCATTAATTCGGGGTAACCATGACCATTCTTGACACGCGGGTGCTCGGAGTGCAGGCACGCCCTTTTACGCACTCGTCCCACCTTATGAGGTCGAAAGATACCCCTCTTAGCTAATTGACTATTATGCAGAACGTACTCCCTCAAAGTGTCGGTCTCACAATGATAAGAAGAATCAATAGTAACGTAGTAGTTTATCCGGTTGCAGGAACGCAGGAGGCTGTTTTCTCCGAGTGGCAAGCGAAGAGGATCCGCCGGGGCTCAATGAACAGCCTTGTTTCCTCAGGGTGATCACCGTTGCGGTGGCACAATGTTCAGCTCATGAAAGTCATCTACTCCTCCTCTGCACACATACATAAAACACACTAAAAGAACACAGAGTTATTTAATTATACAATTATACCTTCATTAAGCATATAGCATCGCATGCGCCATTACGCTGGCGCTTTCTTCAATCTGGAAGCATGTATCCACTGTGGAAACAAATCGGTTAATACGGCAGTTCGTGTTATCGCGACTATCTCTGCAGGTCCATCATATTTACATTGTCCTAATGGTTTTGGTTTCAATGATCTAATCAGAACCATGTCCCCTGCCTTAAAGGGATGAGTAGGCCGGGCGGACATGTGTGGTGCTACTTGAGCCACCTTTTCTTGATTTTTTGCCAATACTTCAATTAGGGCTGCAGAATACTCAGCGATATGAACATCCAGATCTGAGGTGCCCAAAGCAGCTTTGCCCCTCCTCCATGGAGTAGGAAAGGGGCGACCAAATATTATCTCATGTGGAGATAATTGTACATCTTTTCTGGGAGTCATTCTAATCTCGGCCAAAACAGCAGGGAGCAACTCTGGCCAATTTTTTGTGCTCCTGTCTTGCATGGCTTTGTTCAACTTATCCTTAATAGTACGATTGGTACGCTCTACAATACCCGAAGACTGTGGGTGGTATGGGATGTGAAAATGCCAATCTAAAGACAAATATTTGCACAGTGCCTGCGTGACCCGTGAAGTGAAGGGAGTTCCCTTATCAGAATCAATGACCTGTGGGATCCCATATCGTGGAATAATTTCTTTTGCCAAGATCCGCATCACCACTTTTGCATTCTCACGTGCACATGGAAAAGCCTCAACCCATCGTGAGAATTTATCCACCAATACCAACAAATACTTAAAAGGTCCACAAGAAGGCATATGAGTAAAATCTACTTGCCATTCTGCAAACGGTACTGAGGGAAGAGGAAGGTGTTCGTGCTTCCCTATACCCGGCACGACATTATTTTGTGCGCACAGTAAACAACGTGAAAGTAGCGAATCAACAGTATTGTTCAAATTAGCGATGCAAAAAAGCTTTTTCATTTCTTCCTTAACCCCTCTTCGTGCGCGATGTGTAACACCGTGAAACTCACGCACGAGGAATGGCAAACAATGAGAGGGTAAACACAACCGCCCATCAGCAGAATACCATAGACCATCAGATGCCACGTACGCGTGTTGTGTCTGCCAAAATGACGAGTCATTCGGAGTTGCCGATGATTGAATCGAAAGAAGGTCTAAATCAGGAATTAAGGAGCTAGCAAGGAAAGATGTATTCATCGAATCTGAATCGGAAGCAGGAAAGAAAATCTGTTTTATTGGCCGCTTCCTTAGCTACCCTATCAGCCAGCGAATTACCCCGAACTTCAAATGAGTCGCCAGACGAATGAGCCTTAGTTTTAACAATGGCCAATGATCGGGGGAGATGACAGGCATTCATTAAATCCTGAACCAGCGAAGAGTGAGAAAGAGGCTTGCCATCAGCTGCACAGAATCCACGGGCCTGCCAAATTCGCCCAAAATCGTGACAGACACCGAAAGCATAACGAGAATCAGAATAAATTGTAACATCTTTCCCTTCAGAAAGCACACATGCACGAGTGAGAGCAAAAAGCTCAGCCGCCTGAGCAGAAGAAAAGGGGAGTGAGAACGCCTCTACAGTAATATCCGGAGGTGCGCATACAGCATAACCACAAAGAAACTTTCCATCAAACCGTTTTGAACAGGAACCATCAACAAACAGGACATCACCTGTTGCTAGTGGAGTCGAAGATAAATCAGAGCGGATGCTAGTACAGCGAATAAGCTCAGAACAACAGTCATGATCTGTCTCATGCAATGTGTCATCTTGGGCATTAAGTAGACGTGAGAGAGCGTGTCCCATGGTGGTCAAGGAGGAGGTGGGCTTAATTTCGAGATTATTAGTAGAACAAAGGATAATTTCGTAACCTGAGCGCCTCTGGGCGGTCATATGTTGTGTTTGGAGGTTGAGGAGCACTTGTTTTACCTGATGTGGGGAGTGCAAAATCAAAGGATACGAAAGAACAATTTTCTCCGCGTCCTGTACCATCAAAGCACACGCTGCCACGGCCCGAAGACAGGCAGGCAGGCCCTGTGCCACTGTATCTAAAGTTTTGGAGAGAAATGCATGGTCTCATTCCCCCCCCATGTTCCTGCGCCAGAACAGCAGATGCCGTGCCCTCGTGTTCGCATGCATAGAGATGGAAGGGTTTTTTATAGTCCGGAAGGCCCAGTGCCGGGGCAGAGCACAGCGCTCGTTTCAGTTCCTTGTACGCTTTGAGCATATCTGCTGTCCAGGTCAGTGGCTGCTGTAGAGGATCAGTATGAGAAATGGCTGACCTGAGACGCTTGTCATAAAAGGAGCAGTCAGGGATCCATTGTCGGCAGTAGTTGATTAGGCCCAGGAAAGCCATCAGCGCGTGTTTTGTGCCAGGGCGCTTGGTGTCGAGGATCACCCTGATGCGTTCATCCGAGAGGCGTCTCTGACCTTGGGACAGTTCAAAACCCAGATATTTGACAGTGTCTTTGCAAAACTGTAACTTAGTTTTTGATACCTTGAAGCCCTTTTGAGCCAGATGCCTGAGGAGACAGATGGTAGCCTTCTCACAGAGAGCTGGTGTCGCTGCAGACACAAGAATATCATCCGCGTATTGACGGCAGACAGAATCAGTGGGGAGAGTCAGATCGGCAAGCGCATCTCTTACTACTGACGCAAAAACAGCTGGGCTGTCAATCATGCCCTGAGGGAGGCGTGTCCACGTATATTGTCGCCCCCTATGAGTAAATGCAAAAAGAGATTGGGTCTGCTCCTCCACAGGAACACTGAAGAAGGCAGAACAGAGGTCAATTACAGAAAAATGTGAATGGTGACATGGAATGGAGGAAACGACGGAAAGCACATCAGGTACAACAGGTGCAACAGGAATAATTATTTCATTAATTTTGCGCAAATCTTGTGTAAACCTCCATGTGCCGTTGGGCTTGAGTACAGGATTAACAGGCGTGTTATAAGAGCTAACGCATGGTTTGATAACACCTTGCTCTAAGAGAGAGCCTAAAATCACATCAATGCCTGAGGCTTTGGCCTCAGATAGAGGATATTGTTTTACATACACAGGGTGTTGATGTTTTATTTTGGCCTCATACGGTACACAATGTACTAATCCCACCTCGTCCTTGTGTTCTGCCCACAGTTCTCTCGGCACGCTATCGAGGCATTCAGGGAGCGAGCTGCTCTGTGAAAAGAGGAAAGAGTTATTTACAGCTAAATGTGCAAGAGGAGGTGGGGGGGGGGGCAGTGTCGGGCACTTCGACAGTAAGTTTTGCACCAGAGAAGATAAGAGACATATGCAGCCGGCTCATCAAATCTCGCCCTAGGAGATTAAAAGGACAGTCAGGCATACAGACAAAACGGTGAGAAAAATGAAGATTGTCATCATAAGAACACGTAACACTGAGTGATGGTGTGAAATAATTCCTTTGCGCAACCCCCTCTATTCCCACAGAGCTAATGCTTTTTCCAGAAAGAGGCCCCTCATAATCTTTGCCTAGAGATGACATGGTCGCCCCAGTATCTACCAAAAAGGAAAAAGGGTGACCTTCCACACACAACTCAATAAAAGGCAGTTCATTAACCTGGGGTGACTCAAAAGTGCAAAGCAACATGGCGGGGTGTAAGCTCTGTAGGCAACCCTATGCATTGTTATAGGGGTTTCCTGTGTCATGAGCGAGGGCATAGGGACCACCTGAGGGCGGCCCCCGGCCTTGGCACTGCTGTGACACAGGTGAGGCAGGTGGTGGAGGGAAGACAGTGTTCACATCATGCCACTGTCCGTCACTTAGAAGACCTTCGTCCCTAGCCTTCTTATGACATTCCCTAGCCCAATGACCTTCCTTGTTGCAATAATAACAGTTTCCTACCCGGCGTGAAGGCCCCTGTGAACCTCCACGCCCTCTTCCAAAACCTCAGCGGCCCCGGCCACGCCCACGTTCGCGTCCACGTCCCCTATCGCTTTGCTTATCTCCCTCTACAAACAAACATGCAATTTGTTTACAATCCAACATACCATCTCCTTCCATCGTCCTTATACGTTTTTCCAGGTCGTCAACAGTCATGGTGGATCTGCCAGAAAGTTGAAATTTCAACACCTTAACAACATCTGGTCTACAGTTATTGACAAGAGTATTGGTGAAGAGCAAATTGGGCTCCTTTGTGTTTAAATCTAGGTTACCCAAAAGAGTCCATGTTTCTTTGAAACGCACTAAGAATTGAGAGGTACTCTCATTTTTCTCCTGTTTACAATTAGTTACTTGTGACAAGTCTTGCTTCGACTGCTGTTTGGACAGCAAGTATGCTGTCAGATCCTTCTTTAGCATTTCTAATGCTTTTGGATCATCCCTCCAAAAAAAATGGTGCTCTGTTCGCCACACGGTTGCCGTTTCTTTTTCTTTCTTGGGTTCTGTGGTGTCTGAGGTCGAGGGGTCACCGCCCTTTTGCACAACTTGAGACCGAGTTTTCATAACAGTGGGCTGCCGGACCTCAATCAATTCTGCAACCTCAGTCTTATCGACTCGATCGCTATCGGGGTGTAAACAGCGGACCTTTCTAACAAGCTCGTCCTCATCATACATTTCTCCTAACACATACTGTAAGATGAATTTGTAATCTGCCCCAACTAACTGACAATGGCGAGAGGACTTAATTAACATGTCCACAAAATGCAAAACCGGTTGACCAGTGGCAACATTTTAATGATGTCCTTTA
The DNA here is from genome assembly GCA_013621035.1 of Clarias magur. Taxonomy (NCBI): domain Eukaryota; kingdom Metazoa; phylum Chordata; class Actinopteri; order Siluriformes; family Clariidae; genus Clarias; species Clarias magur. Next base: position 4,200,208 of record QNUK01000012.1, read on the forward strand.
ACATACTTATAGAAGGAGGATCAACTTTTGGACCACCCCTACCACTCACAGACCAAACAAAAGCACTATTTTTGCCTGACACCAGTGGGTTGTCAGGGTCTTCAGGGTATTCTGGACCAGATGGGTCATATGGGGATTCAGGGTCAAAGGGACCATTCTTACCATCATACCCCCTGCTTCCACAGCCCCGTGCCCCTCCAGACTCACCGTAACGGATCTTGTCCTCTGGTGGAGGGCATCCTAGTGAGGCGCTCTCTCTGGCCCCCACAGGTGCACTTCGTATGGACGAAGTGGTCACGGTGGGACAGCTGGGATTATACGGCGGAGGCAAAAAGTCTGCCACGCACGCTTTCATCTTAGTTTCCCGGGTTACCTTGGGGACCTTTGGGTCTCCCTTTTGTGACTTTGTTCCTTTATATTTGTCCCAGAAATTTTTCATTTCGACCCACTTTTGATAACAAGACCCCATATAGGGATAGTCCCAATTTGGATCACCGAGTCCCTCATAAATCTGTGAATGTGCAGAGAACAGATACTCAGGCTTAAACGTCCCCACACGAGGATAAGTCAAAAATTGAGGCTCAGATTCGGTCCAACCTGCAAGATTATCCAACCACGGAGTAGTAAAGTAAGCTAGACCACATCTGTTCATCCAATCTCGAGGTGTTTCCTCGGATTCAGGTTTTGGAAATGAATTGCCACTACCCATGCTGCTTTGGACACACTTGATCAAAACTTAATTCTTTAAACACAAATAAACAGACAAATAAAAGTAGGCGAGTGCAGAGGGACCGGACACTACAGTTTAATAGTCCTCTGTGACTTTTTAGGTACCTATTTCGGAGTCCCGGACTCCTTTACCCAACTTACTATGTTCGATCCCTGTAATCAGGCAAATATCTCATAACAAAAGAAGAGAATACTCACCTAATTAGAGGGATCCACTTCTGACACCAAAACTGTTGGGGTTTTTCTTTATTCGTTTCCCTCTGCAAGCCAGTCCGTCTGCAACACACCTCTGAGCTCAGGGGAACGGGTCAAAGAACAAACAGAACACAGATGATTGCTCCTTTACCAGTCTGAATTTTATTCAATAAACACACACATATATAGTAGTTACACACCCTCCTGTGCGGGCGAAGCACAGGATAGGAGAATTATCAAGGACAGAAATGAGTAAATATTATGAGAGTTTGCTATGCAGTTTACCAAAATAAAAAGCTAAGAAGGCCAAAGAAAAACTAAAGAAAGCCGGAGAAATAGGAACAGAGTACGCATGCTCTGGACTTCTTGACGCCGTTTTCGTCCTTACACACAGCAAATATCCTTATCACATGAGGACAGAGACAGAGTGCCCCGTCCAACAGAAAATATCACGAGCAACCAAGAGATCATGGATGTCAGCAATTTTCCCTTACAGATGAGTAATAAGTGATTAAAATAAGATTAAATGGAACAAGAAACAGTGTCGTAATTCAAGATATCTTTAAACAAATAATAATTCAGAAGGAGATTGAAGTGCATGACTAAATCTGGTTTGAAGTGATTCAATACAGTAGAGCACAGTATAATGTAGTATATACTTATATATCATTTTTCCCTTACAAATGGAGACAACCCAGTGGAAGAAGAGGATTGGGAGTTGTTGGCGGGGAACTTGGGAGGAACTTGCCCCAGGAGGAGGCCCCCGGAGGAGGCATCCCGCATAGTCATGCATCAGAGAGTGACCTCCAGTGTCTGGTTCTTTCTTTTGGTTTGTCCATTGGATTGGGGTTGAAATCCCAATGAGAGTCTAGAAGTGGCAGTGAAAGGCCCTCCAAAACCGAAAGGTAAACTGTGGGCCTCAGTCTGAGATGATGTCTCTGGGGAGACCATGAAGCCGGAAGACGTGGAATATTAGTTGTTCCGCTGTCTCCTTGGTGGAGCGGAGCTTGGGGAGTGGAACAAAATGTGCTGATTTGAAAAGGTGGTCTACAATAGTCATGATGCAAGTCTTCCTGTCAGATGAAGGTAGGCTCATTGTAAAGTCTAGAGAGATGTGAGACCAAGGATGGTGAGGAACAGTAGGGTGGCAGGGGGTCGATTGTGGCACTTGACTTTTCGATGAAGAAGAGGATTACACTGTATTCAGCATAAACTGGGCAACAGTAATATGTAAGCAGCATGTATGTACAAGTTTGTATATTGGAGAGAAATCAAACAGTTATGCATGATAATTGAAAACAACAAATAAATAAGTCGCTGAAATAAGACCACAAAATTCATGACATTAGAGGTTTTACTTCAAAATTATCCTGCTCACTAATTTATAGATAACAACAGATTCATGTAAATTTTCTAAGACACTTTTTGTTTAGAAAGGCCATATGCGAGAAGGTGTGAATGATCATGAATAATGCTGTAACTGACACCAGAGAAGACAAAGACCCACATAATGAGCTGTACAATTACCCCTTTTTGTCAAGTACAGTGGAACCTCGGAATGCGAGTAACACGGTTTGCGACTGTTCCGCAAGATGAGCAAAGATTTTTAATAAATTTTCACTTGGAAAAAGAAAAAGTCTTGGTTTACGAGTATGTATGTATCACGCATGCGCTTCTTGTTTTTGACGCCGAGCATCACGTGATCACAACTGAGCACAACTGTTTCACAACTGAAACGTTTTTTCTCTTTTTTGCACTGTTGAATTGTGTGTAATCGTCTCCCCTGCTGGGTCTAATAATCAAAAGCAGTTCTTGAAAGCAGTTCTTGTTCCACAAGCATGTATGTTCTGTTTACTATAACACTGTGACCACACATGTGTGTAAAACATGTTTTATTTTGTTTTTGTGTGTGTAAAAGTTATCCTTTCTAGCGCGCGTGTACTGTTTATTATAACATATGTGCGCGTGTTAAGCTAAATCAAGTCTCATTAGAAAGGTTAAAGATCCATTTTCTCTCTCTGTTTACTGTGCGAGGAGAGGAGAGGGGCTAATTCGACACACGCACACAGAAAGTCTGCGCTCACAAACAAAAACACTTATCTGTTGGGATTTATTGTTACTTTTTTAAAGGTAAAGTGCAGGTTAATTTTTTTATTTTTACTTTAGATTTCATATTAATTATTTTTATGTATTTATTTTTTGGGGCTGTGGAACAAATAATTTGGGTTTCCATTATTTCTTATGGGGAAATACGATTTTGTTTCTGAGTGTTTTGATATACAAGCTTGCTTCTGGAACAAATTACACTCGTAATCCAAGGTTCCACTGTATGTGATTTGGGAAAGTGCTATAAGAAAATAATTTGAGAACAAAAACATATTTCTTTGTTTGTAGTTTATTTAGAATAACTCGAGATTCACTTGCAAAAATTCCAGGAAGAGTTCAAGACAAATGCTAAGTGTGAAAACAGACATCCGGGGTAAAATGGTGCAAACAAAAGCAGTGTAGTATATTCTACAGTCACATATCCCTGTGTCACTCTTGAAAGCAGTTCTTGTTCCACTGGGGAACATTGCATGCCTGACATTTCCAAGTTGTTTTTTGTAGCTTGCCATGCACTGCTTTGCAATGCACACACAACCTACAACCAGCAGTGGCAACATCCCTGGCATCTGAGGTCAACTTAGCTCCTGGAACTTGGCACATGGTCACTACTTGTCTGTTTTGGTACTACTTACTGTGAGACACCATAACAATCTTTGATAAGTTGTTCCATAAACTATTTATGTGGCAGGTTATTATATAGTATAGTATACTGTATATAGTTCTTTATGCACAATGAAATTATTGGTGGCAGCAATTTTCAAGAAGTGTAGAAAAATATTTCTGTACCACTTCATTGTTTTTCTGCTGTGCAGTGTAGTATTGTAACAGCTGATCAGAGAGATCAACATCCCTCATGTGCTGGTTGTACACAGTCATAGTTGTGACATGGAAATGTCTTTGTAGTCCATTTACCTTGTAATTTTACCCTTCTCTGCCCAGTGTCTCCTGTATAAGCAGAATGGTAAGCAAGTATTTTAGGAGCTTTGGACTTGTGTAGAAATTATCCATGTACACATGGGACAGCTGGCTGATCATTTTCACTGTCACAACTATTTTGAAAAAGCAAACAAAAAAAAAACATGTCTTTTTTTAGTGCTCACCCTATCATCCCGAGATCTTGAGTTCGATTCCCCGGTGATGCTGTAACCTCTCGAAGTCAGAGGTCTAGAAAGAGTTGATTTGGCAGAGCTATCTCAGCGGGGTAGGATGAGAGGTACTTAGTGGTCTCACATTAATCACGGCTCTACGGCCAATCAGTGGAAGGAGCGGATGACGCAGTCCTCCAAGTGTTTTGCGTTGCCCCCAACAGTGCGTGAGCCAACAGTTCAAAGAGATGCGGTCAGCTGGCGTCACGTGTTTCGGAGAAATCAATGGTCTTTGGCCCTCCTGACTGAGTGGTAGTAGTAACCTTAATGTGGAGCACCCTAGTGATGGGAAGGAATTGGACATGACTAAATTAGGGAGAAAATTGGGAAAAAATACTCCAAACAAAAAAAGGAGGTTGTTCGTGAAGGAGAGCGTGTGCTGAAGCACAAAGACAGCAAGAAAGTACAGGCGAGATGTTAGACAAGAACATAGTAGAGGAAATGGAAATCAAAACGGGGAAATCAGTCAGCGAAGTGACTGAGCCAAATAGTAAAACAGAAGACGTAGTCAAAAGGGGAAGTGTGGGATCACTAACGGGGAATCGAAGAGCGAAGTGACCGATCCAAAACGTAAAACAAAAGCCGTAGTCAAAGGGGAAATGTAAGATCAAAATCGGAGAAATCAATAAGCGAGGTGACGACTCCAAATCGTGAAACTAGAGGGAGAAAATGAGGAGCGAAACAAACTTGGCAACGTGAAACTGTGAATCAAAAACACAAGAGCATTGAGCTAGAATGCACGCATTAATCCGGCAATGAAACAGAGCGCAGAGCATGTTTAAATGCCGGAGTAATCAGCGCGAGATGCGAGACCACGGGGGGAAACAGGGTTTGGGAAAAACACATGACTGTCTAGGAAAACCATGACTGCGTGATGGGGAATCTGACAGCGTGAGAAAGAAAATGTCAATGGGTCAAAGGGTCTTTGAGCAGTGTGTGCGGACTGGCAGCGTAACATGTCTAATCAATTAGCAAGTAGCTTTTTGGTAAGGCATTAGATAATAAATAATACAGTACAGGTTCCTATCAGACGGCACTGTGGTGTAGTGTAATAAAGACGGACTCACACAAGATAGTAAGTATAAGGATGAGTAAACTTTTATTTTCAGGGAGTGTGGTAATGCCCGCTTTACGAGATGCAGTGGTAGATATGGCAATTCTTTATTCAAAAGTTACTTTTCTTGGACAAAGGATGTTGATGGAGATGATTGGCGAGGATGTCGTGCAGGCGATACTTGGCAGGGACGGGAAGCACACACCAGGAAGCAACTGACTTTGTTCTGGGGAACAAAGAATACAGTTAAGTAATGCGGTAAACATACACTTCTTACGTGTGATCTTCAAGATTCGGTCCACTTTCGTTAATACGAGCCTGGACAATGATTGCAGCATAGTGTGTGCTTTTATGGGCGTGTGTTGATTGACTTCAGGTGGATATGGTTAGTATTCCGGTGATAAAGGTTGCTGTGTTTGGCTAGTGTCTGAGCCTGGCCCGACTGTGACATGTAGTGGTTAGCACTATGGCCTTCTCTGGGTTCAATTCCTGGCCAGGTTCGAATCCCGTCTCTGTGTGCTTGGAGTGCTTGGAGTTTGCATGTTCTCCCCGAGCTTTGTGGGTTTCTTCTGGGTACTCCGGTTTCCTCCCACAGTCCAAAGACATGTAGGTTAGGTTAATTGGCATTCCCAAATTGGCCATAGTGTGTAAATGAGTGTGTATGTGTGTGTGCCACGCGATGGATTGGCACCCTGTCCAGAGTGTACCCTGCGTTGTGCCTTAAGTCTCCTGGGATAGGGTCCAGGCCCCCTGTGACCCTGAATACAGGATTAAGCGGTATAGATGATCAGTGAATGAGAGGTTCCTATCATATGATTTGTTTTCTACTTCTACACAAGATACTTCTTTAGCACACTCAAGATTTCACATAAGGTAGGATATATGAAGCAATACCTGAGTTCTTAGAGATGTTCATATCTGTATTTGGACTTAAACTTGAGGTGGCAGAAATGCAAGTTAAATGTTAGTCTTTAGTACTTAAACATGACTGTTCTTAAAATCTTGTTCTTATTTTACAGTATATCAAATCTCTCTGTGTTTAAGTATTTCTTGTATAAAATCATAGTTTATAGTATTGTCAGTCTTATAAATTAGCGATTTGTCAACAATTCACATGTTTAATTTATTAATGAGTGGCACATTGAGCATTTGAGCAGTTTTGTAGGTAGATTTATTGTTGTGGAATATCAGCATAAATTTTTAATATACAGAAGTCTACATTTCACTGAATAATTAAAACGACAATATTATCAGGATCAAAATCTCATGAGTAATGTTTAAGGTTTAAAGTTAAGTTCATCCATTTATAAAATCCCCTAAAATGTAATTAAGTAATTGAAGAAGTTAAGAGCTAAAACTTAGATATGCAAACACAAAAACAATAAAATGGCACACAACTTCATTTAGCGAGTAAATGAGAATTCAACGCAGCCCCACCCAATGAAACCACATCTTTCGATGTTTTAAAACTATATAAAAAGGTCAAACTATTATTTTCTCACAGACTAAGATAAATGCATGTAATCATTTATATCATTGTGTATGTACTTTAAAATCTTTAAAATGATACATACATATTGCAATATTTACTGTTTAGCACAATCTGGATGCCTCAGGTAATTATTTAGTTAGGTTACACTGTAAATTATTGATTTTGCTCTTATTTTATACTTAATAACATGACTGCTTACTATCTTTATTCATTGTTTCTGATTCAATCACATTGTTATAAGAAATGTTGTAAGAAAAGTTATTTTCTCCGTTCTTTCAGCACTTGTGCATAGACTGCTGCAGATTGTTCGGCTTCTTTTTCCATCTTTGGTTTATTTTCTGTCAAGATAAAAGTCAAATTTAACTGATTAAAATATGTCCACTAGTAAAGTCAGTTTAATACGCATAAGCATTTAAAAAAAAAATGTAAATAGGATATTGTATGCATATGTAAATGTCCAGTACAGCAGTAAATAAAGTATACCCTTGTGCCGCAATAAGCTGTATATCACAGGAGGGTCAGCAAGACAATACAGTGTGGCACTCTCAGCATCACTAAGAAAGGAAAACATAGCTTGGAGTTAAACTTGTCAATCAGTATGTTTGTTGCTATTACAAGTGCAATTGCATCAAGATGTGGTATGCATTCTTCTGAGCTTGGGTCCAGAAAGAAAAGCAGAGTGGACTTAAAACTTTTACCAAGGAGTAACTTACCGATCAGTAAGTGGTCTATTGAGCCCTGGGAATACAAAGAGGTTTTATTTTAAATAACCAACTTCAACGGCACACGACTTACTCAATTATTCAAGTTATGAACACTGTGGAGACTTGTATGTTCTACTTGAGCAAAGAATCTCCAGATTAATGATAATTATTTAGATATTTTTATATTACCTCTTGCTTCAGGTATTGTTGCATATTCCCCCATTTCACTGTATATTATTTGCAATTCATGGCTATTAAAAAAATAGATACATTTATTCATTTTGAATATAATAGAAGGAAAGCAAAATCTGTTTAATGGCTGCGGAAGAAAGTAAAAGCATGAGATATGTGCTAAATGAACAACTAAACATATGCCAAAGTGATTTGCAATAATTTCAATATATTTTAACTTGACTTTACACAAAATGTTTTTACATTTTTGCAACATTTTTCCTTGAGTTTTGGTATAAACTTTTATTTTAACTTCAGTCATGTTTACCTACAAACAAGATTTTGACTAAGCACATGATTTGCCAAAACTTCATAATGCTACGGATGTCAGATATCTGTTAAAAGAACAGGAAATATCTCCAGTAGCTCTTTTTTTTTTTTTAAACAAAATGTGGCCTTACTCATTTGCTGTCTGGTTTACCTGCTCCAGACCTTGAAAAGACATGAAACAGATTTAATTATACAGATAACACTTAATTATTTAAAAGTGTGACAATTTAGAAACTTGCCTTCACCTGTCCTTATATTTGGAGGTTCATTGCTGGAATCAGGGAAATTGCATTAGTTTACACATCTATTCTCATAATATATTACATTATATGTAACATATTATATTTAGTGTACCTCTGTCCTTGCCAGAGCTGACACAACTCTAAAACAAGAAGTTTTTTTTTTTAGGTTTTTTTTTTCTGCCTATTTTCATTTTTATCTTTATTTACTTGTTGAAAGTCATCATTACTTACTGTCATGTATCATTGTTCTGTAGCGATACATTTCAGTGAAGATGACCCCAACCAGGACAAGAATGACAAGAGAAACTATGGGATTTTTCACCAAATGTGTTGGCAAAATGTTCTCTGCAGTAAAAGTGACAATAGTAAACACATTACAGCAAGATACTTAAGCTAATTTAACACATGAATGTATAAGAGAGCCTCAGAAAAAAAAATTACATAATTTCATGTTTCCCAAAAACCTTCACTGAAAGAGAGACATCTCAAAGACAAGTTCAACAATTCTAGTTCTGAGTAAAAAGCTAAAAACTGAGTTATGGCTCCTCAGTATATTTGGTCATTTTGTGCCTGAAACGTCATATCTCTTTGCTACTGTTCATGTTGTATTTATGTCATATTGACACTACTTTAATAATTTAATTTCAGTTTAATGAACATGTGATTATATAAATAGACTATAATATTTTCAAGCGACTCCCTTAGTTAATTCATTAAAAAAATTAAAGAAATAAAACAATCACAGGTAAAAACAAAACGTCTCGGGTTATTTAGCTGTGACCCTGTTCCCTGATAAAGCGGGAACGAGATGCTGCGTGAAAACGCTATGGGAACATCTCTTTGTTCTCCGGTTGTGAAGCCTGTGTATGTCAAAACCGCCGAATACCTCGGCTTATAACCTCTGCCAGGCATGACGTCACCGAATAAGGTGCACCTGCAGGTTATAAATAGGAGTGAACTGGAAACATCCTCAGGTCAGTTTTGTCTGAAGGACGTTCAGGCACGCCAGCAGTGCGGCATTGAAACGCAGCATCTTGTTCCCGCTTTATCAGGGAACAGTGTTACAGCTAAGTAACCCGAGACGTTCCCTTTCAAAAGCTACACTTGATGCTGCGTGAAAACGCTATGGGAACGAGAATACCAACGCCGCCGCACTGCAAGTGTCTGAATCCCTAGGTTGTGTAGCGTGTTCGCACAATAGCCAAGGAGGTCTCAGACCTAGCTCTGGGATGCTGACTCAAGGATCTGTGAGCCTGGAGTAGCATTGACATCCAGACTATAAAATCTAACAAACGTGTGTGGAGAGGACCAGCCTGACGCATCACACACCTGCTGCAGGGAGACGCCTCTTGCCAGAGCAATTGATGAGGCAATCCCCCTCGTTGAATGAGCCCTGATTCCCACGCGCCTCATAGGCTAGGGCAATAGCATCTCTCACCCAGTATGACAGAGTCTGTCTAGTGGGGCCACCACCCAGGTTGCGACCCCCATGGCAAATAAAGAGCTGCTCTGACTTACGCCACTGGCTGGTGCGGTGGATGAAAATCCGAAGAGCACATACTGGACACAGTAAGTGAAGTCTTTCCTGCTCTGGAGCTGTGAAAGGCGGAGGACAGAAGGCTTGGAGAACAACTGGGTGCATGGTCGAGAATGGAACCTTGGGAAGATAGTTCGGGTGAGGATGCAGAATAGCTTTGACTAGCCCAGGGGCAAAGTCTAGGCAGGATGGGGGGACTGACAGAGCCTGCAGATCCCCAATCCTCTTCAAAGAAGTAATAGCCAAAAGAAAAAGCATCTTAAGAGACAGAAGCCTGACAGGCGCTGACTCTAGTGGTTCGAAAGGGGTGTCAGACAGGCCTTCGAGTACAATAGGTAAGTCCCATTAAGGGACCATCGCTCTAGTGGGCGGCCTTAACCGTTTAGCTCCACAAATAAAATGGGCAACTAAATGGTGCTTTTCCACAGAAACCCCTTCGGTCAGAGCATGCTGAAATAGCGGCTATGTATGTTCTGAGAGTACTAGGGCATAAGCCAGAGGACAACTTTTCTTGCAGAAACTCCAGCACTGAAACAATCTGGCAGTGGACTGGGTCTACATGTCTTACCATGCACCAACTTTCAAATACACTCCATTTGAGGGCATAAGTTCTTCTAGTGAAGGGAGCCCTGGCACTTAAAATGGTTTCAATTACGCTGACTGGAAGACCAGCATGTCTTAGTTGGTCCCTTTCAGGGGCCAGACGTGAAGGTCCCATAGCTTGGGCCAGGATGAAATACTGTTCCCTGCGCCTGAGACAGAAGATCCCTCCTCACTGGAATCACCCAGGGTGAGCCGTCAAGGAGATATATTAGATCCGAGAACCACACTCTGGTCAGCCACTGGGGCGCTATCGATAAGAGGCGCAAACCCTGTTGATGGACCCTCGCTAGGACTCCTGGGAGCAGAACTATCAGAGGAAATGCATAAAGGCGTAATCTGGGCCATGTGTGGGCCATGGCGTCCAGACCCAGGGGAGCTGGAGGAGTCAGAGTAGTAAAAGGGACATTGTGCTGCCTCTTGCGAGGTGAAGAGGTCCACCTCTGCTATATAAAATCTTTCCCAGATTTGACTGACTACTTCGGGGTGGAGTTTCCAGTCCCCATGTGTCACAGCTTGTCTGGATAGCAAGTCCGCTCCTACATTCATGTGCCCCGGAATGTAAATCGCTCTGAGGGACAAGAAATTGTCCTGTGCCCAAAGCAGAACCTGATGCGCTAGCTTGTTCAAGCGGCGAAGCCCCGGCGCGTAACCCTTATTAGCCTCTGGGGATTGGCCCTTGAGTGAAATCCCCTGGCTCTTAGCCACAACTGAAAACGCCCTCATGTGCAAAAGGCCCAAAGGTATCACCGTGGATGCAGCTGCCATGAGACCTAAAGATCTTTGAAAGTGATGGAGTCACTTTCTGGCCTAGCTTGATTTCCTTCAGGGTGTTGGAGGATGGGTTCGACACAAGTGGGAAACAGCTGTGCCTGCCTTGTGATTGAATCCCATGTGACACCCAAATATGTTGTCCTCTGAACAGGAAAGAGAACGCCTTTCGTAGCGTTGAGTCTCAATTCTAAAGAATGGAGATGAGCTAGGACGACATCCCGATGTCGAAGTGCTAGCTATTAAGACTGAGCTAGGATCAGCCAGTTGTCTATACAATTCAGAATACGGATGCCCTGGAATCATAGAGCCAGAGCTGCATCCGTGCATTTTATATGTGCGGGGTGACAGGGCTAGGCCAGAAAGAAGGACCCGATACTGGTAAGTTTCGCCCCCAAAAGCAAACCTCAGAAATATTGCCTGTGTTGTGGCAATATTTCTATATGAAAATATGCATTATTCAGGTTGATCGCCACAAACCAAACCTCTGGTGGAATTTGAGAAACAATCAATTCGGCTGTCAACATTTTGATGTTCAGCCCAAGATGATGTAAAATTGGACGCAACCCCCCCCCATCTCTTGTCTGGAAGGGGAACATAATCTATGTCCCCTTTTCCCAGCAAAGTCTGTAATTGCCAAGTCAGCAGATGTGCTCGTTCCGGTTTCATGGAAGTGAAGACCACGCCATTGAAAACGTGGAGAACGATGTGCAACAGGGGGGGGGTGTTAGGTGTCCGGCATCCTGAAACATCCTGGGGTAGCTGGCTCGGCACACTCTCCTTCTGCGCCTCACGCCTCGTGGGGACCAGACCTGGTTGGCACTGGGTGGCCGACAATCCCGACTCCTGAGCACGGCAGGGGAGAAACCTCACAGAGGTCTGCTCGTAGAGCTTCGCCTCCCGAACCTAGTGGCGGCGGTGTTTACAGCGTCGCCAAAGAAGCCGGAAGGCGAGACGGGAGGGGGGCCTCAAGGAGGAAAACGCGATCCCTGACCTCGATGCCCGTGAGGTTTAATCACACAAGTCTCTCCGTGGTGACCGCGGCAGCCATAGAACGGCCGATAGTACGGGCCGTCTGCTTGATGGCACTGAGAAATAAATCTGTGGCCATCAACAGACCCGCCAGTGCTCAGAACTCTTAGCAGGTGAGCTTGGTATACCTGCAAAACTGCCATGGTGTGCACAGCAGCACCAGCCTGACCCGCTGCCTGAAAAGCTTTCCCCACCAACGAAGATGTTAGTCTACACGGCTTGGTGGGCAGCGTGGGCTTTTTCAGGGAGGATGAGCTCCCAGGAGAAAGATAGCTCGCAAGCATCTCTTCAATCTGGGGTATCATCATAAAACAGGGGATGAATAAGGCTTATTCCATGAAAGACTTAACTCGTCATGGACGTCGCCAAAAAAGGGGAGGAACCCTCGTTGAGGCCCCTCCCCTGACCACCTGACAGAAACCTGTCTCTAACTTTGACCGCTTGGGGATTTTGTATTTATTTTTTATTAATTAATGAATAAATTTTTATTCTTTTATTTATTTATTTATTTATTTATTTATTTATTTTTGTGGCGAGAGAGGAAATCTATTCGGCCCCTTCACAAGAAGCGCCGGTACACACTTGAGAAGCGGACGCTAAAAACGTCCTGATCCGGGGAGAGTGCAAGAGAAAGGGGGAAATACCACATGTAAATGCCATGTCTCATACACACGCGAGCCCCAGGAATGCGCCGCGGCTCGCGGTTTCTCTTTAAAGAAAGCGAGCCGCGTGCGAAGCGCCTTAATAGCGAGATCACAATACTTGCACTTTCCTTGAAACCCAAGCATTCTAGAAAAAGTTGTTTAGATCGCCCTCTGAAAGAAATCACACGGAGGCATCCATCTCTCAACCAACTCTTGCCATTATCGGTAAGAAACGTTTTTTCTTTCCTACCGTGATTCTGTTGCACACACACGCAAACACAAAGCGGTCCTGAAGACAAAATAATCTGAGGATGTTTCCGGTTCACTCCTATTTATAACCTGCAGGTGCACCTTATTTGGTGACGTCATGCCTGGCAGAGGTTATAAGCCGAGGTATTCGGCGGTTTTGACATGCACAGGCTTCACAACCGGAGAACATGTTCCCATAGCGTTTTCATGCAGCATCGAGTGTAGCTTTTGAAAAGGAACAACCAAACCACAAATTAGGCTGATGATTTTTTTTTTTTTTTTTATACAATGAGACGTTGAGGATTATAAAATAGAATATGAATTAAATGCCATACCTGTGACTTGGACATTGATTGAATTAATCCCATATCCTGTGACATCCTTTGTAAGATATTTTGTAAATGAGTACATACAACTGTAGGTACCAGAGTCCCGTAATGAAATATTCCTCACATTGAAGGTGTGCTTATCTTTATTTCCAAGAAGGTCTAATCTCACTCCAACACCATTCTTACACAAATACACATGTGCCTCTGTATTTGACCTCTGGTTGTTGGAGAAGCTGCAATTTAACATTAAATTCTCACCAACTTTTGCTGTGGAGGGTCCAAATATTTGTGCAGGAAAAATCTCCAAAGAATCACCTATTGAGCAGAAAATAATACCAAAAAAAAAAAAAAAAAGTGACAGCACATGGACAATCATCTGATGTTCTCTACCAGCACTACTGTAATTTGTAATTCCATTGATATACTGTATACCTGATACTGTATACACCTTCACTACATAATTGCATTGCTACCATTGTTCTTATCCATATAAAATTTTCAAAAGCATGAAATGTCTATGAAAATTATAAAAGCAACTAAAATTTTCTGCTGAATAAAAATAGTATAAAGATAGTTATTATTATTATTATTATTTTTATTTTTTTATTTTTTTTGTAACCATGTGTAAAACACTGTAATGTGATTAGTGCGAGGGTAGCAAAGAAATTGCATACCTTCTGATAGAGATGCAGATGTTGCTATCATTAAATAAATGTCTGTCCAGGACAAAAAAAAAGTTGTTTTGAAATCAGTATTTCTAAAAATGAACAATCTAAAATTCAGTTAGAAAAGTAATTTTCAAATCTAAATAGAGAATACACAGTGCAAATTATAATGTATACTTACAGAGTGTGGTGCGGCACATGTCCATTCTAGACCAAGCGCAAATTTCTTCTACTACTGTACAGTGTGTGTAAGTGGTGGGTGAAACTTTACTGACCTCACTGTAACCAGCCCAGCCTTTACTATTGAACAGCAGCAGCAACTCTAGTATGAACTCTTTGTTTCAGAAAGGTTTGTTAAAAAGTGGGATTATACTGACAAACGAACATAGCAAATTTATTGTTTTTCCTAATGAATACTGCATAATAAAATGCGTTTATTAAATAGAATATAAACTGGTCTATATCAACTAAAATTAATTTCATATTTTATTTTTACCAAATCTACTACAGGTTGATGAGTGCACAAATCATATTTTACTTGTAACATATAGAGTTCTGGATTACATACATACAGTTTTATGTGTTGCTTCATCAAAGAATGTTCTAACTCTTCAGAATGAGGGGGTCATGTGGATTTTTTGCCAGATGGATAATACAAATTTTTATACTGAAAAATGTATGCAGTAATATTTACCTTAACCTTAACTTAACGTTGATTAAAATAAAAAAAAATGATATCACTGTTATATAATATGGGAAAACATTGTGCCCTTTTTATGTGCTAGCTATAGATTCAAGATCCTTTCTTGTTTAACCATATCGAAAGTGTGTTTCTCATGAAAGGCCTGTGCTTATTTTGACACTGTTAACACCTTAACTGAAGCATGCTCTTTTCTTCATGCTCACTTTCAACATGGTGTTCCAAAAATATTTGCAGCGATGTTGCAAACAGTTTGCACTTAGTATCTTGGTTTATGTGAAGATGGAAGATGTGATCAGCGAGTCGTGTACCCTTTTGCAAAGCGGTTTCAGGTTGAGATCTTGAAGATGGGTGGCGGCGGAGGGGGAGAGGCCCTCGCCCGGGGCCTGGATCATGTCTTCAGTTGCTGCTGCATTCAGGCTCCGTGGTATCCCGGCGCTGGAGTGAACAAAACCTGAGCAGGCCATGTCCTTGGTGCGTTGGTCCTGGACAGAGAAACACGCAGGGTTGATGTTGTCGCATTTTGTGTCATGCCAAGAATTGACCTGAGACATGTGAGCATCGGTCCGTGACGGTTATAGCGCGGCTTTCCGCTGTCGTAACTGGGCCAGCTTTACCTGTAGGTCGTGGATTTGCTTATCCAGGGCTTCCAGCTCCAAATCCACTGAGTGCAGCTCGAATCTATCCTCACCAGCACACAGAGGCAGACACACAAATGAAATGGTGTTTAGACTAAAAAGTGTAGGCAAACTTATGAAAGCCGGGCTAACGGGCTAGCGATGCTAATGGGATAGCCAGCTAGAAGCGGGTGTTCTGGAAAACAATTAAAACTAATGATATAACAAGTGTTTCGAATGAGTATATTATGAAATATCTGTCATGTGTTCACTCTTCGTAAGAGGACAGAAAGTTAGAATATTAAGATGGATTAAGCTGGAAAATTGGGAATTAAAAGTCAGTCTGGCGGAGCTCGGAAAAAAGCAGCGTGCAGCCTGCAACTGACTTACTGTAGCTACTGCAGCATCAGTACAGTGATGGCTGTTGGATAAAACTGTTACTTAATTTGGAAGTGAGACTCTTCAGAGCTCTATACTATCTTTCAGATGGTAGCAGTGTGAATAGATGATGGAGTGGGTGAGTAAAATCCCTCACAATGTTACAGGCCCTACCGTAACAGAAGGATCTGTAAATGCCATCCAAAGACGTTAAAGGACGTCTAATAATTTCCTTACCCTTTGTTTCTTACCCTTTGATGTGCCTTTATGTATGCTGCTGAGGAATTTTTGTATCACACTGTTAAACAGTATGTTAAAACACTTTCTATTAAGCTACGGTAGAAGGATTTCTGAGATCCTGAGAAGTGGGCCTTGCTCGGTATTCTGTGGAAGTATAATATCTTTTGGGCCCTCTTTACCAGAGCAGCATTTTCGCAAGTCCACTTGAGGTCTGCACTAATATGTACGCCAAGAAACTTGAATTAAGTCCTGCAATTTTGTGATCAGCCTGCTTGGGATAATCGTATCAAATGCAGAACTATAGTCCACAAATGGCATCCTGACATATGTCCTTGCTTGCTCCAGACAATTCAGTGCTGTGTAGTGGGCAGTGTCCATGGCGTCTTCGGTGGATCTGTTTGTCTTATATGCGTATTGGTGTTAATCCAGTCTAATTTATATCTAATTTAATATGGCCTAGGATGAGTTTTCCAAAACATATTGCTATAAGGGGTGTCAGTGCAACTAGTCTGTAGTCATTTAATGAAACAACATTTGTCTCCTTGGGTACTGGAATAATGGTGGCCATTTTAAAGCAGGTAGGCACTATGGTTTGTTTCAATGACAGATTTAAAGTGTTAGTAAAAACTTCTGCCAGTTCATGAGCACAGTCCTTAAACACCCGTCCTGGGCTTCTTGTCTGGGCCTGGGTCCTTTCTTGCATTGACTCTCTCTAGACCTTGCTTGACCTCATGTGTCTGCAGTGTATGATCAGAAGCATGTAGTTGCAGAACCTTTCATAAATCTTGAAAAGAAATGATTTAATTTCTTAGCAAGATCAGCATTTTTGTTTGCCATCAATGGTTCTCTGCTACTCCTGAAATGTATTATATGTTGGACACCATTCCACATACGTGCTGTGTTCTTTGGGATAAGGTGGTTCTCGATCATGTCTCTGTATGCTGCTTTATGACTTTATACTTCTCTTATTTGGTTATATCCTGCCATTCTATAATGTTTTACATTCCCAGACTTATAGGCTCCATTCCGGTCTCTCAGCAGCAGAGGTGGGTAGTAACAAGTTATATTTACTCTGTTACATTTACTTAAGTAACTTAAAAAAAAATAAAAAAAAACCTTGTAGTTTTACTGCACAATATTTTGACATTTTACTTGAGTAGTAAAATTTGAAGAGAAAAAATTACACTTAATCCACTACATTCAGCTACAACCTACTCATTACTTTTCTAACCATTTATTCTACACTTTAGATATTCTTTATTTTTGCCACAGAGAAATGCAGCCAGTGGATCTACCACATGACTGTGTTTCACCAATCAGACGTAGCAACAATAATCACATGACTCTGTTTGACCAATCAGTCACAATAACAATAACCACATGACAACTTGCTGCATTGGGGGTGGGGGGGTCAATCTATAGCCGTGGAAGGAAATGAAAACATAAAAATGGCTGAGGCATTCTGCAATGCTACAACAGAAGAGGATGAACAACCCTGGGCTCATATACAAATTTACTGAACACGGTTTAAAATAAAATGAAAAGTGGGACCACTTCTACACGTTTTTATATTATTTTCTATCTGCTGTGCCATTTGGAGAGCAACTACATATACTGTTCAAACATACATATGTTACCTACAGTAGGTATTTGTTTCAAAAGCTTTGTGTTGTTAAAACAGTGAGATTAGGAAATTAGTTTTTTGTTCCTTAATTTGCTATTTTGTAAAGATATTTTTTTCATTCATTAATTTAGTTCATTGTATTTATTTAATGTATAATATATGTATTTTATTCGAAATTATACAATTTGGAAATATCAGAATTTGTACATTATTTTATGATTTTATCTGGCTGCTTACATAATAAAAAAAATTGGCTTTCTGTGTCTCTTTATTGTTGGAGACACATTCCACACAGCATCACTCACGCACTCACTCACTCATCTATACCGCTTAATCCTGTATTCAAGGTCACGGGGGGCCTGGAGCCTATCCCAGGAGACTTAGGGCACATGGCAGGGTACACCCTGGACAGGGTGCCAATCCATCGCAGGGCACAGACACACACACATACACTCACTCATTCACACACTATGGGCAATTTGGGAACGCCAATTAGCCTAACCTACATGTCTTTGGACTGTGGGAGGAAACCGGAGTAACCGGAGGAAACCCACCAAGCACGGGGAGAACATGCAAACTTCATGCACACAGAGACAGGAATCGAGTCTGGCCGGGGATCGAATCTGGACCCTGGCGGTGAAGGCGACAGTGCTAACCACTACACAAGTCCTGGGATGAAAACAGTATAGTGTACTAACAGTCAGTATGCTGGAAGCAGTTTATAGTTGTGAGGATGCACCCTCTGGCCACTCTTTAATTATTTTAGTGATAAATTGTTCCTACCACCAATCCAAATTCTTAGCCAAAATTTGTACAACGTTGGATATTGTGACATTGCATAAGGTTGTCAAAACAAAGCCAAGGCAAATGCATTCCATAATGGCTTTTATTGAAAAACATTTTGAAATGAATAAAAAGAAATGTTAATTAAAAAAGAAAAAAAAACTCAGCATGCATTTTTAATATACAGAAGTCTGCATTTTACAAAAAAATTAAAACGGCAACATTATCAGGATCAAAATCTCATGTGGAATGTTTAGGTTAAAGGTTAAGTTCATCTGTACGTAAAATCCTGTAAAATGTAAATGAGTAATTGAAAAAGTGAAAAGCTAAAACTCAGATATGCAAACACAAAAACAATAAAATGGCACACACTGTCATTTAGCGAGTAAATAAAAATGCAATGCAATGCATGTAGCCTCCACCCAAGGAAACATCTTACTATGTTTTAAAATGATCTAAAAATGTAAACTATTATTTTCCAACCGAATAAGATAACTGCATCATTTATAGTAATTTTTAGTGTGTATGTACTTTAAAACATTTAAATTGATACATACTGTATTACTGTATTGCAATATTTACTGTTTAGTATAATCTAAATGCCTCATTTAATTAATTAGTTAATTTACACAGTAAATGATTGATTTTTCCCTTATTTGATACTTAAAACAATGACTGCTTACTGTCTATTTTATTGTTACTGATTTAATCACATTTTTGTAAGAAATGATGGCAGGTTATTTTCTTTTTTCCTTCAGCACTTGTGCATAGACTGCTGTTACTGCAGTTTGTTCGGCCTCTCTTCCCATCTTTGGTTTATTTTCTGTTAACATAAAAGTCAAATTGAACTGATTAAAATATGTCTACCAGTAAAGTCAGTTTAATAAGCTTAAGTCTTTTTTTTTAAATATCATATTGTATGCATATCTGAATGTCCAGTACAGCAGTAAATAAATTATACCCTTGTGCTGCACTAAGCTGTATATCACAGGAGGGTCAGCAAGACAATACAGTGCGGCACTCTCAGCATCACTAAGAAAAGGAAAGGTAGATTGAAGTTAAACATGACCATCAGCACGACAATCAGTATGTTGCTTTCACAAGTGCAATTGTACCACAATGTGGTACTGTATGTATACTCCTTAGCTTGGGTCCAGAAAAGCAGAGTGGACTTTTACCACTTTTACCAAGGAGTGACTTACCGATCAGCAAGTGGTCTATTGAGCCCTGTGAATACAAAGATGTGTTTTTTTTTTTTTTTTTTTTTTTTAATAACCAACTTTAACAGCATACAATTTACTCAATTATTAAAACCTGACACTGTTGAGACTTGTGTGTTCTACTCGAGCAAAGAAGCTCCAGGAATATTTTAATTTATATTATTGATAATCATCTAGATTAAGTTAAGATTAAGATAATATTTGATATTACCTCTTGCTTCAGGTATTGTGGCATATTCCCCCATGTCACTGTAAATTATTTGGGATTCCTGGCTAATAAGAAAGATAGATTTACATTTATTCATGTTGAATATGATAGCAGGAAAGCAAGATCTGTTTACCAGCTGCTGAAGAAAGAAAAAGCGTGAGATATGCACTGAACGATCTAGATACACAACTAAATATATTCCAAAATGATTTGTAATAATTTGAATATATCTTAATTTGATTCTACATAAAATGTTATTTGACATTTTTTACATAATCATTTTCCTTTATTCTTGGTATAAAATCTTATATTAACTTATTAAAAAAACATTTGTGATAAGTTTTCTTATTTAAACTTAAATGTTTAACACCAGATTTAACAATCTATCCATCAGAATAAGCTTTGAATATTAGCCTATAATAAAAATAAATAAATTTAATTTTAAGTACTGTTATATGTTAGGAGACATGTTTTGTTGATACTTGTTGACAGTAATTTCATGTCTAGTGATACTTGTTGGAGCCAGATGTTTCTTTGTTAAGTCATATTTACATACAGACAAGGTTTTGACTAAGCACATGATTTGACAGAACTTCATAATGCTACAGTTGTCAGATATTTGTTAAAAGAACAGGAAATATCTCCAGTAGCTCATTTTTAACAAAATGTGGTCTTACTTGTTCACTATCTGGTTTACTTGCTCCAGGCCTTGAAAAGACATGGAACAAATTTAATTATACACATAAAACTTAACTATTCAAAAATATGACAATTTAGAAACTTGCCTTCACCAATCCTCACATTTGGAGGTTCACTGCTGTAACCAGAGAAAGTGCATTAGTTTAAAACCATTAGTTTACATGTCTATTCTCATAATATACTGTATTACTTTTTATGTAATATAATCTATTTAGTGTACCTCTGTCCTTGCGATTGCTGAAACAACTCTAAAACAAGTTGTTTTTATTAGGTTATTTTTCGTAATTTTTTTTTGTAATTTATACCTTTATTTACTTGTTGAAAGTTATAAAAACTTACCACCATTACTTACTGTCAAATATCATCATTCTGTAGCGATACATTTCAATAAAGATGACCGCAACCAGGAGAAGAGTGACAAGAGGAACCATGGCATTTTTCACCAAATCTTTTGGGAATAGTAAACACATTACAGCAAGATAATTATGCTTGTATAATAGAGGAACGTGTAAGAGAGCCTCAGGCAAAAGTAGAAAAAGTACATAATGCAACGTTTCCCAAAAACCTTCATTGCATGAGGCACATTTCAAAAACAACGTCAACAGTTCTTAGGTCTGAGTCAAAAGCTAAAAACTGAATTACATTTTAATGTAAATTGTTAAGTAAAACATGTTGTTTCTTGCTGTTTCAGGATGATGACTAACAGTTAGTTATGTAGTTAGTTAGAACAACTAACTAACTACATAACTAACTAAATAACACAATAAATAAATTAATTAATAAATAAAAAAATATATAGAAGAGAGTATATAAGCAAATATACATACTTTGTGTACACTTTTTTTTTTTTTTGGTCCAACATTACCTTTGATTACGGTTTGCATTTGCAGTGCCAGTGTTTTGACAACGTAACACAACATTACAACATTTATTTCCATCCAGAGCTGCATTGGTTTTTGGCAAAGATCTTATACTGAAGATAAAAGACTACAACTATCCTGTGAAGTCTTCTCCAGTACATGTCAAGGACTTTCACTTAACTCACTTAACTTAGGTTGTTGAAGCAACCCTGGATAATAACACTGCATTAAGACACTTATACATCTTTCCTCCAGATGATTTTTATTAAAGCAACTTCAGAACACATTTAAATGATCTCTAATCATAGTCATTCGAGTTTTTTTTTTTTTTTTTCTGACCACATTTCTTCAGCAAAAAACTAATTATTCACCACTATCCATCTAAATGTTATTAACCCATTGGGCAATTCCAGTAATTTGAGCAACCTCCTTAACTGTTGTCTTTGCTTGATGCAGGCCAATAATGGGACCCTGAAAGGGAGTAACATGATTCCTATGACTACTGTATGCATTTTCCGACATGGTTGTTAAAGAGATGAAAAGCTGCTCACCAAATCAATTTGGCTTAAAAGAATAGTTTACAGATGAAGCAAGTTTACCTCTTAAGTATTTGCTAATTTTAATTCAAATCCCAAGTATATTTTTGGCCAAGCAGTGGATTAAAATAGGTTTTCAAATGTATTTATCTTATTAATAATAAAAAAAATATGGATAGATAGATCGATCAAATGTTTTACCACTTTTTTGGTCAGGGTTTGAGTTATGTCCTGATCCTCTGATATTCCTCTCAGGATATTCTGTAAATAAATACATGCAAACATATATACAGGACAAGTGAAGTTGTGCTCATCTTGAATTTCAAGTAATGAAAATCTCTGTCCAACACTATTTTTACACAAATAAATGAAAACAATTACAGTAAAGGAGTTATCATTGTTACTGAGCTCACCTGGTGGAGTCATCAGTATATTTGGCCATCTTGTGCTTGAAATGTCATATCTCTCTGCTACTGTTCATTTTGTATTCACGTTATATTGACACTACATTAATATATTAAACCTATGTTCTCTAACACTTACCACTATAATATTTACATTTGTATCAATCTTTTATGGAAAAGTTAATCTTATTTCATTTTAGCGATATAAAATCTATAATCTGAAATCGGAACTAATTAAATAATTAAATCTGTTCTTGGTTCAAGAATCAGATAGGATTGACAAATGATATTGGTACACATTTAAATACTGAGCCAAATATTTTGAATAGTGCATTACATTAATTTAAAACTGTTCTGATAGAAACTGTGAACGTTTTATAGTTAAAGGAATCACCTGTGATACATAACAAGCCAAAAAGGTCAAAATATATGTAATGAGCTAGAAATTAAGTAATGTTACAAATTATGCATGATTAAACAGAGTATAGATTTAATTTCAGTCTAATGAACATATGATAATATAACTAGACTGTAATATTTTCAAGAGACTCAATCACTCCATTAAAAAGAATAAAAGAAAAGAAAACAATCGCAGAATCGCAGACTATGAGATTTTAAGGATTATAAAATATAATATGGATTATATCCCATACCTGTGAATTGGACATGGATTGAATTGATCCCGTATCCTGTGACATTCTTCGTAGGATATTTTGTAAATGAGTACATACAACTGTAGTTACCAGAGTCCCGTAATGAAATATTCCTCAAGATGAAGGTGTACTCATTGTTAGTTCCAAGAGGTTCTAATCTCTCTCCAACACCATTCTTGCACAAATACACATGCGTTTCTGTTTTTGGTCTGTTGATGTTGGAGATGCTGCACTTTAACATTAAATTCTCACCAAGTTTTGCTGTGTTGTGTCTAAATATTTTTGCTGGATAAATCCTCAAAGAATCACCTATTGAGCAAAAATATAATATTTAAAAGTGACAGCACATGAATATATATTTCCACCCAAAAATATACCTTCACTGCATAATCATACTGCTACCATTGTTCTTATCCATATACTGTAAAATTCTGAAAGACATGAATTGTCTAATTAAATTACAAAAGCAAGTTAATCTTCTGTTGAAAAAGGTAGTATTAAGACTTTATCCATCAAAAAATATATAATTTATATATAATATATATTATATTATTATAATATAATCAAATTATTCATAACCATGTGTAAAACACTCCGTTGTGATTATTGTGAGTGGGGAAAAGATAGTACATACCTTCTGATGAAGATGCAGATGTTGCTATCACAAAATAAATGTCTGTCCAGGACAGAAAAAAAAAAAAAAACTTTTTTTTTTTCTTTTCTAAAAACGAACAACCTAAAGTTCAGTTTTAAAAAAATAATAATAAAAATTATTTCTAAATAGAGAATACACAGTGCAAATTATAATAGTTACTTACAGATTGTGGTGCGGCACATGGCTATTCTTGACCAAGCACAAATTACTGCTACTATTGTACAGTGTGTGTAAGAGGTTGGTGAAACTTTATTAACCTCACTGTAACCAGCCCAGCCTTTATGATTGGACAGCAGCAGCATACTATTCTATTATAAACTCTTGGTTTCAGAAAAGTTTGTGAAAGTGGAGTTTTACTGAAACTAAAATTTCGCAAATTCATTGTTTTTCATAAACTCCTCTATATTAACTGAAATTAACTTCATGTTTTATTTTTACCATAGCTAGTTCAGGGTGATAAGAGCACAGATCATATTTTACTTGTGACATATATAGTTCTGGATTACATATGTACAGTTTTCTGTGTTGCTTCACCAAATAATGTTTTAACACTACATAAACATTTTACACTGAAAAATGTCTGCAGTAATATTTATGTTTAACTTAACATTGTGCTCGCTTTAGATTCATGATCCCACTTTCTTCTTTACTATATAAAAGGTGTGTTTCTCATGAAATGTCTGTGCTTATTTTGTCACTGTTGAGTTCATGCAGTTGGTGAGCTCATGCTAACCTAAGGTTAAACAAAGCATGCAATTTTCTTCATGCTCACTTTCAACATTGTGTTCCAAAAATATTTATAGCGATGCTGCAAACAATTTGCATTTAGTATCCTGGTTCTCTTGGCTCGTACAGATAGGCATAAATGTCACCTTTTTTGTTCATCTCAGGTGACTTTAAGGAGGTGCACCTGTATTGAACATAAGTCCCTATTTTTACATTTGTCCCTGACAAGACTTCAGGGAAAGGGAAAGAGTTAGGGTAAGCAATTTATAAAGATATAAATGAAAGTTATATAAATACATATTAGGGCATTAAAATAGGGGTAAGAAAACTAATATACAGGAACTCCTAATTAACCCAAGCGCAATATGTTTAACTGTGGGAGGAAACTCAAAGGAAACACACCAAACAACAGACTGACCCAGAGTGGGTTATTCAAGCTACAGTTTTATCTATATATCTATATATGTGTATGTGTATATGTGTGTATATATATATATATATATATATATATATATAGAGAGAGAGAGAGAGAGAGAGAGAGAGAGAGAGAGAGAAATTCAATATTTAATATAATTACAATTTAATAATTAATACATTTACATTTGTGTTATTTTCACTCATATTGAACTAATGCAAATTGACAAATGCTGTATATACTGTATAATGGCTTCCTCTCTTCTGCTGAACTTTAACTTCTCTGCCATGTTTTACAGTTTCACCATGTGAACTCATGAATATTTACCTAAAAACATTTTACTTCCAGACTGTCACGGCCAGACCGGCGGATGTTGTTGCTGTGGGCATATAGGGCAGGCATAAACGCAGAGGGGTTATAAACATGTAAATAAAAATGTCTTTTTATTCACAACTCAAAAACAGACACAAACAAACAAACAAACAAACAACAAACTCAAACTATAACTAAGGCTCAGGGCTACACCCAGGCTCTTATTAGCAGACACTAGGGACTAGAGCTGAACGCAGGGACTAAGAGCTGAACACAGGGAGACATGGAGCTGGAACTAACTAAAGACACATATGAACTAGAGATGGGGGCACACATGACTAGGCACACATGAGGCTGATCCAAACTAGTGGCTAACCTGCTAGCGACCAAAACCACTAGCAGTCAATGCCACTAGAGGCTAGCCTACAGGAGGCTAACCCTACTAGGGGCTAACCCTACTAGCAGCCAAGGCCTAACTCTGCTAGTGGCTAAGCACTCATGTGGCTACACACACCTAAACAGACAAGGGAACAGTACATGCAAAGGACTAAACAAGAAGACCGACACTAGGGACACACAGAACAGTACTTACACATGAGGAGACACAGCCTAACAAAACACTGAACAGCTCCATGAATCCACTAGCACAAGGAAAAACAAACGATAGAGCCCTCTAGAAAAACCAAGGGTAAACAATATAACTAAAATACAAATTCGAAGAAACAAAACCAAACAAAAGGAATGCCCACTAGACAAGGATGTTTACATATTTACCACTGACCACTGAGCTTGTATTGTTTTTAATCACTCTATACACAACCCATGATTATTTATGTTATTTTACAAATGAAAATATATATAAGTTTTGCCCTACGCTATAAAGATTGTCTGGAATAAAATCTCTTGCCATATGCCTCCTTGTTCGCCGAGCAACAAGAAGAAACAAGCGACATCCCGTGTCCTGTGGTCAATGAGAGGGTTAACGTGTGACTAGGTGGCTCTCCTCCCCAACTCGGGTTGAAGTTGTAAAACTGTCTGCCTTGTTTAAAATATCGCCAACTCACACCATTGTGTTTGCAGCATCTGGTCAAAGCGTAGCTCCAGGCACAGCGGGGCTTCCTGTCTGATGCCTGGTTAAGCTTCCCAGGCTTTGTTTTACAGGCAATTATTGTGTTCACAGGCGCGATACATTCAATTCAATTCAATTTTATTTATATAGCGCTTTTAATAATATTCATTGTCTCAAAGCAGCTTAACAAGAATGAAAAAATAAAAAATTTAAAAAAAAGAAAATTTATGGAAATGTGTATGTGTGAGAAAAATGTGTCTAGATAATAATGAGATGAATGAGTGAATGATGAATGAATATCTCTGATGAGCAAGCCAAGGGTGACGGCGACAGTGGCAAGGAAAAACTTCCTGAGATGGTAGTAGGAAGAAACCTTGAGAGGAACCAGACTCAACAGGGAACCCATCCTCATTTGGGTGATAACGGATAGAAATTATACAACATTGTGTGTGTTATGCAGCTAAAAGTTCAGAAGTATTTACAGGATATAGTATCCTGTATTTTCTTTAATTTAATTTAATTAACTTATTAAACCTCATTACTGGAGTATGAGGTTATGGGATGAGTTACGTGTATGCATGTAATAGATAAGGTGATCAGGATGTCGTCAGTCGGCTGGGAGCGGGGTTCTGGTATGTAATAGATTGATTGCCTAGGGGCCCTGTTCATCATTACATCAGGATTAGGCTCAGCAACATTAATTGGCAATAAAATTAAGTCAGAGTGCTACCAGAATGTACTGAATGACCAGCTTATCCCATCAATGAATATTTTAGCCACCTTAACATTTCACCGTAGCCCTGTAGAAAGTCTTTTCCTGGAGAAGTCTTTACAGAATGAAAAAAAGGATAGAATAGAATATCTTTATTGTCATTATTTGCTGTGCATACAATGAAATTTAATCTTTCATTACAAAGCTTAAAACAAATAAATTTTAAATAAATATGTGTCAGGGATAACCCCTAGAGGGTGCCAAAGCACCCTAAGACATTTTGTGTAGTTCTTTTAAGTTTCAGTTATATACTTCATTTCCCAGTTCGCAACTCGGTCAGATCACCTGGGCGCGCACCTGATCCAAGTTGATCATTAATTTCATTATAAAAGGTGTGTTTGAGTTCAAGTTTTGGTCTTGCATTTGTTACAATAAGTTGAAAGTGTATGTCTAGTCTGGTTAATCGTGTTTTTGGTTTATTTACAGAAAAGTGTTTTGTTTGTAGTTTTTTTTCCCTGTGTTTATGTTTAAATAAAATAAATATCGTTTCCCTGAACCACCTGGATCCTCTTGCAATTATGCCTCGCACCCAGAAACGTGACAGAATGCAAGACCGTAAAAGAGGCATAGCAGAGGAGCCCTTCCCCCGGGAGATTCTTTTGGGGGGGGCAACGATGTTGGAAGCTTGGGAAACCGACGCGGAGAGCAGAAGGAGAACCAAGCGGCGTAGTAGAAAGCGGAGAAGGAAACCGGACAGGAAGGAGCAGGAGGAGCTGAGACGGCAGCGAGACTGGGATGGCTGCCGGCTGGCGATACGGCGCACGCCGTTCAGAGGTGGAGCAGCTCGGGGTGACATGAGTCCCCGCACCGACCGGGCTGCAGAGACTGGAAGATTCGGTCCAGATTCGGCGGTGACCAGGGTGGAGGTACACCTCACAGCATGCGGCTACAAGGAACGGCGTGTGGGCGGTATGCGCAGCCGGGAGCAGCCTCCCAGCTAGACTGGAGCAGCGTCGGGCGGAGCGCCGAAAGAAATGAAGGGCGCATTCGTAACCTGCAGGAGCAGGTAGCTGACCTCCAGGAATTGCTGTTGCAGCTGTGCCTCGAGGAAGGTTCAGACCTGCCAGCTCCTTTCCCGCGTTACAGCGACGACAAAGACGGTGAGCTCTACTACAAGGCTTTCAAGGATGACAGCGGCGAGCTCTACTATTTGCTGTATAGTGTCGACGATGAAAGCGAGCTCAGCAGCGGCGACAATGAAGACGAGCTCCTCTTTCCGCCGCACATCGGCGGCGATGACAGCGAGCTCTATATTCTGCTGCGTAGCTGCTTCGTCGATGGCGAGCTGCCGACGCTGCACAGTGCCTCCGAGGACAGCGAGCTTCCTCTTCCTCCGCCGCCGCCGTCATGCGCCGCCGAGGATGGCGAGCTTCCTCTTCCTCAGCCGCCGCCGTCATGCGCCGCCGAGGACAGCGAGCTTCCTCTTCCTCCGCCACCGCCTTCATGCACCGCTGAGGATCACGAGCTCCATCCTCTTCCTTTGCTGTCGCCTTCATGCGCCGCAGAGGACAGCGAGCTTCATCCTCTTCCTCCGCCGCCGCCTTCATGTGCCGCCGAGGACAGCGAGCTTCCTCTTCCTCCGCCACCGCCTTCATGCGCCACCGAGGTCAGCGAGCTTCCTCCTTCTCCGCCGTCGCCTTCATGCGCCGCCGAGGATCGCGAGCTTCCTCGTCCTCTGCCGCCGCCTTCATGCGCCCCCGAGGACAGCGAGCCTCCTCTTCCTCTGCATCCGCCGTTCAGCATCACACAGGACGGCGAAAGTCTTCTGCCACCGCCACCCGGCATCATAGAGGACGGCAAACATTTCCTGCCTCCGCTGTCTGGCATCAAAGAGGACGGCGAAAGTTTCCTGCCACCGCCGCCCTGCGTCACTGAGGACGGCGAGTTTCCTAGTCCTCCGCCGCCCTGCTTCAACGGGGGCACCAGGCCACCTGAACTACTGGACAAGGGGGCCAGCCTCTGGGTGAGGGGGGTAGACAGAGGACCCTGGGGAGGATGCCCAGGACCCCCTGGGGCGCCTCAGGAGTTGCGCCCGTAGAGGGGGGGTTATGTCAGGGATAACCACTAGAGGGCACCAAAGCGCCCTAAGACATTTTGTGTAGTTCTTTTAAGTTTCAGTTCTATACTTCATTTCCCAGTTCGCAACTCGGTCAGGTCACGTGGGCGCGCACCTGATCCGAGTTGATCATTAATTTCATTATAAAAGGTGTGTTTGAGTTCTAGTTTTGGTCTTGCATTTGTTACAATAAGTTGAAAGTGTATGTCTAGTCTGGTTAATCGTGTTTTTGGTTTATTTTACAGAAAAGTGTTTTGTTTGTAGTTTTTTCCCTGTGTTTATGTTTAAATAAAATAAATATAATTTCCCTGAACCACCTGGATCCTCTTGCAATTATGCCTCGCACCAAGAAACGTGACAATATGCTACTACATACTGTATATTTCTTTAGAAAAAGTCAAATCCTCATCTTGAGTTACAATTGTTACGAATTCTCTGGCTACTGTAATAATAAAGTAGAAACTGGTAAAATAAATGAACAAATAAATGAACATTTATTTTGTTCATAAAATAGATAGCTTTAAAAAATCTGGATCTTGAGTTATAATCATTAATATTTGTAAAAAATCTCAGACTACTGTAATAGTGAAGTAGAAATGGGTGCGTGTGAGTTCAGTTCAATGATGGCTGTTAGATAAATACTTCCTTAATCTGGAAGTATGACTCTTCAGAGCTCTGTGCCATCTTTCAGTTGGTAGCCGTGTAAATAGATGATAAAGTGGGAGAGTAAAATCCCTTACAATGTTACAGACCCAACTATAACAGCAGGATCTGTAAATGTCTTCCAAAGACACTAAAGGAAGTCCAATAATTTCTGTGCAGTGTTTATTACTCTTTAAAGCACCTTTCTGTCAGCTGCTGAGGAGTTTCTGTAACACACTGTTAAACAGTATGTTAAAACACTTTCTACTGAGCTTATGTTGAAGTATTTCATCAGCTTTCTAATCTCTTCTGGGGCCTCTTTACCACAGCAGCACAATAACCATTCCACTTGAGGTCTGCACTAACATGAACTCCAAGGAAGTTCAGACTAGACACCTTCTCCCCAATCTCCCCAATCTTTAGTGGCTTCAGCTTCTCCAGGTGTTGCCTTAAGTCTGGAGGCAATTTTAGGTGTAGCTCCTTAGTTTTATTTTAGATTCACTTCCAGGATTTTAACACACAATTCCTACAGCTTGCTCAATCTACAGAGATAAAGTAGTAAATATTTGTCTTATTGCCATTTGAGATAAGTCCCACTACTGTAGTATCATCAGCAAATTCAATTATGATATTAGTGGAGTGTGCAGGTGTATGGTCTAAGGTATAGTTGGAGCTGAGAATGGAGCTTAACACGCACTCCTGTGACCAACATGCTCAGCTGATTGATCAGCTCCGTAGTGAGGTCGTGGTTCTCCGCCAAGGCATCCAAGACGCGAGGTGGCGGAGCTACGGCAGGAGAACGTCTTCAAAGCTCTACCAGATAAGTGGGGTGGCACAGATGAGAAATGCAGTGTGTTTTTAACAGCATTGAATCTTGTGTTTGAGTTTAATTGCACCAGATACTCCACAGACCGACTGCGCGTTGCACTTCTTCTGCTATCCGGGCAGGCAGCTGAGTGAGCCACAGCGGTTCTTCGCTCTGATATAGATGTCGCCTATTCTTACACAGAGTTCACCCGTCAGCTAAAGCTAACTTTTGAACATCCTGCTGCCGAGGTGGAGACCGACTCCAAGTTGTATCATCATCACTGATATGTGATATACACCCTATTTCACGCCCTGAACCCCGTCCTTCTTCTCTCGTACGCCTGTTACAGAAGCTCGTCCCTCATTCACTACTGCACCTACAGGATCAGTCTGTTCTCCATCTCCCGCGGGCACAGGCGGCGGCGACTCTATGTGCCCCACGACATGAGGACCAAGGTTTTACAGTGGGGCCATTCACCCTCCCTCTCTGGACACCCCAGCAGCCATCGCACCCTCCAATTTGTTCGACGCGCCTTCTGGTGGCCATCCATGGTGAAAGACATCAAAGAGTTCGTCCAGGCATGCCCAGTGTTTGCCAGGTCCAAGGATAACAACCAACCAACGCCGGCAGAACTTCAACCACTCCCCGTTCCCCACCGGCCCTGGACGCACATTGCCATAGATTTCATAATGGGCCTGCCGGTCTCCGAAGGAAAAACACCATCTGAACCATCGTCGACCGGTTCTCCAAAGCCGTGCGCCTGGTGGCCCTCGCCGGACTCCCGTCAGCCAAACAAACCACGGAGCTGATTTTGGAACACGTCGCCTGCCTGCATGGGTTCCCAAAAGACATCGTTTCAGACAGGGGGCTTCAGTTCACTACGCGGTTCTGGTTGGCCTTCTGCCGTCTGATCAATTCCACCTGTAGTTACCACCCCCAGACTAACGGTCAGACGGAGCGGACCAACCAACAACTGGATCGCTACCTGAGATGCTTCGTCGCCGATCGCCAGCACTCCTGGGCCCGCTACCTCCTATGGGTTGAGCTATCCCACAATCTCCATGTTTCATCAGCCAACAATTTCAGCCCAATTGAGGTATGCCACGGTTTCCAGCCTTCGATGTTCGACCATCAAGAACCGGAGGTTGAGGTACCGTCGGCCCAACAGTTGGTCCGTCGTTGTCGACGGCTGTGAAATCAAGCAAACACAGCCATCCAGCACGCCAACCACCGCTACACCATTCAACATCACTGTGGACACCCTCCGGAACGATTGTACAATATAGGTGACAGAGTATGGCTATCAACAAAAAACCTTCACCTCCATACTGAGTCCAAGAAACTTTCTCCCAGGTTCATTGGTCCATACCATGTCACTCTCTGGATCAATCCTGTCACCTACCGGCTGCAGCTGCCTGTGGCACTCTGGATCCACCCGGTATTCCACACCTCCCAGCTAAAACCTTTCACTACCTCCCCAATGGTTCAACCCACCCACCCTCCCTCTCCTCCCCGCATCATCGAGGGTAATCCTGCCTATACCATACGTCGGATCCTCGACTTACGTCCTCGGGGCAGAGGGATCCAGTACCTAGTCGATTGGGAAGGTTACGGCCCCGAGGAACGATCTTGGATTCTGGCCCGGTTCATCCTCGACCCTCAACTCATCCGGGACTACCATCGTCAAGTGTCCTCCACCGAGGACCGTCGGGAGTCGGTCCTGGACAGGGGGGTACTGTCGTGCGCACTCACAATGAGACCGGCACTAGGATCCGGAAGTAGTACGGTCATAAATCAGGAAGCATAAAAGGAAACAAGATGGCACTTCACATCGCTTAGTCATTGAGTTTGCCCATGCTATCCCCGACATTTTGTTCTTCCAACTGTGAGTACTCACTTTCTTGGGTTTCGCTTTCGATTGAGTGTGTGTTATTAGAACACGAGTTTATTTGTGTGACTCTTCCTCTCGCTTTGGGAGAGTTCTTAAAATAAACAGCGTGGTTATCCTGCCTGCTCGCGCTACTTCTGTGTTTGGGTTTACCATCCATGCTACAGGGCTAACTGCTAGTCTTCTAGTCCGTCTCCGTTTATCTGTGACAGCCTGCTTGGGATCATCATACTAAATGCAGAACTATAGTCTACACAGAGTGTCCTGACATATGCTCCAGATGATTCCGTGCTGTGTAGAGCGCAATGTTTATGGCATCTTCAGTGGATCTGTTTGCCTTATATGCATATTGGTGTGAATCTAGCCTATGAGGAAGTTTTCCAAAATATTTAGCTATAGTGGGTGTCAGTGCAGCTGGTCTTTAGTCGTTTAATGACGCGGCATTTGGCTCATTGATCACTGGAATAATGGTGGCCATTTTAAAGCAGGTAGGCACTGTGGTTTGTATCACAAAAGTCACAGTTCTTAAACCCAACCTTTCTCAAATCTGGGTAAGAAATTATTATCGTGATCAACATTCTTGTTTGACATCAATGGTTGTCTGCTACACCTGAAATTGGTTAGATGGTATCCCACATGCGTGCTGTGTTTCTGGAGTCAAAATGGTCCTCGATCTTGTCTCTGTATGCTGATTCAGCTGACTTTATACCTCTCTTTAGGTTATATCTTGCCATTCTATAACATTCTATATTTCCAGACTTATAGGCAGTCCAGTCTCTCAGCAGAAGCTGTAGCTCCTTTGTCATCCATGGCTTACTTTTTGGGAAATCACAGATCTCTTTATTGATGGAGACACATTCCACACCGTTTCTGATATAAAATAGTACAGTTGAGGTGTACTCCTCTAAGTCCTTGGATGGAAACAAACTCCAGTCAGTATGCTGAAAGCAGTCTTGTAGTTGTGAGGATGCACCCTCTGGCCACACTTTAATTGTTTTTGTGATCAATTGTTCCTGTCACCAATCCAAATTCTTAGGCAAAACTTGTACAACTTTGGATGTAAATAAATGTTGTGATATTGCATAAGGTTTTCAAAACAAATGCATGCCATAACAATAATAATAAAAAATAACGTCCAATCAAATATTAGCAAGTATCTTTTTTGGTAAAGCATTAGATAATGAATAATATAATACAGGTTATTATTATATAATTAGTTTTCTATTTGTACACTAGATACTGCTTTGGCACACACAAGGTTCCACACAATGTTGGCATTTAAAGCAAAACCTGAATTCTTACTCTTATTTTACTCTTCTGTACATCAAACCTCTCCAGTGCAAGTCATGTCTGTATTTGTTTAAGTATTTCTTTGCAAAATCATAGTTTACAGCACTATCCCTCTTATAAAATGGTGATTTGTCGACAATTTAAATGTTTCATTTATTAATGAATGGCACATTGGGCATTCGAGCAGTTTATAGTTAGATTTATTGAGCTGGAATATGCAAGAGACAATCATTCCCTCGCAAGTCCCTCTCTCGCTCTCCCTCTCTCAACTTCTTAAACATGTTTTTTTTTTTTTTTTTTAATGATTTTGTTTAAAATCTGGCCTTGAAGATCTAGCAAAGCATTTATTGAAAAACATTTTGGAATGATTAAGAAGAAATGTTAATTAAAAAGAAAGCAAAGCTCAGCATGCATTTTAAATATACAGAAGTCTACATTTCACAAACTAATTAAAACAGCAACATTCAAAATCTCATGTGTTATGTTTAGGTTAAACGTTAAATTTATCAATATATAAAATCCCATAAAATGTAAATAAGTAATAGAAGTAATGAGCTAAAACTCAGATAAACAAACACAAAAACAATAAAATAAAATAATTATTTTCTAAGGTAAATGCATCTAATCATGTATATCATTTTGTATGTACTTTAAAATCTTTAAAATAATACACACATATTGCAATATATTGCAATATCTAGTATAATCTGGATGCCACAGTTAATTACTTAGTTAAGTTACACAGTAAATTATTAATTTTGCTCTTAGTTGATACTTAAAACCATGACTGCTTACTATTACTTTATTTTTTATTACTGATTTAATCACATTGTTGTAAGAAATGATGGCAAGTTATTTTCTCTTTTCCTTCAGCACTTGTGCATAGACTTCTGTTACTGCAGATTGTTCTGCCTCTTGTTCTTTCTTTGGTTGATTTTCTGTCAAAATAAAAGTCAAGTTGAACTAATTTAAATATGTCCACCATGCATGGAAAAAAAGTATTGAAATAAAGTAAAGTCAGTTTAATAAGCTTAAGCATTTTTTAAAAGTTGAAATAGCACATTGTATGCCTATCTGAATGTCCAGTACAGCAGTAAATAAATTATACCCTTGTGCTGCACTAAGCTGTATATCTCAGCAGGGTCAGCAAGACAATACACTGTGGCACTCTCAGCATCACTAAGAAAAGAAAACACAGCTTGGAGTTAAACTTGTCAATCAGTATGTTTGTTGCTATTACAAGTGCACTTGCACCAAGATGTGGTATGCATTCTTCTTAGCTTGGGTCCAGAAAGAAAAGCAGAGTGGACATAAAACTTTTACCAAGGAGTAACTTACCGATCAGCAAGTGGTTTATTGAGCCCTGGGAATACAAAGATGTTTTATTTTAAATAACCAACTTCAGCGGCACACATTTTACTCAATTATTCAAGTTACACAAGTTACTTGTGTGTTCTACTTGAGCAAAGAATCTCCAGATAAAAAAAAAAAAAAAAAAAATATATATATATATATATATATATATATATATATATATATATATATTGATAATAATGTAGATTAAGTTGTTAGATAATATTTGATATTACCTCTTGCTTCAGGAATTGTGGCATATTCCCCCGTGTCACTGTAAATTATTTGGGATTCATGGCTAATAAGAAAGATAGATTTACATTTATTCATGTTGAATATGGTAGCAGGAAAGAAAAATCTGTTTTACAGTTGCTGAAGAAAGAAAAAGCACATGTGCTGTAAGAACAGCTAAATGTATGCCAACATGATTTGTAATCATTTTAATATACAGGGTGGGCCATTTATATGGATACACCTTAATAAAATTAAGTTACGTTAAAACCAAGCACACCATTGTTTTTCTTGTGAAATTCCCAATAAGTTTGATGTGTCACATGACCCTCTTCCTATTGAAAAAACAAAAGCTGGATCCAAGATGGCCGACTTCCAAATGGACACCATAGTCACTACCCATCTTGAAAAGTTTGCCCCCTCACATATACTAATGTGCCACAAACAGGATGTTAATATCACCAACCATTCCCATTTTATTAAGGTGTATCCATATATATGGCCCACCCTGTATATTAATTTGATTCGACACAAAATGTATTTTCATCTATTTTTTATATAACATCTCAATTTTTACTTGAAAAAAAAAACATTTGTTATAGGTTCTTTTATTTAGACATCAGTGTTTAACACCCCACACTATATGCATAAAAGTAAGTTTTGAATAGTAGCCCATAGTGACAATACAGTAAATAAATTGAATTCCATATGCTGTTATGTATGTTGGGAGACAGTAAGTAAGCCAAATGTTTCTTTGTTTAGTCATTTTTACATACAGACAAGGTTTTGACTAAGCACATAAACTGATAGAACTTAATAATGTTACAGATATTTGTTAAAAGAACAAGAAATATCGCCTGTATCTCGTTTTCAAGAAAATGTGGCCTTACTTGTTTGCTGTCTGGTTTACTTGTTCTTGACCTTGAAAAGACATAAAACAAATTTAATTATGCACATAAAACTTGACTATTCACAAATATGACAATTTAAAAACTTGCCTTCACCCGTGCTCGTATTTGCAGGTTCACTGCTGGAACCGGAGATAGTGCATTAGTTTAAAACCAATAGTTTACACATCTATACTCATAATCTATTACATTATATGTAATATACTGTACTATATTTAGGTACCTCTGTCCTTGGTAGAGCTGACACAATTCTAAAACAAGAAGTTGTTTTTATTAGTTAATTATTTGTGTTTTTTTTTTTTGCAATTTATATCTTTATTTATTTGTTGGACAGTTATAAATCTGTAAGCATTACTTACTATCACATATCATCATTCTGTAGCGATACATTTTAATAAACATGACCCCAACCAGGATAAGACTCACAAGAGAAACCATGGCATTTTTCACCGAATCTGTTGGCAACAGTAAACACATTACAGCAAGTTATTTATGCCAATTCAACACAGGAACCTGGATTTATATTAATAAGAAATAAGAGAGGCTCAGACAAAAGTACAAAAATTTTTTTTAATTATGTAAAAAAATTACCTAATTTAATGTTTCTTAAAAATTTTCATTGCAAAAGACACATCCCAAAAACAACTCCAACAATTCTGTGTCTGAGTAATAAAGCTTAAAACTGATTTGCATTTTAATGCAAATCATTTACTTTTTAATGTAGCATGAGGTACCATATACATTTATTTATTTGTTTTTGTTTTATTGAAAGAGGTCGGGGTGTGGACGTGTTTTGCATTTGCAGTTCCAGTGTTTTGACAACCTAATACAACATTATAACATTTATTTCCATCCAGAGCTGCATATGTTTTCGGCTAAGACCTTATATTGAAGGTAGTATATAACTACCCTGTAAATTCTCCAATACACTTCAAAGATTTTCACTGAGGTTAATGTTGAAGCAATCTCGAATCATAACATTGCCTCCAGGCACTTATTCAACTTTCCTCCTGATGATTTTTAGCAATGACATTTCAGAATGCATTTAAATGATCTTTAATTACATTCGGTAGGTAGGTAGGTAGGTAGGTAGGTAGGTAGGTAGGTAGGTAGGTAGGTAGGTAGGTAGGTAGGTAGGTAGGTAGGTAGGTAGGTAGGTAGGTAGGTAGGTAGGTAGGTAGGTAGGTAGGTAGGTAGGTAGGTAGGTAGGTAGGTAGGTAGGTAGGTAGGTAGGTAGGTAGGTAGGTAGGTAGGTAGGTAGGTAGGTAGGTAGGTAGGTAGGTAGGTAGGTAGGTAGGTAGGTAGGTAGGTAGGTAGGTAGGTAGGTAGGTAGGTAGGTAGGTAGGTAGGTAGGTAGGTAGGTAGGTAGGTAGGTAGGTAGGTAGGTAGGTAGGTAGGTAGGTAGGTAGGTAGGTAGGTAGGTAGGTAGGTAGGTAGGTAGGTAGGTAGGTAGGTAGGTAGGTAGGTAGGTAGGTAGGTAGGTAGGTAGGTAGGTAGGTAGGTAGGTAGGTAGGTAGGTAGGTAGGTAGGTAGGTAGGTAGGTAGGTAGGTAGGTAGGTAGGTAGGTAGGTAGGTAGGTAGGTAGGTAGGTAGGTAGGTAGGTAGGTAGGTAGGTAGGTAGGTAGGTAGGTAGGTAGGTAGGTAGGTAGGTAGGTAGGTAGGTAGGTAGGTAGGTAGGTAGGTAGGTAGGTAGGTAGGTAGGTAGGTAGGTAGGTAGGTAGGTAGGTAGGTAGGTAGGTAGGTAGGTAGGTAGGTAGGTAGGTAGGTAGGTAGGATCTTTTACCACTTCCTTGCTCAGGGGTTGAGTTCTGCCCTGATCCTGAAATATTATTTTCAGATAGAATTAATAAATGATATTCAATTGGCTAAATAAAGAGGATATTTAAACAAAATTTTATTTTATACATTTAAATACTGAGCCAAATATTTTGAATAGTGCATTATGTTGATCAAAAAAACTCTTCTGATGGAAATGTTCAAAATGATTATATAGTTAACGGGATCACTTGTGATACATAACGCAAAAAAGGTCTATATATATGTGATGAGCTAAAAATTAAGTAATATTACAAAATATAACCGAATCTGCATAATTAGTGTAAATATAGATTTTATTTCAGTCCACATATTATATATGTAATTAGACTATAATATTTCAAAAGACTCATTCACTCAGTTCCTTTAAAAAAAAAATGTAGAATCAAGATATGTATTAGACTTATGAATTTTTAGACTATGAGACTTTGAGTAAAAGAGAATATGAAAAAATCTCATACCTGTGACTTGGACATGGATTGAATTATTTCTTTGTCCCGTGACATTCCTCGGAGGATATTTTGTAAATGAGTACATACAACTGTAGTTACCAGAGTCCCGTAATGAAACATCCCTCAAATTGAAGATGTGCTCATCGTTTTTTGCAAGAAGGTCTAATCTCTCTCCAACACCATTCTTACACAAATACACCTGAACTTCAGTATCTGTGCTCTGAATGTTGGGAAAGCTGCACTTTAAGGTTAAAGTCTCACCAACTTTTGCTGTGGTGGGTCCAAATATTTGTGCTGGAAAAATCTTCAAAGAATCACCTATTGAGAAAAATATTATATCTAAAAATGACAGCATACGAACAATCATCTGATGTACTCTACCCATACTTCTGTAATTTGCACTATATTTTTTATATATACATATATCTGACATATACTGTACATCAATGCATAATCACACTGCTTCCATTGTTGTTATCAATTGCAATTTTTTCAAACAATTGTCTAATTAAATTATAAAAGCAAGTTATACAAAGCACATAGAATTATATATATATATATATATATATATATATATATATATGATTATTATGAGTGGAAAAAAAAGAAATGAAATACCTTCAGATGGAGATGCGGATGTTGCTATCATTAAATAAATGTCTGTCCAGGACAACAACAACAAAAAAAGAATTTTTTTGAAATCAGTATCTTTAAAACTGAATGATCTGAAATTCAGAAATTTATTTTCAACTCTAAATAGAGAATACAAATTATGCAAATTACAATGTTTACTTACAGATTGTGGTGCGGCACATGTCCATATTTGATCAAGCGCAAAATAGTTCTACTATTGTACAGTGTGTGTATAAGTGGTGGGTGAAACTTTATTAACCTCACTGTAACCAGACCAGACTTTACAATTGGACAGCAGCAACACACTACTCTATTACTCATTATTCTATTACTACTCTTTGTTTCAGAAAGGTTTATGAAAAAGTGGAATTTTACTGACACTCAAATTTCTCTAATTCTTTGTTTTTTCTCATGAATACTTAAAAATTAAAATCTCAAATATAATATAAACTCTTCTATATCAACCAAAATAACTTAATTTTTACCATATCTAGTTCAGTTTGAGAAGCGCACAGATCATATTTTACTTGTGACATAAAGAGTTCTGGATTACATACATACAGTTTTTTGTGTTGCTTCACCAAAATATGTTTTAACGCTACAGAATAAGGTGAGCATGTAGTATTGTTTTCCCAAACTGATAATACACATTTTTATACTGAAGAATGTATGTATAAATAAACCATATCACTGTGATATAGTTGAAAAAACATAGTGTCCTTTTAATGTGCTAGTGTTAGCATCAAGATCCGGCTTTCTTCTTTAACTGTATACAAAGTGTGTTTCTCACGAAGGGCCTGTGCTTATTTTGTCACTGTTGAGTTCATTCAGGTTGTGAGCTCATGCTAACCAAAGGTTAACCAAAGCATTTGCTTTTCTTCATGCTCACATTCAACATTCTATTCCAAAAATATTACAGCGATGTTGCAAATAGTTTGCACTTAGTATCTTGGCGTATGTTGCATCTTACTTATTATAATGTAGAGGTTGAGTTCACTGACTTCGCTGACCTCAGAAAACAGAAACATTTCCCATCGTCACTCCTGTTTGATCCAACCATGGCCTTGTTCTTTACTGTCTCCCAAATTGTCATGAGTTACAGTGCTCTTATGGTACAGATGGTACAGGCATAGATGTCACCTTTCTTGGTCATCTAAGGTGACTTTAAGGAGGTGCAGATGTTTTGAACAACAACTGGGCTTTTGGGGGTTTTAACATGCTCAAAAACTAATGAAAATTGGCAGACAGGCAACAGAAAATAAGCATGAACACACTTGTGCTGTTGTAAACTCCAACCAACTTTAAACCAACATGTACTGTCAGCAGATGACTTAAATTCACTAAAAAGTCTAAAAAGACTCTCTTCTGTTGATTTTTTACATTTCTGACATATTTTATAGTTTCATCATGTGAGCTCCTGAAGATTCATCTAAAATAATTTTACTTCCAGACTGTAACTTGTCCATATATTTATGTGCATACTGTACATTAGAAAAGAGCGGCCAAAGATACTGTAGGTTGGCACAATATAGGTTCCGTTGACAATGACAAAGTTGGAAATTAGATTAGACTATTTACATCATCTATATACATCATCTCCAGTAATAGGATTTTTAAAATGTAATTATTCATTTTATTTGTGATAAAAAGATTAAGATCTAAGAAAATATATGTAGCCATTATGATGATAAATTACAAAATAAACATCTAGTACAGCCTCTATTTCTCTCAGCAAGGTGGATGAAAATAAATGTCTACAAGCAAAGTACCCATTGTCTCAGACTGTCTTTTATATCAGTTGGCTCTGCATCTTCCTCATCATCATTCACCTCGCTACTTCCAACATCAGCTTGGTCAGTGTAGCTCAGCTGTTCGTTATCATCATCTTCTTCTTCATCATCAACATTACATCATCATTGGAGAACTGTGCCTCTAGTCTGTGTAAATGATCAATAATTTGAGCATTGGACATTAAAATGTACTTTGAAATATGTTCTTCAAAATATTCCTTGTCAACCAACAAAATGATGAGAAAAACTAATATTTTCCACATTTCAACTCAGTTCAACAACAGATCCAGTATTACAGCACACAAATTTTCCTCTAGATGAAACAAGTAAACACACCAATTCAAACAGTAAATAATCTAGCAAAATTGTCAAATTATATGTTTCACCAGCTGACTACATTGCTACATATTGGTACTGTATATTCAATAACTGCATAAACATACAAAAATGCAGTGTCCTAACAATATGTACTGTATATTATCCCCTTTAACATTTCTGGAGTTTACTATGGCAACAATCACTATGGTCCTAATCTATGGCTCTGTATGCCATTGTATTCATTGGCAACATGTTGATTCCTAGCTTAATAGTACAAAGACTATGTGAGTCATACACAAGACAAATATGAACTATCTCTGAGATTTAGAGGTAATGAGACAGATTTGAGACAGATTTGAGAAGATACAGAAAATGGCAAAAATCTCATTCAAGTCTCAAAGATGACTCATTTCTGCATATGTGAGTCGCACACAAGACAAATATGAACTATCTGAGATTTAAAGGTAATGAGCCACATTTGAGACACCCTTGAGAAGATGACCACATTACAGCACTGCATGTTTTTCATGTTACTACCACAGATTCTCAACAGACTTTTGTCTTACTCGTGGGTATTTACATCTCATTTGGAGGAATATTAACCTGCCTGTAGTTAGGACTGTCACGAACTGTAGGGTAGTCCGGGCTGTTGTTAATGCCAAGGGCTTAAATAAGGCGGGCATAGGCGCAGAGAGTTGTTAAATCAAAAAGAGTCTTTTAATAACAA
This sequence comes from Clarias magur, assembly GCA_013621035.1. NCBI lineage: Eukaryota > Metazoa > Chordata > Actinopteri > Siluriformes > Clariidae > Clarias > Clarias magur. The sequence goes on from QNUK01000012.1 coordinate 4,241,985, forward strand.
AATAAGACAAGACATGAGCAGAAAACAAATCAAACACAGAAACTCCCCAAACGTAAAACAGTCTTTTACAAACAAAACATACAGGCTCTTTTATAACAAACATTGATCACACAAGACATACAGGTTCTTCAGAGCAAGACCCACTCTCGCCCCTATGGGCGACACGTGCACACACTCGCGCTCCTATGAGCGGCAATAAACACACTCGCGCTCCTATGAGCGGCAAAACACAGACTCGCGCTCCTATGAGTGGTAACACACACACTCTAAGAGCATACCCGGGCTTAGAGCAGGCACAAGCTGAGAACCCACACGCAGACTGAGACACACACACACACAGGCAGAGAAACACACACACACACACAGGCAGAGACACACTCACAGGCAGAGACACACTCACACACAGGCAGAGACACACTCACACGCAGGCTAAGACACACAGAAGCTTAGAACACAAACACATCACAAACCATATAGAGCCTTCTAAACATAAAACCAAACTCAACAAAACCCAAACTAAAACCCAAAACAAACGATGACCAAAGTAATGCCCTCTTAACATAATTAATGCTCGACTCAGTTTCCCAAAATAACCAGCTATTTATAACTACTCTAATGAGCGACCTCGGTTCAGGTGAGCTCAGTCATCACCTGACCGAGGTGCCTTCCTGGAAACTGGAGTCTACAAACAGAACTACAAAAACTAACAAACATACATATCCGCAGTGCCCTATCGTTTTAATCTGTCCTAACTGCATATTATTTATTTTACAGTTTGTCACAAAAGTGAGTACACCCCTCACATCTCCGCAGATATTTAATTATATCTTTTCATAGGACAACACTGCATAAATGACTCTTTGACACAATGAAAAGTAGTCAGTGTAAAGTTTGTATAGCAATGTAAATTTATTGTCCCCTAAAAATACAGCCAATAATAGCTGAACCCCTGGCAACAAAAGTGAGTACACCCCTAAGTGAAAATGTACAAATTGAGCACAATTAGTTATTTTCCTTCCCCTTTGTCATGTGACTCATTAGTGTTACACTGTCTCAGGTGTCACCAGATAGCAGGTGAGTTAAATTTGGTATAAAAGCTCTTCCACTCTATCAACCTAGCCACTGAAAGTTCAACATGGCACCTCATGGCAAACAATTCTCAGAAGACCTGAAAAAACGAATTGTTGCTTTACATAAATAGCCAACACTCTGCAACTGTGCAGCAACACAGTGGCCCAGACCATCCAGCGCTTTAAGAGGACAGGTTCTTCTCAGAACAGGCCTCGTCATGGTCGGCCAAAGAAGCTGAGTGCACGTTCTCAGCGTCAGATCCAAAGATTGGCTTTAGAAAACAGACGGATAAGTGCGTCCAGCAGCGCTGCAGAGATTGAAGGGATGGGAGGTCAGCCTGTCAGTGCTCAGACTGTACGCTGCACACAGCATCAAATTGCTCTGCATGGTTGTCGTCCTAGAAGGAAGCCTCTTCTAAAGATGATGCACAAGAAAGCTTGCAAACCATTTGCTGAAGACATGCAAACTAAGGACCAGGATTACTGGAACCATGTCCTGTGGTCTGATGAGACCAAGATAAACCTATTTGGATCAGATGGTGTCAGGCGTGTGTGGCGGCATCCAGGTGATGAGTACAAAGACAAGTGTATCTTGCCTACCGTCAAACATGGTGGTGGGAGTGTCATGATCTGGGGCTGCATGAGTGCTGCTGGCATTGGGGAGCTACAGTTCATTGAGGGAAACATGAATTCTAACATGTACTATGACATACTGAAGCAGAGCATGATCCCCTCCCTCCGGAAACTGGGCCGCAGAGCAGTGTTCCAGCATGATAATGACCCCAAACACACCTCTAAGATGACCACTGGCTTGCTAAAGAGGCTGAGGGTAAAAGTGATGGACTGGCTAAGCATGTCTCCAGACCTAGAACACCTCTGGGGCATCCTGAAAAGGAAGGTGTATGAGCACAAGGTGTCAAATGTCCACCACCTCCGTGATGTTGTGATGGAGGAGTGGAAGAGGATTCCAGTGGCAACCTGTGAAGCTCTGGTGAACTCCATGGCCAAGAGAATTCAAGCTGTGCTGGAAAATGATGGTGGCCACACTAAATATTGACATCCCTATTTTCACTTAGGAGTGTACTCACTTTTGTTGCAAGGGGTTCAGCTATTATTGTTTAGTTATTTTGAGGGGACAATAAATTTACACTGCTATACAAACTTTACACTGACTACTTTTCATTGTGTCAGAGAGTAATTTATGCAGTGTTGTCCTATGAAAAGATATAACTAAATATTTGCAGATATGTGAGGGGTGGACTCACTTTTGTGACATACTGTATGTACACTGATTTTTTAACCTTTTACACCTGGATCTGTCAGTTAGTGATACATACTGTTGCCACAGAGAAAACAGAAATTAATAACAACACATTATCAATATTGTTTAGCTGAAATCATAGCAAATCTATTGAAATATAATTTATGATAATAGGACATATACTTCCAGTTATATTGTTAAAAGTCTTTTGGCAGTATACAACATGTTTGTGTTCAACCCTTACTAGTGTGCATGAGTGATAATAGGCCAGTTGTTTTTCTGTCTTGTTCTCTGAGTACATAAATACAAATTATTTAGTCATCTTGGGTCACTAAATATCAAAACAGAAATATATAGTATAACCTTGGATTGGGAGCATAATTCATTCCAGAAGTGTGCTTGTATATCAAAACACTCAGTTTTGTTTATACATTATTAATAAAGTGAATTTCCTCCATAGGAAAATAATGGAAACTCTGGTGATTTGTTCCACAACCCAAACATATTGATATAAAAAAGTTAATATAAAATATAAAGTAAAAATAAAACAAATTAACCTGCATTTTACATTTGAAAAGAATCATAGCTGTAGTAATTGAGACCAAAGAGAAGAAAGGAGGTTTGTCGAGTTATCTGGGAAACTGCATATCAACTTTTGCTTCAAACTTGAAAAAAAGCCTTTAGCCAACTACAGGGGACACAGGGATCAACTCTGGAATCACTTTTTAATTATTGTATTTGACATGGATTTGACAAAGAAAGAGGTACAATGTAAACAAATACAACAAAATTATTTAAATAAGTTTAACACACCCTATTGCATGAACTGTTTAGCAAACATGTAATACATAACTTCATATAAATAATTACACACATAACAACAAAATAAACATTTACACACTTGTGCTGTTGAAACCAACTTATACTGTTAGCAAATGACTTAAGTTCACTAAAAGGACATAATATTTTCCACTGGTCAGTAGACATAAAGAAAATAGAAAGTAAATTAAAAAACATACAGCATCATTGTACAAAATTCCACTTTGTGACACTGTACTGTATAATGGCTTCCTCTCTTCTACTGATCTTTAACTTCTCTGCCATGTCTTACAGTTTCACAATGTGAGCTCCTAAAGATTCAAAGCTTTGTATATTTATTGGCGTACATCAGAAAGAAAGAAATCAAACAAAAACGATATTATGCTAGACATGTTGAATTTTCCTATCCTTGGCTTTGCTGTAAAGATGTAACCTTGTCTTGATGTCGAAAATCACAATGAAACAGGCACAACCGATCACTCCGACTGAAAATACTAATCGTAAAACATTTTTCTCCAACTGTGGATCTAGAATAAAATAAACTGATCTCAGCAAAATGTTAATCAGAATTAATTTGATTATTAGTTTTATTAAAGAAGTACAAGTCATGCTTACCGCATGTTCCAGGGGCCATATCTTCATATCCTAGAGATAAAAACCAACAGAAAGTCATTTCATTTTGAATTTGATCACACACACATGAACACAAAGTTAGTTGAAAGGAACAAAACTCCAATAACTAACTAAATAAATAAATATGGCTTACTCTACTTCGTTAATATGTTGTTAGACCATCGTCAGCTTTACATTACAGTGTACATTTCTAGTTCCATTGTTGTGGCAACCTGTGCCTCTTACAACTTTTTCATTTCCATCCAGAGCTGCATAGCGTTTGGCCGAGATCTTACACTGACTGAAAAAGACTAGAATTGTTCTGTAAAGTCTGCACAACTACATCCCAAACACTTTTAATAAAAGTAAGGTTAGAACTCTGTAATGTTCAATTAATGTTGTAAAAAATCTTTCCTCATGCTCCAATAATGCTCTTTCTAAATCAGGGTTGAAAAACATCCATAGTTGTGATAACCTGGTCATTCAGTACATTCAGGTAGTCAAGATTGAAACAGATTGGCTTAATCTTACATTCCATAGCAAAGAAATTCCAAGTTGAGATCTCATGTTAATCTCTTCTTTGTCTCCTAGACAGAAATGAGCCATCTTTGAGACTCGAATGAGATTTAGATGTTTTCTTCATCTTCTCAGAGGTGTCTCAAATGTGGCTCATTACCTCTAAATCTCATAGTACATATTAGTCTAGATTCATAGTACATATTAGAATAGTTCATATTTGTCTAGTGTGCGACTCACATAGTGTTTCCCACACATAAAGTATACAATACTTGTAAACTGTGCATTTGGGTTTTCCGATATGTTCTGATATGATCCTTTTAAAATAAATTGCTTAGTCATGTGTGTATAGTTAGTTAGAATTAAATAAAATTATTATTATAATTATTATAATTATAATTAATTAAGTTATTTATATTGAGGAATATATTCTGCTGAAAAAAATGTCAATCTATATTGCATAATCCTGACTTATAAAAAAAAAAAAAACATAATGCACTGAATGGCTAAAATGCTTTGGGGTTTAAGGGCTAGTGACAAACAGTGCCATCTACACTAAAGAGTGTTTAGTACTTTTATTATATGCATCCATTTACTCTTCACATACGGTTAGATGAAGGGGAGGGTTAGTAGGTTGGATCTCTAAAATTAACATATGTAGGTTGGTAACAACTAAAGTCAATTACAAAATTGCTTTGTAATAGATAAATGTTTTATTTCGAAATCTAGGTTGTTTATTTATTATTTATATTACTGTACAGTACGCCCAGGTGTCCCTAGTTGATCAACATGGCTAACATTTTACACATGTGTACACGTTAATGAATTTATTGAAATTAAGCTGGCAAATGGCAAACTTACTTTACATTCTGTACAAATGTCATTACCAAAAAAGAACTAAAATACAACATACAGAACATTTTATATCGAGAAGTGAAGCAATGAGATATTGTTCAATGAAAATTGTTCAATATATACACTTATCATTTAAGGCCAAACCTATTTTTGATTATACAGTAAATTTATGATTAAATGGTTAACATTTTTTCATGGCCAACCCAATTAAGCCTATGGTACATATAGATTATAATAAAGAAATAATTTCCCACAATTTCTCCCACACATGGGAGGTGGCCAGGCCACGGTGTCAAGTCAGCAAAAAACACTTTATCCATCATTCATCCAGACCTTTAGGTGGCGGTAGCGCACCACCTACTTTGCCTGCCGCAGATCAAATGAAGTCCAAGAAGACAGAGTGGAAAGTGAAGGCTGTTTTTTTTGTTGTTGTTTTTTCCGCGCCAAATTTAAAATTAATTATTATTGACAAGCATTCAATATGCAAGTTAAAACCAGAGTCTGTGGTAAAAAAAAAACAACAACAAAAAAAAAAACCCACACAACCTGTGGTATACTTAGCTGAAATTTACACAGCTTACGTTTGTTCTTAAATTGCAAAAGGAATTCAAATGCTACCTGTGGGTGGTTTAGCATGTGGATTAGCATATCTAGGTAACTAACACTTCTACACAGTTTTTTTTTTCTTTCTTTTTTTTTTAATGGTAAAAATCAGTCAGCATGTCTTAAGTTAACCAGTGTGGTTTGACATTGTTACTTTTTACCTTTTTTTTAAAAAAAAATTGTAAGTTAATGTTACTGTATAATCAGTTTTTACAAACCAGTAGTTTTATTACAGAGTGTTCAGTGTTTAACAGTAGTTACCAGAACACGCAACTTTAGAGATGTCAGTTTATTCTATTCTATTAATAAAGACCAATACATTTGTGTTTTGAAAAGGTTATCTTGGTAATTATATACATTTTACTTTAACTGGGTTCTTTCCAGAAGCATGCCACCTCAGGAGAGCAAGAATGCAGGAGAATGTTCCGGAGTCTCCATCAGCACATCATCACTCAGTTAAGCACCAGCCCATGGGCAAGCACAAGCCCACCTCTCAACCCTCAGACAGTTTGGAATGGAGTGTTTAGGTAAATCTTAAATGTTTTAATATATATATTTTGTTCCATTAAATACTAAGCAACTCCAGGTGTTTCAGACTTTGGACAAACTTGTTGGACATCCTCCACAAGAGAAGACTGATGTAGCCGGTGAGAAAGAACTTTTCCTGGCATTGACCCGTTCTTGTCGCCCTTACATACAGCAAGCAACCAATTTTAATTTAAAAAAATGTCATCTCTTTTTTGACAATTTTTTTATACAATGCTGTGGCCTTTGAGTATCTCCTGTATACATCATACTTTGAGTTGAGCAGTGTTACACTTAATATCTTTGTCAGGTTTTATGACATTTTGTATAATTTAGTGTCTTGGTTTGCCAGATTTTGCTGGTGTCTGTTATATTGTGTGAATTGTAAATTTATTACACTGTATGCTGTTAATTGAGGATTTTTTATATGTTCAATAAAACTATATTTCTCATTTGTGTTTCATGCATCTCATTTATATCTGACTTTAATCTCATCGTGGTCTTATATATGGCTCATTTGCTACTCCTTCAAATGCAGTTCTGTTTCTCATGTACATCTCAGATTTCTCAAATGTTTCTCAGGTATGTCTCACTTTATGTCTCAGTTATGTTTCATTGTTTCTCCTAAGTAGGTTTTAGGAGAAATAGAAAAGACAACGTCAAGCATGTAATGAGACAGGTCAGTTCAGTCTCATGAGACAAGAAAAAGCTCATTCTGAGCAACAAAATTTAGCTATGGGTTGCCCCATAATGTTGCTGAGCCTAAACTTGACTGACTGAATACCCAGATGAAACCACTGCCTCCAGAAATTTGTACAGCTTTCCAGACTTTCTCCAGATTTTAAATAAAGCAATTTCACAACAAGTGATATCACAGTCATTCATGATTTTTTTCTGACCACATATCTTCAGCAAAGTTGATGGTTCACTGCTGTCCTTCTAGATCTTATTAATCCAATGGAAAGTCCTCAACTAAATTCCTGTCATTTCAGAAACCTCCTTAGTTGTCAATAATTTGACTATTTTGAAACAGAGTACTACTGTATACATCTTTTGACATGATAGATAGATAGATAGATAGATAGATAGATAGATAGATAGATAGATAGATAGATCAAATGTTTTACCACTTCCTTAGGGTTTGAGTTATGTCCTGATACTGAAATATTATTTTCAGATAGGATTAATAAATTATATTCAATTGGCTTAATAAAGAGTATATTTCAACAAAATTGTCATGCACACTCCGCGGAGAAGTCGTATCTCTCCAAAAGGACCTCCAAGACGTCACGGCAGGAGAACGTGACCCTCCGCGGGGTGGCTGCTCAATCGGTTGTTGCCACGCCCATCGCAGTGGCTGCGGCACCGCCACCCCACCCCCCTTCTGATGTTTTCATAGCTCTACCAGATAAGTGGGATGACACAGATGGGAGGTGCAGTGTCTTTCTAACCGCATTGGATCTTGTGTTTGAGTTTAATTCCACCAAATACTCCACAGACCGACTGCGCGTTGCGCTTCTCGTCTCGTTGCTATCCAGGCAGGCAGCGGAGTGGGCCACGGAGGTCCTCAGATCAGATTCAGACACGACCTACTCATACAGAGAGTTCACCCATCAACTGAAACTAACATTTGAACATCCTGCTGCTGAGGTGGAGACCGACACCAAATTATATCATCTGCGGCAGGGAGGGTCGTCCGTGATTCGCTACACAGCGGACTTCCGTGCAGACCACCTGAATGAACTCGCTACACGAGAGATTCCCGCCACGCTGGAAGGACTGATTCAGCTCGCCCTCCGCATAGACCAGCGCCTGCTCTCTCGTCCGCGGCCAGCCCCCTGGACCCTGCCACCCACTACGTCACCTTCATACCCTCACGCCACCGCTATGGCACCCGTCAGATCTCCACCTCCCGCCGTGGTTAACACCGGAGCTGGGGAACCGATGCAACTAGGACGTGCTTCCTTGACAGCTGCAGAACGGGAACGACGCTTCAGAGAAGGGCTCTGCGCCTCCTGTGGGTCAGCGGCGCACCACAGGGCCCTCTGTCCACTTCGCCCGGGAAACGCTCAGACCCGGTGAGCAAACGGGGCAGTTCACCGGGCCTCCTCCACCTCTCGGTCATGACACCCAATAATTCCCGTCTCACGGTCCAAGTACACCTCTGGTTTGGCCATAAACGGGTCAGAAGTACTGCGTTCATCGATTCCGGTGCCGCAAGTAACTTTATTGACTCTTTGTTTGCCAAAGAACTGGGAGTGGAACTTGAGGCGTTATCCCAACTCGTTCGTATCACATCTGTCGACGGTCGGCCCCTTTTCTCCAGCCCCATCACCACTCAGACTCAGCCGCTCACCCTTGTCATCGGCCAACATCACGAACGGATCCAGTTCCACCTCACCTCCATTTCATCGCCACCCATCATCCTTGGACACCCCTGGCTGCTCCAACATGACCCCCTCATCTCCTGGACGCAAAACCAGATCCTGCAGTGGGGGCCGACCCGCACCGAACTCTGCCTGCGGGGCTCGGCTGGGACGTGCTCTAGGGAGTCCAAGGCACCCAATGTTGAATCCAACGCCATCCCCGTCATCTACTGAGACCTGGCTGAAGTATTCTGCAAGAGACGAGCCACACACCTTCCTCCTCATCGCCCCTATGACCTGACACTTCATCGGAACTTCTGCTGAGACGCAGGCGATGGAGAGATATGTTTCTGACGCCCTTCGCCACGGCACCATCTGGCCCTCCTCCTCGCCTGCCGAAAGCGGGTTCTTCTTTGTGAAGAAGAAAGGGGGCGACTTACGTCCCTGTGACGATTATCGGGGGCTTAATAACATCACCATTAAGAACAGACACCCTTTGCCTCTTACCAATTCAGCCCTGGACGCCCTCTCTGGCGCCACCATTTTCACAAAGTTGGACCTACGGAGCGCCTACAACTTGGTGCGCATCAGAGAGGGCGATGAGTGGAAGACGGCTTTCATCACCCCTCCTGGACACTACGAGAGCTTGGTCACTCTGCAACGCACCCGCCGCCTTCCAACAGTTCATCAATGATGTCCTTAGGGACATGCTAGGGCGGTGGGTGTTCGTTTACCTGGACGATATCCTTATTTATTCACGCACCACCAAGGAACACACCCAGCATGTCAGAGCGGTCCTTAAGAGATTACTCGCCCACCAACTGTACTGTAAGTTGGAAAAATGCGCCTTTCACTAGCGCTCCACCACATTCTGTCATCTCACCCCAGGGTGTGGCCATGGACCCGCAGAAACTGGACATTGTGCGTCATTGGCCCCTACCCAAGACCCTCAAGCAACTTCAACGGTTTCTTGGGTTTGCGAACTTCTATCGTTGCTTTATCCAGGACTACAGTACGATTGCCGCCCCTTTAACCGCTCTGACTCGACCCTCTTCTCATCACTTCAGCCTCAACCCCGCCGCCATCAATGCCGGTTCACCAACGCCCCAATTCTACTGCACCCAGATGCAAGTAAACCATTCATTATGGAGGTGGACGCTTCAGATGTCGGCGCCGGGGCTGTTCTCTCTTAACGAGGTCCAGACCAGAAGCTACATCCCTGTAGTTTCTTTTCCAAAAAATTTGACCCCATTCAGCAGCGAAACGGGGTCTCGGCCCCTTTTCTCCAGCCCCATCACCACTCAGACTCAGCCGCTCACCCTTGTCATCGGCCAACATCACGAACGGATCCAGTTCCACCTCACCTCCATTTCATCGCCACCCATCATCCTTGGACACCCCTGGCTGCTCCAACATGACCCCCTCATCTCCTGGACGCAAAACCGGATCCTGCAGTGGGGGCCGAGAGTTCGGTAACTCTGCCTGCGGGCTCCAGCTGGGACGTGTTCTAGGGAGTCCGAGGCACCCGATGTCGACACCAACGCCATCCCCGTCACCTACCGAGACCTGGCTGAAGTATTCTGCAAGAGACGAGCCACACACCTTCCTCCCCATCACACCTATGACCTGACAATCGAACTTCTGCTGAGACGCAGGTGATGGAGAGATATGTTTCTGACGCCCTTCGCCACGGCACCATCCGGCCCTCCTCCTCGCCTGCGAAAGTGGGGTTCTTCTTTGTGAAGAAGAAAGGGGGCGACTTATGTCCCTGTGTCGATTATCGGGGGCTTAATAACATCACCATTAAGAACAGACACCCTTTGCCTCTTACCAATTCAGTCCTGGACGCCCTCTCTGGCACCACCATTTTCACAAAGTTGGACCTCCGGAGCGCCTACAACTTGGTGTGCATCAGAGAGGGTGATGAGTGGAAGACGGCTTTCATCACCCCTACTGGACACTACGAGAGCTTGGTCATCCCTGCAATGCACCCGCCGCCTTCCAACAGTTCATCAATGATGTCCTTAGAGACATGCTAGGGCGGTGGGTGTTTGTTTACCTGGACGATATCCTTATTTATTCACACACCACCAAGGAACACACCCAGCACGTCAGAGTGGTCCTTCAGAGATTACTCGCCCACCAACTGTACTGTAAGTTGGAAAAATGCGCCTTTCACTAGCGCTCCACCACATTCTGTCATCTCACCCCAGGGTGTGGCCATGGACCCGCAGAAACTGGACATTGTGCGTCATTGGCCCCTACCCAAGACCCTCAAGCAACTTCAACGGTTTCTTGGGTTTGCGAACTTCTATCGTTGCTTTATCCAGGACTACAGTACGATTGCCGCCCCTTTAACCGCTCTGACTCGACCCTCTTCTCATCACTTCAGCCTCAACCCCGCCGCCATCAATGCCGGTTCACCAACGCCCCAATTCTACTGCACCCAGATGCAAGTAAACCATTCATTATGGAGGTGGACGCTTCAGATGTCGGCGCCGGGGCTGTTCTCTCTTAACGAGGTCCAGACCAGAAGCTACATCCCTGTAGTTTCTTTTCCAAAAAATTTGACCCCATTCAGCAGCGAAACGGGGTAGGGGACCGCGAGCTGCTGGCCATAAAGTTGGCTTTGAAGGAATGGTGACACTGGCTCCAGGGCGCCAGAGAGCCATTCATTGTCTGGACCGACCATCAGAACTTGATCACCATCCGCAACTTAAAACAGCTCAATCCGAGACAGGCGCGGTGGGCACTATTTTTCGAATATTACAACTTCCACCTATCCTACCGCCTGGGGTCCAAGAACACCAAAGCTGACGCCCTCTCCCGACAACACGAAGAGGACGTTCCCCGGATGGACCCTGCGCCTGTCATCACACCCACCAAGATCACTGCACCACTTCACTGGGAACTGGAAACGAGGGTTCGCCGTGCACAGGCGATGGAGACTGCCCCGGCAGGTGTGCCGCCTGGGCGACTCTACGTGCCGAACACCGTAAGGACCGTGTTGCGATGGGGTCATTCCTCAACATTATCCGGACACCCCGGCGCCAACCCCACCCTCCAATTTATCAGACGTGCCTTCTGGTGGCCATCTATGGCGAGTGACGTCAAGGAGTACGTCCAGGCGTGCCCAGTGTGCTCCAGGTCCAAGAATACCAACCAACCGACACCGGGGGAACTCCAACCACTCCCCGTTCCCCATCGGCCCTGGACGCACATTGCCGTCGACTTCATCACGGGCCTGCTGGCCTCCAAATCCGTGCACCTGGTGGCCCTCACCAGATTGCCGTCAGCCAAAAAAACAGCTGATTTTAGAAACGTAGTCCGACTGCATGGGTTCCCAAAGGACATCGTCTCGGGCAGGGGGCCCCAATTCACCGCCCGGTTCTGGAAGGCCTTCTGCCGTCTCATCAATTCCACCTGTAGTCTATCCTCTGGTTATCATGCCCAGACTAACGGTCAGACAGAGCGGACCAACCAACAACTCCATTTGAGGTATGCCACGGTTTCCAACCTTCGATGTTCGATCATCAAGAACCGGAGGTTGAGGTACCGTCAGCCCAACAGTTGGTTCGCCGGTGTCGAAGCAAACGCCGCCATCCAACAAGCCAACAACCGCTACGCCACTCAACACGGAATCCAAAAAGCTATCACCAGGTTCATCTGTCCTGCGGCGCTCCGGATCCATCCGGTATTTCACACCTCCCAGCTCAAACTCTTCATCATTTCACCAATGGACAGGGGGGTACTGTTATGCACACTTGTAATACGACCGGCATTAGGACCTGGAAGTAATACGGTCGCATTTCAGGAAGCATAAAAGGAAACAAGATGGCGCTTCACATTGCTCAGTCATTGAGTTCGCCCATGCCTTGTCTGATGCTTCGCCGACTATTCTGTGAGTACTCACCGATTTGGTTTGATTGTGTGTTGCTAGAACATGGATTTATTTGTGTTGCTAGAACACGGATTTATTTGTGTAGATCCTAGCTCTTCGTGTAAGAGAGTTCTTTTCAAATTGCGTGGTTATCCTGCCTATTCGCGTTGCTTCCGCGTTTGAGTTTACCATCCATGCTACACGGGCTAACTGCTAAGGCTTCTGTGCTTACCCTCCAATAGCTCGTGACAAAACGGTGTTATTTTATTTTACTATTTTACACATTAAAAACTGTTCTGATAGAAATGTTGAAAATTATTATATAGTTAATGGGATTACTTGTGAAACATAACATGCCTTAATATTTACATAACATAACTTAATATTTACCTCAACATACACACACACACACACACACACACACACATACACACATATATATATTCATTATATATATATGACTCACCCACTCATCATTACCGCTTAATCCTGTATTCAGGGTCACAGGAGGCCTGGAGCCTATCCCAGGAGACTTAGAGCACAAGGCAGGGTACACCCTGGCCACACACACTACAGCCAATGTCTTTGGACTGTGGGAGGAAACCCACCAAGCACGGGGAGAACATGCAAACTCCATGCACACAGAGACGGGAATCGAACCCAGACCCTGGAGGTGCAAGGCGACAGTGCTAACCACAGTGCTACAAAATTAAAGTATGCGCCGCAGGTTAACGTGGACATTTTACATTCGCTAAAAGTTTGTGATTTGAGTATGTTATGAGTGAAATAAAGCTGCTCACTTCAGCTCACTTTCACTTTGCAAAAGGCAGCATTTATTTAGCTAGTATATATTTGTGTTTTGTTGTTTTCCTGGGGTAATAATATTGATTTTACATTTAAAATCTGTTCATCTCTGTGCAGACGTTTTGAACAAAACTTTGCCGACATGAGCCGATGTGAGCAGCTTTATTTCAGTCATTATATTCTCAGATCATACAGAGGGGCAACTTTTGCAAAGCAGACAAAATGTAGAATCAGTACCCCATTTTTTTTATTAAAAAAAAGCACCTTTCGTAAGTCAGTCTGGATAAGAGCCAAATGCCTAAATGTAAAGGTAAATATCATAGCACAAATATATACTCACTAAATAACACTGCCTTTTATAAAGTGAACGTGTTCTCTAGGTTGCTACAATATTGTTTAACTTACAAAATGTTTGCAAAGAAGAAACTTATTGGCATTGTTGATGATGCTGTCAATGCAGATGTGTAAGGGTTTTAATATAGAGTAATAGGTATGAAAGTATATAAAGTATAGATTTCATTTCAATATAATGGGAATATAATAATGTAGGTGCACAATAATTCTTACAAGAGTCTCATTCACACAGACTTTTCTTTAAAGAAAGACAAAATCAAACACCAAATTAGGCTTATGAAATTTCGAACTATGAGGATTATGATGTAGAATAAGGATCAAATCTCTTACCTGTGACTTGGACATGGATTGAATTATTTCTTTGTCCCGTGACATTCCTCGGGGAATATTTTGTAAATGAGTACATACAACTGTAGTTACCAGAGTCCCGTAATGAAACATTCCTCAAACTGAAAATGTGCTCATCGTTTTTTGCAAGAAGGTGTAATCTCTCTCCAACACCATTCTTACACAAATACACCTGAACTTCAGTATTTGTGCTCTGAATGTTGGCAAAGCTGCACTTTAAGGTTAAAGTCTCACCAACGTTTGCTGTGGTGGGTCCAAATATTTGTGCTGGAAAAATCTCCAAAGAATCACCTATTGAGCAAAAAATAATATCTAAAAATGACAGCATACGGACAATCATCTAATGTACTCTACCCATACTTCTGTAATTTGCACTATATTTTTATATATAAATATACCTGACATATAAATCAATGCATAATCACACTGCTTCCATTGTTCTTATCCATTACAAATTTTCAAACAATTGTCTAATTAAATTATAAAAGCAAGTTATTTGTCTGTTGAAATAAGAAATATTGAAGTATTAAGATAGTTAAGATGAACTTTATCCATGACAAAGCACAAAGAATATATATATATATATATATATATATATATACATATATATATGATTATTATGAGTGGAAAAAAAATAAATGAAATACCTTCAGATGGAGATGCGGATGTTGCTATCATTAAATAAATGTCTGTCCAGGACAACAACAAAAAAATAAGTTGTTTTGAAATCAGTATCTTTAAAACTAAACAATCTGAAATTCAGAAATGTATTTTCAACTCTAAATAGAGAATACAAATTATAGAATAGAATGCCTTTAATTGCACATATACAATTTGCACCATATACATGTACAATGAGATTGAGAGATTTTATTCATTCTAAAAATTATGTAAATTACAATGTTTACTTACAGATTGTGATGCGGCACATGTCCATATTTGATCAAGTGCAAAATAGTTCTACTATTGTACAGTGTGTGTATAAGTGGTGGGTGAAACTTTATTAACCTCACTGTAACCAGACCAGACTTTACAATTGGACAGCAGCAACACACTACTCTATTACTCATTATTCTATTACTACTCTTTGTTTCAGAAAGGTTTATGACAAAGTGGGATTTTACTGACACTCAAATTTCTCTAATTCTGTTTTTTCTAACAAATACTTAAAATGAAAATCTTAAATATAATATAAACTCTTCTATATCAACCAAAATAACTTAATTTTTACCATATCTAGTTCAGGTTGAAAAGCGCACAGATCATATTTTACTTGTGACAAAGAGTTCTGGATTACATACATACAGTTTTTGTGTTGCTTTACCAAAATATGTTTTAACGCTACAGAATAAGGGGATCATGTAGTATTGTTTTCCCAAACTAATAATACACATTTTTATACTGAAAAATGTATGCAGTAATTCTTAACTTAACATAGATTAAAATTTAAATAAACAATATCACTGTGATATAGTAGAAAAACCTTGTGTCCTTTTAATGTGCTAGCTTTAGAATCAAGATCCAGCTTTCTTCTTTAACTGTATAGAAAGTGTGTTTCTCATGAAGGGCCTGTGCTTATTTTGTCACTGTTGGGTTCATGCAGTTTGTGAGCTCATGCTAACCAAAAGTTAACCAAAGCATTTGCTTTTCTTCATGCTCACATTCAACATTGTATTCCAAAAATATTACAGCGATGATGCAAATAGTTTGCACTTAGTATCTTGGTGTATGTTGCATCTTACTTATAATGTAAAGGTTGAGTTCATTGACTTCGCTGACCTCAGGAAACAAACATTTCCCATCGTCACTCCTGTTTGATCAATCCTGGCCTTGTTCTTTACTTTCTCCCAAATTATCATGAGTTACAGTGCACTTATGGTGCAGATAGTACAGGCATAAATGTCACCTTTCTTGGTCATCTAAGGTGACTTTAAGGAGGTGCAGATGTTTTGAACTAAAGTTCAACTTCTGGCCTTTTTGGGGGTCCTAACATGTTCAAAAGCTCATGAAAATTGGCTGACAGGTTGGAATCTGCTGCCATTAGGATGCCTGTGAGTCGCATGGCTCAGAGCCCTCAGGGGCCCTCACCCAAGATTTTGCTGCATAACTTATACACACTTGCACATATGCACACAAAGCCCTATAGACATTTAGAGCTCATTGAGCTGAACAACTTTCAAAGTGTATGTCATGGACTCAACTCAACAGGAAGACAGCTATTTTGGGTTGATCCCAATAACATACCTGATGGATTTTGATATACTCGGGCTAGGGGCTTCATACAATTGCAACCAAACCAAAATCACAATGTCTGTGACCTAAAGACATTGAGGATGCACAATTGTAGAAGGATTATTGATATCTCAAAGGGGTCAGCCATGACGATGCCTTACACTTACACCTAAATATTGGTTAATGTCTGTATGCCCTTATGTTGAGTGACATCACAATGAGTAACATCATAGTGTGATCCTTTTTTCTAGCTTCTGTAGCCTATTCTATACACGTTTACATCACAAATGTTAACACGCACACACACGCACACACATGCACAAACGCGCGCACACACACGCTCATACATCGCACACATAAAAACACATTACAAAGGTTAACACTCTTATACCCGAGTACATCGACACGTGCAAATGCACGCACACACACTAAAAAGTCACATGTCTCTCACACACACATCACAAATGCTAACAAACAGACTCACTTTTGTTAGCAAAAGAAAGACTTCTAAAGAGATCCAAGGTCAACTTCATGCTCAAGAAACATCAGTGTCAGATCGCACCATCCGTCGTTGTTTGAGCCAAAGTGGACTACATGGGAGACGACCAAGGAAGACACCATTGTTGCAAACAAATCATAAAAAATACAGACTGGAATATGCCAAACTACATGTTGACTTCTGGGAGAATGTCCCATGGACAGATGAGACAAAAATGGAACTTTTTGTCAAGGCAAATCAGCTCTATGTTCACAGACGGAAAAATGAAGCATTTCAAGAAAAGAACACTGTCCCTACTGTGAAACATGGAGGAGGCTCTGTTATGTTCTGGGGCTGCTTTGCTGCATCTGGCACAGGGTGTCCTGAATCTGTGCTGGGTACAATGAAATCTCAAGACTATCAAGGGATTCTAGAGAGAAATGTGCAGGCCAGGGTCAGAAAGCTGGGTCTCAGTCGCAGGTCATGGGTCTTGCAACAGGACAATGACCCAAAACACACAGCTAAAAACACCAGAATGGCTAAGAGGAAAACATTGGACTATTCTAAAGTGGCCTTCTATGAGCCCTGACCTCAATCCTACTGAGCATCTTTGGAAGGAGCTGAAACATGCTGTCTGGAAAAGGCACCCTTCAAACCGGAAACAACTGAAGCAGCTTGCTCATGAGGAGTGGGCCAAAATACCTGCAGAGAGGTGCAGAAGTCTCATTGACAGTTACAGGAATCGTTTAATTGCAGTGATTGCCTCAAAAGGTTGTGCAACAAACTATTAAGTTAGGGGTACCATCATTTTTGTCCAGGCCTGTTCCATGAGTTAATTTTTTTTTTTATAATTCCATTGAAGCATGGGTGAAAAGCAAGATTAAAGTTATTTCTGTGACCCTTTCTTGGGTTCTGTGAGTTTTTCTTTCATTGACTGAAGGGTACCAACAATTTTGTCCACGTGTGTAGTTAGTTATTGGCATTTTGTTCCTTTCAACTAACTTTGTGTGTTTGTGTGTGATAAAATTCAAAATTAAATGACCTTCTGTTGGTTTTTATCTCTAGGATATGAAGATATGGCCCCTGGAACATACAGTAAGCATGACTTGTACTTCTTTAATAAAACTAATAATCAAATTAATTCTGATTAACATTTTGCTGAGATCAGTTTATTTTATTCTAGATCTACAGTTGGAGAAAAATGTTTTACGATTAGTATTTTCAGTTGGAGTGATCGGTTTTGCCTGTTTCATTGTGATTTGACATCAAGACAAGGTTACATCCTTACAGCAAAGCCAAGGATAGGAAAATTCAACATGCCTAGCATAATATCAACATTGAAGTCTTGTGTAATATTCAATATGGTGATTTTAAAGTTTTGTTTGATTTTCTTTTTTCTGATGTACGCCAATAAATATACATACAAGTAAAATTATTTTAGGTGAATCTTTAGGAGCTCACATTGTGAAACTGTAAGACATGGCAGAGAAGTTAAAGATCAGCAGAAGAGAGGAAGCTGTTATACAGTACAGTGTCACAAAGTGGAATTTTGTACAATGATGCTATATGTTATTAATTTACTTTCTATTTTCTTTATGTCTACTGAGCAGTGAAAAATATTATGTAATTTTAGTGAATTTAAGTCATTTGCAAACAGTATAAGTTGGTTTCAAAAGCACAAGTGTGTAAATGTTTATTTTGTGGAGAACCTGAGGGAACGTTTGCAGCAAATTACAGAAAAAAATACACAAATTAAATTCTACTGTCATGGGTCTAGCTGGTTGTAGTAGCTAGACCGGCTGATGTTGTGGTTGCCATGGGCATGAAGGTAGGCATGAAGGCAGAGGGGTGTGCAAACAGTCTTTATTTAAACAAACAACTCAAAAACAGAACAAAGGAACTAAAACAACAAACTCAATCTAAAACTAGGGCTCAGGAAAAACACAGGAACAGGAAGGGATCTGAACACAGGGGACCAGGAGCTGACATGCAAACTAGGAGCTGATACAGGGAGCTGACAGAAGGACTAGGGATGAGGAAACATGGAGCCGGAGCTAACTAAAGACACAGAGGGGAACTAGATACAGAGACAGGGCTAGACAGGAGACAGGGCTAGACAGGAGACAGGGCTAGACAGGAGACAGGGCTAGACAGGAGACAGAGCTAGGGGCACAGAGACTGACAGGAACTAGCCTAGCTGGGTTAGTGAGGTTAGTAGCTACATGTTGTACTGGGGACACTGGAGGCTGACCTAACCGGGTTAGTGGCTAATGGGGTTAGTATTGACCTAGGGGACCGGAAGACAAAAGGCAGGGCACACATGAGGCTATACCAAACTAGCGGCTAACCTACTAGTGACCAGAACCACTAGCAGTCACTCCCACTAGAGATTAGCCTACTGGAGGCTAACCCTACTAGGGGCTAACCCTACTAGGGGCTAACCCTACTAGCCATTAAGGCCTACTAGCGGCCAACCCTGCTAATGGCTAAGCCCTCATGTGGCTACACATACTAGGGAAAAGACCAGAAGGCAAAACAGTACTTACACAGGACACAGGAGGAGACACAGCCTAGAGCCCTCTGAAAACAAAGGTTACAAAACATAAACCAAATATAAACTTAAATAACAAAAATGAATGCCCACATGATGGTAATACAGACAATCAATGCTCGACCCAGTTTCCCAGAACAAACTGCTATTTATAGAAGGTTTTAATGAGCCACCTCAGTTCAGGTGAGCCTCATCACCTGACTGAGGTGCCTTCTGGGAAACTGAGTCAACCAACAGGAACTACACACAAAGACAGACAGACATGAACAGTGACCTCTAGTGGAGGTTCCTAACATCTACAAGAAGTTTGATGAACATTAAAAGATTCTAACCATTTGTCCTAGGTCAACTTGTATGAGTTCAACTTGAGTGAAAAAGGCTAATGTTTAAAGATGTATCTAAAAAGAAGGAAAAATATTCAGCAAAATATTTACTAATTAGTAAAATGTAATTATATTAATTATTAAATTTCACTAACTGTATTTTGACAAAAAGGCAATAAAAATGAATAGTTATCATGGTTATGAAATGTCTGTATTAAAAATAAATTAGTTTTTAACCCCCTCTGTTAGGCTAATTGAGGTTTTCTATATATATTAATTTTTACCCCTATTTTACGGTATTAATTTGAACTTACTGTAGAGGATCTACGAGTTCTATTTTGTAGTAGCTTTTATTTTGAAATTTGAAATTTCCCCAAAGGAATTCACATGCCATTTTTTTGTGGATTTATGAGATTTATGTTTGATACATTCAAAGACTGTTTTTTTTTTTACTTTATAAAAAAAATGTGAGGGGGCGTCTCACCTATCCTGTTAGATTTGGGGAGGGTGGGTTTTGCAGAACAGTGTTCACCTTCCAGGTTATCTGCATTAAACACACTCCAGGGGGCCATCGTGCACAGGTTAAGTTCCTGGAGCCCGTCTCACCTTGTCTTTTGCATTATTAGCTAGCAACACGATAGGCACCAACATATAACCTCCTGTTATACAGAGACTCAAAGCATTGGGTGGGGAGGACTAGGTTCCTGATCCTCACTCAGTCTTCCTTAGCAAAGTGTGTAATCTTTCCCTCACAAGGCGGTGGTCCAATTCCCTCTGCCACATTACATTTACTTTTATTTATGTTTTTATTAGTCAAGTAGGCTTTTATTGTCATTTCAACCATATGCAGTACACAGTGTAACGAAACAACGTTCTTCCAGGACCAAGATGCTACATACGGTACATGCAATGACATAAATTAACACAAAATAAATTAACAAGACAGTTTACTGGAACCAGCTAGCTGACTAAGAGATATAATTAGCTGACTGGATCAGAGATGACATTTACATTTTCCAGTTTTTTTAAGTATCACAGGAAATGCCTTTAACTATAAAATGAATTTCCTTTTCCACTAGAACAGTTTTTAATCATTATAATGCACTCTTTAAAATCTTTTGTTTAGTATTTAAATGTGTACAATAAAATAACATTGTGTCTAAACATATTCATTTTAGCCAAATTAATATAATATATACTCTAAAATAGAGTAAAATTAAACTTTCCATAAAAGATTGATAACAATCAATATAAATATCATGATTCTTTTTATAGTATATAGCTTAAACCTTTCGGAGTTAATTATAATAATAATAAATTATTATTATTATTATTATTATTGTTGTTGTTGTTGTTGTTATAAATATTCTTATTACACATTTACTTTTCAATATTCTTGAAATTCTAAAGAAAACAAAATGACAAACTTAACCAAATTCATAATGAAATTTTGTAGAACTAAAATATGAAGATATGGCCCTTGGAACAGATCCCAGATAGCACTACTCTGTTGGCCCAATGTCGGCAAAATTTTGGTAACCAAGGTTGGTTCAGTAGATAATGGGAAGGATGGAAATTGGAAATTAATTATATTGCCTTAGACAGTGCAGCAGGGTCTCTCAATGATGCCATCACATCAGGGGCTCATATCTAACTCAGTGGATACCGCAGTTGGCCCAACGTTGGTCCAACAATGTCGCCTGTGTTGCTCCTATTCTCCCTGATTGGTGACACTTCTCTGCAGTCACTCTACTGGCTGACCAATGCTGTGAGTATGTGTGCGCATGTCAGAAAGTATCACCACTTTCTACATGTGAACAATGTGTTCAATGACAGATGCTGCTTTTTTGAGGATTGCTAGCTATTTGTGAGTACAGTGGAGCATCGGATTGCATGTAACCCCGTTTGAGAGCATTCTGCAAGACGAGCAAAATTTTTAAATAAATTTTGACTTGATAAACGAACGAGTCTTGATATGAAATATCATCGAGTACCATGTGGCATGTGCGTTTCTTGTCGATGCCGAGAGTAACGTGATCACAACTGAGCCAATGTATTTGTGCGTGTGCTCGCGTGGCAACCTGTGAAGCTCTGGTGAACTCCATGGCTAAGAGAATTCAAGCCGTGCTAGAAAATGATGGTGGCCACACAAAATATTGACATTTCACCATTTCACTTAGGGGTGTATTCACTTTTGTTGCCAGGGATTCAGCTATTATTGTCTGTATTTTTAGTTATTTTGAGAGGAAAATACATTTACACTGCTATACAAACTTTACACTGACTACTTTTCATCGTGTCAAAGAGTAATTTATGCAGTGTTGTCCTATGAAAAGATATAACTGTGAGGGGTGGACTCACTTTTGTGACATACTGTATGTACACTGATTTTTAACCTTTTACACCTGGATCTGACATTTAGTGATATATACTGTTGCAACAGTGAAAACAGAAATGAATAACAACACATTATCAATATTGTTTAGCTGAAATCATAGCATATCTATTGAAGTATAATTTATGATAATAGGACATATACCTCCAGTTATATTGTTAAAAGTCTTTTGACAGTATACAAAATGTTTGTGTTCAACCCATGCTAGTGTCCATGAGTGATATATGGCAAGTTGTTTTTCTGTCTTGTTCTCTGAGTGCATATGTAGCAGTTTTACTCTGGTTGTGTAGTTTTTTTTGTCCTCTCTATTAACGAAGCAATATCTCTGATATCTCTTTTTTATTCTGCAGAAACACAGAGCACATGTAAAATAGTGCACATCACAACCGTCTCTCTCTTCAATCGTACTCGCATTAGCAGAGCGAGAGACCACACACACAGCCTCTCTGGCAGCAAAAGTAAATCTAACATGCCACTGCGCGGCATGAGGCATCTTGTGCATCGATAAAATGTGCTCTACCTGACACAAACGCTGCATATCTGGTTCCGCATGGTATAACTATACATAGCATCTTATGAAACAAAATGCAAATAACAAAACACACAAACAGCTAAAAGTTTTGTGAAGAAATTCACATGAAATTCACATGAATTGGTTTATAATTATTAACTTGGCTACATACTCCCCCCTGAACGTCACAAAATTTGTTCATAAAGGTGAGTCTATTACAATCCTTACAGGGCTCAACTGTCAATTAATACACAAGTCACAGCAGCACATGCCTCCCACTCAACAGAGAAAGTGATCCAAATGACTTTGCCTTAAACACCATTATATAAAAGACTTCAGACATCATACAGTAATTCGTAAACTTCTAATCTCATGCACTTCAAAAAGATAGGCCAAAAAATATAATAGCACAAAGAGACTCACTCATATGACTTCAACGAACTTATGACAACAGGGATTTTGCAAACTCACTGACAGAACTTGTTGTCTTTATGCTTTGTGTCATGTTCTGAATCAACCTATTCACAGGCTTCACAAATCTACCAAATCTAGTTCTGACTCGAAAAGAGGCCTGATTAAAAGATGAATCTACGGATTCAGAGGGCATTACCTCGTTGTTAACCGAACATCTCTCTGACTCAGATACTACGTTGTCACAATCTGTCTCTGCATTACTTGAACAGATGGAAACATTATCACAAGAGGCATGTGGGAGATTTTTCTCCTACACTAGTTACAGTTGCCTTAATTACAAATGTTGCACAAAAACTTTAACTTTAAAAAGAACCAAAGAAAAGACTCCGGACTCCTTGAAGATCTGGATAAAGTAAGGCAGGATTTATTGCAGCAATAAAACCAAGTGAGCCAGCTTAGCAATGCCTAGGTTGTAGTCCCAAGCATCTCCAAAATCTGACTGAAGTGCCTGTGACATGGGCACTTCTTTTATACAGTTTTCAAGGGGAGGAGTGCTCATCTAGCCCCTTCCTCTGTACATTTTTTTTTCTTATTCCTTATCAAATTATTAACCCATTGTAATCCAACTTTTTCCAAGTATTGTCACCCATTGTAAATACATTTTCTCTTATCTTGTTTGCTTACGTCATATACCTGGTCATCTGACTCCATATCTTTTCCCCATTATAGTCTATTTTTCTTTCAAATAATTTTCCATTATCTTTACACTAAGTTTGTTTATTATTAAAAAATATAGGGGCGGCGCTTATTTTACTATATATTCTTAGTTCTTCCGGGTTACTCTACAGTTCTCGACAGACAGGCCATGGGTAAGCATCTCTCTCGCACTCATTTTAATTATTTGTCTTATTTTCCTAATTTGTTGTATTTACGTGTTTTATTTTATTGTTATAGCTAAGCGCAACTGCCCAAGCACTGAATACATCCCTTTGGACGATTCGGACAGCCAGGACAGTCCAGAGCACAACTCCTTTGAGGATTACACTCCTACTGAACCTGTTGATGACCGAGCCTCAGTGAGTTTTTGCCAAAATGAGTCTGATGGATCATTGACACAATTTCTTCATAAGAACGGTCTTACTTATGCCAGGAAAGATGACTCCGGGCCTGGTCCTTCTAAGAGATCACGTCCAGAGGCACATAGCTCTCCTTTACTTTCCTTCAGGCCCGTGCGACCAGAGTCTAGTACTCCAGCCCAGTCTCTCTTAAGGCCTGTTGGTCTAAGAAGTGTCAGTACTCAGACTGATTTTAAAATGTCTGTTGGTACCTAAACTGACTTTCCTGAAGCGCCTACACCACGTTTGAATCGTGGTATTTCTGTTTCTATTCCTCACACTGATCTTCCCATCAATGTGGTTCTGGGTCAGAGAAGGCTTGATATTTTATTTCTTATGCCTTTTGTTATTTGATGCTTACCCAGGCCCCCTATTTTACTGTACTTTTATATGTTGGACCTTATACTTTGTATTTTTATTTTATTCACTATGTAGGTGCACATGCCATGTTATTTTGTGCCTACTCTTATTAAACTTATTATTCATTAAGCTGAGTGTGTGTCTTTTGGTTATTTGTCTGTGTCCCTTTAAATTTGACATGTCTGCACATGTATCCAGCCCCTGTTACATCACAGTTAAGATCACCCCATGTCTGAGGAGATTACCTCATGTCTGGGGCTATTGGCATTACATAATGTCTAGGGCTAATATCAGCTGACATTACATCATGTCTAGGGACATCAGGTACTTTTGGATGCTCAGGGTACAAAGATTAAATCATCCCTAGGGTCTGTTTGGTACACACTGTCCCCTAAGCATCTCACATCCAAGATGGCTACCTGTCTAGAGTTCGTTTGAGTTCATGCTGCCTGTTCTTGCTACTGTGACATCACACTGTCCTTAGCTCACCTCTGTCTACTTAACTTACCTCTATGTTCTTCTACTAAGATTAATAGTTTCTATCATATTGCTGCATGCACAAGTATATTTAATTAAAATATGCTCACATATTTCCCCCTCTGTGACTTTTAAGTCACATAAAGAAAAATAAAGCAAAGGAAATAGAAAATAATGCTTACACATTATACCAACTTAATACTTAACTTATAAGCCTTACATGTTACTACAGAGAAAGAAATAAACAGAAAAAAAGGAAATAAACCCTACATATTGAACCTTATTACGAAAAGAAACCTTACTTAACCTTAAACTATGCATGCAAAAATTACTAAATCAAATTTAAACCATTAATTCAAATTTAAACCATTAATTCAAAGGAAACTTACTAAATCAATGAACTGAATCTTAAAACTCACAGACATCAGTCTAAGAGAGGTAAGTAAAAGATGAGTAAACTTAGCATAAACGAGTATATGAGAGTACAATAAGCATGCAATTGGTTAAATACGAAGAGTCCAGAGGTGGGCGAAAAAACCTTTGTATAGCCAATTTAGAAGGAAAAATTCCCACCTTGCCAACTTTTTTGTGCTCGACAGTGCATTCACCACCAGGACTCGACTTCTGTACAATACATATATGACAAAGACATTTGAAACCATTAAAGCCATTTAAGCACTCCGTTAGGGTCCCTGTAAATCAAGGAGAGCGTGTCAAGACTTTCAGTCCCTTCTTCAGTCCATGCCTTGCCATCCTCTTCAGTAAATTCGATTACATGCAAGTCCTTACAGCACATCAACTGTGATAGTGGAATTCGGTTCATCCTGCCCGTCTCCTGACGTAAAAAGTCTAGCCAGACTTCATCAGCGTTCGGAAGAGCTTCCAGTGCACGTTGCAAAGTGGTTGGTGTATTTGTCCATAGAATGTCATCTCCCAACATCACTTTAGTTACGGTCTTATCTGCTGCCATGTATACATCGTCAAATTCAATTACCCCACAGATATCATATCCAACCCAATTCTCTTCGATCCCAATACCTCTATAGAGGCCTAGCTTCAGATGTCTTCCAAGCTGATATGAAGTTGTTACCAGACGAAGTCCTCTGCTTATGTCCAGGTCAAACGTCTCCTGCCTCATTGACTTGATTCATTTGAAGTCTCTTGTCAAGACGTTGGCCATCGCGATGAACTTCTTAGTCCCCATCGGACGGTGTGGGAACCAGTCGACCAGATCATGTCTTAGGTCTGCCCATCTTCTTGTTGGGGTCTGTTCCAGAACCTCCCTCCATGCATCACGGCAGACTGTACAGGAAACTATCCATCGTGGGTCAGGTACCAGTTCCATCCTGCATACATACGTGTATAACAGAGACAGAACAAAAATACAACAAAAACACACAAAACATATTTCTTCTTCTAATACTACTTTTTTTTCTGGTATAGTTTCTTCAAAACATTAAGTTTGTTTGATTAACATACTATGCTAAATAAACTCAGTATACATGTGAGTAATAAATATACAGTCATTTTGTCCATCATGTAGCAGCGCTAATCTTTTGTGTTCACTTCATTTCCACGTAAATGGAGTCTGCCTCCCAGTCGTCATCTGGTGGTGTTCGTTTGTGATATTCCACAGTCATTGTATATTGTCCCACCATTCTTTGAATGCTTGCTTTCGCCAGGGGGATAACGCAACATGACAGTATGAGCAGAGTTCCCAGTACTATCAAAATAATTGTCCCTAGTTTCACAAGTAGTCCATACCAATTTGAAGGATTCAGCCAATCAAACCAGGAAGTCCATGCGTTATTCCTCTGTACGTCTTGAATGATTTTAACATTTTCATCTCTCATGTCCCTCATGGCTCTCAAAAGCTTAGTTATGTTACCATCTGGGCCTGTGTGTCTTGGAATGTATGTACAACATTCTTCTCCAATTAAAGCACATACTCCTCGTTGAGGTGCCAGCATCGTGTCCAGGGCGAATCTATTTTGTGTAGTCATTAATGTATTTCTATCCAATTGTTCCTGATCCAGTCCTAAGACTCCTAACATGTGATTCCAAAATCTTTGTTGATTGTAATAAAGTAGGTTAATCCACCTTGCATTTTTTAAAATTTGAACCCATGGCAAGAAGATTGTCGTGAATGCTCCTCCTACCCTGTTTATAGCCTCATGCTCAGTTGGTACACCAACTGGAATACCATCCCAGGTCACTGATAGTCCTCCATCTCTATCAAACTCTTTCCATGCCGATATTTCCTTTCCAATCGTTTTCACAAACTTGTCTTCACGTTTATTCCGTCTGTGTTTCTTGCCATATAGTCCTACTACAGTCAAATCTCCTTCTAATAGTACTGGAGCACAACACCCACCCCAGTTATTTGGTAAGTTTTGTCTAACTGTCGTTCCTCCACAGTACCAGAATATGTCTGCCAGCGGTGTTGTTCCAGCGCTTAAATCTGGTTGTTGTACTTTTACTATCTCACTGCATGTCAGACTGTCTGTTTTATTGTCGCATATCTGGTGCATTTCTATGAAGAATCCTGCTGCTGGCTGTGTTTCATTGCAACTTGGTGATAGATCTCCTATTTCAATGCTTCCATTTGAGTAGATGCATAAAGGATAGCGTTGCTGTATAGGTGTTATTTCTCTTTGTGCAGCATCTAATGTTCCTACAGGTTGATATGAAATTTGCTTATGTTTTGCATCCATTCAGGGCCATAATGTATAGCAGCTGAATGCAAAAGACAGCTAATAGGGCACAATTGTTCACTGTATGTTGGGTTGTCTATACATTCCCTTGTTCCATGTGTTATCACCACACGTGGGGGCCTATTGCTTCTATCATGACACACAATGCAGTCTCGCGTGGTTACGGATTCAGCTGTAAATTTCAACCATTGGAAGAACATGTCATTTTTCCATGTCTGGTCAGATTCTGCTTGATTTTTGGGTAATTTCTTTGTTATCTGCGGAATTATTGTTACATATTTTATTGATTCAATATTTGATGCATTGGGCTGGTCGGGCGCTTTTGCATAGCATCCCTTCCAACCTGCAAGTGAAACACATACACCTCTAATTTCGCCGTCTATTGAATTCTCAAATGCGCACCAACCGTTGGATCTTGGTACAGCTTCTATTAGTCCATCTAATGTTGCCATCTGTGCTTTATTCCAATATGCCTTTTTTCTCATTTCTATGTAAATGCGCACTCTTTCTTCTGGGGGTTGTGTATTATCGACCTCTATTTGGTAGGTTGCTTCCCAAAATCCTGTTCTTTCCCCACTGTTCAATCCAGCTACTATTCTAGCTCTAGTTATTGTAGCTAATGCACAGCGTATTTGTCTCTCTTCATTAGTCCATTTCAGTTGGTTTCTCTCGTTCTTAGTAGCACCACTGTTAATTAGACCAATCATGAAGAGGATTCCTATACCCATAGATCTCCTTCATTTCAGGAGGCAATAAGAGGGTGGTTTCTCCATTTGGATCACAACGGTGACACGTGGGACTATGGCCAAATAACCTATACAATATTTTTCTTGGGGGGGGTTTTGTTGGGTATGTTCTTTCAAATGTAGTTGGTTTAAATAATTTAATCACTATCTGAGCCAGTGTTAACTTCTAACTGATTTAATCACTATCTGAGTATTCTACAACTCTAGGTGTGGCATCTTCTTCTTATTGTCTACGCGCTGTTTCAATTCTAGCAAGTCTGTGCTCTCGCTGTCTAACTTGGGCTCTTGTTCTAAGGGACGGTCCTCCTTGTTCTGCTTCTGCTTCTTCTTCTTCAAGCTCTGCTTCCCAATCTTGTATATCTTCTTGGGGCCACTCCAGCCAGTACCCTTGTTCTCCTTCTTGTTCTGCTTGTTCTTCTACCCACGGTAACCCTTCAGTGTACCCATAAGGATCTGGTGCTTGTTGCCTGGGCCTTGTGTCACTCTCCTGGGAACCTGATTGCAAACCTGAAGGTCCCGCTCGGGGAGACTCTTCAGCGTCTTCCTGAGGTTCCCTGTCCCTTACCTGGTCTGGGTTTGGGGCCTTGCAGCAATGATTTAAATGGTACCATACATCTTTACCTTGGACTTTTACTGCAGTTGGAGTTGCCAACACCACCTTGTATGGTCCTTCCCTTCTAGCTTCGTTCCACCTTCTTTTGAATACTCGAATAAACACCCAGTCCCCAGGTAGCACAGTTCTCTCCTCTATGTCCTCTTCCTCAGCGTCATCAGCTGGATCAGCTACCCTCGGTCTGGTGTTGTCATGTATTGTGGCTCCCTTAACCTGTTGGAAAATAACTTTGTGTATTTCAGATAAGTGCTTCACATAGTGATCAAGTTCACTCTGTAGTTGTTCAAGTGTGGGGCCTTTATAGGGCCCTCAAACAAAGGATGTAAGCATAGGTCTGCCAGTAAGCATTTCATGCGGTGTTAAATGTGTGTTGCAGTTAGTTTGTGATCTCATACCCATCAAGGCTAATGGCAAAGCTTGAAACCAATTCATACCTGTTTCTGCACATATTTTAGCCAATTTCATTTTCAGAGTTCCATTTGCTCTCTCTACCATCCCCTGAGATTGGGGGTGGTACACACATCCAAACCTGTGCTTGATGTTCAACCACTGAGTCACTTTCTGTACTATCTTGTTTGTGAAGTGTTTCCCATTGTCTGAACTGATTGTGTCTGGGATTCCAAATCTTGGTATCACTTCCCTACACAGGAATTTTGCTACTGCCATTGCATCTTCCTTAGCTGTTGCTACAGCTTCTACCTATCTGCTAAATCTATCCACAATCACTAGGATGTATCGTTTCCCTTGTATTCTGGGTTCCCCCATGTCCACATTGTCGAACATTATATGCCTAAACGGCCCATCTGGCTCTGGAATATGTCCTATTGGTGATGTGAAGTGTTTTCTAAGGTTATATCTAGAGCATATGTCACAAAACTGTGACAGAGTTTGATGAACCATAGGACCTAGATAAGGTGACCACCATGTCTTTTGGATTCTTCTTATTACTTCTCCTCTCGCTACGTGATCGTTACCATGAGCTTGCTTTATCAAGGTTATGAGAAAACTTTGTGGAGCTACAAAACGCCCATCTGCACTTCGCCACATGTTAGTATCATTATCTTTTGTTGCTCCTCTTGCTAACCATTTTCGAATCTCTTCACTTGATGCTGCTGCCTGCATGTTTGCTAGTGACGATAAGTCTGGTGCTGGGGGTGCGTAATCTTCTGGTATAAGTACTAATCTTTCTTCTGATTCTGGACTTGAGCTTGAACTTGAACTTGAGCCTGAGCTTGAACTCGAGCTTGAACTTGAACCTTCATCAGGGTTAACACTTGACTCTGGTGAACTTGGTTCATTGTCTGTTTGTGCTGCGGATTCTGGCATCATGTTTGCCTGATTTACTGCTGCTTTCTTAGCTGCTTCATCTGCTGCTTCATTTCCGTCACTAACAAATGTACCATCTTTCTTATGTGCTGCGCATTTTACTATAGCTAATCTGGATGGTAATTTGATTGCACCTAGCAAGTCTGAAATTGCTTCTCCACGTACTACTGGTGTGCCGTCTGCTCTTTTGTAACCTCTTTGTGCCCATATGGGGCCATACAAATGGCATATTCCATATGCATATGCTGAGTCAGTGTAAATTGTACATGCTTTTTCTTCTGCTAGTTTACAAGCGCCTGTCAAAGCGATTAACTCAGCTAGCTGGGCTGAACAGAGTTGTGGCACATGTTCAGCTTGTACTACTTTGAAGGCTTTTCCATCTATGTCTGGTGTTACTATTGCATAGCCTGCTTTATTGCTATCCCCATCTCTAAAGCATGACCCATCTACAAAGTATATACAATCTGGGTGTGACAGAGGTTGATTCTCTAAATCTTGACGTGTCTTTAGATGTTCTGCTGACACAAGACAATCATGTGGATCTCCCTCTGCTGGGGTCATCATGCGATCTGCTGGATTTACTGTCTGACACCTTCGTATGGTCAATTCAGGTGCAGAAAGTATTACATCATATCTTGTTCTTCTAGCATTTGTAATTACAAATGATGGGCTAGTCAGGAGTGCATGTAATGCGTGGGTGGTGTACATCACAACAGGATGTCCCATAGTAATTGATGAGGCTTTTTGATAAGCAAAGGCGGCAGCTGCCACACCTCGGTAGCAGGGTGGCATGCCTTTTTCAATATTATCGAGTGCTGTACTATAATAAGCAATTGGTTGCTTACTAGGCCCTTGTTGTTGAGTCAGAACCCCTGTGGCAAAACCTCCACGCTCCGAGACATACAAATGGAATGGCTTATTATACTCTGGACTAGCAAGTGCTGGTGCTAATGCACACTGCACTATTCTTTGTTTGTCCAGCTACTTTTACTATTGCTCTCAAGGGTGCTGTTTTTAGTGCAAAGTCACAAATCCAGTCCCTACTAAATCCTACCATGCCTAGAAAAGATAGCATCTCTTTTACAGTTCGTGGTTTAGGAGCTTTCATTATTGCTTCTATATGTTCAGAAGATATATGCCTAGATGTTCCTTCCAACACTCTGCCTAGATATTCTACCTTCTGTTTACAGAATTGCAACTTTTCTCTGCTAACTTTATGTCCATTCTCAGCTAATACTGTCAAAACCCTTAACGAATCTGTTTCGCATTGCTCTTTTGTTGGACTACAAATCAGTAGATCATCGCAGTACTGAATCATAGTACTTTCGATATTTAACGAGGCTAGATCTTGAGTTAGTACTCGATTAAATATTGACGGACTTTCACAGTATCCCTGTGGTAAACGATTGTAAGTCAGCTGTCGTCCTTCATATGTAAAGGCAAACAAGTATTGTGATGCTGGATGTAGTGGAATGCTAAAGAATGCTGAACATAAGTCTATGACAGTGTACCACTGTGTATCTTCTGGTATATTGGACAACAATGTGTGTGGATCAGATTTATAGCACGTAAGTCATGCACAAGTCTCCATTTATCTGAGTTGGGCTTCCTGACAGGAAATATAGGAGTGTTACAAGGACTTTTAGTTGGAGTTAATACTCCAGCTTCCAATAAGCCATCTATAGTAGGTTTAATCCCTGCTACAGCTTGAGGTGTCAATGGATATTGTCTTTGGTAAGGCAATGTTGCATTTGGTCTTATTTTTATTAAGGCTTGTCCTCCAGACTTAACTAATCCTACATCTGTTGAATGTCTTGTCCATAATTTTTCTGGAATTGTTTTCAGCAGTTCCTCCTCCAATGCAGATTCCTTTTCATCTATCTGCCCTACCATCTTAACTGACATTTGTGTGTGCGATGACAACTGAGTGTTACACATCCCCCTCTGAGGGTGTGTTGACAACGTCATGTTCCCATCTATTTATGTGTGTGTTGCCCTCACTCTTTCTATTCCTGAAGAATTTATTTTCAAAAACTTTTAATCTTGTGAAATGTGTACAGAAGGATTAGGGGTTTGTTCCCACTTAGTCACTTCAGCCGCTTGTTTAACCATCAATCCTAGCCCTTTGGATTGTGCTTTTTCCCCCACCAGTAAGGAGATGTGGGGTGCTGTGTTTGGTACTTGATGCCAGTGTTCTATTTGTTCAGTCAGATGTACACTGACGGCTGCTCCTGGAGCGCCTACGATTATATCTCCTAGTATCACATCAGAGACTGTGTTCTCCATCACGTCTGACCATAATTGTGCATATTCTTCATCTTGGCTTCCTTGGTCATAGTGCATGGTACAGTGCAATGGCAAGGTCGCTCTTTTACAATCTGGTCGTCGTTGTAGGATCCATTCTTCCCATAAGTTCTGTGCATGTTGAGCTCCGTTGCCTGTGCACAACAGCCAATATACTGTATCCAAATTATTGGGTTTTTCTGCAATCTGTAAGAACTGTCCTATTGTTACATACAGTCCTTTAGCATTACAGTGAATTTTTGCTTTAAGTTTGCACAACAAATCTCTTCCCAGTAAATTAACTGGAGTAGTCGGTGAGAATAATAAAGGTGCTGCTACAGTGGTGTCTTCTAATGTTATTATTTGTGGCTCCGTAAAATGCAATACCTGTGATTGTCCCGAGAAGCCTGTGGTTTTTATCGTATTGTTTGAGAGAGGGAGCTGGGAGCCTTCACGTCCTATACATGAATAAGTAGCACCTGTGTCAATCATAAATGGAATTGGTTGTGAATTATTTATAGACACCATAACATTTGGTTCTTGTTGTGGATGCAGGAGACGTACTGCAACTGCTCCCCCTCTGGCTTCTCTGGGCCTCGTCAATTCCAATTTTGGGTGGGTCCCATCCAGGGACCTGCCCACTGATTTTGGGGTTGTCCTTGAGTCCATGTTCCAGCAGGTTGTCTTGGACCAGGAGGTCCTACATTCCCTTGCGGTGCTTGTCCTGCTCCATATGGTCCTTGAGGTTGTGGTCCATTTTGCATTCCCCAAGTCATTTGTGGACAGTTTCTTCTAATATGTCCTACTCCTCCACATTGCCAGCACTGATTCGGGCCCATTTGCCCTGGGGCATTCATTCTAAATTGCTGTCTTCTTGGTTGCTGTTGGAATGGTCCCCTTTGTCCCCTGCCTCCAATAGGCCTGGGGCCCTGACTTTGCCACCTCATGGGTTGATTTTGTCCTTGCTGGTTTCCAGGTTGCGCATATGTTGGAGGGGCTTGGGTCATTGTTGGTTGTTGTATTTGTGGCACTGGTTGCTGCATTTGCTGTGCTGGTCCAGTAGGGGGCAGTGTTGTCTGATTTTCAGGCACCATTACTGCTGCTTGGACTTTTCCTTTTTCTTTTTATTTGCAGCTGCAAATTCCCCTAGCTGTATTTTGTGTAACTGGGTTGCAATTGACTCAGCAGCTTCCTTGGCCTCTTTTTTCTTTTTCCTGTATTGTTCCACATAATGTACAATGTGTGCTTGAAATGTGTCCCATGGTAGTGTATTCAGTCCCACCACGCCTTCTAGGGCTGTCTGGACTTCTTGAGGTATGCATTTTTTCCGCATCATTCGGAACAGGCTCTTACTTGTGTCTGTTTGATCCCAGGAACCTCCAGTTTCTTCTCTCCACTTGGTCTGGAAGTCATTGATGAACTTGACAATGTTCTCATCTTCTTTCAGTGTTACTGATTCCAGTTTTCCTGGATCCATTTTGGTTGGGTAAACTTTTCGCAGAGCGTTCCAAACCTTGTTCCTGTGTGGTCCAAACGCTAGGCTATTTCCTACACTTTGTCCAGTTGCTGCTTGCAGACCAGCCTCATTGAGAATCTCCGTAGTTTTCACTTTCCCAATTGTCTGTTCCAGAATAGCCTTTACATCTCCTATTGCCAGGAGGTGTCCAGGGTTTTTTTCTTCTAGCTGTGTTATCCATTTCTGTGCTTTATTGCATAAATCTGGTAATTGGTTAGCCAAACCTGTCATATCCATAAATGACCATCGCACATAATGATACTGATTTCCTTTTGACACAAGTGGGTAGTGTCCAGCCACAGTATATTCTTCTGGGTCTGACATATGTGGTTCGTCATTAAAGTGTATGGGTCCAATGTCTTCTTCATTAGGCCAGGATGAGGTGACACGCCAGCTTGAGGGTTTCTTTGAACCTGTAGATTTTCTTTTCATAGATGGTCTCATTTCAGATACAGCCTTTCTTGCTTCCTTCAGAGAGTCATTGAGACGTCTGTCGAGGTGCTTTTCCAGTCGCTTGAACGATTCATCGAGGGAATCATCACTGTAATCTTCTTCTGCGATGTTGTTAATGTCATGTTGATATTCATTTCTGTACACTTGGTTCCTGCTCTTTGGGTGTAGTTGGCTATGTTGTTTTGAAGTGCTTGCCTGTCTCTCTTCTATTCTTTTCCTTGCTTTTCTCTCAGGTTCAATGATCATGTACCCTTTTACTTTTCTCTTTACCTGATTTCCCTCCATCGCTTCATTTTCTTCTGTTCCTGCTGTATCTTCGTCTGCTTCATACAGTGATGGAGTGGGTGGTTCTTTATCTATACTGTACGTTCTTTCTGGGTTCTCTCTTCTCCTCCTTTCCATCATCCCTTTTTCAGGTATGACTTGTTTGTTTGCAAACCCCTGTACTTCAGACAGAAATTGTGCATTCCGTTCTTTCAGTCTTTCCATACCTCTTTTCCTTGTTTGTGGCTCTTCAGATTCTATCGACGCATATGGTTCTGTCGCTCTTTCTTCACTCCATTCCCTTCCATCCTCACTGCCACTTCCGGATGTTGTTGATTCTGGTGTTTCTTCCATTTGTCTGTTCATCCACTCAGTGTCACATGACGTTACTTTAATTTTTCCCACTACTTGTCCTTCAAATCCAAATGTACCTTTATCTTGTTCATGCAGCTTCTGTAGTGGGTACATTCCTCCACCCTTCTGTTGCATGTGTTCCTCAGTGTATGGTGGTGGTCTCTCTAATTCTAAGCTTATTTTCTCCTTTTTTTCCTTCTGGGTTTTCTATTTTCTGTCACTCCCTTCCAACTTCTGATCCCTCTTTCCTGATTTAGTTTTTTGTTTTTCTTCTTCAGTTTCTCCCTCCTTCTTTTTTCCTTCATTTTCAAACCATTCTACAATTTCTAGCTTTTGTACTAATTTAATCCTTCCCTTACTGCCCTTTTCTTTAGTGGTGTGTCTGAGCATCTCCTTTACTTCTTTACAATTTTCTTCTTTAAAGGTTCCCTCTTTAGGCCATTGTAATTCTCCTGATGTCCTGTCATGCCATTTTACCATGCATTTTCTGATATACTTTTCATCTTCCTTGTGTTTAGCTATAATTATGTCTACAGGTGTCGCTGGCTTTGGCCATGCGTTTTTTCCACGGCAGAATAACTTCCCTATCCCATACTTTTGTCCTGTCTTATAGTGTGATTTTTTGTGCCTCTTTTCTCGCTTATTTCTTGTAATTCTCTTAGTGTGCGTTTTATGACTGCTGCCAGTCTTTAACAGCTGTTTTTTCTCTATATGTTTTTTAAGCATTAATTTTGTGATGATACGAGAATCAGAGGCGTGACTATTTTGTCAAGGGTCTGAAAAATTATTCTACCGTCTGGGCCTATAGGTATCAGTGTAAATTCACTATTATTATTTATCACCCACTCACGATACAGCACTACCGGACTGCTCTCGTGATCAATTAATCTATATCTTTTTACTTTCGGTCCTCCCGTACTTTCCTCTAAACGCAATATATCAAAAACTGGGTATTGTCGCAGCAGTGAAATGAGCGGAGTTATCCCAGGGGGTCCTCCTAGTCCTCCAAATTCTAGCGAACCTCTCTAGGAATTAACCCTAGGAAAGAGTTCATTTCTTCATTCTAAAATATGATGTAAGTATTAGAGTGTGTGTGTTACAGTTGAGGTCTAATACGTCAGGTATTAATGAAAGCCTAAGCGTCCACTCTCCCTTGTCACACTCTATGTTTTTAAGTAGGTCTTTTCCTGGATTATTCAACAACCATCTATTTGTTTCACTCTGATCCGATTTTGAAATACTAAACTCCCGTTCACACTTGGTTGTGACTCCTTCTTCACTTATCTGCTCGTCCCAGTTAATTACTCTGAATCCACTTAACATTTGTTTTTATCTAATATATATTTAATATTTATAACCTAGGTGCATTTATTATTCTATGCACTATATTTATTATCATTAGTGTTGTGTCGTCGACTACACTACACGTAAAGGTACCTTTTGTATCTTAC
Organism: Clarias magur; assembly: GCA_013621035.1. NCBI lineage: Eukaryota > Metazoa > Chordata > Actinopteri > Siluriformes > Clariidae > Clarias > Clarias magur. Next base: position 4,278,574 of record QNUK01000012.1, read on the forward strand.
TTAAGCTTATCTTTAATAACTTATATGTTGCTGCGCATGTGTACACTAGTCCAAAGAAATTATTATTTCATAATACTACTAGGCTGGTACATTCAGTACCTGTACCGCTCCCATGTCACAGAAGACGCTGATGTCACAGTGAGTTCTATGTCTGGTAGCGCATCACTGATTATGTCACAGACAAGACCTATGTCACAGTAAGCTCTATGTCTGGTGGCATGTACCTCAGCCACACAATTCCTTTAATATTAGATATATTATCTATCACTTATATGCTATTTTCCTATATTCTTCTATTTAAATTTATTATTAATTTATAGCAAATCAGAAAATCCAATTTTTGGTCTTCTATCTTCTTTTTTAGGCTATTTCTAATACTATACTCCTCTTAAATAGGCCTTATATTTTCTTACACACATACATAAATTCAATACAGACTTTTCACATAAATATAACACACTCACATTTTCAAATAGCGCTCACCTACAGGACTATTCACTTAACACCTGGCTGCACACGTGTCTCAGAACGGTGAGTCACCTATATGTTCTGTGCCTAACGGCAGACTCATGAATTTTTCACCTACCACGTCTGGAGCCGCAGCTCCTACTTAGTGTATTGCAGGAATTTTTCGTGGGTCCAGCCCCACTGGTTGGCAAGTTTCCTCATCAGGCCTTGGCCCAACACAGTGGCGTTACCTCACTTATCACACAACGTATAAAATAGTAATAAACAGAATATAAAACAAAAATCACAAAACAAAATAAAACTTATGGAGATCCCTTAATACTTCGTTACTTCATCCAGTCTTTTACTTGTTAACATAAATTTTACAATCAATTTAAATATAGTAATTAATTTATCAATATTGGCAACTTAAATTTTATTTTGTTCAATATACCTTAGGAGTACCTCTCTCCAGCTGGAAACACGCACACTAACAGACCATGAACTTCTAATGCAGAAATTTGATCAAACAGGTTTTCTGTTTACCTTTTCTTATGCCGGCAAAAGTTGATGGTATGTCAGTCCGCGCTGGTCCCAGGTCCCCGGAGGAGCCCTCCGTAGAGGCAATCACGTCGGCAGGGTCACCAATAAATGTGGGAGATTTTTCTCCTACACTAGTTACAGTTGCCTTAATTACAAATGTTGCACAAAAACTTTAACTTTAAAAAGAACCAAAGAAAAGACTCCGGACTCGTTGAAGATCTGGATGAAGTAAGGCAGGATTTATTGCAGCAATAAAACCAAGTGAGCCAGCTTAGCAATGCCTAGGTTGTAGTTCCAAGCATCTCCAAAATCTGACTGAAGTGCCTGTGACATGGGCACTTCTTTTAAACAGTTTTCAAGGGGAGGAGCGCTCATCTAGCCCCCTCCTCTGTACATTTTTAATTGTAATCCAACTTTTTCCAAGTATTGTCACCCATTGTAATTACATTTTCTCTTATCTTGTTTGTTTACGTCATATACCTGGTCATCTGACTCCATATCTTTTCCCCATTATAGTCTATTTTTCTTTCAAATAATTTTCCATTATCTTTACACTAAGTTTGTTTATTATTAAAAAATATAGGGGCGGCGCTTATTTTACTATATATTCTTAGTTCTTCTGGGTTACTCTACAGTTCTCGACAGACAGGCCATGGGTAAGCATCTCTCTCGCACTCATTTTAATTATTTGTCTTATTTTCCTAATTTGTTGTATTTACGTGTTTTATTTTATTGTTATAGCTAAGCGCAACTGCCCAAGCACTGAATACATCCCTTTAGACGATTCGGACAGCCAGGACAGTCCAGAGCACAACTCCTTTGAGGATTACACTCCTACTGAACCTGTTGATGACCGAGCCTCAGTGAGTTTTTGCCAAAATGAGTCTGATGGATCATTGACACAATTTCTTCATAAGAACGGCCTTACTTATGCCAGGAAAGATGACTCCGGGCCTGGTCCTTCTAAGAGACCACGTCCGGAGGCACATAGCTCTCCTTTACTTTCCTTCAGGCCCGTGCGACCAGAGTCTAGTACTCCAGCCCAGTCTCTCTTAAGGCCTGTTGGTCTAAGAAGTGTCAGTACTCAGACTGATTTTAAAATGTCTGTTGGTACCCAAACTGACTTTCCTGAAGCGCCTACACCACTTTTGAATCGTGGTATTTCTGTTTTTATTCCTCACACTGATCTTCCCATGAATGTGGTTCTGGGTCAGAGAAGGCTTGATATTTAATTTCTTATGCCTTTTGTTATTTGATGCTTACCCAGGCCCCCTATTTTACTGTACTTTTATATGTTGGACCTTATACTTTGTATTTTTATTTTATTCACTATGTAGGTTCACATGCCATTTTATTTTGTGCCTACTCTTATTAAACTTATTATTCATTAAGCTGAGTGTGTGTCTTTTGGTTATTTGTCTGTGTCCCTTTAAATTTGACATGTCTGCACATGTATCCAGCCCCTGTTACATCACAGTTAAGATCACCCCATGTCTGAGGAGATTACCTCATGTCTGGGGCTATTGGCATTACATAATGTCTAGGGCTAATATCAGCTGACATTACATCATGTCTAGGGACACCAGGTACTTTTGGATGCTCAGGGTACAAAGATTACATAATCCCTAGGGTCTGTTTGGTACACACTGTCCCCTAAGCATCTCACATCCAAGATGGCTACCTGTCTAGAGTTCGTTTGAGTTCATGCTGCCTGTTCTTGCTACTGTGACATCACACTGTCCTTAGCTCACCTCTGTCTCCTTACCTTACCTCTATGTTCTTCTACTAAGATTAATAGTTTCTATCATATTGTTGCATGCACAAGTATATTTAATTAAAATATGCTCACAGGCAGATACATCCTGTACTGCAGTAAAATCAGTCTTTGGGGGATCTGGGTTCAATGCCAATGAGACAACACTCTCTGACTCAGAAGGAACACTATTGGAGACATCACCTGGGGTGGTCTCTGCGACCCAGCTAGCAGTTCGAACTCCATTGTTACATAAGGGCATGGGTACTACAGTATCGCTCAATGCTGCTTCACTGCAGGTGCCAACTGGATCACTGTCATCACTGAATTAGAGCTCTAGTTCTCCAACCTCAATCGGCAATAAGTTAGCTTCAAGAAGCAAGTTCTTGTGGACAATTTTTTCTTGTCCAGTATTTGTATTACGGATACGGTAAGTGTGACATTGAGAATTTAGATCAACAACAATGTAGGGTGTAGACTCCCATTTGTCTGCAAGCTTTCGCCGGCCACGTTCTCCTTTATTTGCCAGCAAAACCTGGTCACCAATTAAAATTTTACATCCCCTTGTTTTTCTTGTTATACAGTTCAGCTTGCCGTCTTTGGCTAGCTTCAGCATTTTTTTGAGCAAGAGACAAAGCTTCCTTCAAGTCGTCCCTCACTCATCTAACATACACATCATAATCAGCAATGACACAATCCCTTTCTACACTACTGAACATAACATCCACAGGAAGCTTGGGAATTCTGCCATACATTAGGTAGAATGGTGCGTAGCCAGACTCATGGGCGATGCAATTATAAGCAAAGGTCAAAGTTTGCATATTTGGGGCCACGTTTGCTTACTCCTAGTTGGCAATGACCTTATCATGTTACCCAGGGTCCAGTTAAATCGTTCAACATGGCCGTTGCCCATTGGATGATATGCTGTTGTTCTGGACTTTTTAACACCAGCAATTTCCAAGAGATCATGCATCAGCTGACCTTCAAAGTTGGCACTTTGATCCGAATGGATCCTTTCCGGAAAGCCAAAGATACAGAAGAACTTGTCCCAGAGCATCTTTGCCACCTTCTTTGCAGACTGGTTTTTACATGGGAAAGCACAAGCCAACTTAGTAAAATGGTCAGTTATGACCAGGACGTCTACATTACCACTGCAATACTCTGCAGACCAGAAAAGTATGCAGACCAATTCCAAGGGGCATGATGTTTTAATGCTCTCCAGGGGAGCTCTAGCTTCCGGCTCAGGTGTCTTGCTCACTACACATCACTTACAACATTTAACATGCTCTCGCACATCCCGCTCTAAACTAACTCAGAAGAACCTTTGTCTCGCAAGGGACAAAGTCCTGCCCTGACCTTGATGCCCAGCGTCATCATGAATTCCCTGAAGAACCTATCTTACAAGGGAAGCTGGAATGACATACTGCCATCTCCTCTTACCCATCAAGACATCCTTGGACACTGTGCAGTACTCCATCGAACATCTTAAGCTTCTCCCACTGTTTCAGGGTTTTGAGCACATCAAATATTTATTTTGCTCTTTCGTGTCTGGATGGCTTCTTTCCTCTAAAGAATACTCTCACGTAGAATAGGACACTTGACAAGACCCTATCATCTTGGTGCTTCTCTTGCAATTCACTCAGCGAGAACACTGGAAGTGGACCAAAACCTGGAGACAACAACTGATGGGTATGCTGAGTGAGCCACTCGACAGCTCTATCGCTTGCGCCTACCTCCCACTGTGTGTGAACATCAAGTATAGCTGACACTTCAGCACAAGTGAGCGAACAGTACTCTGAAGCTTTAGAGGAAGGATGTTCAACACGACACGTATTTGCACTTGCCCTAAAGGCATCCTGAATGGTGTCCTCATGAATATTATGGCTCTGACATCAGCCTCTGGCCAACACTATGATGAACAAAAGGTTGTCTGCTTAGTGCATCAGCGACAACATTTTTGCTGCCAGGTATATACTGAATACCAAAATTATATGTGGCCAGCTTAGACACCCACCTCTGCCCGCATGTGTCCAGTTTGGGTTTTGTCAGAATGTACGTTAGCGGATTATTATCTGTCCAGACAGTGAAGTTGTGGCCTTTCAGCCCATGACTAAATTTATCGCAGACTGACCACTTCAATGCCAGAAATTCCAGACGATGGGCAGGGTCTGTGCACGACTGAGGGCTTTGCTAGCGAAGGCGATGGGACAAGCTTTTGTTTCACCATCCGGTACTTGTGAGAATACGGCCCCTAAACCATCTAAAGATACATCTGTAGACAAGATGAATGGCCTGCTAAAATACGGGTGAGCCAGTACGACAGACTCTAATAGGACTGACTTCAATTTCTGGAAAGCTTCACTATGTTCTTGCTTCCAATCACCAGGTTTCGGCTTTTTAAAACGTGCATTACCCCTTAAAGAGGTCTTTTTCCCCTTTGGTGCAGCTGTTAGACTGAACAAAGGCTTTGCGATGCTGGAGCAGTTTGGAATAAACTTCTGGTAATACATCACCATCCCCAGGATTGACTTTATTTTTTCTTCTGCGAGGGTGTTGCTCCATCCGCATAAGGTCTCCTTTGGACACAGCTGATATGGCACTAACCTTATCTGGATCCATCACCACCCCAGTCCTGTCAATAATGTGGCCCAGAAATTTCACGGTTCTCCTGAGAAAATGGCATTTCTCAGAGGACAATTTAAGTCCATGTGCCCTGAGCCTAGTAAACACAAGCTCCAGTCGCTTGATGGCTTCCTTTTCCTCATTAGGAGCATACACCAGAAGATCGTCGAGATAGCCTCATAAAGCTGGCTGGACTGTTACAAAGTCCCTGTGGCAGACGATTAAATTCGTATAGGCCCATAGGAGTCATAAAGGCAGTGAACTTTCTGTCTCCTTCAGACATGACGGTATGATAAAACCCTGAGGTCAAGTCCATTGTACTAAAGAAGCCATTACCTCCCAAAGCTGCTAAGCAGTCTGCCTGATGAGGTAAGTGGTGGGCATCCTTAACAGTCCGCGTGTTCAGCCAACAGTGTTATCACTGTTCAGTGATAGCTCAGTGTTATCGGCTCATCAAGGGGGTTCATGATCCTGACTGGGACCCATCCATCACCAGACATGGAGGCTATAACTCTTCCCACCATGATGCTTTTCTTGTGGGTCTGTGCTTTGGGGGGCTCACTCATGATAGTGCTGCCCATAGAAACAGGAACGTTTGCTGGAAGCCTGCCCCATACAAGGTGTTTTTGCTGGGGTAACAAAGTGAGAGTCTGAGTCAGTTTTGCAGTGCCCACTATATCAGGGATCTCATCACGCTTCCACTCGTTAATACCCGACAGCATGTTTAAGACCTGCTCGATTTCGGGCTCTCCAGTCGTCTCAGGACGGTTTATGACGTTCCAATAGCCAGAGTCTTGCTTGATTTGGGAAAGCAAGAATTTAATGACATTTGTCCCTAAAATTAGATGATCCTTCTGTCCTGGCACAACCAGTGTAGGTACACTTACTAATTTGCCATACACATTCATCTTTAACTGGTACATCCCACGCGGTTTGACCTTAACACCACCACACCCAACAAGAACTGTGGCTGATCAACAAATAAAACACACAAACAGCAAAAAGTTTTGTGAAGTTCACATGAATTGGTTTACAATTATTAACTGGGCTACACATAAATACAAATTATTTAGTCATCGTGGGTCACAGAATTATACAGTAGAATGTTGGATTGGGAGCAGAATTCATTCCAGAATTGTCCTTGTATATTAAAAAACTCGGACTGTTAATAAAGTGAATTTCCTCCATAAGAAATAAAGGAAACTCTGATGATTTGTTCCACAACCCAAAAATATTAATATAAAAAAGTAAAGTAAAAATAAAACAAATTAACCTGCATTTTACCTTTGAAAAGAATCGTAGCTGTAGTAATTGAGACCAAAGAGAAGGAGGTTTGTCGAGTTATCTGGGAAATTGCATATCAACTTTTGCTTCAAACTTGAAAAAAGGCTTTAGCCAACTACAGAGGACACAGGGATCAACTCTGGAATCACTTTTTAATTCTTGAATTTGACATGGATTTGACAAAGAAAGAGGTACAAAGTAAACAAATATAGCAACAAAATAGTTTAACTCATCCTATTACATGAACTGTTTAGCAAACATGTAATACACAACTTTATATTAGATTTTTTGTGAATACATGGAACTTAAATGACAATCATAGCTTAACGTAAGTTACTGTTTCTCTCTTGTATTGAGCACTCTCGTAATTAAATCAAATATCAAAGAATTCAGATTCAAGTGATAATCACTCCTTCATATCAGTAAAAAGTGGTACTATCATACTATCAGTGTCCCTAGGAAGACCAGAAGCCGATGCCTTCGATGTCTCATGTGTTACTGACTACAGTCTCTTGACTTACATGCAGTCGTTTATACACTGAACCTATTCTGTTACCTCAAAGTTACTTAGGGTAGAGACTGTACCGTGGCGATTCTCTGTCACAGAAGGTGTTTGTACATTGAGCCTGTAATGTCATACTCTGATTGTGTCACAGTTATTACTTGTTGAATGAATTGGCACCACTTATTATAGATAGCTTCACAAAGGGGCACACCCACATCCGCGCAAGCAAGAAGTGTCCCACATCCGCGCAAGCACAAACACACACCTGCAAGAGCACACACACATCCAGGCAAGCGTACACACACATACATTAGCTCAGTTGTGATTTATTACTCTTGGCATCAAGACAAGAAGCGCATACGTGCCACATGTTACCCGATTATATTTCATATCAAAACTCGTTTGTTTATCAAGTCAAAAATTTTTTTTTAATTTTGCTCATCTTGCAGAATGCTTTCAAACCGGGTTACATGCAATCCGAGGCTCCACTGTACTCACAAATAGCTAGCAATCCTCAAAAAAGCAGCATCTGTCATTGTACACATTGTTCACATGTAGAAAGTGGTGATACTTTCTGACATGCGCACACATACTCACAGCATTGGTCAGCCAGTAGAGTGACTGCAGAGAAGTGTCACCAATCAGGGAGAATAGGAGCAACACAGGCGACATTGTTGGACCAACGTTGGGCCAACTGCGGTATCCACTGAGTTAGATATGAGCCCCTGATGTGATGGCATCATTGAGAGACCCTGCTGCACTAGCTAAAGCAATATAATTAATTTCCAATTCCCATCCTTGCCATTGTCTACTGAACCAACCTTGTACCAACCTTGTGATTGTCTACTGAACCAACCACCAATAGGCCAACATTGGGCCAATGGAGAAAATGACATTGGTTCAACCACTGATGTCAACATTGGCCTAATGTATGTACCAATATGGCCCAACATTGGTTACCAAAATTTTGCCGACATTGGGCCAATATAGTAGTGCTATCTCGGATATGTTCCAAGGGCCATATCTTCATATTTTAGTTCTACAAAATTTCATTATGAATTTGGTTAAGTTTGTCATTTTGTTTTCTTTAGAAATGTAAGAATATTGAAAAGTAAATGTGTAATAAGAATATTTATAACAACAACAACAACAACAATATAATAATAATAATAATAATATATATAATATTATTATTATTATTAACTCTTTGAGAAGTTTAAGCTATATAATATAAAAAGAATCATGATATTTATATTGATTGTTATCAATCTTTTATGGAAAGGTTAATTTTACTCTAATTTAGCAATAGAAAATCTCTAATATGAAATTGGAACTAATTAAATAATTAAAGCAACGGTTCTCTGTTTAAGATGCAATCAGATAGGATTAACAAATGATATTCATTTGGCTAAAATGAATATGTTTAGACAAAATGTTATTTTATTGTACACATTTAAATACTGAACAAAAGATTTTAAAGAATGCATTATAATGATTAAAAACTGTTCTGGTGGAAAATGTATTTTAGGTCAATGCATGTACAGTATGTAGCATCTTGGTTCTGGCAGAACATTGTTTCGTTTCATTGTGTACTGTATATGGTTGAAATGACAATAAAAACCTGCTTGACTAATAAAAACATAAATATAAGTAAATGTAACTTCAAATTAATACGGTAAAATAGGGGTAAAGATTAATATATAGAAAGCCTCAATTAGCCTAACCTGAATGTCTTTGTCTGTGGGAGGAAACCGGAGGACCCGAGGAAACCCGGCAAGCAACAGACAAACCCAGTGGAGGTCATTCAGACTAATTTATTTTTAATACAGACATTTCATAACCATTATAACTATTCATTTTTATTGCCTTTTTGTCAAAATACAGTTAGTGAAATTTAATAATTAATATAATTACATTGTACTAATTAGTAAATATTTTTCCTTCTTTTTAGATACATCTTTAAACATTGGCCTTTTTCAATCAAATTGAACTCATGCAAGTTGACCTAGGACAAATGGTTAGAATCTTTTAATAGTCATCATTTTCCCTCAGGTTCTTCATAAAATAAACATTTACACCTGTGCTGTTGAAACCAACTTATACTGTTAGCAAATGACTTAAATTCACTAAAAGGAACTGCTCAGTAGACATAAAGAAAATAGAAAGTAAATTAAAAAAAACATACTTCTTCTCGGCTTCCTCTCTTCTGCTGAAACTTCTCTGCCATCTCTTACAGTTTCACAATGTGAGCTCCTAAAGATTCACCTAAAATAATCTTACTTGTATGTATATTTATTGGCGTACAATAGAAAAAAGAAATCAAACAAAACCTTAAAATCACCATATTGAATATTACACAAGACTTGCAATGTTGATATTATGCTAGGCATGTTGAATTTTCCTATCCTTGGCTTTGCTATAAGGATGTAACCTTGTCTTGATGTCGAAAATCACAATGAAACAGGCAAAACCGATCACTCCGACTGAAAATACTAATCGTAAAACATTTTTCTCTAAACTGATCTCAGCAAAATGTTAATCAGAATTAATTTGATTATTAGTTTTATTAAAGAAGTACAAGTCATGCTTACCGTATGTTCCAGGGGCCATATCTTCATATCCTAAAGATAAAAACCAACAGAAAGTCATTTAATTTGATCACACACACATACACACAAAGTTAGTTGAAAGGAACAAAACGCCAATAACTAACTCACTAAGGTTTTTGATCCTCTGTACATTTTTTTCCTATACCTTATCAAATTATTAATCCATTATAATCCAACTTTATCCAGCATTTTCTCCCATTATAATTACACTTTTCCTTATCTTGTCTCCTTACGTCATATATCTCGTCATCTCCATATATTGACTCCATATATTTTTTCCCATTATAATTCATTCTTCTAACAAATAATTGTCCATTATCTTTACACTAAGTTTGTTCGTTATTAAAAAATATAGGCGTGGCACTTATTTTACTATATATTCCTGATACTTCCGGTTTACTCTACAGTTCTCAAGAGACAGGCCATAGGTAAGCATCTCTGTTGCACTCATTTTAATTATTTGTCTTATTTTCCTAATTTGTTGCATTTACGTATTTTATTTTAATGTTATACCTAAGCGCAACTGCTCAAGTGGTGACTACATCCCTTTGGATGACTCGGACAGCCAGGACAGTCCAGAACATAACCCCTTTGAGGACTACACTCCTACTGAACCTGTAGTCCTCATGGATGTTATGGACCGAGTCTCAGTGAGTTTTTGCCAAAATGAGTCTGATGGATCATTGACACAATTTCTACATAAGAACGGTCTTACTTATGTCAGGAAGGATGACTCCGGCCCCGGTCCTTCTAAGAGACCGCGTCCGGAGGCAAATAGCCCTCCTTCACATGCTTTTAGGCCAGTGCGACCAGAGTCTAGTATTCCAGCCCTGTCCATCTCAAGGCCTGTTGGTCAAAGAAGTGCAGGTACTCAGACTGATTCTAAGGTGTCTGTTGGTACCCAAACGAATTTTCCTTCAGCGCCTGAGCCAACATTAAATCACAGCGCTTCTATTTTTGTTCCTCTCACTGATCTTATTTTTGGTGTTGTTCTGCCTCAGGGAAGGTCTAACAATTTATGTATTTATTTGATGCTTACCCAGGCCTCTTGCCTCAAGCATCTCATATCTAAGATGGCCACCTATCTAGAGTTCATGCTGCATGTTCTTGCTACTGTGACATCACACTGTCCATGACTCACCTTTGTCTCCTCACCTTACCTCTATGTTCTTTTACTAAGATTAATAGTTTCTATCATATTGATGCATGCACAAGTATATTTAATTAAAATATGCTTACAACGTTTTGGTCAAAACTTTGCCGACATGAGCCAATGTGAGCAGCTTTATTTCAGTCATTATATACTCAGATCATAAAGAGGGGCAACTTTTGCAGAGCAGACAAAATGTAGAATCAGTACCCCATTTTTTTTATTTAAAAAAAGCACTTTTCGTAAATCGGTCTGGATAAGAGCAAAATGCCTAAATGTAAAGGTAAACGTCATAGCACAAATATATACTCGCTATACTCTGCCGTTTATAAAGTGAAAGTGTACATATTTTTTTCTAGGTTACTACAATAGTTTAATTTACAAAAGAAAAACAAACTGATTGGCATTGTTCATGATGCTGCCGATGCCTAAGGGTTTTTAATATAGAGTAATAGGTATGAAAGTATACAAAGTATAGATTTCATTTCAATACAATGAGAACATAATGTGGGTGCACTATAATTCTTACAAGAGACTCATTCACACAGTACTTTCATAAAAAAAAAAAAAAAAGACAGAATCAAACCACAAATTATGCTTATGAACTTCTGGACTATGAGGATTATGATGTAGAATAAGGATCAAATCTCTTACGTGTGAATTGGACATGGATTGAATTGATCCCTATCCTGTGACATTCTTCATAGGATATTTTGTAAATGAGTACATACAACTGTAGGTACCAGAGTCCCGTAATGAAATATTCCTTAAGATGAAGGTGTACTCATTGTTAGTTCCAAGAGGTTCTAATCTCTCTCCAACACCATTCTTGCACAAATACACATGCATTTCTGTTTTTGGTCTGTTGATTTTGGAGATGCTGCATTTAACATTAAATTCTCACCAAGTTTTGCTGTGTTGTGTCTAAATATTTCTGCTGGATGAATCTTCAAAGAATCCCCTATTGAGCACAAAATTAAATTTAAAAAAGTGACAGCACATTGATAATTATTTCCACTCGAAATATACTGTCATGGGTCTACCTGATTGTAGTTGCTAGACCGGCTGATGGTGTTGCCGTGGGCATGAAGGTAGGCATGAAGGCAGAGGGGTTCAGCAGAAAGAGTCTTTATTTAAACAGACACAACTCAAACAGAACAAAGGAACTAAAACAACAAACTCAAACTAAAACTAAGGCTCAGGAAAAACACAGGAACAGGAAGGGATCTGAACTCAGGGAACCAGGAGCTGACACAGGGAATAGACAGAGAAGGGATGAGGAAACATGGAGCCGGAGCTAACTAAAGACACAGAGGGGAACTAGAGACTGAAGACTGGAGAGACCGGACTGGAGGCACAGAGACTGGAGAGACCGGACTAGGGGCACAGAGACTGGAGAGACCGGACTAGGGGCACAGAGACTGGAGAGACCGGACTAGACAGGAGACAGGGCTAGACAGGAGACAGGGCTAGACAGGAGACAGGGCTAGGGGCACAGAGACTGACAGGAACTAGACTAGCTGGGTTAGTGAGGTTAGTAGCTACATGTTGTACTGGAGACACTGGAGGCTGACCTAACCGGGTTAGTGGCTAATGGGGTTAGTATTGACCTAGGGGACCAGAAGACAAAAGGCAGGGCACACATGAGGCTATACCAAACTAGCGGCTAACCTACTAGTGACCAGAACCACTAGCAGTCACTCCCACTAGGGATTAGCCTACTGGAGGCTAAGCCTACTAGGGGCTAACCCTACTAGCCATCAAGGCCTACTAGCGGCTAACCCTGCTAATGGCTAAGCCCTCATGTGGCTACACATACAAGGGAAAAGACCAGAAGACAAAACGGTACTTACACAGGACACAGGAGGAGACACAGCCTAACTACACAGTGAACAAAACAGCTCCATGAATCCACAGACACAAGGAACATCAAGAAAACAAAACTAGAGCCCTCTGAAAAGAAAAGGTTACAAAACATAAACCAAATATAAACTCAAAGTAACAAAAAGGAATGCCCACATGCCAGTAATACAAACAAACAAACAATGCTCGACCCAGTTTCCCAGAACAAACTGCTATTTATAGAAGGTTTTAATGAGCCACCTCAGTTCAGGTGAGCCTCATCACCCGACTGAGGTGCCTTCTGGGAAACTGAGTCAACCAACAGGAACTACACACAAAGACAGACAGACATGAACAGTGACCTCTAGTGGAGGTTCCTAACATATACTTTCACTGCATAATCGTACTGCTACCATTGTTCTAATCCATATACTGTAAAACTCTGAAACACATGAAATTTCTAATTAAATTATAAAAGCAAGTTAATCTTCTGTTGAGAAAAGGTGGTATTAGCAGAGTAAGAAATAAAATATACAAAGAAAATACGATTTTATCATTATCGATAGATAGGATTTTATCATTTATCATTATGTTCCTTATAATCATGTGTAAAACACTCAATTGTGATTCCCCACTGAGTGAGGAAAAATATTGCATACCTTCTGATAGAGATGCAGATGTAGCTATCATTAAATAAATGTCTGTCCAGGAGGGGAAAAAAAAGCTGTTCTGAAATGAGTATTTCTAAAAATTAACAATCTAAAATTCTGTTAAAAAAGGATTTTAACAATAAATAAAGAATACACAAGTTACAATGTTTACTCACAGATTGTGTTGCAGCACATGGCTATTCCTGACCAAGCAAAAATAAGTTCTACTGTTGTACAGTGTGTATAAGTGGTGGTAATCTTTATTAACTTCACTGTAACCAGCCCAGCCTTTACTATTGGACAGCAGCAGCACACTACTCTACAGTATTATAAACTATTTGTTTCAGATTGTGAAAAAGTGGGCTTTTACTCACACACAAATTTTGCAAGTTAATTGTTTTTCCTAATAAATACTTTAAAAAAGTAAAATCTTAAATATAATATTAATTCTTCTATAGCAACTAAAATTCATTATTTTTCCCATATCTAGTTCAGGTTGATAAGTGCACAGATCATATTTCACTTGAATAATACTTCCAAAAGAATGGATGAACCAAAGAATGTTTAGATTAAAAATCCCACATTCTTCTTTAACCATATAGAAAGTGTGCATCTCAAATAAGAAGGACCTGTTCTTATTTTTTGTCACTGTTGAGTTTATGCAGTTTGTGAGCTCATGCTAACCAAAGGTTAACCAAAGCATGATCTTTTCTTAATGCTCACTTTCGACATTGTGTTCCAAAAATATCTACAGCGATGTTGCAACCAGTTTGCACTTAGTATCTTGGTTTATGTTGCTTCTTACCTGTAATTTAAAGATTGGATTCAATTTTTTTTTTTTTTACTTCATAAAACAAAAACGTTTTCCATCATGACTCTGTTTGATAAAACCTGGCCTTGTTCCTTACTGTCTCCCAAATCGTCATCTGAGTTACAGTGCTCTTATGGTACAAATAGGCATTAATATCACCTCTTTCTTGGTCATCTCAGGTGATTTTAAGGAGGTGCACCTGTACGGAACATAAGTTACTATTTTCATCGTGTTTCCAAAAAGACTTTTTTTTAAATGTAAATACATATTAGTACAGTAAAATAGAGGAAAAATTTATATATAGGAAATTTTAAATAGACTACTCTCAATGTCTTTAACACCAGAGCACCCAGAGGAAACCCACCAAGCATGGAGAGAACATGCAAACTCTATACACACACATTTATACACATTCTATACACATACATACAGACATTTCATAAGCATTATAACTATTCATTTTTATTACCTTTTGGTCAAAATACAGTTAGTGAAATTGAACACATTATATAATTACAATTTATTAATCAGTAAATATTTTATTGAATATATTTTCTTTCTTTTTAAATACATTTTAGACACTAGCTGAACTCATGCAATTTGACTCATGCAAATGGTTAGAATTTCATTAACAGATTTTTTTCTGTAATTTGCTGCAAACTACTGCTCAAGTTCCCCACAAAATAAACATTTACAGACTTCTCTGGTTAAACTAACTTATACTGTCAGCAGATGACTTAAATTCACCATAATATTATTCCACTGCTTAATAGACTTAAGGCAAATAGAAAGTAAATTAAAAAACATAGTGCATCTTTGTACAAAGTTCCACTTTTAATTATTGGTACTTAACAGTGACAATGTACTGTATGATGGACTGAATCTCTGCCATATTTTCCAGTTTCACCCTGTGAACGTCTAAAGATTTACCAAAAATCATACTTTCAGCCCTGTAACTTATCTGTATATTAATATACATATACTGTACATCAGAAAAAAAAACCCAAACCTGGAAATCACCATGCTGCATATTACACAAGACTTACAATGTTGATATTATGCTAGGCATGTTGAATTTTCCTATCGTTGACTTTGCTGTAAGGATGTAATCTTGTCTTGATGTCAAAAATCACGATGAAACAGGCACAACCGATCACTCCGACTGAAAATACTAATCGTAAAACATTTTTCTCTAGTTGTAGATCTAGAATAAAAGAAACCGATCTCAGCAAACTGTTAATCAGAATTAATTTGATTGTAAGTTTTAATAAAGAAGTAAAAGTCATGCTTACTGTATGTTCCAGGGGCCATATCTTCATATCCTAGAGCTAAAAACCAACAGAAAGTTATTTTATTATGAATTTGGTCAAGTTTGTCACACTTTTTTTATTGCAATAATTTGTACCAAAATAAAAATTTTAACATGTGAACTACACCAACACACACAAAGTTGGTTGAAAGGAACAAAAGAAACTAACTAAATGAATATATGACATACTTTGTCAATATATTGTTAGACTACCTTCAGCTTTGATCACAGTGTGCATTTTGTTCTACTGTTGTGGCAATCTTATGCTGCATTACAATTTTCATTTCCATCCAGAGTTGAATAGCATTTGGGCAATATTTTGCATGGACTACAAAAGTCTTGAATTGCTCTGTAAAGCCATCATAATGAAATCCCAAAGACCCGAGATCAAAGCACTGCCTCTACAGACTACAGATTTTTTTGATAAAGCAAATTCACAGCAAGTGATATCGAATCACAGTCATTCAGGATTTTTTTCTGACCATGTTTCTTCAGCAAAGTTGATGGTTTAATAAGACCTAGAACGATAATATCCTTCTAGGTCTTATTAATCCATTGGACAGTTCTTAACCCAATTCTGGTTATTTCAGCAACCTCATTAGTTGTCAATAACTTGACCATTCCTAAACATAGTACCACTGTATACATCTTTTGACATTATTGTTTATAGATAGATAGATAGATAGATAGATAGATAGATAGATAGATAGATAGATAGATAGATAGATCAAATGTTTTACCACTGTCTTGGTCAGGGTTTGAGTTATGTCCTGATTCTGTAATGTTCTTCTTAGGATATTCTGTATAATAGATAGATACAATATATCACAAAAGTGATTACACCCCTCACATCTCTGCAAATATTTAGTTATGTCTTATCATAGGAAAACACTGCATAAATGTTTCTTTGACACAATGAAAAGTAGTAAGTGTAAAGTTTGTATAGTGTACATTTATTGTCCCCTCAAATAACTAAAAATACAGCCAATAATAGCTCTACCCCTGGCAACAAAAGTGAGTACACCCCTAAGTGAAAATGTACAAATTGAGCACAATTAGTCATTTGCCTTCCCCTTTGTCATGTGACTCATTAGTGTTACACTGTCTCAGGTGTCACCAGATAGCAGGTGAGTTAAATTTGCTATAAAAGCTCTTCCACTCTCTCAACCTGAAGACCTGATAAAAACAAATTGCTTTACATAAAGATGCCCTACAGTAGGATATAAGAAGATAGCCAACACTCTACAACTGTGCTGCAGCACAGTGGCCAAAACCATCCAGTGCTTTAAGAGGACAGATTCTTCTCAGAAGAGGCCTCGCCATGGTTGGCCAAAGGAGCTGAGAGCACGTTCTCAGCGTCAGATATAAAGATTGGCTTTGGAAAACAGACGGATGAGTGCATCCAGCATTGCTGCAGAGATTGAAGGGATGGGAGGTCAGCCTGTCAGTGCTTAGACCAGGGGTGTCCAAATCCAGTCCTAGGGGGCCAGTGACCAGCACAGTTTGTAATTCACCAACACCTAAACACACCCACTGAACCTAGTAATTAACAGATTAGTTAAATCAGCTGTGTTTGAGAAGAAGAATCACCAAACTGTGTTGGACACTGGCCCTCCAGGACTGGATTTGGACACCCCTGGCTAAGACCGTACGCCGCACACTGCATGAAATTGCTCTGCATGGTTGTTGTCCTAGAAGGAAGCCTCTTCTAAAGATAATGCACAAGAAAGCCCGCAAACAATTTTCTGCAGTCATGCAAACTAAGAACCAGGATTACTGGAACCATGTCCTGTGGTCTGATGAGACCAAGATAAACCTATTTGGTTCAGATGGTGTCAGGTGTGTGTGGTGGCAACCAGGTGAGGAGTACAAAGACAAATGTGTCTTGCCTACCATCAGACATGGTGGTGGGAGTGTCATGATCTAGGGCTGCATGAGTGCTGCTGGCATTGGGGAGCTCCAGTTCATTGAGGGAAACATGAATTCTAACATGTACTGTGACATCCCGAAGCAGAGCATGATCCCCTCCCTCCGGAAACTGGGCCGCAGAGCAGTGTTCCAGCATGATAATGACCCCAAACATACCTGCAAGATGACCACTGGGTTGCTAAAAAGGCTGAGGGTAAAGGTGATGGACTGACCAAGCATGTCTCCAGACCTAAACCCCATAGAAAACGTCTGGGGCATCCTGAAAAGGAAGGTGGAGGAGCACAAGGTGCCAAATGTCCTTCACCTCCGTGATGTTGTGATGGAGGAGTGGAAGAGGATTCCAGTGGCAACCTGTGAAGCTCTGGTGAACTCCATGGCCAAGAGAATTCAAGCCGTGCTGGAAAATGATGGTAGCCACACAGAATATTGACATTTCACATTTTCACTTAGGGGTGTACTGACTTTTGTTGCCAGGGGTTCAGCTATTATTGGCTGTATTTTTAGTTATTTTGAGCGGACAATAAATTTACACTGCTATACAAACTTTACACTGACTACTTTTCATTGTGTCAAAAGAGCATTTATGCAGTGTTGTCCTATGAAAAAAAATATAACTAAATATTTGCAGGGATGTGAGGGGTATACTCACTTTTGTGACATACTGTATATTTACAGTATGTCACATACTGTATATTTACAGTATGTCACAAAAGTGAGTATACCCCTCACACCCCTCTATGAAAAAAAATATAACTAAATATTTGCAGGGATGTGAGGGGTATACTCACTTTTGTGACATACTGTAACAGTATGTCACAAAAGTGAGTATACCCCTCACATCCCTGCAAATATTTAGTTATATTTTTTTTCATAGGACAACACTGCATAAATGCTCTTTTGACACAATGAAAAGTAGTCAGTGTAAAGTTTGTATAGCAGTGTAAATTTATTGTCCGCTCAAAATAACTAAAAATACAGCCAATAATAGCTGAACCCCTGGCAACAAAAGTGATATATACATGCACTATATAATCACACTATTGTTCTTATTCAAATAAAATTCTCAAAGTGTATGGCTCATGAGTAGATTTGACCTGAAATGTTAGTTACTCGATATTTAATTCTTGTATATAGAACTCACCTTCACAATCATCATAATGATCAGCATGACAACACTTTTGCAGGAATGGTATTGCTTAAACGAATATCACTGCTTTAGTTCATTTTGTGTTCTTGTCATATTGACACTACTGTACATTAATAATATATTGCATTTATATCATTGTCACATAAAGCTCATCTTATTTTATCTTATCAATATATAAAAAAGGGAACCCCTGTGATACATCACAAGCCAAAAAGCTCAAAATATACTGTACCTAATGAGCCAAAATAAATAATATTATGAAATCTGGATGATGAGTTAGATAGATTTTAATTCAGTGCATCAGAAATTGTCTATAGGAAAAATACAATATAAGTAATCGTTGATATAGAGTAACTGTAGATTTTATTTCAATCTAATGAACATATGATAATATAACTGTGCTGTAATACTTTCAAGAGACATACTCAATCAGTTCATTTATTTAAAAAATGGTAGAATCAAACTACAAATTAGATTTATGAATTTTTAGACTAGGAGGATTATGATATAGAAAATTGATTAAATATCTCACCTGTGACTTGGACATTGATTGAATTAATTCCATGCCCTTTGACATTCTTCATAAAATATTTTGTAAATGAATATATACAACTGTAGTCACCAGAGTCCTTAAATGAAACATTCCTCAAAGTGAAGAAGAGCTCATCTTTATTTCCAAGTAGTTCTAATCTCTCTCCAATGCCATTCTTACACAAATACATGTACGTTTCTGTTTTTGGTCTCTTGGTGCTGAAGCTGCACTTTAATGTTAAATTCCCACCAGCTTTTGCTGTGGTGGGTCCAATTATTTGACCTGGAAAAATCTTTAAAGAATCACCTATTGAGCAAAACATAAAAGTGACAGCACATGGATCTGATGTACTCCACCAGGACTACTGTAATTTGCGCATTTTCTGCACTAGATGACACAATTATTCTTATTCATATAAAATTCTCAAAATAAATGAAATGTCATTTCTAATTACAAAATGAAAGTAAATTTTCTGTTTATATATTTTCTTAACATAAATCACACCAATACATCTTTTCCTGAAGTGTGTATAAATTCTTTGGATGAATTTGTATATGTAAAGAAAAAGAAAATCAAAAGAAATGAAATACCTTTTGATGGGGTTGCAAATGTTACTATCAGTAAATAAATGTCTTTCCAGGGGGGAAAAAAAAAAAAATATAATATATATATATATATATATATATATATATATATATATATATATATATAATGAAATACTCAAAAATATCATAAATGGTATTCTCTTAAGATGTATTGAATTTGTATATATATTTTTTTATTAAATGAATGAATTTGAAATTCAGTTAAAAATTAGAATAGACACAGCAAATTATAATGTTTACTTACAGATTGTTGTGTAGCACATGTCCATTCTTGACCAAGGGCAAATTATTCTACTATTGTACAGTGTGTGTAAGTGGTGTGTGACACTTTATTAACCTCATTGTACCCAGCCCAGCCATTACTATTGGACAGTAGCAGCACGCTACTCTTTTATGAACTGTTTATTCCAGAAAGGTTTGTGAAAAAGTGGGATTTTACCAACACAAACATTTTCCAAAATTCCATGTTGTCTGCATTAACACTTTAAAGAAAGCAAATAATCTATATCAACAAGAGATAAAACAGAAAACAGTTCACTAAAGAATGGTCTAATACTGAAAAATCTATGCAGTAATATTTAATTTAACATTAACTTGACATTGATAAAGCTTAATTAGGGACAAATAGAATAAACATTTGATTCTGATATATTGAAAAACATTGCTTCCTTTTATTAGTTTTATATTCAAGATGACTCTTTCTTCTTTATCTCTATAAAAAAAGTGTCTATCTCATGAAGTGCCTGTGCATATTTCCTCACTCTTGAGTTTGTGCAGTTGCTGAGCTCATGCTCACTAATGGTTAACCAAAGCATGCACTTTTCTTTATGCACATCTTCAAAACCGTAATTCAAAAATATCTGCAGAGATGTTACAAATAGTTTGCTATTAGTATCTTGGTTTATGTTGCATCTTACCTGTAATGTAAAGGTTGACTTCTCTGAACTCAGCAAACAGCTGTAAGTTCCAGCATTTCTCATCACGACATTCTTTACTGTGTCCCAAATAGTTATCTGAGTTACTCAGATATTACTATGTTGTTGTGGTATAGATAGGTATAAATGTTATCTTTCTTCATCCTCTCAGGTAACTGTTTAGTTACAAGACTACGTCTGCAGGAATGAAAGATTTTAACATGATGAAAAGAAAATAATAAACAAATTATAGCTAACAAATCTATGGTTCACAGACCGCCAGTCAGGTTTACTTGCCGGTCGGGGGCTGAAGGCCAGAATGACCTAATACCCTTGGTGTCATCATACCTAGCCCCAACGATTTCTCCGATGGATGTATTTGAACCATGGGCGACGGAATAAGTCCTGATGGAGGTACAGAGAATGCGGTGATATAGTGGAGGAGATAATTACAGCATAAGGTATAACATTTGAATTGAACATTCACATAATGTCCCTTGAACTTGGTTAGAAGGAACAAAAACACATCAGAACAAGATAAACAGAAGCAGTAAACAGCAGTTTCTAGGAGCAGCGGCAGCCAGACACGTCAGCGTTCACTCTGCCACTTGGTGGTTCATTCCACCAGATGGTTGTTGATCAGGTTGTTCATGGATGGTTTGTGAAAAGAAGCTGTTGCACAGTCTGTATGTGAGGGTCCGAATACTTTGGTACCTTTTTCCAACAATACTCTGATTATAAAGACGGTGGTAAATTCCAGCGGTAAATAAAAAGGCTAGAACCTAGCACAGAGCTCTTACACCATTCCATGGTGATTACAGTGTAAACACACAAGTAGCTGCCACAAGTCTTGCTGCACAGAGCTGCATTTCTGTTGGCATGAAACGAGGCTAGCTCGTCTAGCTGAATGGTGGCGTCTTGAACAATGTCGCTAAGCCATGTCTCTGTGAAAACAAAGAAGCAGCAGTCTCTAAACTGCTTCCAGCAGCAACCCGAGGTCACAGAGCGATGTCCATATACCATGTAAAAGAAATGCACTACAACAAAAGTAAAAACAAAGTAGGACCATTTTGGTCCCCTGGGCAGCTACTGCGTGCTACTGCCGCACTGCCATCTTGGACGTCACATTAATATAAAGAGGAGTTTAATTGTTGTTTCAATGACTACAGGTTTCTCAGGTTTTAAACATACTCATCTTTATTGTCAAGGAAATATAATCCCCCTCTCTATCATTCCTCATTTTTACACAAATACTGTATATGTAAATTTCTGGTTTTCAAATTCTGATTGTTAGAGATGATGCACTCTAAAACTACGTTTTCAGCAGCTCTTGCTGTAGAACTACCAAAACTGTATCACTTATTGGACAGTAATAATAAAATGTGTGTCATTTAGGAAGTTTTGTTTGTTTATTTATTTTTAATTTAAACAAAACGTGTATATTTGTGTAATCTTTTTTGGGGGAAAATATACATGTATGTTCTGATGAAGATGGTAACATGGTTAACTGTCTTTCTTTAGTGATAAAAAAAGGGAATTTAAAAACAGACATCATGCACGTAAAATGATGCAATACTGTATTCATTTTAAACATTAATGATGCTAAGTAAATGTTTACACTTACTGTTTCACATTTATATTGATTTTCCCATATAAAAACCTTTCATTCATTCACCATTTATGCCATTTTATGTCATCTATACCACTCCTGTACAGGATCATGGGGGTCTGGAGTCTATCCCAGGGGACGTAGGTAGGGCACTAGGTCAGGTACACCCTGGACACGGTGCCCATCCATCACAGTGTGCACAGACACATACTCGACAACAAATACGCAGAGGAGATGCATCCAATGGTACCAGGCTCGCCGCTCTAGCCCCAACGGTTGCGAAGATAGGCCATATCGAAGAAATGGCGTTTAAACGCCATGATGAATACCACTGCGGTTAAACGCATCTAGCAGCCGAACGGAAAGGCCTAGCGCCACGGGACAAAGATGCGCTTCTTCTCCTGGACGAGACGCATCCAATGACACCAGGCCCGCCGCTGTAGCCCCAACGATTGCGGAGATACGCCGCGTTAAACAAGGCCGCGTTTAATCGCGTCTAGCGGCCGAACGGAAAGGCCTAGCGCCACGGGACAAAAATGCCCTTCTTCTGCTGGAGGAGACGCATCCAACGGTACCAGATCGCCGCTCTAGCCCGAACGGTTGCGGAGATACGCCGCGTTAAAGCGGCCGCGGTTAATCGCGTCTAGCGGCCTAACGGAAAGGCCTAGCGCCACGGGACAAAGATGCGCTTCTTCTGCTGGAGGAGACGCATCCAACAGTACCAGGCTCGCAAATAAATTATAACAGTCACAGCAACAGAGTACTGTTAAAGTACGCTGTAAAATGGTTCAGTAGCAATGACGCTAATTATATTTTTATAATGGCACTCTTTCTTATGTTAGGTAGTAAATGAACAGTCTGTTCTAGACATTGATGTGCTGAAAGCAGGAAAAATTGGCCAATTTGAACCACTTTAAAAACAACCAAATTGTAGTGGCTAGATAACAGGACCAGAACACCTTCAAAATGATAGGTTTTGTGTGGTGTTCCTGATATTCAGTGGTTAGAACCTACCAAAAGTTGGTCCAACAAAGGACAAACAGTAAACCAGTGACAGGGTCATGGACACCCGAGGCTTATATATGTATTGTACAAGGGAAGCGATGGCTATCTCATCTGTTCTAATCCCACGGAACAGCTACTGAAGCACTGTTACAGCTGCAGAATGTTTTGAGAGCTCAAGATTTTGACAGCTCTCAAGCTGATCAGAGATCTGTAAGATGTGCTAGACAAACAAGTCTGACCCATGGAGAGCCCACATTGCAGTTTACGGATTTGCTGTTAAGGTGTTGTGGAGTCGATGCCTCAATGGGCCAAAGCTATTTTGGCAGCAAAAGGAGGACTTACAAATATTAGGCAGGTGGTTTTATGGATGATTTTTTTTAAATCTCTTTACTGTTTTGTGTAACTTCATTAACGGTCCATTGTGGTGCTGTATACCAAGGATGTTTGGTCTGTGCAAATTGCTTATTTCTTTTTAATTTGAATTATAACTCTATTAATGAAACCCGCTTCTCACTCACTCATTCTCTATACCTGCGCTTTTTACACACAAACACACACGCACGCATACTACGGGCAATTTGGAAATACCAATTAGCCTAATCCCAAAGTCTTTGGACTGTATGAAGAAACTGAAACACCCTGTGGAAAGCCGTGCAAATTAACTCATGCAAACGGTTATGAATTTTGAGTTCCGAGACCGAGTGCATCAACAAAGACTGGAAAAATTAGAAATGGTCAATAATCATCAAACTGCCGTGAGAATTTCATACATATAGTAAAGTAATAAACATACAATATCTTTGGACAAATGTTTATTGTACAGTATATAATTTGTAGTTAACATTGACAATATATTGTATTGTATAATGGCTTTCTCACCTCTGTTGAACTTTAACATCCCTCCCATGACTTAAATCCCATCAACATTTATTGTAATTTTTTACAGTTTCATTATGTAAGCTCCTGAATATTCTGCTAAAATCTTTCTACTTCCAGACCTATAAATTGACACTTGCCTGCATATGCATTGCCTGCATTAATGACAAACTATACATCATAAAAAATACTGTACAATCAATTAAACAAACAAACAACAACACTAACAACAAAATCACCATATTGGATATCACACAAGACTTGCAATATAGACTTGTTGAATTTTCCTGTCCCTGGCTTTGCTGTCAGCATGTAATCTTGTCTTTATGTCGAAAATCACGATGAAACAGGCAAAGCTGATCACTCCAAAAGAGAGGCCTAATCGCAAAACATTCCTCATCAGCTGTGGACCTAGAATAAAATAAACTGATCTCAGCAAAATTTTAATCAACCAATTTAATTAAAGGTGTAAATGTCATACTAACCGTATGTATTGGGGTCCATATCTTCTAAATCCCAACAGAAGATAATTTCATTATGAATTCGGCAAGTTTGTTGCCATATACTTTGTGCCAGAGTAAACCACAATAAACATTAAAAAATGTGTGCTTTGTATGTGTGCTCAGTCATTTAAAATGCAAAGGCCACAAAGTACTCAATGCTCACTCAACAGCATAACTCTCCTTGCTGCCAGGTTACATCAATCTTACGTAAACCATTTTTCTTATATTAGCAATGGTGGGAATTTTCCCGTCAGACCTCATAAAATATTACAGTTACACAATTTTTTAAAGAAACTTATCAAGTACATTTGACCGTCAAGATTATGATATAGAATATGGATTAAATATCATACCAGTGACTTGGACATGGATTGAATTAATTCCGTATCCCGTGACATTCTTTGTAGAATATTTTGTAAATGAGTACATACAACTGTAGGTACCAGAGTCCCGTAACGAAAATTTCCTCAAAGTGAAGATATGCTCATTTTTATTTTCAAGTAGGACTAATCTCTCTCCAAAACCATTTTTACACAAATACATGTAAGTATCTGTTTTTGGCCTTTTGAGGTTGGAGATGCGGCAGTTTAATGTTATATTTCCACCAACTTTTGCTGTGGTGGGTCCAATTATTTGTCCTGGAAAAATCTTCAAAGATTCACCTGTTGAGCAAAAAAAGTATAATCTTATTATAAATTAAAAATAAATAAAAATATATATCTTAAAGTGACATCACATCGACAATCATCTAATGTACTCCATTAGGACTGTATTTTTACATTGTCTGATGTATAACTGTTTCTTGCACTACATAATCACACTGCTCCCTTTTTCCAATAAAAAAATATTATTAATTAATTAATAGTATAATTCCAATTTCTACAGGAAGTTCATTTAGTTGTTAAGATGAGCGTTATCGGTCACAAAGAAAACTATTTACAACTACAGTACGTGTAAAACACTTTACTATAATCAACGTGAAGGTGAAAAAGAAATGAAAATCAGTACCTCCTGATGAGAATGCAGATGTTGCTATAATTAAATAAATGTCTTTCCAGGTCAAAACAAACAAAAAACAAACAAATAAATAAGTAAATAAATAAGACAAATGCATTCTTACTAAAGATTCTCTGAAATATGAACTTCTGAATTTCTAAAATCTAAAATTCATTTAGAAATATTCTACTTTAAATACAATATAAAGAACACAGCTGGAGTTTTTACTTACAGATTGTGCTGCAGCACATTTTCATTCTTGAATTTATAAATTACTTTGTGCTACTGTACAGTGTGTGTGTAAGTGGTTGGTGAAACTTTATTAGCCTCATTGTAACCAGTTCTTATATTGTAACCTAGGTTTTACTATTGGACAGCAGCAGGATGTGGCTCTCATCAGATCTTTGTGTCGGAAATGTTTGTCAAATGTGGAATTTTATTGACATACAATTTTTTTTTATTCTTTGTTTTTTCTGAATCAATACTTTAAAGAGAGTAAATAATCTCAATAAGCATCCTTTATGTAAACTACAGTTAATTTTAGATTAGTAATTTTAACATTAGCCATAGATCATATTCTACTTCTAGATACAGAGTAATGCATTATATAGAGATTATAATGTTCTAACACTACAGAAGATGTTGTGTGACATTTTTTACCAAAATACATTTAGCAATATTTACCTTAACATAAACCTAACATTAATAATGATTAGGGCGGCACGGTGGTGTAGTGGTTAGCATGGTCGCCTTGCACCTCCATGGTCCAGGTTGATTCACGGCCGGGGTCGATTGCCGTCTCTGTGTGCATGTTCTCCTTTTGCTTGGTCTCCGTACTCCGGTTTCCTCACACAGTCCAAAGACCTGCAGATTAGGTTAATTGCCATTCCCAAATTTCCCGTAGTGTGTATGTGTGTGCCCTGCACTACATTGGGACCCTGTCCATGGTGCCTTGTGCCCTAAGTCTACAGGGATAGGCTCCAGGCCCCCCGCAACACTAAATACAAGATCAAGGGGGTATAGACGATGAGTAAGTGAGTAATAACAATTAATAATGGTTAATGAAAAATTAAACAACATGACTGTGATATACTAAACAAAAACATTTTATGTGTTAGCTTCAGATTCAATATGCATCTTTTTTTAACTGTATAGAAACTGTGTCAGGTTCATTTACATTTTCAAAACTGTGTCCCAAAAATACCTACAGCAATGTTGTAAATGATATGCCTTTCATATCTTGGTTTATTCTGCACCATAATGTAAAGGTTGAGTTATTTGACAAATATAAGTCCCAGTATTTTCGGTCATAACCTCTGTTTAAGTAAGCCTGTTCTTTGTTGTGTCCCAAATAGTAATCTGAGATACAGTGGTGTTCTTGTTCAGAAAGACATAAGTGAGTTATCTTTCTGGTTCCTCTCAGGTGTCTGTAGTTAAAGAAGTATCTTATACTTCTTATTTTCTTTAATTAAAGTTAAAGAGTGTAACAAACCCAACCCCTGGAGTAGGTACACCAATGCTACCTGTAACATTCAGGACCCACCAAGCTGATGTGCTGGTAGTATGTGGTAAGGCGGAATTGATAAAGCTTTATGGACTTCTATAATATCTCTTATTGCCTTTTATTGAGTTTTATGTGGCTGTGGAATTCATAAGACCATATGGCGTGACCAATGGCTTTAATATAATCTCTCAATTAACCAATTAATTTTAATTTATTAGGGTATGTTTGCCATTAGAGCATCTTGTGCATACCTAAATAAAGTACTAAGGCCTCTATTAATTATGGCCACAATTTAAGTTAAAATATAAAACGTCTCGGGTTACTTATCTAGATAGCTAGATAAAGAGGGAATGAGATTCTGCATGAAAACGCTATGGGAACATCTCTTTGTTCTTCGTTTGTGAAGCCTGTGTGTATCAAAAACGCAGAATACTTTGGCTTATAACCTCAGTCAGGTGACTTCACCCGATAAGGTGCACCTTCAGGTTATAAATAGGAGTGAACCGGAAACATCCTCAGGTCAATTTTGTCTGAAGGACATCCAGGCACGCCAGTGTGCGGCACGGAAGCGTAGCATCTCATTCCCACTTTATCAGGGAACAGGGTTACAGCTAAGTAACCCGAGAAGTTCCCTTTCAAAAGCTACACTCGATGCTGCGTGAAAACGCTATGAGAACGAGAATACCAACGCCCCCCCGCACTGCAAGTCTCTGGACCCCCAGGTTGTGTAGCGTGTGCGCACAATAGTCAAGGAGGTCTCAGACCTAGCTCTGGGATGCTGACTCGAGGATCCGCGAGCCCGGAGTAGCACTGACATCCAGACTATCAAATCTAACATACGTGTGTGGAGAGGACCAGCTTGCTGCATCACACAACTGGTGCAAGGGGACACCTCTTGCCAGAGCAATTGATGAGGCAATCCCCCTGGTCGAATGAGCCTTGATTCCCAGAATCGAAGTGTGACCATGCGCCTCATAGGCTAGGGCAATAGCATCTCTCACCCAGCGTGACAACATCTGTCTAGTGGCGGCTGCCCCCCGGTTGCGGACCCCATGGCAAATGAAAAGCTCCTCTGACTTACGCCACAGGCTAGTGCGGTGGACATAAATCTGAAGAGCACATACTGGACACAGTAAGTGAAGTCTTTCCTGCTCCAAAGCTGTGAAAGGCGGAGGACAGAAGGCTTGGAGAACGACTGGGTGCATGGTCGAGAATGGAACCTTCGGAAGATAGTTCGGGTGAGGATGCAGAATAGCTTTGACTAGCCCAGGGGCAAAGTCTAGGCAGGATGGGGAGACTAACAGAGCCTGCAGATCCTCAATCCTCTTCGAAGAAGTAATAGCCATAAGAAAAACCTCTCTAGTGGTCGAAAGGGGTGTCAGCCCGGTCTTCGAGCACAATAGCTAAGTCCCACGAAGGGACGTCATTCTAGTGGGCGGCCCCAACCGTTTAGCTCCACAAATATAATGTGCAACTAAATAGTGCTTTCCCACAGAAACCCCATTGGTCAGAGCATGTCGAAATAGCGGCTATGTATGTTCTGAGAGTACTAGGGCATAAGCCAGAGGACAACGTTTCTTGCAGAAACTCCAACACTCCATCTGGCAGTGGACTGGATCTACATGTCTTGCCATGCACCAACTTTCAAATACACTCCATTTGAGAACATAAGTTCTTCTAGTGGAGGGAGCCCTGGAATGGTTTCAATTACATTGGCTGGAAGACCAGCATCTCTTAGTTGGTCCCCTTCAGGGGCCAGACATAAAGGTTCCAGAACTTGGGCTGGGGATGAAATATTGTCTCCTGCGCCTGAGACAGAAGATCCCTCCTCACTGGAATCACCCAGGGTGAGCCGTCGAGGATAGATATTAGATCCGAGAACCACATTGGTTGGCCAATGGGGTGCTATCAATAAGAGGCGCAAACCCTGTTGACAGACTCTTGGAAGCAGAACTATCGGAGGAAGCGCATAAAGACGTAATATGGGCCACGCGTGGGGTCATGCCCCAGAATGTAAATCACCCTTAGGGACAGGAACTTGTCCTGTGCCCAAAGCAGAACCTGGTGCGCTACCTTGTTCAAGTGGTGCAAGCGCAGTCCACCCTGGCGATTTATGTACGAGACTACCACAGTGTTGTCCACCCACACTAGGACATGGTAGCCTCTCAACTGCTGGAGGAAGTGTTTCAGGGCCAGAAACAGAGCCATCATTTCGAGGCAATTGGTGTGCCATGTGAGAAGATGACCTCTCCAGCTCCCTTGTGCTGGACGGCCATCCAGGACCGCACCCCAGCCCGTGAGAAAAGCGTCTGTCGTTAGCATCTTGCGACAACAAGATGGACCTAAAGTGGGACTCAATGTCAGAAACCGGGGTCTGAACCACATAGAAAGGGTACGAAACCCCAGGGTGTTGAAGGATGGGTTTGACGCGAGCGGGAAACAGCTGTGCCCGCCTTTGATTGAATCTCATGTGACACCCAAATATGTTGTCCTCTGAACAGGAAAGAGAATGCCTTTCGTGGCATTGAGTCACAATTCTAAAGAATGGAGATGAGCTAGGACGACATCTTGATGTCGAAGCGCTAGCTACTAAGACTGAGCCAGGATCAGCCAGACGTGTATACAATTCAGAAGACGGATGCCCTGGTATCACAGAGCCAGAGCTGTATCCATGCATTTTATATGTGCTGGGTGACAGGGCTAGGCCAGATGGAAGGACCCAATACTGGTAAGCCTCGCCCCCGAAAGCACCTCAGGAACCTCCTGTGTTGTGGCAATATTTCTATATGAAAATATGCGTCGTTCAGGTTGACCATCACAAACCAAATCTCTGGTTGAATTTGAGAAACAATCATTTTGGCTGTCAACATTTTGATGTTCAGCCCAAGGCAGGGGAACATGATCTATGGCCCCTTTTCCCAGCAAAGTCTGTAATTGCCTACTCAGCAGATGGACTCGTTCTGGTTTCATGGAAGTGGAGACCACACCATTGAAAACGCGGAGGATGATGTGCAACGGAGAGGGGTGTTAGGCATCCTGAAACAAGGCAGGAAGGAACCGAGCACCTAACATTTCACTGGAGATTAGAAAACGACCCCCAGAGGGTGCCAGGGAGGAGTCTTTATCCCTTCGCAGGGGGAGACACCCCCGTGGTCCTGGGCACGTCAACCTCAGGACTTTTTGGGTGGAGATAATGCTCCTCAGGTCCGGTCTCCGGCGAGTCCCTCCCCTGTCTCTACAAGGGAATAGCTGGCTTGCCACACTCTCCTTCTGAGCCTCATGCCTTGTGGGGACCAGACCTGGTCGGAACTGGGTGGCCGACAGTCCTGATTCCTGAAGAAACCTCACAAAGGTCTGCTCGTAGAGCTTTGACTCCCAAAACCTAGTGGCGGCTGTGTTTACAGCATCACCAAAGAGGCCAGAAGAAGAGGGGGGGAAAATGTGATCCCTGACCTCGATGCCCGTGAGGTTAAGTCACAGATGTCTCTCCGTGGCGACCGTGGCAGCCGTAGGCCGTAGGTCGTCTGCTTGATGGCACGGAGAAATAAATCTGTGGCTTGGCGTCGTCGATAGACCCGCCAGTGCTCAGAACTCTCAGCAGGTGAGCCTCGTATGTCTGCAAAACCGCCATGGTGTCCGTCTCATGCGTGTCTGCCTGATCGGCACACTATCTCCATGAAAGCAAGGGAGGAAGTCTCTTACGCCCGCTCACAAGAAGCGCCGGAGCACACTTGAGAAGCGGACGCTAAAAACTTCCTGATCTGGGGAGAGCCCGAGAGAGAGGGGAAATACCGTCTCATACGCACGCGAGCCGCGTGCGAAGCACCTTAATAGGGAGAAGATCACAATGCTCGCACTCTCCTTGAAACCCAAGCACTCAAAGAAAAAGTCATGGAGATCGCCCTATGAAAGAAATCTATCACACGGAGGCACGCATCTCTCAACCAACTCTGCCATTATCGGTAAGGAAAGTTTGCATGCACACACACACACACACACATGCAACCACAAAGCGGTTCTAAAGACAAAAACATCAGAGAATGTTTCTGGTTCACTCCTATTTATAACCTGCAGGTGCACCTTATCGGGTGACGTCACTTTGGTTATATTCTGCGTATTCTGTGTTTTTGATACACATAGGCTTCACAACCAGAGAACCAAGAGATGTTACCATAGTGCATCGAGTGTAGCTTTTTGAAATTTGTCATGAATGTTATATATGGTATGTTATGTTTGTTTAACAATAAACTTAAGAAGATTGTTGAGTTTTTATGACATACAGTGGCTGGCTAATATAATGTACAGCAATTACTCTATAGTGTCACGGGGCGCCGACTATGTCGCGCAGGCTTGGGGAACCCAAAAGCAGACACAACAGATAGGACTTAGTTTAACTGATTTTAATGACAAAATGAGGAGGATAGAAAAGAGGGAGAGGCAAAAGCAGAGAAGCAATACTTGGGGTGCTGTCTGAGGTGGGCAGTGGCGTAGCTTGGCAGTGGCCGTAGAGTAGGTTAAGGGATGGGCGATGCAGAGTGAGCGCGGCTGTGCGGGGAGATCAGACCTGCAGCGCGCATGCAATGTATCACGCACAGAAGGAGCGTGGTAGTGTGATAGATCAGTGCTGTGGTGTACGTGTTGAATCCGGCGCGCAGATTGAGAGAGAGAGAGCAGCTGTGTCAGGAGATCGGGGTTGTGAATTGAGGCGCTGGTCTGAAGTCGTGCACTTGTCATCAGCATTGCAGGAATCCTGGGAGGATAAGGCAGAGTCAAAGTCAGAAGTACAAACAAAGGGTCAAAACCAGGTTATCAGTCAACGTAGCAGACAACTCCAAATCCTAAGGCAAAGAGACATCACAGGTGAGCAAAAAATAGGTCAAAAAGTATTCTAGGCAAGCAACATATACTAGGCAAGAAAAACACAGAGCTTGGGGCACGCAATAATTCGGCAATGACTGGTTGCTTGGACAAGACTTATATAGAGCAAGGTGATGAAATGAAAATATGGAGCAGGTGTGCTTGAGCTGATGAATGAGGAGGCAAAACCAAAGCTGCGGGACGGAATGTGGAGAGGAGTCACAGGTGATCAAAGTTTGGCTCGAGTCGTGGGCGTGACCTGGCGTACCGTGACATATAGTTTCTGAATCATCTACTCGGGGGGAGGGCGTATATTTATATGTTAATTGTATGTCATAAACATGGACACATGCATACAAACACTATATTTATTTAAATAAATCATTTAAATTTCACATAATTACAATTTTTATGTTTTTCATATATATAGTATATAATATGTAAAACTAACACAAAGATCAAAAGACATTTAAAGAAAGAAAATTTTACAAGTCAGGAAGAAAATTCATACAGAATGATCCTGCACACAGAATTATGTAAAGTTTTTCTAAAGTACCCATAAGGATTAGAAATTTGTTTAGAAATGATTTTTTTTAAGAAATCTGCCTTTTCAGGAAGCTGCTTGTTTGCTTTATTTGCACCATGATATTTGACTCACTTGAAAATCAATTATTGTAATCAATGTCTTGATCTTTTTTTTTCTTTTCTTTACTTTGTCCTGACAACCAAATGATGGAGGTGTTATGTTTTTGAGTTTGGCCTTCGATCTATCTGTCTGTCCATCTGTTGGCCTGTGTGTCCACCTGAGATTGATATTAAATTGTAAACAGTAAACAATTTAGATTTTATAAGTGATCAAAATATTGTCAAGGCCAACGCTCGGTCAAATTTCCGTATAGATAGATCAAATAGATAGAAATTACAATAGTTAAAAATAGTGATAAAATTTAAATTGAATATAGTAGACTCTGTAGCAGAAACATTTCCACTCATGCCCTTGAATAATGTTTAACAATCATATGCACAGACATTAACAACAAATAAAAAAAAAAATAATAATAATTGGACAACCACATTTTTATAATAAAATGTATGCATAAGAAATTTTGCCATTGTTATGACTACTGTTTGTTTACTTCTTTCCACCTTCTATTCAAAGCACTGGTTACTTCTTTGCTTTTATGAAATTTCCATTTAAAATTACACATACTAAAATACTACGATATAAAACATATTCAATGAATTTAAAGTAAAGTGTGTATAAATAATAAAGTATAGTTTAAAAAAAACTTGCTATACAATAGTTTTTATACAATAGTTGTTTTTACAAAGACTGAAAGTCCAAAAGAACAATAGCGTATATTTTCGAATTAAGAGTTTCTAACTTTCAGTAGAATCTCCAGCAGTCATCTTGTCATTCCACCATGATGCACAACTCAAGAAGAATGATTCAGCTGCCTGGGACAATTCTGTCATGACAATAAAGCACAGTGTTAATCTTAGATGTGTTAAGCTAATTTTTTATTTTTTTTTAAGTACCGTAAAAGTTATTATCCAGTAACATTAGACTAATTTTATCAAGACTTTAAACTGGTAATGTTTTGTATCAGTTAGACAGTTGTGTATTATAATAAGGCAAAAGTCAGAAATACTTACGAATTACAAACATAGTATAATTTTTCTTATATCTAACAGCAACACATCCATTAGTCGAACTGAACAACATTGATCAACTATACACCAGCAAATTGGTGGCAGGAGGCATCCAATGCTCACTCATGCCCACCGGGAGCAAAAGCCACACAAAAAAGCCAGTGCAGCACAAATAACAGAAAAAAA
The DNA here is from genome assembly GCA_013621035.1 of Clarias magur. Classification (NCBI taxonomy): domain Eukaryota; kingdom Metazoa; phylum Chordata; class Actinopteri; order Siluriformes; family Clariidae; genus Clarias; species Clarias magur. Next base: position 4,312,415 of record QNUK01000012.1, read on the forward strand.
AGTCAATGCACACAGGACCAGCAGGCAGAAAGTCCAAGACTGCCGATTCTGCCTCATCTGAATGAGCATCCATGGGATGTCCAGACAAACAAGTACAATCCACAGAGATCCCATCCTACAACACATAGGACCCAACGTCTTGTTGCCAGACACCTCAGTACACCCCCAGAGGCCCTGCAGAGCAAAGCCCTGAGTGGATCCCAAAGCATATGTGGTATTAATGTTAATGTTTTTTAATGGTATGTCTGATCAGTGTATTTCCAAGGAAAGTGAACTGTGTACCATTTTACTTAGTTGGCATCAGTTTAGAATATAAAATAGTACTTAGGATTCTGAAGTTTGTGGTCTTCTCACATGGTGCTGAAGCCACATTTATGTTTTTTTCTATGGATCTTCACACACCTAGAAAAGAAAAGTGTAGTCAATACAAAAAAAAAGGAAAGAAACCCCCAAATTGATTAGAGCTTAAATATCAATGTTATTTGGATATTTATCTATTGGCGTATTTGGGCCACCAGAATCCACCAGAGTACCTCCAATGTTATTGCCATGGATTCTACAGGGCTCACATACACCTAAAAGATATTCTCCCGGTTGGTGTTTTGATAAGTCTATCTCATCGCTCCACAGTTTCACTGTTCAACTCTATTGAGTTCCCAGGAGTGTGAAGGTCATTGAATGTAATTAATGCAATGTTTATTCGCATTCTTATAACCTGTCTGCTATTTCATAGAGCCAAATAATGCCTCCACAACATATCTTTTTAGTCTGCATGCTTAACTATTGAATGGTGAATGGAGAAGAGACAGGTTTGTTGTAGGATCAAACATTTTCAATGTTTTTTTCGATACAGATTACTTTTAATCAGAGCCAGTGACTTAAGTTTACATTAGCAGTTGCATGGGCAACATTTCTTGATTTCAAAACTGCAGTATGTATGATCTTAAGTTGATATTCTGAATGGAACATACAAATTATTAAAACTACCCGCCCATTGTTAATGCTACTGGGATTGCATAACTTGGCTTTTCACATGGATGCTTTATCATGATTTTGTGCACTTCCAGTTTCACCAGTCATTTTGGTTCATTCCTGAGCACCATCACTCAGCTGGTTTTTCTTCTCTGCTCCTAATTATTTGCACCCGTGTTCAGCTAACGCTGCTCTCTGTTTATCTGTTTAAACTAAGTTTTCGGTCAGTTTGCCAGAATGTCTCTATCACATCATTTGAACTTTCCAGCAAGCTGCCCCCTTTCCTGATTCATCTGTGTACTGTAACTGACCCTGCCTGTTTTTGACCTGTTCTCCCTGTTGGTAGTAAGTATCCATATATGAAATCTCTTGATATTTCAACCTTGGACAGATAAATAGATTTGGATTCTGCCTGAGTGTTTTTGGATTTATTGCTCGCTGCCTGTTTTCTGCCTGTAAACCAGACCTTTAGCTGTTTCGACCTGTTCTCAGCCTTCCCCTTTCACTAACCCTGTCTGCCTGTTATTACAGATACATACACACTAGACACCTAACCTTGGACTGTTTATTGGATTTTGAATTTTTTTTACCGAACGTCTCCACTTGTGTTTTTTGCCAAGTCTTTATTCTCACTCTCTTGCACAGTTCATGCATTATTATTATTATCGCCTCTTTCAAAATAAATATTTATCTAGTGTCTTGCATTTGGATCTTGCATCAAATGTGATGTAATATTTGTAATAAGATACCATAAAAGTGAATGCCAACCGAAATTGAGACTAATGCAATATTGCATGAATAAAATCCCATGAATTGAAATAAACATCTGAGTATAGTGGGCTACTAGTATATTGCTGCATGAATAGTCATAGTTATAATCATTATAAATTTCTCACCTGATAAACATCGTCAGATGAATCACAATCTGTGACAGGAAAAAAATCAGGATAGAATAACTTTAGAAATATCCAGAAAAAAGATTATATACACGTGCAACATTATATTGCTCACTGCAGTGTAGACTCACCACTGTCTTTGGAATCATCCCATTCCGAAGCAAAGCTGAAATATAGAAAGATACATGCATGACTTTGAGGCCAGGTGCACAACCTTTAAAGGTTTTTCAGGATTATTTCTATGCCGTACCTATAAAAGAAGCAATCTTACATTTTATCATTTGCATTTAAAATGACTCTTAATCATAAAAGAGAAATTCAGCCACAGAAACACATGGATATGATTAAAACCTCCGGCCCTAGAGGTTTCACGTAGAACCTAAAACAATTTAGTTTGCATATCATTGAGGGTTCAAGTAGAATTTTGGAACTTTATTAGCTAGCAAGCAGTGAGCTATAGCAGGTACATTCAACGATGTTCATGCATCTGCTGACACTTTTATGAGAAATGCTATGCAGCGAAAGGCTCTGCATCAAAGCTAGGTTTTCTTACTTCTCTTTCTGAGATTTAGACTAAATAAATAAGTCAGTTTACCTTTGTGCATTCTGCAGTTGATCTGTTAATTGTGAAAAAAAAAAGTCATGTGAGGACATCATCATTTCAAGACAGTGTTACATACAGGGATTTATTGCAGTGGTACTGCATTTAAATATATGATTTTACTTCTTCTGTATTTTAATTCCTTCCTTTATAAATACACTAATAAAATAGGTATTGAAATAAATTTAAAAAGAGAGAAAAAAAATTACCTTGGTTCACATCTGTATCGATTGAATCACTGCCATCTCCAGAAGGTCTGTTTGACAGGAACATTAATATGAATGTTGTTATCCATATACTGCATATGTAATACAGTGCCGTGCCCCCTTCTGATTTTTTTCTTCTTTTTTTTGGTCGCGAAAAAATATTTCTCACAATTAAATGGTTTAGAATCTTCAAGCAAATTTTCAGTTTTAAAATTATGATTTCATCATTATACGAAGGCTTTTCATATACAGTATATAGTATATAACATACAGAAAAAAAATTAAATAGCAAGAAACAAAGCAAACTAACCTTTCACAGTAGTCTTTAATGCAACCTATTGAAAAATGACAGTGTATAAAATATAATAATAATAATAATAATAATAATAATAATAATAATAAAAACTATTAATAGTAGTAGTGAATAGTAATTTTATCATATAATAGAAATAATATGACAATAAATTATTTTTAAAAAATTAACAAATGTTTTAATATGATATACTATGCAAAAGGGTAGGTTACATGCGTAAATGAAATGAAATGAAATGAAATTCTTCAGATTACATGAAAGAAATGTTTTTTTTTTTTCTGTGAAAGGCTGCAAAGTGACTAAAAAATGGTTGTTTATGTAAGAACCTCAGCATTCAACATCACCAGTATACTAATCACTGGCCTGATCATCTGCACCTGATTCTAACTGGTCTATGCAAAAGGGTAGGCTACATGAAGGGTAGGTCCATCCCTTAAGTTAGATGTTTTTTGATGCTTGAATCATTCATTGCTGACTGTGCGGATTAACAAGCAAAAAAACATTCCTCTGAATTTGGCCAGGAACCAGTTAGATAGATAATAAGTCATTCGGGAATCGTGGAAAACTATTCCTCAAGACTACATAAAACATACAAGAAAGTCTCTCTCTTTAAAATTTTTTTTTTTTTTAATGTGGGGCAGCTGAAGCCTTTTGCACTGTACTGTAAATTGTTTAAACTGTAAACTCACCACAACTTTTTTCTCATCAATGCTGTTAATACACAGAATTGTAAATTAACATAACTGACCTTGGTTTCGATACATTGCCCAAAGTCCAAGAGACAAAAAAATCATCAGCAGCATGAAAACAACACCAACAGTAATCTTTAGGGTTTCATTATCTTTTCCTGGAAATACAGAGCGTTTATAAATAACATATAAAAGCATTGTACATTTAAATCGATAAAAAAAGACAATAAAGAATTCAGTTAAATTAAGTCCTATTAACAAGTATGACTGGCCGATTTATTATTGATACCTTGGTTTATAGTACCATTTACATGTACGTGAAGGTTGACTTCATTGAGGCTGTGCACTTTTTTAGGAAAAGGGCATGGCTCTGACATCAGAAAACAGGTATATGTCCCGGCGTCTTGCATCGTGACTTCATTTATAGTAAACCTTATGTTATTTTTAATGGTGTTCCAAATAGTCATCTGTATTACAGTGCTGTTTTTGGACAGATAGGCATAAATATTGCCTTTCTGGGTCCTCTTTGATGACATATGCTTTGATGTACACTGGAATACAACATCATCTCCTGTTTTTACATTTGTCTCCAGCAAGACTATGTCAGCAGGGATGAAAGAATCTGAACATAAGGGAAAGCATTTGATAAGATTATGCATCGAAAGGAATTTAAATGCACATTTATGCAGTATTAGTAGGCTTTATTCTTAAACTACTGTATGATCAAATAACAAACTAAACTAACTGTTGAAAAAAAAAAGTATTACCATTTACAGTAATGAAGATTGAATTAATGCCATTTCCTTTTACATCCGAAGGGTTCTCTTTATTCGCTGAAAAGACACAACTGTAGTCTCCTGTACTGTCCTTTGTAGTGTCATCTATATAAAATGTGGCATCTTGACAACTTGATTTTACATCTATACCAGTGCCATTTCTGCACAGGTAAATGTAGAAATTGCTGTCCTTCGCAACTGTTGTCTTCAGCCCATGTGTGCTGCATGTGATCTCTGTTCCATGTTTGCTTTTGTCAACATAAATTTTTGCTTGATAGATTTCTCGACCTATAAATGAATAACAGATATATATTTCTAAAGTGGACATACAGTACATGCTAAATTAGTGTTATTGTAATGCTCAAGCAATTAACTTTCCCGTAAATGAATCCATACCTCGAGCCTGAGATAAGCAAGCCACAGAGGTCACTGTTAAATCAAATAAAAAAATCAGACAAACTTTAAATTCTTAAATTCTATTATTTTTATGGAAATCATCTAAGAGTTACTTACTTAATATAATGATGACGTGAGGCATTGTATTGCTTGAGCTAGCGATGTGTGTTCAGTTCCCTTTTTCTTCACAAGGAGTGTGTTCAAGGGTGTCAGCGTGATCGGTAATTCTGCTCTGCTGGCAAGGTAAACCCAAGGTCACTGATGTAACAGAGAGATGAACACGCGGCATAGAAAAGGCTGTAGATTATACACTTTTATCATGTTTGTCTTTATACATACATTCAAGTGATTAGATGTACAGTATGTCATCGATATAAATCTAAAAACTCACCAAAGTTAACCTGAACTGAACAATTATAGATCCCCTTTCATTTATAACCTCTTCTTTATTTCATTATTTATTTATTTTTTTTATGAGACGTTTATAACTAGTAATCAGTTTGCTCTTTATTGAACAGACTCCAGGTGCCCAGCGCACATGTTTGCAGGAATTAAAATACATAATGGTTTTAATAATATTTTTGATTCTTTCCTCCCCAGCGATTACAAATACCTTCACGAAAAAACAAATAAATTCAATAACTTCATTCTTTTCTTTTTCTTCTTCTTTACGAAACAGATGGCATATTTGCTTGTATTCTGTTTCTCATTCTTTTTTTTTTCTCATTCAGGCACACCAAGAACTTCTGTACGTTCCATAACTAGCACAATGTCTGTCAAAGGCCAAAATATAATTTCGCACGCTATCTACGCCTAAACGTCTTCACACTTACCGCAAAATAAATAGACACTGTATGCGTGCGTGGTTGATGAAGCGTGCTCTTGATTGTACTCTGATCCAGCGTGGTGTACCACAAAGGCTAAGGTTGTATCATAACCTTTTCTCAGTCATGCATAGAATGTGTGCTTTGATGTGTTTATGATGTACAGCACTGTGCAAGTCTTTATTATTTTTAGTAAAAAAAACATTTCACACATTGTACTGTATGTTTATCACAGCCGCATTATTATGCCCAAATCGTTCACTATTTCCAAACATAACATAAAAATTTTATAAATAAATAATATTACAGAATAATATTTGCATGCCTGTAAAGAATGCAGCATATTACAGGCCAGTTTTCAGCTGGAAACAAAAATGACTAATGTAGGGTCCTGGGTCTTGCATGAACATCGAAAGGAGTGAGAAGTTACCAGAAGATCTCATTGTCCAGCCCGCTCAGTAAAACCTAAAACCTGTTTTACTTGCAGTACTGTGCAGTTTTGGAGAGGCAGTGGTGGTATGCAGTAAAGAAAAGATAGTAGTGGTGCAGCTGCCTGCCAAATCTCACATTCAAAACAGCCACGGAAGCACTTTCTGCAAGAAAACACATCGGGTAATGTGAGCTTCGTCCAACGAGATGATGACTTCGTCACCACTTACTGTACAAAGCTAACTAGCTTCCAACACAAGGCTGAATCCCGAATCTCAAATCCTTTTCTAACCCATGATGAAGGGCACTACGTGGTGTGTGGATTATGGGATTGTACACTGACACTAGCTTTCCATTTCATGCTATTTGAGATTCAACCCTGCAACACATAGTTAACTAAAGCTATTCTAAAGTGGAATGATAAAGAGAAACGTACAAGATTTACTGTATTGTTTGCTGTATTACTGTCCACCACATCCATGGTTTATTCCACTAGTAGCAGTAATAATGTAAAACTACTTCACCTAATACGTTTTGACCTTAACTGCCTACTGTATTTATCTCTACTAATTGTCTCAGTCTGACAATTATATGGTAATGCTGATTACAGTGAGCTTGAAGACGGATATAAATATGGTGACTTTTTAGGAATTAAGAGGCTTTGTAAAGTCGAGTAAATATTTTATTATAGGTTATACACACGTGGACAAAATTGTTGGTACCCTTCGGTCAATGAAAGAAAAACTCACAATGGACACATAAAAAACTTTAATCTGACAAAAGTAATAATTTAAAAAAAATTCTATGAATGTTAACCAATGAAAGTCAGACATTGCTTTTCAACCATGCTTCAACAGAATTATTTAAAAACATAAACCCATGGAACAGGCCTGGACAAAAATGATGATACCCCTAGAAAATACTGAAAATAATGTGACCAAAGGGACATGTTAATTCAAGGTGTGTCCACTAATTAGCATCACAGGTGTCTACAATCTTGTAATCAGTCAGTGGGCCTATATATAGGGCTCCAGGTAGTCACTGTGTTGTTTGGTGACATGGTATGTACCACACTCAACATAGACCAGAGGAAGCGAAGGAAAGAGTTGTCTCAGGAGATTCGAAAGAAAATTATAGACCAGCATGTTAAAGGTAAAGGCTATAAGACCATTTCCAAGCAGCTAGATGTTCCTGTGACTATAGTTGCACATATTATTCAGAAATTTAAGATCCATGGGACTGTAGCCAACCTCCCTAGACGTGGCTGCACGAGGAAAATTCATGACAAATCAAAGAGATGGATAATCCCAATGGTAACAAAAGAGCCCAGAAAGACTTCTAAAGAGATCCAAGGTGAACTTCCTGCTCAAGGAACATCAGTGTCAGATCGCACCATCCGTCGTTGTTTGAGCCAAAGTGGACTACATGAGAGACGACCAAGGAGGACACCATTGTTGAAAACAAATCATAAAAAAGCCAGACTGGAATATGCCAAAATACATGTTGACAAGCCACAAAGCTTCTGGGAGAATGTCCTATGGACAGATGAGACAAAAATTGAACTTTTTGCCAAGGCACATCAGCTCTATGTTCACAGACGGAAAAATGAAGCATATGAAGAAAAGAACACTGTCCCTACTGTGAAACATGGAGGAGGCTCTGTTATGTTCTGGGGCTGCTTTGCTGCATCTGGCACAGGGTGTCTTGAATCTGTGCAGGGTACAATGAAATCTCAAGACTATCAAGGGATTCTAGAGAGAAATGTGCTGGCCAGTGTCAGAAAGCTGGGTCTCAGTCGCAGGTCATGGGTCTTGCAACAGGACAATGACTCAAAACACACAGCTAAAAACACCCAAGAATGGCTAAGAGGAAAACATTGGACTATTCTAAAGTGGCCTTCTATGAGCCCTGACCTCAATCCTATTGAGCATCTTTGGAAGGAGCTGAAACATGCTGTCTGGAAAAGGCACCCTTCAAACCGGAAACAACTGGAGCAGCTTGCTAATGAGGAGTGGGCCAAAATACCTGCAGAGAGGTGCGGAAGTCTCATTGACAGTTACAGGAATCGTTTGATTGCAGTGATTGCCTCAAAAGGTTGTGCAACAAACTATTAAGTTAAGGGCACCATCATTTTTGTCCAGGCCTGTTCCACGAGTTCATTGTTTTTTATAATTCCGTTGAAGCATGGTTGAAAAGCAATGTCAGACTTTCATTGGTTAACATTCATAGAATTCTTATTTATTATTACTTTTGTCAGATTAAAGTTATTTCTGTGACCATTGTGAGTTTTTCTTTCATTGACCAAATGGTACCAACAATTTTGTCCACGGGTGTAGGTGCAATGTATGCATTTGTGTGTATAATATCTTGCATTGTGGCCTGGTAGCATAGTGGTGAACACTGTGGCCCTGCAGCTCCAGGGTCGAGGGTTTGATTCCCGCGTCAGTTCTTCCATTTGGAACACGCTGCAACCTGTCGCTGATACTGTGGTGATTTCAGGCTACTAATATTAACTTTTATATGGTGGCATGGTGGTTTAGTTTTTAGGCTTGCGTCTACAGGGTCTGGGTTCAATTCTCGAATTAGGGTTTGTATGCATGGAGTTGCATGTCCTTTCCTACGGGTATTCCCATTTCCTCTCACAGTTTAAATACATTCAGATTGTTGATTGGCTTTTCCAATTTGCCCGTAGTGTGTGAATCCATGAGTGAATGTTGACCAGAGGTCCTACCATAGTCATAAAAATACAGTGGAACCTTGATTGCAAGTAATGTGGTTTACGAGTGTTTCGCAAACCGAGCAAAGATTTTTAATACATTTTTAATCGGAAACCGAGCAAGTATTAGTTTACGAGCGCTGAGTATCATGTATCACGCAATGCAACTCTGTCACTCTCTCACCTTTTCAGCCTTCACCCCCCACGGCTTCGCAAAACACAGAAACTCTGCTCGTCTCTTTCTTTTAGTCTCTTATGCGTGTGCGCGCGTAATTTGACACCGACACACACACACACACACACACACACCCTGACACATGCACAGACGCTCTTTCACCTTTTCACCCCTACCCGGCTTCACAAACACACAGAAACTCTGCTCTTTCGCGATTCTTTTCAAAGGTAAGGTGCTGGTTCATTTGTTTTGTTTTGTTTTTTACTTTACAGCAGTGATTCCCTTAGTATGTGCTCACACCAGGTCAGAGAGATTTCTTTTTTCCCTGTTAAAACGGTGTTTCCATTGTGTGTGTGTGTTTGTTGTGAAACTTAAAAAGTGATTCCGTTAGTATGCGCACATGCCAGTCTCAGAGAGATTTCTTTTTTTCCTGTTAAAATGGTGTTTCCGTTGTGTGTGTGTGTGTGTGTGTGTGTGTGTGTGTGTGCGTGCGTGTGTGTGTGTGTGTGCGTGTGTGTGTGTGTGTGTGTGTGTGTGTTGTGAAACTTAAAAAGTGAGGTGGCGAGAGGGAAGAGGAGTCCACAGAGGTTCCTAGATGGATGGAATTTTGGATGGATGGAACACTTTTGTGTTCCTTTTGGTCAGCAGTGTTGTTTTTATACACTATGGATGGTATTTTTGCCCATTTCTTTTTCCTTATTTTTTAATGTAAAAAATAAGGAAAAAGACACACACACACACACACGGCGCCTGCGCGCACCAATGGAAACACTTATCTGTCGGGATTTGTTTGTACTTTTTTTTTAAGGTAAAGTGCAGATTAATTTGTTTTATTTTCATTTTATAGATTGTATTAATTATTTTTATCTATTTATTTTTTGGGGCTGTGGAACAAATTATTTGAGTTTTCATTGTTTCTTATGGGAAATGATTATTTGGTTTATGAGTGTTTCGGAACACGAGCCCACTTCCAAAACAAATTATGCTCGTAATCCACGGTTCCACTGTAGATATAAATACAATGGTCACCACTGGCCTCCATGGTCCACAGAGGTTCCTAGATGGATGGAATTTTGGATGGATGGAACACTTTTGTGTTTCTTTTGGTCAACAGTGTTTTTTTTTACCCTATGGATGGCATTTTTGCCCAGTTTTTTTTTTTTTCCTCTTTCTTCATTCCAAGTAAGGCCTCCAGTTCTTCATATGGTGTTCTGTGTTCTTATATGAGCTCCAGGATTAGTCTTCGTTATGATCTTGGAGTAATTTTGGTAGTCCGGGAACTCCTGGGAAGATTTGGGAGAAAGTTTTCTCCATTTGTGAAAAATGGCTCTCACTGCGGTTCACTGGAGTCCCACAGCCTTAGAAATGGCTTGGTAACCCTTTCCAGATTAGTACTGTACTGTACATGTCAATTACTTTGTCTCTCCTCTATACTTGAATGTCTTTTAATAATGTTTTTGTCTTTAAATAAATAATCTTTTAGCATGCCTCACTTTGTCAGCCAAGTTCTATTTAAGATCAACAGATCTGACAGTAATCAGGCCTGGGTGTGGCAGGTGGAATTTAGCTCACCTTTCCAAAAATCACAGTCCATTCATGATATAGCAAAGGGGCAATTACTTTTCCAATAGGGCCAAGTAGGTTTGGACAACTTTTTTCAATAAATAAATGAAATCATCGTTTAAAACCTTCATTTTGTATTTACTCAGGTTTTTGTTTGTGTAATATTAAAACTCATTTGATGATCTGAATCATTAAAGTGTGAAAAAGAAGCAAAAAATAAAATAAAACTTCAGGGCAAATACTTTTTTTCACAGCACTGCAGCTGTTTATGGTTATGTTTAATGATGTGGAACACCGATGAAACAACACCCTTTTATCACCAGTCTTGCCTCACCAGCCTAATTTCCTATTTCTTGAAGTCTTGAAGTCTATTTCTTGAATGAGAAAAAAATAAAAATACCAACTGTCTTGTTGCTGAGAAAATTTAATGTGCAAGGTTCTCTTTTGTTGAACATAGTAAAACTTTAGTACTGTATGTCATATATAGGATATTGATAGGAATTATTCATTTTGAGCAATGTTGCAAAAATACTTTGGTACTTAACACAACTTTTAGTCACATGGATAGGAAGTGTATAAAAATCAGAAGGACATACAGTACATTACCTGTGTTTAATACACTTTGACCTTAAGGGACAAACACTCGCATAGGGAAGACATAGGATAGCGTTTAGAAATTACTTTGCAATCACGTCCTCATTTAGGGCAGGAATTATAAAATACCTTATGAGTATAATTCACAGCTCAATAATTTATTGTAAAATAACTTGGTTGCAAGCGCCTAATACACCCACTGGATGGCACTATCCCCAAAGCCTACAGGAAATACAGTATAAGAGGCAGAATTTGCATCATTAGACTACAGTATGCTTAGAGCATCAGTGCATTAATGCAGTTCTTGTGACACTTTAAAAGGTTTTAGACCTTTTTTATTATTTTTTTCAAGGCCTGTTCATTCATGACATTTAAGAATACTCTGTACAATAGATAACAGAAGAAAACATTCTTTGTGGAAAATGAAAAGCTGATTATGAATGGTACAAATAAGTTAAAAAGAAGTTAAAGGATGGAGCTTTTTACTGGCTTCATGGAAGTCTTTTTCAGAAATAAAGGCAACAAAAGCTACTCCACAAGGACTACTGAGCACAGTAGACATCTCCGATTAGCTGTTTATAAAGTCGAATGCACCAGTCAAAGTTCTCAAGATTGATTGTAGAGAATCACATATCTTCTCCCATGAGGAGGGGCTGTAAAAAGAGTCCTGCTGTTCCCAGGATGCAAACCAAGATAAACACCCACAAGAAGATTCTGTCAATCACCATGGCCACGTATTTCCAGTCGTCCTGGACCTTGGACAGGTGGAGCGAAACAGCAGACATGAATTAGAAAAATCTGCTCAGGCAGAAAGATCAGCAGAGCAAAGAGTATTTTATCTTCACACCAAAATGGAAGCAAGTGCACCAAGGAAAAATGTGATATTTACATTTAGGAACTTTTTTTTTAATGCATGAATTTGTGTTATATAAAGAAATAAAATATATTATTATTATATATTGCTCAGGTAATATAGCTTGCTCCTCAATGTGCCTATATTTCAGTCGGAGTTGCATTCATCCGCTGTTTATTTGGCAAATCTTCCATATAAGTCATACATCCTTAATATTATTACATAGTGTAGTCAATGCAGTCATCTATGCTCTGTCCATTCTATCCATCAGGTGAGTAAATACTGTGTCTGCAGTTATTTTATATTATAATGCTCACCCACGATGGGCTGGAATTAGAGTCAGTAACTTAATTTTAGTAGCAGCAACAGTAACCCATTAAAAATGTCCTTGTATTCAGAGGGAGTTATGTAGGTAATTAAGTTGATTTGCAGGGCTTCCTGTACAGATTGTTAAAATCACAAGCATATATATTTTACTCCTCAATGGAGGCATGATTCTAGAGTGGAAATGTCTGAGTCAGAATTTTTTGTCAGCATTAAAAAAAAAACACAGTACCTTTATTAGTATCTACAAGTACTCATCTTAAAAAATGTTTTTAAAAAAAATTAAAGCTAGAAAATGCAGAGTGTATAAAAAGAAAAAGCAAAGATCTCATCATCATCTATACCGCTTAATCCTGTATTCAGGGTCACGGGTGGCCTGGAGCCTATCCCAGGAGACTTGGGGCACACCCTGGAAGGGGTGCCAATCCATTGCAGGGCACAGACACACACACACACACACACACATACACTCACTCATTCACACACTACGGGCAATTTGGGAAGGCCAATTAACCTAACCTACATCTCTTTAGACTGTGAGAGGAAACTGTAGTACCCGGAGGAAACCCACCAAGCATGGGGAGAACATGCAAACTCCATGCACACAGATCAAGCCCGGGCAGGGATCGAACCCGGACCCTGGCGGTGCAAGGCGACAGTGCTAACCACTACACCACCATGCCGCCAAGCAAAGATTACCAAGATGATAAATATGAGGAATAAGAATATTAAGAATATAGTCAATGCATAGCTCCATGAATAGTCCTAGCTGTTTACATATATACTGTATATATATTTTTTCTTTTCTTTGTTCCTTTTACCCTATGTGTCGCTACATTGAATCATTTGATTTGCAAGATCTAGCACTTTTTTTTTTTTATGTATGATGCTCTACCCATCACATCCTTCCGAGTTTTATATCCCCTCTTTGGAATGACATGCAGTGGCTGGGTTATAAATGTCTTCCCCAAGGACTCAATAAGTGCTGACCCGATAGTGGTGCGATTCAAATCTGTGATTACCAGTCAACAACCCAGAGCCTCAACCAGCTGATCCACCACTGATCCAGTTGTAAATATTACACCAATCCAGGTAAATTTTGTAATATGGCTTTTACCCTTAGAAATCGCCAAGTAACAAAATAGCACCTGATCCAGCACATACTTTCTATTAATTAATTAATTAATTAATTCGGTTAGTCCATTAGTTATTTAGTTAGAATTAAGTTTACAATTAAATTAAGCCATTTACAGTGGCATTAAAGTGAAAAACACTTTTAAAAAAAACACAACAGTACCTTTAAAAATAACATTAACCCTTTACACACAATAATAATAATAATAATAATAATAATAATAATAATAATAAATGTTACAAATATTTTAGACTATTTTACATATGGATATTATGTCAATTTTATTAAACCTGATTGTTTAAGACTGTACTTTATTGTATATAATGATTTTAACATAATCATATAAATTTTATAATTATTTACCATTAATATTTATTTTGTTCAACTAATATGTTGATACATAAATCTTTTATTTAGTATATATATATATATATATATATATATATATATATATATATATATATATATATATAGAAATTCAGTAAATAATGGACCAACGCACTTTGCATATATAAAATAATAAAACACATCAATAAAAATCTTACCTCCTTGGCTTCATTTTGTAGCCTCATATTCTCTGCAATGTACTTTACACTCTCAATAGCTTCCTGAACTTCTGGTGACAATGTGCAGAAAGTCAAAAGTCCCCCATCCAGAGACTCCGAGCTTGAACAAGAGCTATTTCCACCTGCTCCACTTCCTATTATTACACCTGCTCCACTAACTGCCCCCAAACTGCCCACTCCAGCGCCTCCAGTCCCATCTGTGGGCAGTTTGGTAGAAAGCTGCCTTATGGAGCAGGTACATCTCCCATCTCTGCACAAGAAACTTGAGCTGGCCTTTACAGCATCGCTCAGGGTGTTCAGCTCGGTACTGAGCAATAGATGAGTGCGCCGAGGAAAGCTACCTGGAAGGCTCTGTTGCTTGGTGAGATTTTGAGGAAAAGAATTGGACGAATGGAGGGGACCTGGTCGATGGGGACCACTAAAAGTTCTTTGCTTCCCTGGCTCTCGATCGGGCCTGGTCATGAACATGATTCTGGGAAGAAGGCTAAGGAATACATGACGCACCCAGCGTGGCATGGTATGGGTCTTTGGTGTCCGGTAATGCACATTAAGTACAAAAACAGTGATGACTATAGAAAGGGTGACGAAGATCATGGTGAAGAGGAGGTACTCACCAATAAGTGGAATGACCAGAGAGGTGGATGGAATTGTTTCAGTAATAACCAAGAGAAAGACAGTGAGAGAAAGGAGAACTGAGATGCAAAGTGTCACTTTTTCACCACAATCAGATGGAAGATAAAATACCAGGACAGTCAAGAATGAGATGAGCAGGCATGGGATGATCATGTTAATGGTGTAGAAGAGAGGCAGTCGGCGGATGTAGAGAGAGTAGGTAATGTCAGTGTAGATCTCCTCACAACAGTTGTATTTGATGTCATGCTTATAACCTGGAGCATCAATAATCATCCACTCCCCGCTCTCCCAGAAATCCTTCAAGTTGATTGTGGAGCCGATCAGAACCAGATCAATCTTGGCCTTGTCATAGGTCCATGAGCCGAACTTCATGGTGCAGTTCTGGTAGTCGAAGGGAAAGTAGGTGACATCAATCTTGCAAGAGCTTTTGAAAATGGCAGGAGGAATCCATGTCACATCTCCATTGTAGCGAAGAAGAGCTTTGGTTTTATCATCCACCTGGAAATCTCCCACTGCGCTGTGATTCAGAAATAAATACAGGTGAACCAACAAACATATTATTTTTTTCATACCTTCAACACAAACAATACGTTTAAGAGATTCCGAAAGACAACATTGTCCTTACTTGTTATATAACACAATGTCTGGCTTCCAAATCCTGTTGGACGGGACACGGATGAACTCCACGCCTCCAAAGTTTTTCGGATTCCACTTCAATTTGTAGTCGTTCCATATCTGTGGAAAATAAACATATTGCAAATATTAGATAACAAGATGAAGGTTTCGATATGCTACATGCTTTAACACTTATACAGTGCTGTAAGAAAGTATTTGCCTCCTTACTGGAAAGAAGTAAAAACCAGAGTAAATACACAATGCAGTTTTTGAATGATGCTTTATTATGATGATTTATTAATTGAAAATCCGGCCTGTTGTATTTAGGGTCACGGGGGGACCTGAAGCCTATCCCAGGAGACAGGAGACTTAGGGCACAAGGTTAGGGCACAAGGTGGGGTGCCAATCCATCGCTGGGCACACACACACACACGCATGCGCACACCCACACCCACACACACCTACACACGCACACACACACACACACACACACACACATACACACACACGCATGCGCACACCCACACCCACACACACCCACACAAACACACACACCCAAACACACACACACACACACTCATTCACACACTACTGCCAATTTGGGAACACCAATTAGCCTAATCTGGTATTAGCCTTTTTTATTTTATTTTTTTTAAATTCAGGAACAGGACAATTTTTTTTTTACTTTACCCCCTTCTTTACAACTGAGATATAATATGAAAAATATTTTTAAAAGAAAAAAAAAACAAATAGATATTTATTTATTTATTTATTTTTCAGGAACAGGACAATTTTTTTTTTCTTTACTTGACCCCCTTCTTTACACCTGAGTGAAATCTATTTAATGATACCATATGTTGATTATTCAAGTTAATTTCACTTGTATTAACCACAGGATGCTTGCTTTGCTCTCCCATAGACCTGTAGGAGTTCTAAGGTTATGGCTCACATGTACAACTCTAATGTGTGAGCAAACAGATCAATGACAGGATGGCACAGTTGCCATTCATTAGTTATTCTGTGTGACATCTGAGACGCTGACCTCTTCATCTCCCTTCAGGTTCACAGACGGGCTTTGTCATTGACATGAGGACAAAAGATAATCAGACAAAGATATGGATAAATGGTTTTTAACGTTACTCATCGATTATCGCTCTATTAGCATGTCAGACTGTTTGCATATTTTTCTTCCTTTATCCCAATCCTACAGTGTCTAACTGACTTTCATTACAGGTGAATACCATATAATGATATTTACTCATTCATTTATTTCTTAATTCAGTCAGTCAGTCTTTGTTTAATTGGAGTGATTCACTTTCTTTCTTTTTTTTACCTGTCCCTTATTACGTATTAAAACGCACCATTGTCTTCTCGCTTTATGGCTCGGTTTATGAGCAGGTCAGGGCAAGCTGCTTGACATCCAGTAGAGCAGGAATAAATTTCCCAGAGCTTTGTAAAGTATCAGAGGCAGTTATACAAAAATATATAAAGAGAGTGAGGTTTGAGGCTTTAAAAATATATGGAATAACTATAATAATAAGATAGCTTGCACATGTTAAAGAGTTGTAGAACATACAAACATAGACCTTAAATGTAAAGCTTTATCTTTATGCATTTACAGTATATATATATATATATATATATATATATATATATATATATATATATATATATATATAAGCACAACCAGATGTATAATACGAAAACGTACGTGTCTTAGCCATAGATTTGTCTCCATAATCTGGTTAACTTCATCCTGTGGAAACAAACAGGACAAACTCTCAGACTGACGGTCAGATAAATGGATAAGAGAAACATAGCAATTTCTAAATTTAAGAAAACTAGCAATTCTGCCTATAACATCTTTGTATAACATTTTGTTACTTCTTGCCTTTACTCTATTACATCCTACAACAAATAGATGTACTTTCTATTTAATTGCATTGGTGTGGGAAGCCTGGAGCCTACAGTATCCCAGGGGACGGCACAAGCCCAGGTACTGTACACCCTACATGGGTTACCAATCCATCTCAGGGCCGACAAGCACATACACAGGCTCAGACACTCATTCACACACTGTGGGCCATTTTAAAACGCTAATAAGCCAGTTATACATGTGTTTAGAATATGGAAAGGAATCCGGAATACCCAGTGGAAACCCCCCAAGCATAGGGAATCAAACGAGGTGCAAGGCCTCAACTTCACTGTATTTACATTAATATGCTTACTATTATAGGTAAGTGTGTGATTTTCCTTCCCTTCATTAAATGCCTGATCATGTAGCAGGTGTCTCTATTTCTTAGTACAACAACATATACAGTGCTAGGCTTATATAAGTATGTGATGTTGGTACCCGAGCATTTGTTTTTGAGGACAAGGAAAAGAGCTCAATTGCGAGTTGATATCCACTATTATTATTGGCATTGACATGACTACATAAATGTTTCTTCGAATAGAAGGAAGAAAGGGGCTGTCATAAGTGATCATTTTCCAATTTTCATCAGTCGAAGCAGAACGAGTTATGCCTAACAGATGGACTGTTAGAGAGAGCCAACCCAAAAACCACCTGAGCCCTTTTTCTTGCAGGCACTGATCTCGGCACACCAGGAGCTTTGGGCTGTTTGTGCAATGTGTTGGCTCTACGCCGTAGCTGCTGCTGTAGAAATGCTAAGGCTCCGATTCTTTGATGATGAATATTGGAGAGAAAGTCATGCATACCACAGAAGACTTGAATCCCCATTACTGACCATTTATCCCTTATTTACACTTCCATCTGTTCACAAATATGCCATTGAAAATCATGTTTTTATCATGTCTAGTTCCATTAATACATATTTTTGTTATAGTGAATTATTTAGGACAATTAAACACTTACTGTAAATGCACACATGTATGACTAATGTTAGTTAGTGACCTCATTGACCTCTACTCTGTCTTGCGTAAGGTCATCAGTTGTCTACCAGGTCTTGTTGTATTGTGTTAGTAGATGCAATTGGTAAATAATAACCAACCTGACATCCTGAAGTGGTCCTGAAAATTTTACAGTTGTGCATTAATACAGCTGTGCATTATATTTCGCAACAGTCAGTATAGAAACTGTGGATGAATATTCACTTCTGACACATATTCAGTGTAAAAAATAACAATCCAAATAAAAAATAAAGTCATGCAAGTGCTATGGAATGAAGGCTTTCCTTTCAGTGTGGAGTGTTTGCTTTGCTATCTGGAAATACACTTTTCCACTTTTCCACAGAAACACGAATAAAAGTGCCATAGAACAAATTCATTTCTCACATGAAGATAAATGATTTTTTTATTTATTTATTTATTTTTTTTATTAGACCTGACTAAGTATTTTATTTTGGTTACAGCCCTTATCCCAGATAAGGGTGACCTTTTTTGAGAGATTGAGGTTTCTGAGATGAGTAATATCCCTAAAAATAGTCCCCAGACTTGTTTTTACTGCGGTATGGGCAGGACATTTCTGTCACCTGAACTAGAAGGACATATTTCATTGAACGCCTCAATGAACTCACAGATGCATATTGTGACAGGGTAACTTTGGAAGAAAAGATAGAGACAGACAGTTTATTCTTTTTTTTTATTGTGAAAATCCTCTCATCTTTTTAGCAAATTCATATACTTGTAGGCACACACCTGCACGTAAATACTCTCCAATACAGCAGATGGCAGTATGCACCTTTCTGAGCCATCATTAAGCATAAATAGAACAAGAGAACAACCTTTGCGCTATGCCTAATATTATTGATATTTGGAGAAGAAGAAAAAAAACGTCAAGAGCAATGCTCTCGCATTCCTTCCTACTTCATCAGCTATGGCTGTGTAGCTCATACTGTATGAGACAGTTGGAAATTTTGAAGGAGACACTCATGATAATAACATCCATGATGTCATGTCTCAACAGCGGTCCACTTCTATGTTTAGGTGTGATTGGCTTCCTCGTCTGATTTGATCCAGTTCCCGAGCCTGGAACGATTGTGTTCAGAATGAATGATCAAAATGAACCAGACTTTGGGGGTGTACTCCAAAATGAACCTGGGTCCCTAATGTGAAAACATCCTCAGTCCGAGCTCTCTTTATAGGTCCCATGACTTCCTTCACAGAGTGGTGCCCGAACATGTCACTACCACCACATACTAACCTCCCCCCAATCTGTCTCAGGTAAAGGAGCCTTCTGGTCCACAGTTGACTCCACCTCCTGACAGATGAGGAAGTCAACCACCTGGTCTGGGCATCTAAACTCCTATCCTGTAGATCACCTCAGATTTGTGCTGTAGCTCTAAATACCAATGAGATAACCACTGTGTACAAAGATGTTGCATAGGGCAAATCCTTCAGGTATCAAATTGCATCATTCAGAAGGAACAACACAAAGTGATGCCCACATGCAGTCCCTCCCAATATCCTGGAAAAGTACATAATTGTTTCTAAGTACCTAAATTAATGATAGATGGCACAAGAGTGCTTTTGGGGTAGCCAGTGGTTTCATTGCAGAATTGATCTTTTGAGGTCAGAATGTCATAGCAGTCGACCAGCAGTTCTTTCACTGTGAGCTGTGCCCCACTGGTGAGGACGGAGAGCAAGTGGGCAGAAATATCTGCAACTTGCTTAAACTGCAAGACATACGCCAGGATGAGGTGAGGCATTGTCACGTCAATAGACGGATGTCCTGCTGAAGTACCCCCAGTCTGCACCAAGCTTCAGAGTACCAGCCTGCCGCCCTCCTGATGGGCCTGGTAGGGCTCCTCCTGCTCTGTATGCATCAAGAGGAGCTCTCGTTGTTGGTTTTACTGGATGGTGGTGAGGGCTTTAATGAGTTCTATGACTGGTAAGGATTGCATGGGGCAAACATCTTCCTTTTTGAGTGTTTCAGCACCAATGTGACAGGGTAACTTTGGAAGGGAAGATGGCCACACGTGGTCAGTGTGAGTTAAGGTTTATTCTCTCGCTTATTTTAAATATTCTTGACTGCTTGTCAGTACAAACAAACAAACAAATAAGCAAGTCTCCAAAAGTTTAAGCTAGACATTTGTGTTTATGCCATTGAAATGAGTTTACTGATGGAGAGAAATAACACTCATTCATCATTCATGTTGCGACATTTACCTCAGACACGCTTGGAAAAATTTGAGATTTGTCCGACATTGCATCATCAGTTAAACCCATTTTCTGTATACTAGGCACAAATAATTCACCACGAACATGTTTTTCTCCTGCTCTCACCTTGAGGTTGCTAATGCAGGAGATTATCTCCCTCATATCCACTGTATGCAGAGCCAAGCCTGAATGCATTTTCTTAAAAAAAAAAAAAAACATTTATACTCAACATCCTTAATAATTGAATGCTGACCATAAATGGTTCAGATGAGTGCCATCAAAAATTTTCTTTATAACAGCACTTTATTACTATGACCTACTACTGACATTGCATTTATATGATTCACTCTTTGAAAAGTAAAAAATTCAATCTAGAACTGGAGTGGGAATCAGGATCCCTTACAGAAAGAAATATAATGCAATATATTAAATAATCCATTTATATATATAGAAAACTAGTGATTATATTTATTAATATATTGCAATATATGAATAGACCATGTATGGATATATATTTTGCAATTAAGACAAAAAAACATTATGTTGATACTTATAATTGTTCTGCTGAAACATTATTGAAACTTTATTCATGTTTAAGAATTATACACACACTTTAACTTTTTCAGTTTCTCAGTGAGCTCTGATTAATGCCTATAACGTCCATTTTGTTCGAACTACATTAACATATAAGCATATGGTAAAAAAAAAAAAAAGTATAAAGAAATAGATATATTCAATAAAATTCAATATGTATTATGAAGTATATTGTTGAATATAAAATTGCATACATTAATATATACATTTGAATATATTTGAATTTATCTCAATATATAAAAAGTTATTCCTTATGTATTTTTCAATATATTGTAATATATTAATACAATATATTATTCTGTATATTGAGAATATATTTTCGAATATGAATATCCTTTTTTTTCTGTTAATTATTAGTTAGTATCAGTTAGTGTATTAACGAGGCATATCAACATTATAAAATCTTTTCAATTTACCAGTAGATCAGAACACAATCATTTAATATATTTACAGTTAATATATAGAGAAATATATTTTCTTTGCGTAAGGGATTATTTAAAGAAATATATTCGTTAATGTAATTTTAAGAATTTTTTCCTTGGAATGATTCTAGCTTCCTAATAGGGCTCCATGTTGAAATATTTCTTCATAAAAAACATGTTTTGTCTGTATGAGACAAAAGAGAATATGAAGGGCAAGCTGAACAGAGATGGACAGACAGGCAGATAGACAGGCAGACAGACAGTGTCATGGTTATTTATGTTTGCTTTGGCGTCTTTTTTAGTCAAGTTTCCGCCCCATGTCATGTTAATTTTTTTTAGATACATGTATAAATAGTGTGCCTAAGATACATGTGATAACTGAATATGATTCCACTTCATAACCATGAATATACCTTTGGACTGCTTTTGATTTTTTTTTTAAATGTTTGTTATTATGGCTTATGACTGCAGTCACTCTGAAATGAATTTGTTCATTAAGTTTCTATACCACTTATCCTGTACAGGGTCGTACACGGGAAGACTGGAGACTATCCCAGGAGACTTTGGACATGAGATGACATTACATCCTGTACACAGTGCCAATCCATTGCGTGGCACACAACCACACACACTCATTCATAAAGGCAATTTGAAAATACTATTTAATCTAACCTGTATGTCTTTGTACTGTTGGAGAAAACCGGACCACCCAGAGGAAACCCACAAAGCCAAGGGAGAAGATACAAACACCCCAGCGCAGACCTAAGATGGCACTCGAACCCTCCATCAAGGCAGAACTCGAACCCTCCACATTAGAAGAGTAGTCTTAATGCTTACTTCCTGCCTTTTAGAATGGAGTGATCTCTTGTTTTGCTATCCAGTATTACCCAGATGAGGATGGGTTCCCTTTTAAGTCTGGTTCCTCTTATGGTTTCTTCCTCATGTCATCCCAGGGATTTTGTCCTTGCTACGATCACCTCTGACTTTCTTATTTCTGAAAATTTCCCAAGCTATATATATATATATATATATATATATATATATATATATATATATATATATATATATATATATATATATATAAAAGTTTTACATTCATTTCCAGTATTTTCATTTCTTGTGTCCATTTTTAAAGGTGCGATACGGAACTGAATTATTTATATATTTTATGTCAGTATCTCATTGCAAAGTCTTACCATGCATTTTGTATCTAGTATTTCTGGGCATAGTTTTCTTGTTTTTGACACAAAGATTGGATTATTCGTGCTCAACCACTGTTATGGACTTATTAATGCACATATTTTTCAGAGTTGTCTGACAGACAGACAGATAGACAGTCCACACAGTCAGACTGAAAGATATCTTTGTCCTATGGTTTCTGACAGACAGACTCACACACAGACGGAGTGCCATATACACATCAACTGGAAAGAAAGGCAACTAGTCTCCTTTTGTGTATGTGAGAGAATGAGAATGAGAGAAATGAGATGAGCTGAGAGAAAAGCTGACAATTCCTGTCCTCTCCTGGCCAATCGCGTGCCCATTGACGGTGACAAATTCGTTGATTGCCGGCCAAAGCTTAAGAGCACTGACAGCTTGCACCCTGGCGTTAAAGCTGCAGGACTGATTTCGAACACAATGGTATGTTACTGTCTGAAAATGGAACCTGTGACCCAGACTAATTCCATAACTATTCGAGTGGACGTGCGGGAAAGCACGAGCACTGAGAACAATAAGCGCACCAAGCACACCACCAAGCACACCAGCCACGATGCTCACACACATATCACACGTACATGAGAGAATTAATTACTCCGCTTTCAATTTACATAGACGTCCGAGCAGATTGTATTTCCGGCCAGCCTGATGAAACCTCGCTCAGTGAATCGTTTTAGTGACAGAGTCCTGCCTCTTTCTGCGTGCTTCACTAAATCCACCGATGTGCAAATGAGGCTATAAAACATGTACTTACAGTGCAAAAATAAATAAATAAATGGATGAAAGACACTTGTATTTGTCCTTGTATTTCCACTTCCACACACTTACCACTTTCACTAGCTGGGACATCGAGACCTCAAACTGGACTATCACAGGGTCGGAGACGTTCTCCACTGGTCTGATGTACTGGTTATAGTTGGAGAAGATGACAGAGAAGAGTTGATGCTCAGCCTCGGAACACATTCCACCTGTAAAAAGGTTCGCATTTAAAGAAATAAAAAACACTTTGCCTGTTGATGTACTATATCATTTTAAGTCTTAAATGCATTTGCATTATCTTAAATGTCTCTTTTAATCCTTCTGCTGATAAGCTACAATTATAAGCCAGTTCAACCATTTGGTTTTAAATAATCTTCATTTGCCAAATCGATCAGCATGAAACAGTAATTAATGCCGCAAATGCCAAAGCAAAGCACACACACACACACACTGCACAAGTACACACACTTTCTGTAATTCAGCTGCTCTCACAAAGAGAGACTAAAGTAATGTTTTCCTAATCAGAAAGATTGTAATCAAATACACTTATCCTTGATTGACAAAGTTATATTTTATAAACATACACATGATTTAAATCCTAATATTGCTTTTCTTTTTTTTTTCTTCATATCACTCCTCCATGCATGGAAATATTTTATGAATGAACAACATTCTATATTACAACATTTCATATTCAGCAACAAGTAGCACAGGTTTCTGGATGCTCGCATGAAAAGCATATCGATCTGCATACTTACTGTGGAAAAGCTGATAGAAAAGGAGAAAGTAGCACGCAGGGGTGACGAGGAAAAGCGTGGCTTTCATCATGAAACCCAAAGCAAGTCCCTGTAGGTTAATCCATGAACCTTGTTGGGAGAGTGGAAATGAGAGCAATAAAGAAGGAAGAGCACTGACTGGGATGTGCAGTGAGTGTGGGGGGAGAGAGAGAAGAGAGGGGGGAGGGAGAGAGGGAAGGAGGAGGAAGAGAGAAAGGGGGAGAGACGGGAGGGCATTTAGCATCACATAGAATGATTGTAACTTAGAATGATTGTGGACTGCGTATTCATTAGGTTTCAATTTTCATATGGTATTTACAAAAAAATTTGACTGGTCATTTAAATTGGAAAGAAAAACTATAAAAATATTTTTAAAATATAAAAGATTATTTAGTCTCTCTATCTATCTATCTATCTATATATATAATCACTATAAATGGAATATAATCACTATAAATGGAATATATATTCCATTTATAGTGATTATTATTATTATATCTTTTGTAATGTGCATTATTGCTGATTATCACTGATGAGAATTTTTTTCTCTACTGGAAAAGCACAAAAAAGAATTAACCTGAAATAAACATAGAGTACAGACCGAAAGTTTGGACACACCTTCTCATTCAAAGAGTTTGAATTTGTATTATGGCAAGAAAAAAGCAGCTATGTAAAGAAAAACGAGTGGCCATCATTACTTTAAGAAATGAATGTCAGTCAGTCTGAAAAATTGGGAAAACTTTGAAAGTGTCCCCAAGTGTAGTCACAAAAACCATCAAGCGCTACAAAGAAACTGGCTCACATGCGGACCGGCCCAGGAAAGGAAGACCGAGAGTCACCTCTGCTGCAGAGGAGAAGTTCATCCGAGTCACCAGCCTCAGAAATCGCAGGTTAACAGCAGCTCAGATCAGAGAGCAGGTCAATGCCACACAGAGTTCTAGCAGCAGACACGTCTCTAGAACAACTGTTAAGAGGAGACTGTGTGAATCAGGCCTTCATGGTAGAAGATCTGCTAGGAAACCACTGCTAAGGACAGGCAACAAGCAGAAGAGACACGTTTGGGCTAAAGAACACAATAAAGAACACAATAAAGAAAACTCTTTGAATGAGAAGGGGTGTCCAAACTTTTTTCTGTACTGTATAATAAGCAGTGGTGTAGTGGTTAGCTCTGTCGCCTTGCACCTCCAGGGTCTGCATTCAATTCGATTCCCGGTCAGGTTTGATTTTCCATCTTGCATGGAGTTTGCATGTTCTTCCTGGGCTTGGTGGGTTTCTTTCAGGTACTCCGGTTTCCTCCCACAGTCCAAAGACATGCAGATTAGGCTGATTGGTGTTCCCAAACTGCCCAAAGTGTGTGAATAAGAATATGAGTGTGTGTGCCCTGTGATGGATTGGCATTGAAATGTATAACTTCTACATGTCGCTTATGTCTAACAAGATGTAGAATGCCATATTTAACACATGTTAGTCTGGTTACTTATTTAGTGAGACTAGGTGAAAGAGTCAATTATTGGTATTGGTATAAATTTGTTCACTTTATGATGTATCCTAAACCCTTTACTTTGAGTTAAAAGATTGTGGTGGTAGTAGTCGGCTGTAGTTTTCAACAATGTTTGAGTTAATGGGTCTTGTTGAAAATGGTGGCAGGATGAACTGACATACTGTAGGTGTCATCGGTTCTAGCTGGTTGTAGTGCTAGACCGGCTGAGGGTGTTGCCGTGGGCATGAAGGTAGGCATGAAGGCAGAGGGGTGTGCAGAAAGAGTCTTTTATTTAAACAAACAACTCAAAAACAGAACAAACTCAAACTAAAACTAGGGCTCAGGAAAAACACAGGAACAGGAAGGGATCTGAACACAGGAGACCAGGAGCTGACACAGGGAACCAGGGCTGGAGGCACGGAGACGGGGCTGGAGGCACGGAGACGGGGCTGGAGGCACGGAGACGGGGCTGGAGGCACGGAGACGGGGCTGGAGGCACGGAGACGGGGCTGGAGGCACGGAGACGGGGCTGGAGGCACGGAGACGGGGCTGGAGGCACGGAGACGGGGCTGGAGGCACGGAGACGGGGCTGGAGGCACGGAGACGGGGCTGGAGGCACGGAGACGGGGCTGGAGGCACGGAGACGGGGCTGGAGGCACGGAGACTGACAGGAACTAGACTAGCTGGGTTAGTGAGGTTAGTAGCTACATGTTGTACTGGGGACACTGGAGGCTGACCTAACCGGGTTAGTGGCTAATGGGGTTAGTATTGACCTAGGGGACCGGAAGACAAAAGGCAGGGCACACGTGAGGCTATACCAAACAAGCGGCTAACCTACTAGTGACCAGAACCACTAGCAGTCACTCCCACTAGAGATTAGCCTACTGGAGGCTAACCCTACTAGGGGCTAACCCTACTAGCCATCAAGGCCTACTAGCGGCTAACCCTGCTAATGGCTAAGCACTCATGTGGCTACACATACAAGGGAAAAGACCAGAAGGCAAAACAGTACTTACACAGGACACAGGAGGAGACACAGCCTAACTACACACTGAACAGAGCAGCTCCATGAATCCACAGACACAAGGAACATCAAGGAAACAAAACTAGAGCCCTCTGAAAACAAAAGGTTACAAAACATAAACCAAATATAAACTTAAAGTAACAAATGAATGCCCACATGATGGTAATCCAAACAGACAATCACACAAACCACCACCACCACCAACAAACAATCAGACAATGCTCAACCCAGTTTCCCAGAACAAACTGCTATTTATAGAAGGTTTTAATGAGCCACCTCAGTTCAGGTGAGCCTCATCACCTGACTGAGGTGCCTTCTGGGAAACTGAGTCAACCAACAGGAACTACACACAAAGACAGACAGACATGAACAGTGACCTCTAGTGGAGGTTCCTAACAGTATGAGACAAATGAAAGAATAAACAATGGTGCTCAGTGATTGGTCGTTGGAAACAACAGTGATGAGTGAAATAATGTTCAGTCTGGCAGTGAGACAAATAGAGAGAGAGAGAGAGAGAGAGAGAGAGAGAGAGAGAGAGAACTAGGAGTCTTCTGTTAGCTTTTCTCTCTTTCATGAGTTTGCCACTAGGTACAGCTCACTGCCTACAACCCCTGAGCTCTGAGTCTTTTTTCAGATAAACTTACAATAACACTAATTTCTATAAAAGTCATTGAACCTAGTTCACGGTATGTGAGCCTAATTAAATACAAAATTATTAGACCCTTCTATTAAATAAATAAACAAATAAACAAACAAACAAACAAATAAATAAATAAACAAACAAATAAATAAATAAGAACAATGGTGCCACAGCTTGTGATCTTACAATCCTGCTCTTTAGATTTTTATACAGTATTTCTTATGATTATTGTTAGAAGTCTTCCCAAGCAAATAATGGGCTTGTTTAAAGTGAATAAATGAATTAATACCTGGATAAGAGGTGTACAGTAACACCTTAAATCAGTCATTTTAAAGGTTTATTAAAAGGCTGAACTGAAAAGATGAAGCTTAAATAATATACCGTACTTTCTGCCATCACAAAACTTTCTGTATCCGAGGTACTACCCGAAAGATAGCCATTTTGTATTTGTGTCCAGCAGAGGGCATTCTGTGTACAAGCATCCTGTACATGTGTGTCTTTTGATCCTCATAAAAAGAATCATAATAAATATATATTTAAAAAAGAAAGAAAAAAAAATATATATATATATATATATATATATATATATATATATATATATATATATATATAAGATGTGAATATTTAGTAAAGGTCTTCATAATCTAAAATATATTTTCTTGAGATCAGTAGAATATCTTCTGATCTTCTTGTCACAGAACTATCCATACTCACTGATCTCTTTCTTAATGAAACCATAATAAGCATAATAAATTATGTAAGGAACGGTGCCAAACTCATTAGCTAAGTAGACAAAAGTAAATTGGCTGACGTGGACTGGTATTAAACATGCATAACGTTATATAAAATGTACGCTGGAATGATTTCTGGGGACTTTTTAAAAAATGCGACAGATTAATTAATTTAATTTATTTATTTTAGTCATAGTATCATTCATTCCCTTTGAAATAAATGTTTCATCCTGGTCATGGTCATGGCAAATATGGAGTACATCACAAAGCAAGGATATACAGTAGATTGGACAGAAATCCATCACAGGTCGTCATTCAGAATTATGGGGAATTTAGAACCGCCAGTTCACCTACTGGTACAGTTTGGTACAGGAAGGAAAACTTACTCCCTAAAGCAGTGAATTAAAATGTTATCAATATAGTGTAAGGTTCAGTGTTTTTAATATTAACATTAGATTATTTGCCGTTTAAATGTATTATTTTGGAGCGAGTATACACAAAACAAATTGGTATGAATAAGAAAGTCTAGAACTGATTTCCTTCTAGCTGAGACTGTAGCGTCATTCAGCTGCTGCTGTAGCTAGTCAGTGACAGCCGTGTCAGGTGCTTACACAGAGTAACACACCTGTTAGATTTGAATGTCGACACACCCATAATGAGTCATTAGCAGTGATTGAGAAGGTGCACGTGGAATACAGTCATGGGTGTAATAAACGTACTGTATTGTGCAAAAGGCTTGCGCCACCCTTCATTATTTTTCATATTTTGCTTCCAAAGAACCAGACCTTCTTGTATTTTTAATGTAGACTTAAAGAAAAGTTCTCCAGGCTTCCTGAAGGACTTTTTCGGTTCCATTCTTCGAAAAGTTTTGGCTCACATATTCAGTCCAATCCCTGTGACTGGACACACACGATGACCTATGCTTAAAAAAAACACCTATCTGAAGGCATGTACGAATGAGAAACAGGTGCAGATGATGACAGATGATCAGGAGGTGAATCGTATGCTGGTGATGCTGAATGCTGAGTGGTTGGAACTGACGAGAGGGGAAATGAGGTTGCTACATATGGTATCAATCTATTTTAAAATAGTATCTTTAAACACTTTGCAGCCTGTCTTTCTATTTTTTTTTTTTCTAAAATGGGATAAAACAAGTAATTAACAGTTTTTTTTCTCTCAATCATTTCTGACATTTGAAGGAAAAACAGCATGAAGCCAGCCATTAATTAAAATGCTTAAAAACCGACTTAATTCTTATCATGGGATCTCTTTAGTTTCAGTAAAGAACTATTTGATTGGATCGGATTGGATTTAAGTCTCCCATCTAATGTCACCTAATGTCAATGACCTTTAGGACTAAACAAATACACAACAACCAGTGAAAGTATTTAATCACATCTTTGCAAGACAAGATGATTTTTATTACACAACATTGAATTAGATTCATATTATTTCATATGATAATCGAATATATGTGTGTGTGTGTGTGTGTGTGTGTGTGTGTGTGTGTGTGTGTGTGTGTGTGTGTGTGTGTGCGTGTGTGTGCGTGTGCGTGTGCATGCGTGTGTGTGTGTATGTGTAAATGCTGTATTGCCCTGCTATAGCTGAAGAAGATGAAAAGGAAATCATTAAACATTGACTGATAAATAGATAATTCACCAGTTTATTAGCCTGAAATAATCTTTTTAGAATAACAGTGACCTTGTCTTAAGAGAAAGTGTCCTGATATTATCTTGAAGCACCAGTAGCATATTTTCAAGGCATAACATATTGTCAAGGAAGGTGATGTTGCCTGACCGATGATGTTGACGCCTAATCAAAAATCTGTGACATTTTTAGTCCTGGCTCGCTTTCTAAAGATTTTTTTCACACATCCATAGGTGAAAATATGATTTGACCTGTGATGTAATCTTGAAGACATTAGTCATTCATTGTAATGTCTTCATCATCAAAACTGATTTTTTTTTTTTTATCATATCAAAAGAAAACTTAAGATTATACCACAAGTCCTTTCATTACTACAATGACTCATGTAAATTTGTAAATTTAGATGTTTCTTTTTCACCCCATATTCTTTACATCCCGTCTCTCCTAGAGGATTCAGTATTCGGTTGATAGACGGGAACTGTCTGGTTCTGGAAGACTGGCTGAAGGAAAAGACCCAACGTCCCAACTACACACACAATTACAAAGATCCAGAGAAACATCCGATCCACCACCATGGCAACGTACTTCCAATCTTCAATCACCTGAAAAGAAACCAAGAGGAACATCACGTTACTGTACAAGCAAACTCAAAAACCTCAATAAACTCAAGATGGGAAAAAGTCAGAATGAAATCAACAACTTTTGGGAGTTTCCCGTAAAAGCTTTAACATGTGACACTTCTTGGTGACATGAGATTTTAATATTTTGTATTAAAGCCAGAGTTCATTTAATTTGTCGTTCATTTTGTTATCGGCCGTCTTGTTTTGTCTTGAACTAGGTGAACTAATGTACCGTCTTTGTTTTAATGGAAGTGTGCTCATCCCATACTGTAATCTTTACTTGTCACTCGCTCACTCGTCAACCTCTGTACAACCGCTATACAACCTCACTCACTCACTCATTCATCTTCTTTACAGCTTTATCCTGTATTCAGGGTCACGGGCGGGCTGGAGCCTATCCCAGGAGACTTAGGGCACAAGGCGGGGTACATACCATGGACAGGGTGCCAATCCATTGCAGACTGTAATCTCTAGCAAAAATTCAAATGCGTGAACAGTCTTCCATGAGAGCCAAGAACAGCTAAGCGCACAAACATTTGAACTTTCGTGAACATACAGAGGTATTTGAGAGAAAACACTGCCAGATAACAACAACAACAACAACAAAAAAGCAGGATATGCATCCGTGCCTGAATCTCAAATGTTTGTCTACACTGCATATGAGGCTATACGGGTCCATTACATTATCCTACAGTAGGTAGGGCAAAACGTTGCAAATAAGAAACCATCTGGGATTTGGCCGAAAAAATGAAGCATTTCACTAAGATCATTGAGAAAGATTTTAGGGTAAACCGCAATTGTATAGCAATATTATGGATTTTTTTTTTTCTCTGAAATGTTCTCTCCTAAATCTGCCAACAACAAAAAAGCAAACAATTAAAAGTGAAGTGATTTTTGTGATGTCTGTAAGACTTTAATCAGTCATTTTTCAGCTACACATACCGTATACAGTATTTACTCATTCAGTTTTCCCGGTATATGCTCTTGACATCCTAATGTCCTTATATGAGGACAGGACATTTTTCAGACCATTTTTCTATTGGTCTCAACTTCTCATTTGTTTATATGTACTTGTTCCATCCTCATACGTTAGGTATAATTCTTTTTGCTAAACCTCTTCCTGGTTGAAGACATACGTTTTTAATTATCAGCTACAAATAAAGAGAAACAGTGAGTAGAGCGTGCAATGCACACAACAGTCGAGTTCAGCAAATTCAGCAAGCTTATTTGAATAGTGTGCAGGTTGCACAGTGGGGGAAATAGTACTCTGGTTGTGGATCAGGGATAATTTGACAAGGCACTATACTACAGTATATACTATACATAAGTATATAAATCAGTGCTGCACTATAAATACATAGAAATATCTCAAATAAAAACAACGAACAATCAAATTCACTTGATTGAACCATCAATAAAGCTTCGGCAAAAGCTGTTTTTTTTATGTTTAGTCTTGATACACTATGTGTAATAGGTGTTGTTTGATGATCTAAGTGAACGACCTGAGAGGCAAGGCTGCATTAAATTTACGAGGTACTGTGGGGCCAGATTATTTAACACATTAATGGCAATACTTAAAAGCCTTAAATCAGTTCTAACATACTGTATACAGTGCCAATGCAGTGAAACCAATGTAAAGACTCTTACTGGGCTTAAAAGCTTCACTGAACGGTTCTTAAGAAAACACAAACCATGCCTAGGGTGTGCTCTATTAATAAAGAACAAAAAAATATTATTAATTAGAGCTGAGAAAGGATCTTTGCAATTGAGGGTTTAATTTCTTACTTACACTCTGGTCATCATCATTTCCCATCATATGGTCAGCTACATAACGAACTCCATCCACTGCTTCTTGAACCTCAGCCCCCAGGTCTGATTGCCCTCCGCCTCCTCTCGTGTCTCCTTCATTCATGACATTGCCATTAGGCAGGAACTCCGTAGGCCGCTGATCGCCTTTCCTGTAAAAGCTGGTGCCTTTACTGTAAAGGTCTCCTGGTGAAGACAGTGCTGATGCTGAAGATGTGGCAAGAAGGACTGAGGCGGACGAGGACATTCTCGACTTATAGGGAGCGCCACACCTGAACTCAAGAAGAGCTCTGTTATCTTTGAGATGTCTCCGCTGGCGTAGCCTCTGCCTCGATGAGTTCCCATCAGGCCTTCTCATAAAAAGCAGCATGGGAAGTTTGTCCAGGAAGACCAGCTTCACCCATTTCGGCATGGTGTGCGTGCTCGGAGAACGATGGTGCACGTTGAGAACGCATACACTAGTGATGATGGAGAATGTCACCAGCACCATGGTGAACATCAGATACTTGCCAATTAGAGGGACATCCAGAGATGTGGGAGGAACAATTTTGGAGATCAGTAAGAGGAAGACAGTGAGGGCCAAGAGAACCGAGATGCACAGGGTCATCTTCTCGCCACAATCAGATGGTAAGTAGAAAACCAGGATGGCCAGAGACGTGATTAACACACAGGGAATGATGAGGTTGATGGTGTAAAAGAGAGGCTTTCTCTTGATAATAAAATCATACGTCAGGTCCACATAAGTCGGGTCCTGTGGGTTGACTGTCCTCCTTCCAGGCAGAGCTAGAATGTCCCACTCTCCACTAGGAGTAAAGTCATCCATACTGGCCACTTCAGACTTTAGGACAAGATCGATCTCTGTGTGGTCGTAGGTCCACGAGCGGAACTTCAGTGTGCAGTTCTGCTGGTCAAAGGGGAAATGCTTGACCTCGATCTTACAGGCGCTCTTGTAGATGGCAGGAGGAAGCCACGCAATGGTGCCATTAAACAGCACAATAGCGTTGGTGAAGACTGTCACCTCATACGTGCCATCAGCACTGGAAAGCAAACAAGTTGCAATATAAAGCCATAAATCATACCTATCTGTTTGTTTTGCTTATTACTTATAACTTTGCTGTAATAAGGTTCTTTTTAATGAAATTAGACAAAATACAAACCAAACATCAAACTTTTAGTTTTAAAGCAATATGTAGCTGAAAAATATATTTTAACATTCATTATGTTATTGCATCAATATTGATAAAGTAAAGTACTTTTCTAAAAATTTGCCCAACCCAAGTTACACAACACATTCAACCAAACATCAGACTTCCCAGTTCTCAAAATTGAATTTGAGATCATATGATTTAAATTTTCTATAACTGCAGCTCTGACCATAGATATAACTACAACAGAATTCAGAGATTTTCCTGTATATCTAATTAGGATGCTCAATATGATCTTTGCGGGCGGCACGGTGGTGTAAGTGGTTAGCACTGTCGCCTTGCCCCGCCAGGGTCCGGGTTCGATCCCCGGCCAGGCTCGATTCCTGTCTCTGTGTGCATGGAGTTTGCATGTTCTCCCCATGCTTGGTGGGTTTCCTCCGGGTACTCCGGTCTCCTCCCACAGTCCAAAGACATGTAGGTTAGGCTAATTGCCCGTAGTGTGTGAATGAGTGAGTGTATGTGTGTGTCTGTGCCCTGCGATGGATTGGCATCCTGTCCAGGGTGTACCCTGCCATGTGCCCCAAGTCTCCTGGGATAGGCTCCAGGCCACCCGTGACCCTGGATACAGGATTAAGTGATATAGATGATGTGTGAGTGAGAGTGAATATGATCTTTGCCAATACGACAATTAAGCGATTTTAAAAATTGTTATTAACCAAACCAGAAATGTAAAAAAAAAAATTTGCAATGTTAGAGTTCAACATTATCAGTAGAAAAGGTGAATCAAATATTTTATTTAAAAGTATTAACCTGAGGAGCCTGAAGGGACACAAATTTTACCAGAAGCACTCTTTGATGGGATTATACAAATTAATGTAAGCTAATTATCATAACTGCTCTCTGACCGGCTATAAAGTGTGTAATTTCTTCAGGATCTATTTCTGCTAGCAAAACAGGCATAAACATAACATTTAAGGACAGAGGCAACGAAAAAAATTGTATCATGTATATTACTTTATATTAATATAATATTAATAATATAATCACAGATTATCATATTATTATATTATATATCATTATATAATGTATAGCAATACATTTTATTGGAATCTCTTTTGAAGTTTGTATACAATTTTGTGGCTCTGTAAATATTGTCTAAAATCGTCACTTACTCTATACAGTATTTTTTTGTTTGTTTGTTTGTTTAGCTAAAGAAATGTTGGCTAAAAACAATATCACACAGGAAAGGTTATGTTAATACTGCACGTTGCACCTCAATAACTGCACTGTTGCTTGTGAGGTATTGCTAAAATAGGGTAATTGATAACATTTTGCATTACATTAAGTGTAACTATTTACTAAGGAGTGAAATGTATGGCATCTTTTATAAAATCATATAAGAACTAAAAATCTAACTTGAACTTCATTATTAAATTGTAGTTTATTCCTCACCCAAATGTTTCCATACCTTTCAGAAAACTGTTAAGTGATCAGTGTTAATTAATATATTTATCCCATTATTTGTGACATAACACATCCTGTGAGACATCTATAAAAAAAAAATTCTAATTAAAATGAACCAAAATATGCTGATTTTGCAAAACAATATAGTATAGACCAAAATACCACAAAATAACCATACTGTATTATAAAATCCCAAAATTCTCAAACATTTCTCAAACATATTTCTATATATGCCATGTGCTTAACTAAACGTACTTATTGTATAATACAATGTCAGGTAGCCAGATGTGTCTAGACGGAATTCGTAGCTTGTCAATTCCATCGTATTTGGCCGGGTCCCATGACAGTCTGTAATCATTCCAGTTCTGAGAGAAGAAAAAAAAAAAAAAAAACAGTTGGTGTTCAAGTCTAGGTCACTTTGAAATAATGGCTTTGCGGCAGTCAGATGGTGCTTAATTACACACTTCGTTATCATTTTAATAAGTTGTAGTGAGTGGGGCTGATAAATGCCCTGCTATTGGAAAAGAATGTCTACGGTTATATTCACATTCAAGGTCAAGGACACAGGAGCTGTTTTGCTTATTACTAGCTAATAATCAGTGAGTAATGGATTATCTATACTTACCTGTGTGAGCCACACGTTTGTCGTCATGATTTGCTCCCTCTCATTCTGTGTGGATTGGATACACACATAAACCCTCAGATCAAGGCGTGCATGTGACATCAGTATAGCAATTTTCTACTATTTGCCCATTTATTAGCCATAAACTGACGTATAGAAATAACTCCAGAATGACTAGAACACTGTTGCATCTCAAAGAAAGCATGCGCAAAATATTTTCTAACAGCTTTTAATACATTTTTTTTAGAAAAAGCAATGCCTAAATGGAGATATCTCATTTTGCAGTGAAACTATTAAAATATTAATCATGAAAGTAATTTTCATTTCAAATAGCTGTTTGTTGAATGTACCAATTTATAGGCATATTTTAATATCTAAATGGTGAATAGAAATTTTGAGTGCCTATAACAACCCATTTCTTTTTGAAGAAGATAAGCAAATCATATACCTGACCTGCACCCAAACACACGATACTGCACAGCTTTATATGCAACAACAGTTTCAATTACCAGATGGAAGACAGACTCATAAAATTGAATATAGTACTGTGTTTTTCCCTGATGGCTATGGCTCTGTAAATTATAACTGAAAAGCGATATTAGTGCTACCATTAGAGCTACTTTAAACTCATTGGAAGGTACACAGGCATGGTAATATGTTTAGTAACAAAGTGATTGTTTACCCCTTCAAGAAAAACTCACAACTAAGGGTTATCTTTTTTAATTCATAGACAGAGCTAGTGCTCACCACGCTGATGAGCTGTGCCAGAGAGACCTGCAGTTTCACAGTCACTCTTTCTGTTCTGTTCAGAGCAGGTCGGATGAGGTTGTTATAACGCTCCTTGGACAGAAGATAGTTCATGAGCCGCTCTTCAGCGTCTGCCCCGATGGCACCTGCAAAACAGAAATACAGGAAATCTCAACCTGACCTCCTTATTTTTGTGATTATTATTAAATTGTACAGGTTTACTTTTTTATTTGCCTTGCCAGTGCCATAAAAATATTTTTCATTGTTTATGGGGTTGACAAAAAAGGATTGAATAAATAAAATAAAATAAAAAAAACAATTGGATTGAACAAGGTTTGATCAATCCATGGTTAAAAATAAGTCAGCATATAGTAAATTATCACAAATCTAATTATAGCATCCCACTGTTGTTGTTGGTCTTTCAGCTGCTCAGAACATGCGGTCGCCACAGCAGACCATCCAGTCCGCACATACAAGTCTGGCGCAGGTTTTACCGGATGCCGGATGCCCTTCCTGACACATTCTTCCCATTTTATCCAGGCTTGGGACCGGCACTGCATCCAGTGGCTGGGGTTTGGGCACTGGCTGGGAATCAAACCCAGACCTTCCGCATGGCAGGCAAAACACCTACCACTGAGCCACCAGTGCCCTGTACTTACAGCATCCTACTAAATGTTCTGAATGTGTTAACCTCCCGTCTCCTGGGGTAAATATTTTGACTTGCTATTTGGAGTTTCTGTTCTGAATTTTGCCACAAATCAATACAGATTGGTGTAGTGGTTAGCACTGTGACCTCACACCTCAAGAGACAAGGGTTTGAGTCCTGCTTCAGGCCCATGTGTGTGAAGTTTGTATGTTCTCCCTGTGCTTGGTCCAAAGAAATGCAGATTAGGCTCATTGGCATTCTGAAATTGCCCGTAGTATGTGTGCTTTTGTAGGCATTGTTGGCTGTCATGTGGAAGGGCTGGGTTCAATTCCCACTAGATGACCAAAACCCAGCCATTTGGTGCAGTGCCAGTCCCAAGCCCAGATCAAATGAGAGGGTTGCATCAGGAAGGGCATCTAGCATAAATTCTATGCCAAGCTTGTGTGCGTATTGGATGATCTGATGTGGCGACCCCTTACTGGGAAAAGACCAACCCATGCTTGGTGTGTTTCATCTGGGTACTTTTGTTTTCTCCAGCAGTCCAATGACATGCAGATTAGTGGTCCCTGTCATGTTTGTAACGTTGGTGTAGGCGAGGCATAAACGCAGAGGTAAAGACATTTTAGATGTTTTTAATGAAAGATGAACAAAAAATAAACAAACCAAAATTCAAGTAAACAAACTAAACATGAACTATGACAGCAACAAAAAACAGGCACTATGGCAAAAAAGGCAGAACAACCATGTTAACCCAACAAATGCAAGACAAAGAAAACAGAACTTAAACAACCAATATATAATCAAACTAATGAGCTACCACGGTTCAGGTGAGTGTTCCCATCACCTGACCGAGGTGCATCCTGGTAAATGAAGTCCAAAACTAACAAAAATACATAAAAAGAGTTTCTGGGCGCAAGGCGCCCTCTAGGGGTTGACCGTGACATTCCCAAATTATCCCGACTGAGTGTGTTAACATGCTTGTGTCGTTTGATTGATTGGCATCCCTTCCACAGCATATTCTGCAGTACTGATAGTGAAGTTCATATTTTGTTCATGTTAATATTGTGTTTAATAATCTCACCGAAGAGGACCTTTTAATTTAGCTTAGTTTTGCTACAATGAGTTGTACAAGCTTTATGTATTTATTTATTTATTGATTTATTTATTTATTTATTTATTTATTTTTGCTGTCTCTGATGAATATGCATTGCATTTCCCTGGCTTAATCGCACCCATAGATCCTCTGTGTGTCTAGACATCAGCAGCATGGAGCATGTTTTATTACACTGCTAGGAGACCTGCTGCTGACTTTGCAGCTTTATAAAGAATGATCTGTTCCAGAATCCACAATCAGTCAGCCACATTTAAATGCCTGACAGCAGAGGAACACCAACAGCAACATAGAAAAAGGGAACATACATGCATGTCTTTACGCTTTTTAAACATTCTTTAATAAAGCTTTTCCAATTTTGTGCTTACCATGCACACGCGTCTATCCTATGGATCCACTGCTAATGCTTTGCGTAAAGATTTTGGCCTTGCGCTAATAGTGGATAATTGATACAAATAAGCTGTGACGCTGTTTAACTTTGCATTAATCAACGGTCATTAGAACCGAGGCATAAGCTTCGCGCTTTGGTTGCAAATTTGAGGAAATGCAGAGCACGGACAAATGAACACTAATTCTACACTAATAAACAAGTTAGTGAGGTGGGAGAACCTTAATTCAAACAGATGGTGAGGTGAGCAGGGACAAGATGAAATAAGCAATATATCCGGAAAGAATGCTGAGCCGTAACTTTACCTTAGAAGTTCTTTGCACAGGACTACCAAGTTCATAAGGTACATCTTAACCAACATTATGGCCATAGAGTGAGGTTTTTCTTGCATATTTGTCACATTTAAATTATTCAAATCATCAAACATTTATTAATATTACACAAAGTAATTACTTGCAGGTAATAAATAAACGTATTACTTGAGTAAATACAAATGTGCCAAAAAAGATTACAATCTGCCAAATACTTTTTCACGGCACTGTATATTACAATAGGGTCTACAAATATGAGATATTATTGAGTTATTTGTTTTCAAAAAACAAGTTCAGCTTAGTCAATAGTGTTGTTGATAATAATAATAATATTTTTCACTTTTTATACATATCTCAGGAGATGCACCCATGTGGTGCTTGTATGTTGTCCCCATCCTTGGTTGGTACTCTGGTTCCCCAACTAGTCTAAAGACATGAGAATTGACCTTATGTGTGCTAAGTGATGTATTGGCACCAGGCCTTGTGCATCTCCTGAGATATGATCCGAGATGGGAATCGAACCCAGACTCTGGAGGTGTGAGGTGATAATGCTAACCGCTAAGCTACTGTGCCACTAGTTACTATGGTTATTATTATTATTAAAAGGACCTCTGGCAGTAGTGCTGTCTATTTATGCATATTAGTGCATTCATTTTATTAATCAAAGCTAATTAATTTAGTTTCATTTATCTTTATTTCATTATTTTTATAATAAAAATGTATTATTAAATGTATTAACTGTAACAATAGTGACAATTACCACATGCCCTGTGTTTCTGTCTGATTAACTACTAGGAATGTGAGGGGAACAGCATATGTATGCTCAAACATATATTTTGCCATTATGTAGCCTTTACATCTTGATATTTTTTCTCAAGTTTACTAAAATAAATTTAATTTACATTGACATGACTTCTATAAATATCTATGCTTAAAATAAGCATACCAAATTTAACTATAACCATTATTTAACATGGATTCAAATATATAAATATATTTAAATGCGAATGTAAATGTAGCTGTTACCACCACCAGGTGAACTGAATAACATTAATTATAAATCAATAAAAACTGGCGACAAGATCATGGACAAGCAAGTCTCATTTACAGTATGTCTGAGGGGACCAAAGGCCAGTCCGTTCACAGAAGAGCCAATGCACTGTAGCACAAATTGGCCCCAAAAGAAAGGTATCAGAACAACCACTGCATTAGAGCTTGCTGTGTATGGGGCTTAGCAGGCAAAGAGTTTAACGTTGTTTATCTGGCTTTCAAATTCAGATTAATTGGCCAAACTTAATTCGCCAAGCACCCATGGAATGCACCAGACAAACAAGTCCGGTCAATGGAGGTTCTACAACTCACAGCACATAAAGTATCCATCACTCACGTCCTGGTCCCAGACATCACAGCACACCCCCAGAGGTCTTGTGGAGTCATGCCCCAAGCTGCCCTGGTGGCACAAGGGGAACCTGGGCTTAATGTTGCGGGTTTTAATGGTATGGCTAATTGATGTAAGGTTTATGGTTTTTCAAAGGTAACGATAAATTTAAGTATTGCTGGCTAACTGCTATGGTATAAACTGATGTCTAAGAAGAACATTTGGGGGATTTCATTTTTAGGAAAGTAATCAACGTTTGATCAGTCTGCATCATACCATCCTAATTATTTATATATAACAGAATGTGCTGAAGTGTTTTATTCCTTATGGTGTACACTCTTACAAAAATAGATTAAATCTAGAACAGTCCTAGATTTAGTGTTCATTACATTAGTCCCTCTGGGAGACCCTTTAATGGTTCTATGTCATTTTTTACACAAATGGTTGATTGTTTAAACCTACCCCTGGATCAGAGCACAGTTTGTCATTCACAAAGACTTCAACACACCCACTGAACCTGACAATTAACAGATTAGTTGAATCTTCTGTGTCCGAGTGGAAAAATCCTCATACTGTGCTGGGCAGTGGTCCTCTAGTCCTGAAGTAGACACTTACCTATTCCAGTGCAACATGGGACTTTATAACAACATTTAATATTTATAAATGTGATGTCATACAAGACCTGATAATTGAATGTGAGAATTGAAAAGAACTAAAAGTGGTGTACTTTGTCATAGACAGAGCTCTGTTTCTGACAAATGGGACAAACCGTTATAAAGAAAACAGAGACAATAACACCTTGTGCATTGACTGTCAACACTGTTTTTAAAGTTTAGTGATTTCAGTAAATTTTATGGCAAACATTTAAAAACCTGAATCAAATAAAGCTCAATCTGCCCCAATAGTGATGTCACAGAGGTCAGTATCACCACAGATCCAAAAGCTGCAAAGTGTGAATATATCTCACAGTCTGATTATTAACAAGAAACAATCAAATGTTTTTCAAAGTGTATGACTGGTTTGCTGAAAGTGAAAAGTGGCTATTACAACTTTTACCCAAATTTCTTTATTAAATATATATTGTACAAAATCCTTCAATGGCCTGCATAAAGTCCAATATATCAGGTAACTCATTCACCTAGAATATTATAAGAATTAAGTAAAAGGGTCTCACACATTTTTCTTGTAACTTGTATCATATACTGTAGTTCGAAAACACCTGAGGGTGTGCTGATGATGATTATGTTCCTCTAAAAGCATACCCCAAAGCGTTTTATTCTACTTTGACCACCGCAAATTATTTGTGTATAACAACACATCATACTTTACAATCCACTTATGCTTATATAATAATGCTATATTATAACATCAGTCAGATATGAAATGCTACTAAAAAAATCCTAAATAAACACTTCTTTACAGAAAACTCATCAGTGCTTATAAGTAATTGCACTTGTAAACTTATTCACCTATGTAAGTTATTACTATAGAAAATATACTATATAGACAGTTCACCAATCAGAATGGAGAAATCAGCAGCACTGTAAAAGAGTCATAAGTCTGTGAAAGAGTGTGAAATGAAAAACTTTTTAAAAATTAACCTGCACATACTATACACAATTGCATATCCATGAGAAAAAGAGGATTAAGATGCTGGAAATGCACTACACTCTCTACATCAAAATCTTCATCAGATGCTTGAAGATTTCAGCTATAGGCCCGTGTTACTGGAAAGTTTGTTAATGTCAAGAGGAGCTACATACACGAACAGTCTCACGGATATTTACTCTCATGTCCTGCCTCATGCCTAGTTTTCCTTGGATGAGTTCGAGACCCTTCATGATGCTGACTAGGATGAAGCACTTCCTGATGGATGGACGGATTAGTGAATGAATGAAAAATCAATGGTGAAAAATAAATACATACACACACACACACACACACACACACACACACACACACACACACACACACACACACACACACACACACACTGTGTACATTTTTCACATATGACATTTCTCACCTGTGATATATATGTGTGTGTGTGTGTGTGTATGTGTGTGTGTGTGTGTGTGTGTGTGTGTGTGTGTGTGTGTGTGTGTGTGTGTGTGTGTGTGCGTGCGTGCGTACATTGATCAAACACTGGAAACATTTTTTCAACCATTTTAACAATCAAACATATTGTTATTTCTCTGTGCACATTATTTTTATTTTATTTTTATTTTTATTATTTTTATCTGTGCAATTATTTAAATCGAAAATGCTGAATAATTTAATAGCAGTCTACAAAAAAAAAAAAGTTATTGAACTGTGCCACATTTTGTTCGGAAAGTTTAGCCAGGCTTAAAGCGTGCTCGGAGAGGAGAATGAAGCGGGTCTGTACTTACTCTGGATGAAGGTGAACGCGTAAAGGAGGGTGCCGAGGCTCCGTGTCATGGTCGACGCCGCGCCCGTGTCCGTGCGCGCTCCCTTCATTCACTCCCATACCGCGGACATACGCAACGGGGACGCGCCTTATCCTTAACAGACGGATCTGCGCCCACACACACACACACACATACACCGAGTCGGATTCAGAGCGTCCAGCTTTATCCTGTCGGTGTGGACACACAGTGGAGGAACTGCAATGTACAGCAACACTGCGCTCGTGCTCTTCTCATGCGCTCGTGCTCCTCTCATGCGCTCCTGTTCTCTCCTCCAGTTTCTGCTCCTCTCATGCGCTCGTGCTCCTCTCATGCGCTCCTGTTCTCTCCTCCAGTTTCTGCTCCTCTCCTGCACTCCTGACCTTTTCCTCGAGTTCTCCTCCTCCCCTGCCTTCCTGCTCCTCTCATTCTATCCTTGCGTTCCTTCTCCTCTCCTGCACCTCTGTCCTGCTCCTCTCATGCATCCCTGCACTCCCTGCACATCTCCATGCCCAAGGTCACCTCAGGCATTTGGTCTGTTTAAATCAATTTGTTTATTTTCTTTTTTCCCCCCCAATTTTCCCAATTGAGCATTTTTACAATATTTATTTTTGATTATCCTTTTTACTCTTGCTGATACCTGTCCTATATATATATATATATATATATATATATATATATATATATATATATATATATATATTTTTTTTTTTTTTTTTTTTTAGTTCTTCATGCCTTCATTTGTGTCAACCAGCCCCTGTGATTTTTTTTTCCCCAAAAAATATTGGGAACTTATTTTATCTTATTATTAAAGTTATTTATATGCATGAATAAGCATATGCATGATGAGTTGCGTTTACCTTAATGATGTTGAATTTCAAATTATATTTCGAAGGTACACACCTTTGTTGCTTTATTTGAACACATATTTTGTTTTGTGGTTAGAAGGTGAGTTGTGTAAAAGATAATTAATGTTACCAAGGGATTCCTTTGCCACAAGGAAACAGCTTGTTTCCACATGATTTAAGAAAGAAAAAAAAACGTGCATTTTAGGACTGTTGGGGCTCTGGGGCATCCACCCACCCATCCATCCATCCATCCATCCATCCATCCATCTATCTATCTATCTATCTATCTATCTATCTATCTATCTATCTATCTATTGTTACACATTATTATAATTATTTTAATTAAATGTTTCTACTTATTTTTTTACAAATCATTCTTCAACAATAAAGAATGATGATACAAAATCAATAAAATAAAATCCCTATTTTGCTGTGTAAACATTATGATTATTGTGCCTGGCATTATCTTAATGCCTGAAAGAGCTGTTTGACATTTGTGGTGAGAGGTGACAGAGAGGTCAGGACCTGTAATGCATGACTGTTACTGAGCTGACCCTGGGTCTGGGACAGCTCTCTCTCTCTCTCTCTCTCTCTCTCTCTCTCTCTCTCTCTCTGTATCTAATCAACTCATTTTAAAAGATTACATTTTAAGTTGTCACAAAGATTTTTTTTTTATCAGTATGATAAATAAATTTTTCAAACTTAAAATATCTATTAAAATATGGTGTCTTTGTAAATATTAAAAGGTGCTTTTTTTAAAGTCCATATTGCATATTACATGTCAGCAACCCTACCAGAACATCAGAACAATCACAAAGCATTGTGGATTAATTTATAAACCTGCCTTCATTGAAAATTTGTGCAGCATTGAATGACGAAAGCAAACCGGCTGAATTTGAAACACCAAGACAAACCTATTCTTAACATAACATACTGTAAAGTCATATGGTATACATAATTTTTTGTTTGTTTGCTTGCTTGTTTGTTTCCCCACAGGAAACTGGTAAGCATATTTAAGTCAAACCTTTGATTGAGTAGAATAACAGAACACTGTTATGAAAGAAACCTTATTCCTCTATGTACAGTAATGCCCTTCTACACTAATGCACTTATCCAGGTGATTCACTAGTTCTTGGATACCATCAAGGTAGAAAGTGTTCTCATTATGCCTGAGCCATGACAGCACACACACACACACACACACACACACACACACACACACACACACACACACACACACACACACACACTGTTTACTGTATAAACCTTTTTCTATGTTCAAGTACAATCAGAAAAATGCAACCAGAAAACAGTATATAACTTTTATTCGTTAATTCTCTGACAATACTGCTGCTTTTTGTTGGAAACTGTCGGACATAAAAATGTGAAAAATGCTTTCTGATGCAAGGACTTCAATCAATGTTGGGAACACAATATTGTGTGCTGCTCATTTGAAGACCTACTCCCATGTGACTTGAAAAACCTTCCATCTACAGTTAAATATAAATATTAAAACTTTTATCATCATGTTATCTAGTTTAATTTAGTGTTTCAGCTTTATAAATAAGACAATAGGTTCTACATTCAACCCCTTAAAATGTAATGGTTGTTCATTTCTGGTTGCTATTCATTAAAAAAGTAACTTTTTT
This sequence comes from Clarias magur, assembly GCA_013621035.1. Classification (NCBI taxonomy): domain Eukaryota; kingdom Metazoa; phylum Chordata; class Actinopteri; order Siluriformes; family Clariidae; genus Clarias; species Clarias magur. The sequence goes on from QNUK01000012.1 coordinate 4,357,240, forward strand.
GAAATCAAAGTGACAAAAAACCCTACTCTAAGGCTAATGAAATTATTTTACGATCAGGGACATTATTTAATACAATACAATATTTATTACAAAAAAAGCAGGATTTTTCTATCTCTGTAAATCACACTGCTATGCAGTTAAAACGAGTGCATTGAATGCTGTCTGTCACTGTTTTTAATCATTTATGTGCATAACTCTATGGTAGGTAATGCCATATGCGCTGTGCAATGTTTTATATAGACAGTTAGGTTTTTCAATTAAAACAGCAACAGCATGATTGTTTTAAAGAGTAGACTATAGGTTCATAGCGTATGTATTAAGGGCTTTATTTTCACTAGAGGAAACAGCTGGTGTGATGAGGGGTGAAAACTTAGTAACTGATTAATCCCTCATGACATTTTGTAAACTATATTTATGAGAAAGGACTGGACTGATGCAGATGTAACAATTTATCGTAAAACACACACCTTGGCTTAATCCTCGCGCTGTGATGAAGACCATCGGAAAGACGGGGAGGAGCCGAAGGAGCCGAAGTCTGCCGCCATTTTTATATGAGATATAAAGGGGACGTTGGCGATTTCCATTTTGTGTTAAGTTTATGCAGAATTTTTAGGGGGGGCTGAGTACAAATTTGAGTGGGGGGCTAAAGCCTCCCTAAAAATGGCCTAGCGACGCCCATGGGTATGGCAATAATTAACAATCAAGTTCCAGTAATGTGCAAGTGGTGCTGGTGAATGACTGTGTGTACAGTTCCCACAGACTGATGCGTCTCTTCTGCAAGTTGGCTACAAGTTATTCATCGATTTTCAAAGACCAGGCACTCCATTCGTTGAATATTCATCGGAAAGACTGCATTGGGCTCCGAGCCAACTCGGCCGGGATCATCATTCACAAACGTTCAGTCTTGTTTTAAAATGTTTGAGCTGTTTCTTTGTCAGTTCTTGCTGAAATCACAGGAAATATACTTGTTAATGTATGATAAGAAATAAGGATAAAGCAAGATCTATTGAGTGATATTTTTGTAAATTATCGAACATAGGTTTAATTTGACGTTGTCTTCAATCCCCCATATTTCCTGTCCTTCCCTGAAAACACAGCACCCGAGCTGATACTCTCCATTGCCCTACTCACATAATCACAGCTAATTATCTCTTTTCTCTTTTCCATTTCCAGTTCCACATCTCTGCTCCCAATTAGCTTCGCCATGTCCTTCATACGAGACTCATAATTAATGGGTTACACTACGTCAATCCCATGGTCCAGCTTGTCGTGGATAAGGAGACGTAAACAACTTGATCTTCAATTATACGTGAGCTAGAGAAGTTTCGAAGGCACTTCGAAGAAGGATTTAACATAACCCAGAATGTAAGCATTTGCCTGAGCAGTTTTGTGAGTTTTGAGATTGTGGGATTTAATTTTCCTGAGAACGTCTCAGAGCCACTGTGGCTCAGGAAGCTTCCACCCACATTTACTTGGGAACCACAGAAACATTGTGCATAAATATTTTCGTAGACCAGCTTGAGCTTAAATCCATGCTTGATTTATAGACGTTTTTTATAACAGTGATATTATTTGTAGACAGCACATTGGCTTAGTGGTTTACACTTTCGCCTTGATCTTCCAGGTCCTGGGTTTGATTCCAGCGTCAGTAGATGTGAATGTTGACTGGAGGTCCTACCATGGTCGTGCAAGATGGGGATGAATACAATGGTCTCCATTGGCCTCCACGGACCCTTGTTGGTCTACAAAGGTTACTGGATGGATGGATGGATGGATGGATGGATATGATTTATATACACCGGTAATTTAAGACAAGATAAGATACACCTTTATTCATTCAGCGGGGAAATTTCTTAAATATAGAAAAAGCGCAGCAACCTCAGTGCATTTGGTGTCCATAGTGCAATTCACATTCATACACACGTACACTCAAAAAGAAAAACACAAAGTGCTGGGAAAACTACACAATATGTAAAAAAGTTTCAAGCAGTGGGAGCTGCTGCAACAAGCTGCCACTCGGGCGGCGCCAGATACATGTGTCTGACCCTGCTCATGACATAGCTGTTTAAAATTTTAGAAATGCCCATAAAACTCAGCATTCCAAGCCGAAAGATTAAAAAAAAAAATACAGTTCTGTATTAAGTTGCTATAAGATTGTATGCCAGTAGTTTTCAGCTCTAGTCATGGAGGAGTTGCCCTACATATTTTAGTTTTTAGTTTCCTCAGCTCCCGGCACAGCTGATTTAGGTAATTAGCTAATAACAGACTTTTGAATTTGTTTTCTTTCGGAGTAGTTATCAGAGTAGCTGTGATGGCCGAGTGGTTAAGGCGTTGGACTTGAAATCCAATAGGGTTTCCCTGCGCCGGTTCGAACCCTGCTCACAGCGGTTGATGCTGTTTTGGGCAGGGTGTCAAGCCCCATGCTATAGTACCAAGTTAATCAACATTGGTCTCTTCACCCTCTCTGCCCAAGGACTACTCTCGGGATTCTAACCCCAACAGGGACTTCTCTAAAAATCATGCTCTAATCTGTATGTGACACTTAAAGATATTTTCAATTGCTTACGAAGAGTTGAATTTGATAAAAATTAGGACTGAACAGTGAAAGAGCACTTCTTAAACAAGGTGGGTCCAATAATGCAGCTCAACCACTGTAGTTCAGTTAAATTAACACCTTTTGACTTCCTTTTTAATTTTCGCTTTTAAAGGGAGGCTCGGGCGGGGGGGGGGGGGATTCGGGGGGATTTGGGCATTAATATTATCTTATTTGAACAGTTAGGTTTATTTGTCTTCATTTAAGGGTTTGTTGTGGAAAGTTTATAAACCACTGATATAAAACCATTCATATTTATTTTTATGAATATCCCATTTCTTCTAAATGATTCTGCAAATGATTTGTGAACAAATTTAGTTCATTTCTAGTGTCTTACTGAAGGCAAAACCTCCATGTCCTCTGATTGTAACTCTTCAGTGTCTACACTGTGTTTTCTCTCTCCAGTTTTTATTGACACACAATTTAAAGACATACCCTGGAGCAAATCAGTGTGTGTGTCAAGGACACAGATTTGCTGCCTCAGACCTATGTACTCGGCCCTAAATCACAAAGGAGTCACTGATTTCTAATCACTCGAGAGTCATGTGTGTCCAGACTACAATCACTCTGAAGATTTGCTGAATGTGCACATCTACAGTACCATTTAAACTGAGCCATTGCTACAGTATGTACACACAGTGGTGTATGCAGTACACAAATCTTGTTCTTGATTAAAAGTAAAGATCCCCTGAGCAAAATACATCGCCCGGATGTATTAAGTCGCCAAGAACCTTCCATTGGATAATTATTGCAGTGATTAATATGGTTCAGCTGGCAACAAGTTCTTTAACCCTAAATGATGCAGTGAGTAGCTTCTCATTTCTTAAACAACCTTGTCAAAAGATACATCCTGTGGTCGTTGCAAATATGTTACTCTGTTCTAGAATGATCGAATTATAGTCTAAAATCGACTAAAATTGGGTTAAAAGCGCATTACTGAGACTTTGAAGCGTAGTGCTGAAGCATCATCTTCTAGAAAGAAATGTGGTCGGAAGATCACGTCAAAGTTTAGGGAAATCAGCAGGTGTAATCAGGATCAGCGATCTTACGTCCCCCCCAAAAAATAAGGTCAACTTCGTAATTGTAAAAGAGTGGTTCAGGGAGCATGGGGTCTCATTTTACCACATGGCTTGGAAACCACAGAGTTCAGACCTTAACCCCATTGAGATGGTGAGAAATTGCAGAAGCTTATCGAAAAGATGTCATGTCCGTAATCGAAGCAAAAAGGGGTCCTATGAAATATTAGAGTTGTCAAACATTTTTTTGTGTATAATTCCAGGAAAAGTCTTCCATTTACATTTACACCTGAATAAAAGTTCACATGGTCTTTAAATGTACTTAAGTATCAAGAGTAAAAGTGCTGCGATTAATTATGGCTCAAATGTTATATTGCTATTATTTGTGATAATACTCTTGATTTATCTACTCATAAGTGTAATATAATATAATATAATATAATATAATATAATATAATATAATATAATATAATATAATCATGAACTCAAGGGAGTAAACATTGAAATTAGCTTAACCTGTTGTTATACGATTGCAGCATGTGAAGAAAAAGAAAGAAAAGAAGTGCTACTGTAGCAGAGCTGTACTTCCATGATGCTGTTCTAGGCGAGATATATCAGCCAGGCAGTTCATTAGCTCAAGTGCTTGGCTCTTATGGCAGGGAGGCAGCAGATGTAGTGAGATATTGATTCTTCTCTGAGTATCTGCAGAGCGACCAGTGAAGAAAAAAGGGAATTTCAGATGCCTGACATGCGGCAAATTTTTCTTTTTTTTCTTTCGGTTTTTTTTTTTTGGCAGGTAAAGCCTGCAGTGTAACATAAAGCTAAACATTTCATACATAAATGCTCAACCACTGCTAGGGGAAAAGAATAAGTGCATTACTTCCTTCGATACGTCTTCTATTCTGTTTGTCTGTAATATGTCTGTTTGAAGTGTACGATTGCGATTTACTAACATCCAATGTAGCATGTAGTAATTTGCTGATAAATCATGTGCACATTTTAGTGGCCATGTTGCAAAAGATTTACAACAAAAAGAATTGCGTGAAAGATATCGCATGCAACAAAGGGGGAGCAAAGATTGTTCTTAATACTGTAGCTGCAGCAAGTTCCAACCTTAAACTGGCTTAGTGAGGGGAAAAAAAGCGTAATGCTGACTAATGACAATAAGATCAACATCAAAAATCTTACTGTAAGATAACTGAGTTACTGTAAAGGTGGAGATGATAGTTCATTGTGTGTGTGTGTGTTATGTGGACCTTCGTGTAGTTAGTTGCGATGGACGAGTGGTTAAAGTTTTGGATTTGAAATCCAATGCTGTTTTCCCGCTCAAGTTCCAACCCTACTCACAGGGAAAAGAGTGTTTTTGAATAGAATGTTGGGGATTCGGATCCCAGCAGTGTTCTTCAGCAACACCCTTAAATGTCTTAAATGTCACAAAACTGGGCTTTACAATTCCAGTTTGAGTTTGCAAACATGGGGAAAAGTCTTTCTGGAGAGATGAGACCAAAGCATTCAATAATAATAATAATAATAATAATAATAATAATAATAATAATAATAATAATAATAATTCAATTAATTGTCACATGTAACAGGAAGCTGGCTTTAGAGCACATGGTTAGCCAGGATACAGCAACCCTGGAGCAGATAGGTTTATGAACCTTGCTCAAATTCTCAAATAAATTCTTGCTTAAAGCCTGGCGGTGCTGAGGCTTAAACCTGCAACTGGTAACCCAGTAATCCATAGCGCTAACCGATTTAGCCACCACCTTGCTAACAAAGCACAAGGTTTGGTGAAAATCCTAAGACTGGTCATGCACCATTTTCACAGTGAAGCCTGGTGGTGGTAGCATTGTTTTGTTGGAATGTTTTTCAGTGATTAGAAATCTCCCTCCCCAATCATGCTCTCTTTTGGGTGGATGGTGACTCAAAGGTTAAAATAAGCGCAATCATCTTGAGGTGAGTGTGTGATCTCCCCCAAAAATCGAAATTTTTGGCTGATCGGCAATTTAGTTAAGTAGAGACACAATAAAGTTGTTGAACTCTGGTTTATTTGGTTGTTAAGGTTGTAGCCATATCAATATAATAGGTTTCTGATTAGCTTAGAGTGGGTTTATGTAGCTTTCAATCGCTGTTAACACTTTCTGTAAAAACAACCTATCACCACAAAGGTTAAATAGTCGAGGGTCCCCAACGTGATCAATATCTGTACAATGCAGACCTAAAACAATCAGTAACCAAGGTGGAGCAATACTGTATATCCAGGTATCAAAATTCATTTTAAGTCATAAATAAATAGAACGAAATCATACAGTATTATACTTATGTGTATACTAGTCATATACAATTATATATACAAAAAGAGTCATTTTTTATTGCTATTTTGGTCTGTCCACATTCCATCTGGCACATCACCCTGGAGATGTACAGTATGTGTTGGATCAGGGTGCCAGACCAACGCTCAATTATTAATCACACTCTAATTTGGGAAGGCCAATTAGCCTAACCTGGATGTCTTAGAATTGTAGGAGGAAGCCGGAGTACCCGGAGAAAACCCGCCAAACACAGGGAGAACATCTAACCAGAGGGGGGAATTAAAAGCTGACATGTGCAAGGCACCAGAGCTAACCACTAAGCCACCGTCCCATCGGATAGAGTCATACAGACTGAAAAAATATATTAACTTTAATCTTTTTCGCTTTGGTTAAACGCAAGTTATGCCTTATGAGGTTTATCACCGTCCATACTGTCATAAAAATTGTTGAGGTGAACACAGTGATTTTATGTAGGGTTTTATTGCATAGCCAGTTCATACTGATTTGAAAAAAGGAAGACCTTGATCAGCTTGACGTATTTAGTATTGATTTTAATTAAAGCGCCTCATTCATAGTAGCAGTTAGAATTTCAAATTCTTACAATAAAAGTGTTATTTAGTGCTTCAATTAATAAAGAATAGTTTGGTGTAGTAGCAATTAATGTGCAACTTTTAGAAGCTCTTTGGACACAAATGAAAAATGTAAAATTGGATTTTGCACTTGGGGTGAGTTTAAGGAAGAGGAACATCCCTTCATGGAATCCAAATGAAAAAGCTTTGTCTCTAATCATAGCACGATTTATATGCTCAAAGTCCAATCGATGAAAATCAGATGGATTGTTTAATGTTCTAACGGGCAATGGTGGCAATGGTGAATGGCAGATATTTAATCTTTATTTCATTAAACATCCATTTTTTTTTGTTAAAATATTACACCTAGTAAATGAAATATAATCTCATTATATTTACATGGGATAATCTGTTACTGATAATGCACTATAATTATAGGATCGTGTGACATAATGAACCACCAGTGTGTTTATAAAACAGGATACTGTTTCCAGTTTGTAGATGAAGTTAAAATATCCATATGGGGCTCAGTTTACAAGCTACAGAACAAATGCAATTACATCTTATCTAGCATAACAGAAGGACGCGCAATTGATTTTTCCTCAACAGGGGGAAATGGAGGCTTCGGATGGGGGCGGCTGGGTGGTGGATGTTTCCACTCTAACACAGAAAGCACTATAAATTACTGAGTAACTACAGAGAAGGAAGGTAGGAGTGAGAAAGAACGTTTTTCTTAATAACTGCTATTGCTGTAAATTTGCATTTTGTGTCCCTTAAACCTTCTCATGTTTCTTTGCTTTAATAAAATTTCTTCTTCCACATCTCAGGTTTATGCACTCATTATATAGCACTAGTATTTCTTCTGTATATCCGCAACATAAACAGGGACTTGTTCGGTGGATGATGTACTATAATCTAAGCTTAATAACCTTAAAATGCTATTTAATTTTTTTTTTTTAAACAAAGTACTGTATGAGTGGAAGAAGTCTCCACGGTCAGCACTTTGCACCTTGTATGATCTCATTTCTCTGGCTATGTTCACACTGCCAGCCTGAAGTGACTCCAATTTGATTCTTTTTTACCCTAATTTGAAACAGATCGTATTTTTATATTTTATTAATTAATTAATTTATTTATTATTGATTAATTCGTTGGCTAAATGCACAAATCTAACGTTTTACAGAGTGGATCTGTGGCCCTATATCGTATATACCATATCCGATACATGGTCACCTTGGAATTCATGCAACGTTTTTGCCTTTGTGCATGTGCGTTAAGATTCAGTACCGGCAGCATGGGGATTTCACAGCAGTACTAGCAGCAGCTGCTAAAACAGCTCAAATGAGCCAGTCTTCCACCTCTTGGACCTCAGAAAATACAACCCATCATCCTCCAAAGCAAAATCTAAAGCTTATTGTTGCTAAAGTAGCCTCTAATGTTGGACATAAATGAGTGCACACACAAATATGACGTGTTTTGAGCCGGATAACGTTAGCAAAGTCGTATCAATGTACATGTACTGTACATGCGAGTTAGATAACTGTCATGACATGAAAATCTGAATTGATCAATGATCAAACTTACGGCTGGTAAGAGTACCGGCGTTTATAGCAGTTATAACACAACCACTGTACGAGGAATTCACTTGCTTTACAGATGTTCACCAACATGTAACATTATCTGTAAGTGCAACAAAAACACATATGACATTTACTATCTAAGTAATTCAAATAGTATTGCTGACAAATGCAGTGGTATAAGAGCAATTAAAACATTTCAAGACATCTTCCGATATGTACTGGGCTGCATTAGACTACATCCTCGCTGATTATTTTTCTACAACAGCAGACCATGTAATGTTTTATTTATCAGTGGTACAAAACAACTGGCGGACCGAATCTGGCCTAATAATGTTAAATTCATGTAAAAGTAATGTAAATGTACGTTCAAATCAATTTGCTAAAATCACATTGAAAGAAAGGCTATGTTAGCCTTTAACAGTTAGCAGCTAAACGCTAAGGTCTGATAGCCTTCCTTCGTTTTTTGTTTTGTAAGGTTGATTTATTGTTGTTTTTGTTTTGTTTTTTGTCTTTCGGCTGCTCGCATTAAGGGGTTGCTACAGAGTACCAATGGATCTACGCGTAACGTGACACAAGTTTTATGCCCGATACCCTTCCTGACACAACCCTCTAATTTTTCTAACTGAGCTTGGGACCGGCAAGTGGCTGGGTAGTATGGGATGAACTTAGGGTTAAGAGTCTTCCCTAAAATCCCAATAGTGGCAATCTACCAGCAAATTCTCTGATCAACAACCTAGAGCCTTAGCCACCTGTGCCACCACTGCCCCGACTTGGCTGTGTAATAATAATAATAATAATAATAATAATAATAATAATAATAATACAGGAAAATACCTGTAGGACTAAAAAGAAAACACTATATTCTGTAAAAGACCGCCTTTCAGACTTGCATGGATGAGAACAGAAGCAGATATGTCCACAGAGACACTTTGACTGATTCCTTATAAGGCTGTGCAAATTGTACTTCAGACTACATTTAAACCAAAGTTATTAATTACTGGTTACTGCTGGATATATTTATTTGAATGCAGAAATATTTGATGACATCCTGCCCTACAGCCGTTATTTCCATGTACAAGACATTTGCACAGGACTGTATTTCTCCCCATGTTTTGCTCGTCAGAAATGTGGGTCGGAAAATCCTGAAAACATGCTTGGTAAGGTCCCGAGCATGTACGTTTCCAGGTCCTGCATTCTGATTTGCTAGGAAAATGCTCTTTCTTAATGAGGTGTCAAGGTGCAGGTCATGTACAGACATTGAAACAGTACATCAACTGTGGTTGAAACAGGAAGGAAACAGAAAATCAAGCAGCCAGAATGGATCATCTGAGAAATCAAACAACACGTTCTGTATTCTTATACAAACATGTTTAAAAAGGAGTGTAATATGCGACCTTTAAGCAAAGTTACCACTGCCATTTTATTTTTAAAGAATTTAAAGAAATTCGTAAAAAAAAATTGCTTGTATGGGCTAAGTACACTTCCTATAATTCCTATTGTGAGATCACACTGGGTTTTTTTAAATACAAATTTCCTCTTCCAAACTGTCAGACATGACCTAACTGTCTCTGTCCTGTCAGTTCTCTGTGAGATCTTGGATCCTCCTGCCTCAATCTTACATGATTAAAACCGGATTAGTCAGTCCACCCTTCGGAGTCCAGATGGTCAAACCCGTGCAGTCTCATCCTCAGCTATATAGCCTCCTCTTCATTCTCTACCTAAAGACAAAGTGGCAAATTGTCCTGCTGTGATTTTCTGTACGAACAACCCATTTGTTTACTTGCATAATTGCTGAAGACAAAAGCATCTATTCTTTTAGTAGTCAGAAACAGTCTGAAATCAAAATCAGTAGCTTCAAGGCTATGATGATGTAGCAGTATAAAGATTATCAAAAGAGACTCAATCACACTAGTGACATTACCCATATTTTTCTTAATTGCAATGTACAGAAATGCATAAAATCTGCAACTGAACACTTACTCACTCATCATCTAAACTGCATTATCCTGTGTACAGGGTTGCGGGGGGATCTGGAGCATATACTGTACCAAGAGACTTTGGGCACGAAGCAGGGTACACCGTGAACAAGATGCCAATCCATCACATGACACACACACACACACACACGTTCATTAATACACTATGGGCAATTTGGGAACACCAATTCACCTAATCTGCATGTCTTTAGACTGTGGGAGGAAACCGAATGAAACCCACCAAGCATGGGGAGAGCCATGCACACAGACCCCAAGGTGGGAATCGAACCTGGACCCAGGAGGTGCAAGGCGAAAGTGCTAACCATTAGTCACCGAGCAACTGCACAAATGATATTCAAATCTACTAAATATACTGCAGATCATTTAATGGAGAGCAGTATTTTCTTTTGGCTTAAAAGTCATTCCAACTATTGCAGAGACGTTGACCTGCGATGACAAAGGTGAAAATAGTCAAATATACCATTTGGAAAAATCTCATTTTAAATTTCATAAACCAAATTTGCCGCACACTTCACTTACAGTCTTATGCAAAAGTTTAGGCACCCCTTGATAAATAAAAGATTTTGTTTTTGTTTTTTTTTCATAAAAAAAAAAAAAGAAGAAGAAGTCGTAACTATGCATCAGTGTTTGGTGAGAATATTGTGCATTTTTTTCCATTTCCAAGAGAGACTGTGTTAACATCTTTTCGATAAAAAAATCACCAAAATCTGTTATTTATCAAGGGGGGCCTAAACTTTTGCATAAGACTGTACATGTAAACAAGCATTTTTATTTAGATTTAATCTTCTACCCTTTTTGCATCAGGAAATCACCCCGCAGCTGATGTTCATACCAAATCCAAACTGATTTTACATTTTAGATGTTCGATTTATTGTATTTCACGCTCCCTTCTGTTCTCTCATTCTATCTTTACTTCTTTTTGATTCATCTTCACAGCCATTTGCCAATAATGCCAACTCTAGCCTGACTAAGCACTACAGCCATCCTCTCTCATCTCCCCTTGTCTGCGCTGGCTCTTTAGCTGTGTGTGTGATTTAGACTGCCTCTCTCCTCTTAGCTAATTGATTTAAGCTAGGCCTGCTTCCCTCATTGTCGGCTTGTCAGGATCCTCGCAGGCCCCATAAACCGCATTAACTCCATGACTGATGGATTGGCAGAGGTTCCTCTAACATCACAAGTGCACACGTACACTTTTACTCATATTTAACCAATAAAAACACACAAAGGAACTCGCTCACACACAGTTTGTAAACAGACACACATCCGATGGTTATCGTCAACCGGTGAGGTAAATAGGCTCTGGCAGTGGATTCGATTAGCCTGCTGTTTACTTGGTTAGAGAGGATGGAGAGAAGCAGAACCCAGTGTCTGCTGCTGATGTACTGATAACCATTATCCAATTAAGCAAGCTCAGCTCAGTCCATTATTCTATTACACTCCAACGGTTATTCCGAAATATATGCAGCTCAAACTACATGGTGCCCTAAAATGATAACCCTCTGATACAGAATGTAGGAGATTCAAGTGAGATGTAAAGAAACATTTCACCGTCTCCATGCACAGATTTATTTGCTCCATTTTAATAAGAGCTTGAGTAAACAAGTATATGAAACTTTCATTACTAACTCTGAAAATGTTTTCCAAGTGTATTATAAAGTCTTTCATTAAACAACATCGCAACCTGGTGTGTATTTAATCGAAGATGGCCACGTTGATTTAAACATCTTGCAAAATAAAATAAGAGAAGCTGGATCACTATCATGCCGCAATTACGAGTGATCCTGGTCTCTCTGGCTTTGCCTGATCCATCCTAATGCAGTACATCTGGATGCAGCTGTCATCGCAGGGAGACGACTCACTGACACTGACGGTGGCCGCATATGGTCTGCTTAAAGATAGAGTCTACTGAGAAACCATGAAAATTTCGTTTTCTACAAACAGTTTTACTACAACGGCTGCAGTTGATCTGATCGTTTTGAGACTGAAATTGACACGTACAGTTTTGTACCCAAATGTCCATCAGTGAACCTCAACAAAGTGGACTTCAGGTTAGCTAAAATATCTTTTCTTTAATACAGCTGCATATTAGACATTATAGCCCACAGTTATAGAAGAGTTTTATTTATGACTGCTCTGCGTGTTATAACCTAAATGAGGATGAGTCACCTGTGGGGTCTGGTTCCTCTCAAGGTTTATGGCTCATGTTAACTCATCTCAGGAAGATATTCCTTGCCAACATCACAACATTACATTTTTAAAGATATATCTACAATTTCTATTTATATAAAGCTGCTTTGGAAGAATGCTGATTGTTAAAAGCACTATACTAATTGGTTTAAAAACTGAGACGGCACACCTCCAGGTTCCGGCTTTGATTCATGCCTCGAGGTCTGTGTGCATGGAGTTTGTATGTTCTCCCCATGATTGGTGGGTTTCTTCCCACAGCCCTGCAGACTAGGCTAATTGGTGTTCAATTCAAAATGCCCGTATGAATTGGCACCCCCATCGAGGGCATACCTCACCTTGTGTCCTAAGTCTCCTGGGATAGACTCCAGGCCTCCTGCAAACCTGTACAGGATAATGCGGTATAGACGATGAGTGAGTACGTGGTTTGATATGGTGCTGTATTTCATTATAATGCTATAGAATATATCTAGCACTTTTTCTTTTGAAATATATAAGTTTAGTGTGCAGGTGAGGAACTGGACTGTGAGAAATGGACTGTAGCTTACTGTGTATTAAATCCATAACCAAATAAATTTTGATAAGCTGTAGTTCTGCTATGTTTTAATGAATGCTATGTTTCATGCAGGGCACATAACCCAGAGGTCGATGGTTCAAAACCATTTTCTGGTTGCACCTGCATTTTTTAACTACCATCCAAGGTTAAAGTTTAAAAATGCAGAATACAAGGCTTAGCTTCTTCCCATATTTTGCTATTTATTAATTATTACTCTACTGGCTCACTGGACTGCAGTGGAAGATGCAAAACTACATTTTGTTGGCGAATGACAAAGTTTGATCTATCTATCTATCTATCTATCTATCTATCTATCTATCTATCTATCTATCTATGTATCTATCTATCTATCTATCTATCTATCTGGTGACTGTGCAGGCCATGGGAGATGTTCAACTTTACTTTCATGTTCATCAGACCACTCTGTCACCAGTCTTGCTGTGTGTATTGATGCATTATTATCCTGATACACGGCACCGCCTCTAGGACACAGTGTTTGAACCACTGGGTGCACATGGTTCTCCAGAAGGGTTGGTAGTCCTTGGCAGTGACGCGCCCATCTAGCACAATTATTGGGCCTCGGGAATGCAGCCCAAACCATCACTGATCCACCCCCATGCTTCACTATGGGCATGCAATAGTCTGGGTGGTACACTTCTTTGGGGCTTCTCCACACCATAACTCTCCCGGATGTGGGAAAGACAGTGGGTTTTATGTTTTTTGGATACAATTGGGGTTAGCACCCGCAAATCCCATCCACAGTTACTCCTATTGGATGTGATTCGTCCTTGGTGGTATGCTGACATTACCCTGGATACCGTGGCTCTTGATACATCATAAACACTTGCTGTCTTGGTGACAGATGCACCAGCGAGACGCGCACCAACAGTTTTCCTTTTTTGAACACCTGATATGTCGCCCATAATGTTGTGTACATTGCAATATTTTAATCAAAACTGTGCTTAATTAAATCTTCACACTCTGCTCTTACTGGTGGAATGTGCCATCAATGAAGATTGGCCACCAGGCTGGTCAAATTTAGCTATAAAACCACCAACACTAAATTGGCCACTGTTTCAGTTTCATTGTCCGACCCCTTTATATACCGTATCTACAATGCCTTGCAAAAGCACTTTTAATGCACTTATGGCATACAGTAATATGTAGAGTTTATAATATTTTCAGCAGCTTGTCACTTCTTATACAACAGGATGTTTAATGTAGTGCATCTTGCTTAATGGAAGTGGGTTCTTCCTAAGAGTGCCATTTCGATTAAGGAGCAGCCTCTTTGGTAGGAAGCTCATATAAATTGTAGATATATTACAAGCACCAAGTTTGTTTGCTCAGACGGCAGTCAAGAAGGATATATAAAGCTGGTGGCTTTAAAAGGAGCAGTGCATCAAAATTTGAAATACGATTTTATATTTAACAGGAAGAGCACTCTTTGCTCTCTCTCTCTCTCTCTCTCTCTCTCTCTCTCATTTTATATTCTCCTGTCTGACTTTTTTACAAGGAAGACCACATCTGCTTGATTATCGCTGGTTTGGGCCCAGCTCTGCTAGGATGGACCATTGAGCAAGGCCCTTAACCCTGTCTGCTCCAGGGGTGCCGTAAAAATGGCTGACCTGCGCTTTGACCTCAGCCTACTGGGACAAAGCTGGGATATGCATGGAATAAAGATTCTCCCTGTGCAGTAATGTACATATGATGAATAAAAGCTGAACTTAGCTTAATTTAGAGCATTATTAGGATTATTAGTATTAGGTTTATGCTTACCTGTGCATTCCATATCATTCTTTCACACATTAAACTTTACATGAATGCAATTTTCCTGAAATGATTCAACTTTTAAACTTATATAGACCCAAAGCAGACCAGAGCATTTCTTTTTTTAATGTTTAACTGTCAAGACCGGATTGAGTCTATGCCTGTCATAGCCTGCGATTCCTATTTGTGGTTAACAGGGTTTGTTTGTTTTTTCTTTTTGGTAATTTGGTCTGTCTACCTGCCATCTGGCCCATCGGGCAACGGATACCCCCCACCTTGGAGATATACAGCATCTGGGCCGTTTCAGTGGCACTGTAGTTACTTAAGGGGTTGGGTTATCAGCTTGATTGTCATTCACACAAATTACGGGCAATTTGGGAGTGCCAATTAGCCTAACATGCATGTCCTTGGAGCGTGAGAGGAAACTGGAAAGCCACCATGCACTGAGAATGCATGCAAACTCAAGACCCAAGGTGGGACTTGAACAAGGCGACAGTAGTAACCACTAAGCCACCGTGCCACCTGACTGACAGGAGCGGAACCTAATGTGGCCATCCACCTCAAGGTCTGTTGTGTGAGATGCTTTTCTGCTCACCATGGTTGTAAAGAGTAATTATTTGATCTACTGCTGTCTTCTACTGACCTATTGATCTTATCAATCAGGTGTATCCACCCACTACACTGTCACTGTCTCATAGGATTTTTTTTTTTTTCATCATTATGAGAACTGTTTATGTGAACTGTTATGTATACTTTTTTGGGGGGGGGGGGATACCGTCATAAAACAGATTTAAGGGGATAGCAACATGTTGGAAAATCAGATTTTTAAGAATTTTAAGTCAGATTTAAAGAAAGAAGAACAACTACTGTACGTACACATTTATATACCAAACACAAGCAGTGTCCTTGTCTTTGATGTGAATCATTTTTTTCAGCTTGGATGTATTTCTCCTGAGCACTGAAAGAAGATTGGATGTCTACTTGCGGAGGTTTCCTGTTACTGAATCTAAACCACTTTGGAATACATCAGCAAAGTCAGCAAGTTAAGATGAAGTGTTAGGCATTTACTTAACGATAAAGCATGATCTGATGGGGCTGTGGATCTATAACCGCCAGGGAAAAGTTCATACCGCAGGATAAAAAGCTGGCATGAATACCTCTTTCACGTTGAATGATGATGCCTATCGACTTTGTGTCAGACCACCAGCTTATATATGATATTTGGGCAGTGTGGGATGTTGGGTTAACTCGCCATTACTTTAAGGCTGTAGAGAGAATGATATTACACTACAGTGGGAAATTCCTGAACTACACAGATCGTTGTGCTGCCAAGCCATTAGATTGTCATAATAGCTGCGCTGTTATCCACAGACAGAAGTTTAAAGATAGAGGAATGGTGAAGTGAGGAGAAATCGATGAGTGGTTTTTGCTTGCAGTTGGGAAAGGAAGTCATGCTTTCCCTTGCTAAAGTAAACTATTTGAATCACTTCCAAGGACACTTTTGTTGCGCTAATAAAAATAATAATAATAAAAAAACTAAGTGTGTAAAACCATTATATACTGTACAGTTAGGAGCAACTTTACACCAGCATGTACAGTACTGTGCAAAAGTAAAGGAGCGAGTGTGACGAAGTTACCTAAAGAACTCATATTCTCCAGCATGCTCAGTAAAACCTAACAGCTGTTTTATTTACAGGACTGTGCGAAAGTCTTGGGAACATCCAAACAAAAGCCAAATGCAATGATTGTTTTGAAAACATTACTACATTAAAAGAAACTTCTATAAAAAGCACTAAGTAATAACATAAAACGGTCAATATTTGGTGTGGAAACTCTTTGCTTGCACAGAAGCTGTCATGCACACTCATAACACGACCGGCACTAGGACCCGGAAGTAATACGGTCGGGTTTCAGGAAGCATAAAAGGAAACAAGATGACGCATCACATCGCTCAGTCATTGAGTTATGCCCGTGCTTTCGCCGTCGCCTCGCTCGTCCAAACGTGAGTACTCACTTTCTTGGGTTATCGCTTCTGATTGGGTGTGTGTACTTAGAACGCGGGTTTATTTGTGTAAACTCTTGCTCTCGCTTCGGGAGAGTTCTAAGAATAACTTGCGTGGTTATCCTGCCTACTCGCGCTACTTCCGCGTTTGGGTTTACCATCCACGCTACAGGGCTAACTGCTAAGTCTTCTGCTTCATCTCCGGTTAGTCCGTGACAGAATGACTGAGCCACCGGCAGTAAACCCAGCGGAGTTTGCTCACCTCTGCGATGTGGTTGGCCAGCATGCTAAGCTGATCGATCAGCTCCGTGGTGAGGTTACATCGCTCCGCACGGAGCTCCAGGGCGTCGCGGCCTTGCGCCGCGAGGTGGCGGAGCTGCGACAGGAGAATGCGGTCCTCCGCGGGGCGGCCGCTCAGCCGGCTGTGGCCACGCCCATCGCAGCGGCTGCTGCGCCGCCAACTTCCTCTCCACCTTCTGATGTTTTCTTATCTTTACCGGATAAATGGAATGGCACGGATGGGAAGTGCAGTGTTTTTCTAACTGCGTTGGATCTTGTGTTTGAGTTTAATTCCACCAGATACTCCGCAGACCGACTGCGCATTGCTCTTCTCGTCTCGTTGCTATCCGGGCAGGCAGCTGAGTGGGCCACGGCGGTTCTTCGTTCGGATTCAGATGTCGCCTACTCCTCCACCGAGTTCACCCGCCAGCTCAAGCTCACTTTTGAACATCCAGCTGCTGAGGTGGAGACCGACTCCAAGTTATATCATCTAAAGCAGGGAGGGTCGTCCGTGAGCCGTTACACCGCGGAGTTTCGTACTCTCGCCGTACATACCGACTGGGGAGACTCCGCACTCCGGACGGCCTACTACGAGGGACTGGCTGCGCGGATAAAAGACGAGCTCGCCGGACGAGAGCTTCCAGCTACCTTGGAGGGTTTAATTCAGCTCGCCCTCCGGATCGACCAACGGCTGCTCGTTCGCCCCAAGCCAGCTCCTCGAACCCTGCCACCCACCATGACTGCACTACCACACACCACGCCCTTCCTCTCCCGCTCACCAGTTCCAGAAGTTCACGCCCCATTCACTGCAGCATCCACCAGGACCGTCGGTACTCCACCTCCCGCCGTGGTTGACACAGGAGTCGGGGAACCCATGCAATTAGGGCGCGCCTCCTTGACCGCTGCAGAACGGGAACGCCGATTCAGAGAGGGGCTCTGCGCGTACTGTGGTTCTTCAGCACATCATCGGGCCATCTGTCCTCTGCGGCCGGGAAACGCGCAGCCCCGGTGAGAAATGGGAGGAACTCACCGGGTCCCATGTCCCTCTCCACCACCACGACCAATGATTCCCGTCTCACGGTTAAAGTATATCTCCAGTTTGGCCACAAACGGGTCGGAAGTACCGCGTTCGTCGACTCCGGGGCAGCAGGTAACTTCATTGACTCTTCCTATGCCAAAAAATTGGGGATAAAGATTGAGGCGTTATCCCAGCCTGTAACCATTACATCAGTCGATGGTCGGCCTCTCTCCTCCAGCCCCATATCCTCTCAAACCCAACCTATCACCCTCATCATTAACCAACATCAAGAACAGATCCAGTTTTACACCACCACTATCTCCTCACCACCTATCATCCTCGGACACCCTTGGCTGCTGCAGCACGACCCGCTCATATCCTGGACCCAAAGCCGGATCCTCCAATGGGGGCCGACCTGCACTGAGCTTTGCCTACGGGCCGAGGCTGGGACGTGCTCTAGGGAGTCCGAGGCCCCGATGTCGACACAGATAAAATCCCGCTAGACTACCGGGACCTGGCTGAAGTCTTTTGTAAGAGACGTGCGACTCATCTACCACCTCATCGCTCATACGACCTGGCGATCGATCTTCAGCCAGGTGCGACACCACCCCGCGACCATCTCTATTCATTGTCCAACACCGAGACGCAGGCGATGGAGGAGTATGTTTCCAGTGGACTTCGCCATGGTACCATCCGGCCCTCCTCCTCACCAGCCGCTGCGGGGTTCTTTTTCGTGAAGAAACGCGATGGTAGTCTACGTCCCTGTGTCGATTATCGAGGGCTCAACAATATTACCATAAAAAACCGACATCCATTGCCTCTTACCAACTCTGCCCTGGACGCCCTCTCTGGTGCCACCATCTTCACTAAGTTGGACCTCCGGAGCGCCTACAACTTGGTGCGCATCAGAGAGGGCGATGAGTGGAAGACGGCCTTCATCACCCCCACAGGACATTACGAAAGCCTGGTCATCCCGTTTGGTCTCTGCAACGCACCTGCCGCTTTCCAACAGTTCATAAATGACGTTCTCAGAGACATGTTAGGCCGTTGGGTGTTCGTCTACCTGGACGACATCCTCATCTACTCCCGAACACTCAACGAGCACATCCAGCATGTCAGAGCGGTTCTAAAGAGATTGCTCGCCCACCAGCTGTACTGTAAGTTGGAGAAGTGCGCTTTCCACGAGCGCTCCACCACGTTCCTGGGTTTTGTCATCTCGCCCCAGGGTGTGGCCATGGACCCGCAGAAATTGGAAGTTGTGAGTCATTGGCCCCTACCCAAGACTCTTAAACAACTCCAGAGATTTCTCGGGTTTGCCAATTTTTATCGCCGCTTTATCCGGGACTACAGTACCGTTGCAGCGCCACTAACCGCTCTGACCCGCCCATCATCTCACCCTTTCAATCTCACCCCAACTGCTGTCTCCGCCTTCCATGAGCTCTGTCGCCGCTTCACCACTGCTCCCATCCTCCTTCACCCGGATGCTGATAAACCATTCGTTGTGGAGGTGGACGCTTCGGATGTGGGCGCCGGGGCTGTTCTCTCCCAGCGAGGTCCAGACCAAAAACTGCATCCTTGCAGTTTTTTCTCCAAGAAATTTGACGCCACTCAGCAGCGATACGGAGTAGGGGACCGCGAGCTGCTGGCCATAAAGTGGGCCTTGGAGGAATGGCGACACTGGCTCCAGGGCGCCAGAGAGCCGTTCATCGTCTGGACCGACCACCAAAACCTCATTACAATCCGCACGTTAAAACAGTTGAACCCCAGACAGGCGCGATGGGCACTATTCTTTGAAAATTACAATTTCCACCTGTCATACCGCCCGGGGTCCAAGAACACCAAAGCCGACGCCCTCTCCCGACAACACGAGGAAGACGTCCCCCGGGCGGACCCCGCGCCTGTACTACCAGCCACCAAGATCCTCGCACCGCTCAGGTGGGACCTGGAGACGAGGGTTCGCCAGGCACAAGCTACGGAGACCGCACCAGCAGGTGTGCCGCCTGGCCGACTCTACGTCCCCAACGCCATCAGGGCCGAAGTGCTTCAGTGGGGACACTCCTCTCCCCTTTCAGGACACCCCGGGAGACGGCGGACCCTACTGTTTGTACAACGTGCTTTCTGGTGGCCCAGTATGAAGAAGGACGTAGATGAGTTCGTCCAGGCGTGCCCAGTGTGTGCCAGGTCCAAGGACAGCAACAGACCATCACCCGGGGAACTTCAACCACTTCCGGTTCCCCGCCGACCCTGGACACACATTGCCGTTGACTTCATCACGGGCCTGCCGGTTTCGGAAGGAAAGGACACCCTCCTCACCATCGTCGACCGGTTCTCCAAGGCTGTTCACCTGGTGGCCCTCTCCGGACTCCCGTCAGCTAAAAGGACCGCCGAGCTGATATTAGAGCACGTAGTCCGCCTGCATGGGTTCCCAAAGGACATCGTCTCGGACAGGGGGCCCCAGTTCACGTCCCGGTTCTGGAAGGCCTTCTGCCGTCTGATCAATTCCACCTGCAGTCTGTCCTCCGGTTACCACCCACAGACTAACGGTCAGACGGAGCGAACCAACCAACAACTGGAGCGCTACCTGAGATGCTTTATTGCTGATCGCCAGTGCTCCTGGGCCCGCTACCTCATTTGGGCTGAGCTGTCACACAACCTCCACCTATCTTCTGCCACCAACCTAAGCCCATTTGAGGTATGCTACGGCTTCCAACCTCCGATGTTCGATCATCAGGAGCCGGAGGTGGAAGTGCCGTCGGCCCAACAGTTGGTTCGTCGGTGTCGACGGCTTTGGAGACAAGCCAACCAAGCCATTCAAAAGGCCAATCGCCGCTACACCCTGCAACATCGCCGTCGACACCCACCGGGACGAATGTACCAAGTAGGTGATAAGGTATGGCTCTCAACAAAAAACCTTCACCTGCAGACTGAGTCAAGGAAACTATCACCCAGATTCATCGGACCATACCGCATCAATCTCCGGATTAACCCTGTCACCTACCGGCTCCAGCTGCCTGCGGCGCTCCGGATCCATCCGGTATTCCACACCTCCCAGCTCAAACCCTTCACCACCTCACCTATGGTTCCACCCACCCACCCTGCTCCTCCTCCCCGTATGATTGAGGGTGGTCCCGCCTACACCGTTCGCCGGATCCTTGACTCACGTCCTCGGGGCAGAGGGCTCCAGTACCTGGTGGATTGGGAAGGTTACGGCCCCGAGGAGAGATCTTGGATTCCGGCTCGGTTCGTCTTAGACCCCGAACTCATCCGGGACTACCGTCGTCGGGTATCCTCCACCCCAGGACCGTCGAGAGTCGGTCCTGGACGGGGGGGTACTGTCATGCACACTCATAACACGACCGGCACTAGGACCCGGAAGTAATACGGTCGGGTTTCAGGAAGCATAAAAGGAAACAAGATGACGCATCACATCGCTCAGTCATTGAGTTATGCCCGTGCTTTCGCCGTCGCCTCGCTCGTCCAAACGTGAGTACTCACTTTCTTGGGTTATCGCTTCTGATTGGGTGTGTGTACTTAGAACGCGGGTTTATTTGTGTAAACTCTTGCTCTCGCTTCGGGAGAGTTCTAAGAATAACTTGCGTGGTTATCCTGCCTACTCGCGCTACTTCCGCGTTTGGGTTTACCATCCACGCTACAGGGCTAACTGCTAAGTCTTCTGCTTCATCTCCGGTTAGTCCGTGACAGAAGCGGTGGTGTTCGATACAGATGTGTGTACTATTCTAAGTAAAACAGCTGTTAGGTTTTACTGAGCATGCTGGAGAATATGAGTTCTTTTGGTAACTTCGTCAAACTCGCTCCTTTCTATTTTCATGCAAAACCCAGGAGTCTACATTATTTAATTTATTTTTTTGTAGGGAATGGTCTTGTACAAAAAAAAGTTTTGAGAATGACACAAATTTTAGTTTTCACACAGTTTGCTGCTAAACTGCTTTTAGATCTTTGTTTCAGTTGTTTCTTTGATGTACTGAAATATAATTACAAGCACTTCATACGTTTCAAAGGCTTTTATCGGCAATTACATGACATTTATGCAAAGAGTCAGTATTTGCAGTGTTGGCCCTTCTTTTTCAGGACCTCTGCAATTCGACTGGGCTGCTCTCAATCAACTTCTGGGCCAAATCCTGACTGATAGCAACTCGTTCTTTCATAATCACTTCTTGGAGTTTGTCAGAATTAGTGGTTTTTTGTTTGTCCACCCGCCTCTTGAGGATTGACTTCAAGTTCTCAATGGGATTAAGATCTGGGGAGTTTCCAGGCCATGGACCCAAAATTTCAACGTTTTGGTCCCCGAGCCACTTAGTTATCACTTTTGCCTTATGGTGCTCCATCATGCAGGAAAAGGCATTGTTCTTCACCAAACTGTTGTTGGCTTGTTGGAAGAAGTTACTGTTGGAGGGTGTTTTGGTACCATTCTTTATTCATGGCTGTGTTTTGGGGCAAAGTTGTGAGTGAGCCCACTCCCTTGGATGAGAAGCAACCCCACACATGAATGGTCTCAGGATGCTTTACTGTTGGCATGACACAGGACTGATGGTAGCGCTCACCTTTTCTTCTCCGGACAAGCCTTTTTCCAGATGCCCCAAACAATCATAAAGAGGCTTCATCTGAGAATATGACTTTGCCCCAGTCCTCAGCAGTCCATTCGCCATACTTTTTGCAGAAGATCAATCTGTCCCTGATGTGTTTTTTTTTTTTGGAGAGAAGTGGCTTCTTTGCTGCCCTTCTTGACACCAGGCCATCTTCCAAAAGTCTTCGCCTCACTGTGCGTGCAGATGCGCTCACACCTGCCTGCTGCCATTCCTGAGCAGCTCTGCACTGGTGGCAGTCCGATCCCGCAGCTGAATCCTCTTTAGGAGACGATCCTGGCGCTTGCTGGACTTTCTTGGACGCCATGAAGCCTTCTTAAAAATAATTAACTCTTTCCTTGAAGTTCTTGATGATCCTATAAATTGTTGATTTAGGTGCAATCTTAGTAGCCACAATATCCTTGTCTGTGAAGCCATTTTTATGCAACACAATGATGGCTGCACGCGTTTCTTTGCAGGACACCATGTTTAACAATGAAAGAACAATGATTTCAAGCATCACCCTCCTTTTAACATGTCAAGTCTGCCATTCTAACCCAATCAGCCTGACATAATGATCTCCAGCCTTGTGCTCGTCAACATTCTCACCTGAGTTAACAAGACGATTACTGAAATGATCTCAGCAGGTCCTTTAATGACAGCAATGAAATGCAATGGAAAGTTTTTTTTTTTCGGGATTAAGTTAATTTTCATGGCAAAGAAGGACTATGCAATTCATCTGATCACTCTTCATAACATTCTGGAGTATATGCAAATTGCTATTATAAAAACTTAAGTAGCAACTTTTCGCATTTCCAATATCTATGTAATTCTCAAAACTTTTGGCCACGACTGTACATAATAATACAGACATAATAAACTTAAAATAACTTTAATCTGACAAAAGTAATAATAAATAAGAATTTTATGAACCTCAATCCTATTGAGCATCTTTGGAAGGAGCTGAAACATGCTGTCTGGAAAAGGCACCCTTTAAACCGGAAACAACTGGAGCAGCTTGCTCATGAGGAGTGGGCCAAAATACCTGCAGAGAGGTGCAGAAGTCTCATTGACAGTTAAAGGAATCTTTTGATTGCAGTGATTGCCTCAAAAGGTTGTGCAACAAACCATTAAGTTAGGGGTACCATCATTTTTGTCCAGGCCTGTTCCATGAGTTCATTTTTTTAAATAATTCCGTTGAAGCATGGTTGAAAAGCAATGTCTGACTTTCATTGGTTAACATTCATAGAATTTTTTTTAATTATTACATTTGTCAGATTAAAGTTATTTATGCGACCATTGTGAGTTTTTCTTTCATTGACCGAAGGGTACCAACAATTTTGTCCACGTGTGTAACACTAACAAATTAATTAGTGATTATCAATCATCAATTATCTACCAATAAACTGGTGACTGGATCATGGACACCCAATGGTTCACTTAGTCTCTGGGGCCAAAGACCCATCCAAAAATCCCAAAAATGTTGGCCATAATAGAAAGACACCAGTACGCACAATGCACCACAGACTGCTGCTTACAGAGCCCAAGAGAGCCCAAGACTGTCGAACCAGCCTCCAAACTCCCCAGATCCCAATGTGACCGAGCACCCATGCAATGCACTGGAGAAAAAAGTCAGATCCACGTGAACATGCGCTGTGAACATCCTGGTGCTGGACATTTGAGCACACCTCCAGAGAACTTATTGACTTGTGGAGTCTTGCCATGAGCGGCCAATGGGAACCTACACATCACTCAGCATAATGTTTTATGTAATTTCATACTTAATTCCATTTTATTTAGAGTGCTAACATTCACGCAATCATCTAATCAATCAATCATGTGCCAACAGGGCAAAGCATAAAATCTGATCAATTTAACCTCCTAAAGAATCTAAACGTCAGTTAAGCTTTCAATCTCATCACACTCAGTGACTTTGACGAGCTGGCATCAAACAACTAAGTATTTCCAAACCCACTGATCTCTTGGTGATTGTTTCACACGACACGATAAATCCCCTGAGCAGTGGCTCTTCAGAGCAGATATTCCTTGATGATGAGAGAGCTCAGAGGAGGACGGTGAGATTGGTGAGTCATGACAGGAAGGTTTAAATAACCACGCTTTAAAAGCATGGTGTTCTGAAAAGCAGCTCATTGAACCTTGAGGCTGATGGGCTGCAGGAGCTGAAGACTCTATCAGGTTACTTTCCTGTCAAACAAGCACAGGAATCTGACACTACAGTGTGCATAGGGTTGAGTGTTTAGTTTTGTTGATCTTGTTAATATGTTTCGCATTAATAGGCTACTGGATTGATCTGAAAACTGCTCTGTTCTTTATTTACGAGCTAACATGCTGACGAATATTAGTGGCCAATCGTCTTGCAAACGTTAAAACTATTAGCTATCGTAGAGTTCAAAGCAAACTTTGATTATGAGATGGAAAAAAAAAAAAAACCTAAAGCAGTGATGTAAGCACAAACATAGATTTCTTATGCATCATAAAACACAAAGCAGAACAGCGTGGCCTACGCTGATGCTCGATTTGCTCATGTAAGATCGAGGGCCTCAATTATCTTCAGCTGCAATACATAGAGAGGACAACGCCGTCGGATAAATCACCAATGGCAACTCCAATCTAGCTCTTTATTAGAAAGGGCCCAAACACTGCCTGGTGACAAACTATGAAAGCACAACCACTGTCATAAAATACGACCCAGAAGACAATTGGGATTAAAGTTCGCACATTTGTTTTCGGGATTGTCATTCAATCGGACAGGTTTAGTGTAGATGTGATTGAAGCCTGCTGTGATCTGCAGTGTAGATGTTGGCTTTTTATTACAGACCCCAAGGTTAATCATCAGGTTTGCACCACATGCACCACACTAATAACCTGTAACATCTAACTGTTCTCTCTATCGCCTTCTCTTTCTCTTTCTGTCAAGCTACACATTCAATTCAATTCAGTTCAATTTTATTTCTATAGCGCTTTTAACAATGGTCATTGTCTCAAAGCAGCTTCACAGAAATGAAAAGAAAATTAAAAGAAGACTTATGGAAATGTATATATGTGTAAGAAAAATGAGATTGTCCCTGATGAGCAAGCCAAGGGTGATGGCGACAGGTGCAAGGAAAAACTCCCTGAGATGGCAATAGGAAGAAACCTTGAGAGGAACCAAACTCAACAGGGAACCCATCCTCATCTGGGTGATAACGGATAACAGAAATTGTATAACATCATGTGTGTTATGCAGATGAAAGTTCGATATAACAGAAGTTAATTTAAATTAACACAAAGTCCAGTTCAGCTCAGAGATGAGTCAGCAGGTGCAGAGGGCAGATGGGGGTCTGGATCACTGGGAGCTCAGGGGCAGCATGTGTAGCTCCAAACCAACATGACGCAGAATTCAGCTGGAGCAGGTCCTTCTCTGGATGCCTCTGGGTCCTCGCAGGGTCGGCCTCTGTCTACTGAAGCTGGCACGATCTCCAGATGCCTCGGGATGGGTGGAAAAATAAAGAGCAGGTGAAAAGAATTAGCCTGGTTGCCATTCAGGATAGATGTACTGGAGTATGAGGTAAAGAAATTAATTATGTGTATGCCAGATTAAAGAGATGCGTCTTGAGTCTACTTTTAAATTGGGAAACTGACAATGACAATGCTCAGTGATCCTGACTCTTTGAACCCTTTGGATACGTCTGACACATTCTGGAGACCTACTTCGATTTGGATTCTCATCGCACGGAGAAAGGTTCGAGACCTCTGTCTGCTGCTGACGATGGCCGTGTGTGGTCTGCCTGGGGGTCTGCCTGTGTTCTATAATGGAGGATGGTTCCACTTGATGACCATGAAGATGGCCTTGTGGTCTGACGGGGGAGTTTTTCTGTGATGGCTTGGGACTGAAATTGCCATGAACAGGTTTGTATCGGAGCCTCCATCAGTTAAAGTGGGCTTCTTTCACTGAAAGGAGGCCGTGAATATTCTGTAATAACTCTCACTATGATGAAGCTCTCGGAACCAGAGAAATACGGTGACTTACAGTCAATTTTCTGCTGGATATCGGTTTCTGAATAACTGTCTTTGCGGGTAGGTCAGACACTGTATTTCTTCCTAAATTCACTCTTACATTGTTCAAATAAATTGGTGACCCGATATGTTCGCACTATGAAGACGTGCTGTTTGACACTCCATATACTAAGGAGCACACTGTACGTTGCGTCATTCAGTTTGCTTCGTACTAGCGAAAGCTATTAAAGAATATTCGAATTCTCTTTTGAGTGAATCACCATGTATTAACCTAAACTCCTTTTCTCGTGGAATGATTTATGGTCACAGTAGCTGATCTCTCCCAAATGGGGATGGGTTCTCTTTGCAGTCTACAGTAGGTCTTTCCAAGGTTTCTTTCTTTTGCCATCTCAGGGAGTTTTTCCTTGCCACCATCGCCCCAAGTTGCTTATCGAGTGACAAACTCACTCAGCTTTATCCTGTACTCACGGTCACAGGGGGCCTGGAGCCTATCCCAGGAGGCTTAGGGCATGAGGCAGGGGACACCTGGACAAGATGCCACTCCATCGCAGGGCACATACACTCACTCATTCACACACTACAGGCAATTTGGGAACGCCAATAAGCCTGATCATGAGCCAAAGCTTGTCTTTGGACTGTGGGAGGAAACCCGGAGGAAACCCACCAAGTCTAGGGAGAACATGCAAATGCCATGCACGCAAAGACGGGAATCGAGCCTGGCGGGGAATCGAACCCGGATCCTGGAGGTGCAAGGCGACAGTGCTAACCACTACGCCACCGAGCCGTTCCGTGCAAATTGAATGAAAGTGCATGGAATCCATGAAAGAGATTCCATGCCATTTTTCTTTCACCTGTATGCACCTCGTATAGATCTGTGAGCAATGTTTTCATCTACTAACTGTTTTCAACTGTCTCAGATTTTCTGATGTGCGATATTCATTGTCAGAATGTCACATTTTCTCGGACAGTGAATAAAAACAGACGTACAGCTACTTTGATGTTCACCCGCTGAGCCACAGATTGCTTGCGGGGAAGACACTTTTGAAAGGAGCAGTGTGCACAGATGGATGAAGGAGCATACGGAAAGACAAAAAAGCGCTGAAGTCAAACTCCGCAGTGGGAGACCATCAGCTGTGACAAAGACGATTTGAGAGTTGGGTTCGATGATGGTGAAAGTGAATCGCTTGTAATATGAACAACCTATGCCAATTAATAAAAAAAAAAAGAGTTATGCCCACTTTCGCATTACTTTTGGTATAGCCCTGATTTTATCATTTGGAGTAGGAAAATCTTTTCCAATCCGCTCCTCAAAGACAGGTTTAGAGCACTTACTATATCATCAAGAGAAGCAGTAAAAATATTTGTAGTATCATAAAAACGCAAGAGGTTTTATGTGAAAGTACTTGAGGATTTTCATTTATAAACATATAAATATATTTTATATAAACTTATTCCAGGAAGCTGGTAGGTAGGCGGTAGGCGGGCAGGTTGCCTTGACCACACGTACAGTACACATGACCTCACGGTATGTTTTTAAAGCGTTTATTGCATATAAATTGGTTCGTTGCAGCATTCAGGTGAAAGGTGACCCGGTGGCATCGATCGAAGGTTCGAGGCCCAATTTCTTATTTTCAGACGAATGTGAAGAGAAGACAATCTTAATCTTCACAGCAGTGTTTTATTCTTCTTACACCACAGCAATTAACCACAATTTCAACTGATTATAGAATGCCATTTATTATTATTTATTTAGTGTTGTGTGCAACCTGTGAAAGAAGCCAGTTCCTTTAAGCGCTTACACTACACTATACACAAGGTTATTTTTTTCACCTTATTATAGTTTATGAGTCAGGACTGCAACTTGTCATGTGACCCAAATGGTTGATTATCATATGTCAGAATTAGCATTATCTATACAGACCTGTTACAAAATACTGATACAAATATAAAAAATATAATATAAATATGATATAATGAAAAAATATATAGAAAACTTCACCTTTTACAAACTTATACAAATTTTCAACTACAAGTTCCCATTCAAAGCAACACATAGCTACGCTCTAACAGAAACAGAATTCACAAATATTTAACACTCTCACTTACTCACTCATCATCTATACCGTTTCATCCTGTATACAAGGTCGTAGGGGCCCTGGAGCCTATGCCAGGAGATTTAGGGCAAAAGTTGGGGTACACCCTGGATAGGGTACCAATCTATCGCAGGGCACACACATAGACACACACTTACACACCCATTCTCACACTAGGGGCAATTTGGGAACGCCAAATCTAACACCTAACCTGCAGGTCTTTGTACAGTGGGAGGAAACCGGAGTATCCGGAGGAAACCCACCAAGCACAAGGAGAGCACGCAAACTCCATGCACACAGACCCAAGGCGGGAATCGAACCCGGATCCTGGAGGCGCCAAGGCGACAGTGCTGTATAAACATTGTTTACACAATTGATGATGATTGACAAATACTAATGATGTGGAGACCTAGAAGACAAACAAACAAACAAAAAAACGAGTGAATGAATAATAAATAGACAAGAAAAAGGAGGAGAAATGAGGTCACATGTCACTCGCAACCAATGGTTGTTATTTACACCATTCTGTTTTTAACTCAATGTTTTTATCCAGGATTTGTGAGATTTTTCCTGGTTATAGAGAGCTGTTCTCTACACAATCAACCAGAATAGACTACACAAGCAGAAGATGCTCTATGTGCCATTTCCAACCATATTAAATAGACGCTGCGCTTCCAATAGGCTATATTTCTTTCCAACTGACCCACTCATGTGAACCTGCTGACTCTGAATTATTACAGCAGTGACACAACCAATCCCCTGACCTCTTCCTGCCATTAATCTTGCACACTCCGGTGCATCCTTAGCAGTAAAGGAGGGATTAAAGGAGGATGGGAGACAGCAATAAAGGCCATATACTGTAGTTTTCACTCCTTCCATCTGGCTGATTTTTTTCTTTTTCTTCCACACGTATGCCTGGAATACCATGAAACAAATAAGAGACATGGAATGAGACGGAAACATGGCCTTTTCCTTTCGGAACCTTTTGTCTATAGGGACGTTGATTAAAAAGAACACAAGGCCTAAATTTACAGATAATTAAATAAAATCCAGGGTTGAATCCTGAGTGTGGTTAATGTCTATGTAGATTTTGCAAGTTCTCTTTTTTGTCTGTACAGGTTTCATCTAGATTTTGTCTCCACTATGGGTATATATCCCATATACTTGTAATATGACTCTACCAAATAATAAAAGCCTTCATTTCTGGTTGCCATGTCATGAAAGGACCCTCCCCCTGAAATCTTTCAACAAATCAACCCGAAAGCCTGAAGAGATCTTCCTTGATTGCTTGACCACTCGTCTTCTTCCTGTCTGAGTTCTTCACTCTGGAATCGATCAAGGACAACCACGTGGCACCCTGTAGTGTTAATCAGGACATTAAGGCAGCCTTTCGCAACAGGACATGCTCACTCATTAGTTTAACGCACAGAATAGGATCATCATTTTTAATGATTCATTGCCTTTTTAATCAGCCCAGCCGAACCGGAGGGAGCCGTACGTAATGCAGAGCTTGACAGGACGCTCTGCTTGGTTTCACTGTGAATTATTCATGGACCTTGTCACCTTCACACGGTTCCCTCTGATAACCCTGTAGAACGTTTCCCTGCCCTTCCAATCAAGTGCACTGAATTTGGCCCTACTGAATTAATGGTTGATGATGACTACATGCTGAGAGGTAAATTATAGGGGGGACGCACTGGGTCTGGAAACGAGGGCTCGTTTTTACAGGACTTGCTCAGAAAATTCCCACAAACTTTATATGGATGATAGTCACATGAGTCATGGTTGATTTTTTTTTTTTTTTTTTTTTATACTTAAAAATATTTTATTCCCTATATTTTTTCACAATTCATTTATGTTTTGGGGATATTTGTACAGTACTTGCAATTTTAGCTTTTCTTCATAACACATTGCTCGCTGTTTATACACATAATAAAATCGTTGATTTGATTTCTCTATAAGAGAAAACTCAGCATGTTGTAGAGTTATGTGCAGCTATTGTGTGCATGATATTTGTCCAGAAAAGAAAGAAAAAAAACCAAGGCTTTGATAAATGTTTCGTTGAGATTTTTCGTCTGTCCTTGAAGAGATTTGTCATTGATTTGAACAGCTTTATCATTTTTCCTTAATAAGTAGAGCTGTTTCTAAATATGACCCAAATATGAGTGGATGCCCTGGATGACTGCATGACCTCAAATGACCCCTAAAATCCTACACAGGTTTCTTGAAGAAGTCAAACTAGTCAAACGTTTGATTGCCCAGAATAACAGAACACAGTTATATAAAAGTCAAAACTATATTTATTTCTCTATATAATCCTTTGATGGCTCAAACATGTGGAAAGCACTTGGAGCGAGCTCAGGACTGTACGGCGAATGTGGCAATAACTCCTAACTGTTTTCCTGTAATGTGCAAGTGATGTTGGTGAATGATTGTGTGTACAGTACTTACGTAGTTGACAACAAGCTATCCATCGATCTACTTGCTGAATGTACACGGGAACAGAAATTGTGCAGGCCTGTTGGATAAGTAAATGGAATGCTTGTATCTGACAAACCAAATAAGGCATTATACGTTTTTTATTTTTTTATTTAAATATATATGGTTAAATGTTAGTAATTACTGTATAAAACCAATAAAATAGTCAACACTAATATCATCTGGGGCGGCACGGTGACTTACTGGTTAGCACCATAAGCTTGGACCTCAAGGGTCCGGGTTCAGTTCCCACCTTTGGTCGATTTGCATGTTCTCCCCGTGCTTGGTGGGTTTCCTCCGGGTACTCTGGTTTCCTCCAACAGTCCAAAGATTAGAGGTTTGATTACATTAATCGGCCTTCCCAAATTGCCCATAGTGCGTGAATGAGTGTGTGTGTGTGTGTGTGTGTGTGTGTGTGTGTCTTGTGATGGATTGGTACCCCATCCAGGGTGTACCCCGCCTCATGCCCTAATATATAAGCAAGAGTAATATCAGCCTCAATGTTCAAGATGCTCTGAGCTGCTTTCCTTATCACCTAAATTGTCATTATTAATTTAATAACCCCTTCCTGTCAGCGGTAACCAGACTAATCTTTCTCCTTTACAAGACTTTCCAGGTCATGGATCTGCCCCTTGCTTTATTTTTTTTTTTTCTCGCACAATTCTGTTTAAACATTAAAAAGAAGATCAGCAGTTTCTGAAACACTCAAACCTGTTCCTCATATCACGGTCACTGGGTCCACATTCTCATATTTGATTATGAACATGAGCTAAAAATCTATTAAGTGTCTGTATGTGCTTGATTTGTATGCATTCCCCTTCCTCCACGTGATTGATTGACAGATCGGATGACTGATCATGTACAAGCAGGTGCGTAAAGGTGAATTTTTATTTTATTTATTTATTTTATTTATTTTTTAGTTCATGAGTAAACTATCGACCAATCCTAAATTATGAGCGAACACAAAAAACAGAAGGGACTGAAGTAACAAAGGTATCATGGTGGTCTCTCACGCCATCTTGTGGCTCTCCTAGTGACTCTCATATTCTTAGAAAATTGAGCTTAGAGGTGTTTAAAAGCTTTGAATAACCAATTAGGACTTTTGATAATTTGATCTCATTTTATGATTTCCCTAATTAACATGACCTAATTACTTATTTTGAGTCAAATTAATTATTTTACATCTGTTGATCAACTTTAAGTGATATGTTTATAATGTTTATTATCATAATAGCCAGAGAGCCATACATATCTCAGATCTGGTCCAGTTCCCGTGTGACCTGCCAAACCCATTTCCACCTCCCCACTGTGTGCGAAATGTCGCTGACTCTCTGTTGCTTCTCTGGACCACCGTCATGGCAAAATGCGGGCTGACAGGCCAGTATTGCCAGACGCCCACACATGCATGTTGGTAAAGGGGGTTAACTCCTGAGGGAGCGCTGGGACTGTTTACATTTTGAGTTTGCCATGCTTCAGCGAGCCTCCTCGCGCCTGTCTGCTCCCATTTCAGCCTTTACTCATCTCCCTTTGGCCTGCTCCTGTGGCCTCCCAGCTCTCTAAAACCAAAAGCACTGAGATCATGTGCTTGAGGTTTTCACTGCCAGTCACGGTTATGCCTCTAGTCATTTTTGTTTAAAGGATGATTTCATGATCGGTGTCTGATTTATGCCTCCGATGGCCTGGCAATCCTAAACCTAGGGTGAAACCTAGAGACGGTGTTTACTACAGATGAATAGATGAAAGGTCCCTACAGCAGGAGTTTTCAGATGTTTTGCATGTAAATGCATTTGTTTCAATGTAAAGAACATTTCACAGGTCATGTCAGTAAACTTTCTACTTCCAGAACACGTTATATGCAAGTTAATATTATATATCAGCCTAGCTTGTTTTTGCGATGTTTGGAATTAAACCTATTCAATTTAACTAACCAGTCAAACAAGTAGCAACTAGAACAACTCAAGAACAAATCCGAACTTTAATAACTAAAGTAAAAAAAAAAAAATAACAAAGAAACTACAGACTTCCTTGCTGTGACTCACAGACACCCAGGAGACTAACTAACAGTAAGGTCAACATTGCTTGTTCGCACCACAGTGTCCTTTACAGGATATTGTTGCTTTTAAGGGGCAGTTTTGGCTCAAACGCTTAAGACTCTAGTTTACTGATCGGAAGGTCAGGGGTTCAATCAACAACACTGACAAAGCAGCCACTGTTGAGCCGTTGAGCAAGACCCTTAACCCTATCTGTTCCAGCGATGCTAACTGGGATATGTGAAAAAAATAATTTCACTGTGTGTAAAGTGCATGTGACAAGTAATTGAATCTTAATCTGTAGAGAATACACTGAGTTGGTTTGCAGAATTGCATTTTCTTTGTGTGGTGGATGAGAGTGAACGGGTCACAAGCATGCATTACAGAGAGGGTCTGAAAAGTCAGGAACCGGTGGGGATGTGTTGAGCCAGTATGTCGAATTTATACAAATTAATTTAACATTGACGCAGAGGCTAATAAAATATTTGTCACATATACATTACTTACTCACTCATAATCTATACTGCTTTAACGTGTACACAGGGTTGCAGGAACCTGAATTCTATCCCAGGTACACCCTGGACAGGGTGCCAATCTATCGTAGGGCACACACATATGCACACTTAAACACTCATTACACATGAATGTCTTTGAATTGTGTGAAAAAACTGGAGAACCTGGAGGAAACCCAGCAATCATGGGAAGAACATGCACACAGACCCAAGGCGGGAATTGAACTCGGACCCGGGAGGTGCAGGGCACCACTAAAGCCGTACCGCCACATATACGGTACAAGACTGCACAGTGAAATTCTTCCATCACATATCACAACATAGTGAGTCAAACCGCAAGGTGAGCCATAATACGGCACCCATGTGAATGCGTGTGTGAGTGTGTGTAGGGTTAAGGACAAGGGCCCAACAATGGCAACCTCTTGGAGCTGGTGCATAGACACCAGTACCTTAACAGTGCCTAACACCATAGTCTTTGGACTATGTGAGGCAAACGGAGTATCTGGAGGAAACCCACCAATCACAGGGAGAACATACAAGGTGGAAAGTGAACTCTCGACCCTGATGGTGCAAGGCCACAGTGCTACTAACTACTACAACACCATACCGCCAAATGAATTACAGTTAAATCATGGATTGTAAGCATAATTCGTTCTGGAAGTGTGCTTGTATATCAAGGCACGTGCAAATTTCCCAAAAGGAAATAATGGAAACTCCTATAATTTGTTCCACCACCCAAAAAAATTCATATAAACAGAAAGAATATAAAATTAACAGTGAAGAACTGTTATATGCACTTTACCTTTGGAAAGAATCGATGCTAGTGTGAAATGAAAGAAGAAGGAGGAGAAGGAGGGGAGGGGGCTATTGTATAAGATGACTTTCACACACAAGCACATTATTGGCTCTGTTCTGATCACGTGACACTCAGCAGACAAAGCGTTTATATGTACTACAGTACTCATATTAGGTTTTAATTAAGTTAAAATTTTAGCTTGTCTCACAAAACACTCGCAGACCAAGTTGCTCTCAATCCAAGGTTTCACTGTACTTTGACTGTATTCTGTATATTCTGACATTTTGGACATCATGTAAAACATTCAAATGGATAAAATGTGGCCAGGTGTCAATGCAGAGCAAATAGTAAAAAAGATTGCACAAGGACTCCAGGAATTGGAGTGCCTCTAGGGCTCAAGAGAACCCTGTCTGATTTTATTGTACAGATATATATATATATATATATATATAATATTTATGTTTATGCATTATATGTACTATTTATTATTTGATGCAAATGCTCATGATTAAAGTAATAAAGAAACCTGAATAACTTGCTCAGTACTGCATGGTTGAATCCTCAGTGGCTACTTCCTCCCCATGGTCTGAAATAATGCACAAATACGTTAATGAATGTTACAGTAGGGATCATCATCAAATTTACTGTGAGGGCAGGGAGTTTCGTCATAGGCGTGTGAGTGCAGGTAGTTTCGTCATAGGCGTGTGAGTGCAGGTAGTTCTGTCACAGGCGTGTTTGACAGGCATTCTTCACTAAATGTAACTGTGACTTCATCATCTTTGCATAAATATATGAGGCGCACTGTACGGTAGGCAGTGTCGTGTTTTTTCACCAAAAGTAAAGGTAGGCAGTTTTTAAAAAGAAAAATTACACCTAAAAAACAATGCTGTGGTCAGGTCATGTGGTTAATAAATGTAACAGAAAACAACAGGCAGACTTAAGGGCGGACAAATCATTGGGTCAGTGTGAGGAGCGGCAGCGAGTTGACCGCACACTCCAGTCAGTGGTAATAATAGCATGCAGGTCTCAGGATCTGCCCGCAGGCACCCTCTAGTAAAAAAATAAGTGTAATTATTGCTATGGTAAAGTATGTGTGAAGACATGATTAGCGCATGTGGAAGGAGTCTCCAGTGTCAAAGCTTTGTAACAGTCAGCAGTATAGTAGTAATATAATTCTAGAATAGCAGAACTGGTTCAATCTAATGGGACTTGACTCTAGAGCTGATTTCAGAACTGTTTGTTTGCACACCTATGAACTTCTTGGACATCATGAATTCTTGGATAAAATGTGGCCATCTAGGTATCAATGCAAGAGAACGGGGCCTTTTAAGATTTGTGTGCTGATTTTTTTCTACAGATAACATTTATATTTATTAAATGTTCATGGATTATATGTACTATTTATTATTATTCAATGCAAATACTTTTGATTAAAGTCATAAGGAAACCAGAATAACTTGCTAGACGCTACAGAACGCAGTAGTGTATGTTTGAATCCGCAATAACTCCTTCCTCCCTACCCGAATGCACTACATATGGTCTGAAATAATACCTTGGCCACCCTACGAAGTTTACTTTGTATTGACAAGCGCGCGATTTGCATCGCGGCCTCTACTTTCCTCAGCTATGGGCGCGCGGAGTACACTGGGAAATGCGCGTTCACGAGACGAACGGTCATCTTTAAACCCCAGAAAGAATCTTCTTCCGTTTAGCGCCACGACTCACAGCGAGAGAGCCACTGCTGGGGTATATTTTTAAACAGTTTATTGAACCAGGGAGTGAAAGGCAAAGGATAGTGATTAGGTGACACATTATGGGTCTTTTATAAACAAGAAACTGGGTGTTTGTTCGTTCTGTGACAGCAACAAAAACACTGAGGGGGAAAAACCCGAACGCACCAAGTCAAGGAAGGCGTTGTTATTAGCCTGCTAGCTAAGTTAGCTATCGTTAGCTTTCAAAGCTAAAATAACGCGTTTCTTTATTTGTTGCTGTCTTGCTCGTTTTTTTCCTTTCTTTTCCGTGACTACATCGGGTCCAGTCTAGTGCTTTTTATCCGGAGATGAGCGCAAGATGTCGGTTTCGGGACTGAAGGCCGAGCTGAAGTTTCTCGAGTCCATTTTCGACACAAACCACGAACGTTTCAGGATCATCGACTGGAAGCCTGATGAGCTGAGCTGCCAGTTTAATGTGACCGGAGAGAAGCTTCTCATTATCCACTGCAATATCACGGTAAGAAACGCCAACCTCCTGGCGCATAAAAGAAAAGTTGGGTCGCGTCCCAAATTACTCCCTGTTCCCTGTTTAGGCGCAC
The DNA here is from genome assembly GCA_013621035.1 of Clarias magur. Lineage (NCBI taxonomy): Eukaryota > Metazoa > Chordata > Actinopteri > Siluriformes > Clariidae > Clarias > Clarias magur. The sequence goes on from QNUK01000012.1 coordinate 4,393,936, forward strand.
TCTACAAAGCTTGTCTTGACCTCCCTAATGAGTACACTAAATATGGAACAGGACGCCATTTGTAGTCTGGCCTTTCGGGGTAGCAGACTAGAAGCTAACGTTAGCGAAGACTTTATTGATCCCGAAGGAAAATATTGTATTGGGTAGCAGTAAAAACACCAGCTATAGCGTAATAAAACATACTGAAACAAATATTAAATTATTTAATTCCCTTATTATATGTCGTGTTTTAAATAGCAACGTAAACAAATAACGTTAGCATGCTTAGCATGTCTAACATAACGTTATTAGCATAGAAGCGTCGATTGATTGCAATCTAGACTTATTTAGCTTTTTTTGTTGAACTGAAAGAGAGAACGTTTAGCTGTTTAGCTAGTTTCATGGCGTTAGTTAGCGACGTAATTTGTTGTCGCTAGCGTTAGCAGCTTTGCTAACCTAGCTAGTTGTTGGCTTGCTTTTTTTCCTATTGGTTTTTTTATAGTTATGCTAATAATGCTAATGTTTTTGTTTGGATTGACTTATCGTTTCAGATTTTCTGTAGTTAGAACCACTTTCAGTGCTGCTGTTACGGGGGGCAATTACTAATTACACATCACATGATACTCTGTTAAAGCTTGAACCGATACCAAATCGTTTCTATAGTAACGTCGTGCACAGGTACTTTAATTACCTTATTTTAAAAATGTGATGTGTATATATCGTGTAATTATTGTTGTAAAGTCTTTGTGAGGGGGGTGATTAGCACTCGTGAAAGGAGTCTCCTGTGTCAAAGCGTTATTGTAACAGTCAGCAGTGTAGCGGTAATGTTCTGTTTGAGAAAGTTCTAGATGAAACCGTTCCATAGTCAAATCAAATAGGACTTGACTCTAAAGCAGGTCTCAGAACTGTTTTTGTGCTTCTATGAAGTCCACTTATACAGTTTTTCCAAATGTTAGAGGTCCTAAGAATGCTGTGAGGCTCTCAAGATATGGTGTGTGATTTGAAATGATAATGACTTTTTAAAAAATCCTTGTCTATTGCTTTATCCTTTACACAGTTTTGCAGAGGTGGGAAAGCCTAATCCAGGAGACTTGGGGCACGAGGTGGGGTGCACCCCGGACAGGGTGGCAATCCGTCGCAGGGCGAACGCGCGCACACATGCTCTATCTCATGCTCGTTTACACACTACAGGCAATTTAGGACCACCAATTAGCCTAATCTGCATGTCTTTGGACAGTGGGAGAAAACCGGATTACCCTGAGGAAACCAACCAAGCACAGGGAGATTATGGCAAACTCCAAGCTATTTATTTATTTTTAGAGTGGCTCCGTCTGCGTGAGGATCCTGACTCCCGCGCTACCATTACCTGTGAATGGTTTAGGGTGTACACCGCCTCGTGCCCCAAGTCTCCTGGATTAGATATATAACTATTTTTAAATAGTGCACAGTGCAAAGCAATATACTGCAGGTTCCCAATTTTTCCAAAGTAAGTGAACAGATTCCTAAAATTTCCAAAAATGTGCCAAAAGCTTGAACGTTTTTGCCTTATAAACACAGATGCCTTATATAAACAAAGCCCAATTATTGTTTTAGATTAAAGTCTGGAATAAATAAGAGCTGTGGAGTTTGAGAAAGCCTGAGTAAAAATGCAAATATCTGTGGAGGAGAAACTGAGCTCCAAAGTCAGCTAAAATGACCTATTTCCCTGGCCTCTTTTGGAGAAGCTGTAGATCGTCATGGTGCAGGGATGTGGGTGTTTAAACACTAAGAGAAAAGAAGAGCTCTTTCTGACCATATAGTGTGGTTGTGTGATAGTGTAACATAAACTACCTGGCCAAAAAAATCAAAATTCAAAACGTCTGTTGGCCTGCATGTCACGTCAAAAGCAACTATAAAGAATTGAAAGGACTGCAGGTGGGTTAAAACCCAGAGATCAATTAAATGGTTTTCACACACAGTGTGCAGAGTTATGTTCCAAGTTTAGTTTTTTTTGTCACATTTCCATTACTGCACAAGTGAAAATCTTTTTTTTTCACATATCCCTGCTTTGTTAGTAAGCTTGGTTCAGTGCGCCGGATTGGCCCTTTTACGGCGTCCCTGGAGTGGAAAGGATTAAGGGCCTTGCTTAGGGGCCCAACAGCGCTAACCTAGCAGTGCTGGTGCTCGAACCAACGATTTTCCGATCAGTAACTCGGAGCCTTAATACACTGAGCCATACAATTTAGCAGATTGGGAGTAAAGGTGTTTGGCCATTAAAAAAAAACCTATCTTTGGTGAGACTAATCAGAAAAAAAGGTTTAAATGTCCTAGGGAGTATTAAGATTAGACTTTGGAGCAGTGGAAGAATTGTCATTTTTCTTTTCTTTCTCCCCAATCTTTTAGAAAGTGGGTTTTTCTGGGTCAAGAAGGGAAGAGCAAGGGAACATCATGCATAGTACCCAGTGTACAAGCCTCTTGGGCAGTGTTATGCTCTGGAATTGCTTCAATTGCACAGGTCTAGGCTCAGCAACGTTATGTGGCAATAAAATGAAGTCAGCTGATGACCTGAATGACCAGGATATCACATCAAGTATTTTCCTCTCTGATGGTACAGGCATATTCCAGGTCTCAAATTGTGAAACAGTGGTTCTGGTATCATGAGGAATCATTTTCGCACATGATGCTGGTCACCACATTGCACGCAGTAATGAAAACTAAAGGCAGATAAACAAAATAATTTGACCAGGCATTGAGTAAGCTTGTTCCTTGTAGTTTGGAACTGTCTCACTATTTTTCAAGTGCAGAAGTTTTACCATCTCTGTAATGAGATGCATCATGAGGCATCTTTTCAAATGTCATAACGTTATACACTGTGTGAGCTACTGTGTGTAGCTGTTGTAATGGATGGAAGTGATGTATTTTACATCATTATTGAAAAATAATGAGTTTCTGGGTGGTAACTAATTTTGACTCACCGTTGTTTATTTTTCTACACCAGCACTCTGCAGGTGTTTAAATCCTGCCACATAGAAACAACAGACCCGTCACACAGGTTTAGTGATTTGTTTTTGTATAATTTAAGGGCAACTGAATGACTAATAAGGAATTTAAAAAAAAAATCAGATGATATTTTTATATCTGTTACAAACTTTGGAGTCAGTCAGTATTTTAACATAAATATTAAGTTTATAATATAGCATTGTATTGTTAGGAATTCTCTGGATAGTAGCCATCAGCAGTATCTCTATAAAAATGTGTTTTTCTTTCTTTTCTTTTTTTTTATTAAACAAGCTTATGCTGCAGGGACTCTTATGAACTCAGAATTATGTTTACTTAGATGCCTTATGAAAGTGTGCATAATGATAGCGAAAAGTCAGCTAAGAAACATTAGTCATCATGGTCTTGTTTGTTTCTCAAAGGGTACCAACTCTGTGGTTAGGGTTATATATTTAACCCATATAAATAAGAGAGGTTTTGTCTATCCATTGGTCAGAATCCGCTCTTTGTATGATATCTTTGTTTTTATACGTCGGAGAACCCAAAACCAGTCTCAGAAAATTTTCTCTGTATGTCTGTACATCTGTCCAGCTGATTTTGTCACATCACAAATGTAACTTTTGTAACAAATGTATCTTTTTCAGTCCTTCGGTATCTGCCTAAAGTTAAATCTGTCCCATAAATGAAATCAAAATGTTGAGTATGAGGGACTTTACGAGCAGTTTTGTGCCAGATTACCTCACAGCAGTCATTGTTTTTTCACGTGTCACTCAACAGAGCCAGTCTGCGCGATAGTTTACCATAAATGCACAAACGTGTGACACAGCATGGCTTACTCCAAAATAGGTATGTAAATTTTGAAAATTAAATCTTCAAAGATGAATGGACAGATCATTGTATGTTTATTCTTCCTGCGGGAAGTTTAAAACCAGTTTCTCATATATTTCGTAACAGTGGTGCTAATTAAAGCAGTCATGTGGAACGCCGCTGAGATAAAACACAGGTTGTTAAAGTAAACCTATCCACAGCAGTCTGAAGTGAGGGCAGGTAAAATACCTGAACTAACGATGTTAAGCACTCAAATCAATATCTTCAGTAAAAGTGATGTGTTAAGTCACTTGTCATTTGCCGGATATAAGAAGCTGCTTAAACAGGGAGTGTATTTGACTGATGAAGAAAGAAGTAAGGGTTAGGGTTAACCCTATCCCAAGTTTTGAGGCATAATTCTCCAGGACTTTTATGGCTGTCGTTTTCATTCCAGTCACTATATCTGAGCAGTGATCAGACCGATGATTAGTATACTTGATGATGCTGAATGCTGAGTAGATGAAATGGACGAGAGCGGGAAATAAGGTTGCTGCTGAGTGTTGTATAACCGAACAATTTTTAAAGTGTACCTTTTCTGTTCTCTTTTAATTAATCAAATCTATGTCATTTAATTTAATAAGAAGAAATCAGCGGTGTTTTAAGAATTTCTCACACTACTGTATTCTGATTCTAGAAATCATGGTAACTTTTCAAGATGTTGTGTGGTAATAATCTCTCATCTGGTTGGCAGGAATCCTATCCATCAACGCCTCCGTTATGGTTTGTGGACTCCGATGACCCAAGTCTGACCCAAATATTGGAACGTCTGGAGGATGTAAGAAAAGGCAATACGCTGGTAAGAGTCTTTGATTTTTTTTTTGTCGCGTATAAAGATACAGTAAGGGGGGATATTTTTTCTGGTGCCAGAGTGCAGGGTCAGGCAGGAGGCGATGTCGCTGGAAAGTCACCGCTTTAGTTTCAGAATGATTTTTGAATTTTTTTTTTTTTTTTAATCCCACTCTCAGGTTTCAAATGGTAGCATGTCCCCATAGAGCTGTGCGTTTAAATTGTTTATGCGAGTTAATTGAGTTTTTGTTTGTTGATTCAGTCGATCGAATTGTCTCAAATTTTTGAGTTTTAAAAAAAATATACCACACCCTTTGCAGAAAGTGGAAACTGTATTTTTCAAAAATGCATGTTTTGCGTGTGTTTTCCGTCATCTTTTAGTTTATAGGCGGTTGGAGAAATACCGCCACCTACTGGCTGGGAGTGTTGAACAAAATATTGGCAGGGGGGAAGAAAATTGTTTTGTGCAAGGCGCAGTCGCATTGACACACAAGTTACAGAGCATTTCAATATTTATCAAATACGTTTATTAGTATTATAAAAAATGCAGCTGATTTGAAATAAATCAAACAGTAAATAGTATAGCTGGGAATCACCAGGGATGACCCGGTACAATGTTATCATGATACCTAGGGGTTGAGTAGATTAGCGTCATGATCCTGTGTGTCTATAAAATTCTAATAAAACCTAAAAAAAATATGTATAATTTTTTTTATAAGGATATAATTTTAAATAAATAAAAAAATATTTGCTCCTATCACCAAGATGCTGTGCCAATATGTGAATAGTTTAGAGCACCACTTGCAGTGTTTTAGACTAACTGCAACCACCTAAAATGCAAACATAAAATAATAGTTAAAAAAAGATTTTGCAGTCAATTTGGCGATACATGAATTGTTATTCACTGAAATGAATTTTGTCCACCATCTATAGTAAACACCAGTGCTCAGAAATCAAATGGAAAATCCAGATGCCCAAGATTAAAATGAAATCCTAGCTATGATTCACAGCTCAGACTGGTTTGTTTTATCATCTGTGGGGGCTTAAGATCAATGCCCTTAATTAACACACTGGGTGTGGATTAAATTAGTCGTAAATCACTCACAGGAGTAGTTACACACCAAAAAAAATGTGGTCAGGATTTATGTCCACATGTGCACATGGAGCTTCGTGCCATATTAATAACAAGCTATCTAATGTTAGTGTTCATATGTTTATCATTTATTTACTTTTTCAGAAACAAAATGTGCAATCAGTATCATATTTGTAAAAAAAAAAAAAAAAAAAAACATTTGTATCCAGCATCGATTTTGTGCCAAGATATCCTCAGCAAATGTGATGGAGCCCTATAAAAGACCGACACGTTAAGAGTATGCGTGTTTTAGGCGACACGCTGAGCTGCATTACTGGAAGATCATTTTCAGCTCTTTGAGCTTTTCCTTTAATTCAGTTTTGTGGGTGTCACTAAATGTAAATCAGCTGTGCTGCAAACACTTGGAGAATTTGAGTCAGTGTACGCACGCGAGTACAAAGAAAATTGGATGGCATCAGTGGAAAATAAGTTTGTCGTTTTTAAAACATTTATACACCTTATGTGTAAGTGAGTAAATTTACAACGAAGCAAACCTGTAAATATGCTGTAAATTAGATCACTGGCATTAAAAACTGGGATTTTTTTTCTCTCTCTCCTAATAGTTTGTGGTTTTCTGATTAATACGTGAACACGAGGACGAACCACACCACACAACACTGACCTGGCACTGTGACTGCAACCACGAATTTACTAACTGATTCAGTATTCAGTTTCCTGGGGCTACACTCATAACACGCAGTATGATGCCAAGCTGTGAGAAATAAGTGTGTGAACTAAACAGGAAGATTACATGAGACCAAAACTAGGAAATGTTGTTGCAGTCAGACTCTCTTGTGACAATGTAAATCCCCCCACACCTTTAGAGTTTGTGTTTTTAATTCTGTTTAAGAACTGTCATAATCTCAGTGTGTTTCTAACACGTTCATGTGAAAACCGGTGCTGAGTGCTCGGTGTGTCTTGGTGCAGTTCTGCCTGTGTGAAACGAGCTTCATTACCCTGCGAAGCAGAATTCGTCCAAGAGTTCAGAAAACAAATCGTTACGCTGTTAAGACTAATGATCGTTACAGCGATGGTTTATTATTATTACTGTAATTTTTTTACATTTAATTTCTCAATAACAGCTTGTGTTTTATTTAGTACATAAGGCATTGTGACTTTTTTTTTCATGACAGTCAGAGTGAAATGTATTTTTTTTTTGTGCATGTCAGCTCCTGCAGCAGCTGAAGAGGCTGATCTGTGACCTGTGTAGGCTGTATAATCTACCTCAGCATCCCGATGTGGAGATGCTGGATCAGCCTCTTCCCACTGGCCCGGTCAACCAAGAAAGAAAGGTACACAAGTCTGACTAAGAATCTGACAGTGTAAAGTAGCTCTTGGGTTTGTCTTGGGTAAATCTTTCCTTTTTTTGTTTTGTTTATACAGCATGGTACTACAGATGAAGTAACTTCAGAGGAGGAAGAGGAAGAGGACATGGGAGAGGTACCATTCTATTTTATTCTAATTTAGATTTTTTTTTACTATACTAAAATATAATTTAAAATATTTACTGGTACAAATAGAGTACAAAAACAACAAAGGCAAAGGTCTGTAAAGTGAATGAGAAAACTCATTTGGAAAATGTATTTCCTGTCTGCAATGTAGGATACACGTTTCGTAAACACTCTACAGGCGACTGTAGATCATGGGTGGGTGGAGCTTCTTGATCATGCATGAGAATGAAGGAGTTTAAGTAAATAAATAATATAATCATATTTGTTTTGTTTCATCGCAGTCGGTCCATGGGAAGAGAAGATATGCTACTTTGAAATGTAAAACAAGAAAACCTTAAAATAAAAAAGTACAGCGCCATCTGTTGAATTGAGAGTAACTAATGTTTTTTCTTTTTTTTTTAAATACGCATTTATGAGCGTGCAACTGAAATACTCAATTAACACGAGTGTGCAATTTAATTCCATATGAACGATATCACAAGCACTGTGAAGCGAAAATAAAATAAATGGAATGGTGGAGCTGACGTCATTTGACAAGGAACAACTGAGGCACGATCAGAGTACGACTTCACAGTATCCATCATCACAGTCACTAGTGTGGCAAAAGTACAACGTACGAGCACCGTCTATGACAGAGAATCGCCACCTCAAAGTCTCTGCCCTTTCGTAATTATTAGGTAACAGTATAGGTTCAGTGCGTCAAGAGTCAGTAACACATGAGACGGGGAAGGGCATCAGCTACTGGTCATCACAGGGACAATGATGGTATGATAATAATTCTCCTTAACTTTATGAAGGACTCATTGTCAGTTGAATCTGTGTTATTTCATTACTATAGTGTACAATACGAGACAGAAACAGTAACTTATGCAAAATTGTTTAAATGTATTTATTTTATTATAATTATTTTTAGTTATTGTTTCCACTACCATTTAAATCCCTTTCATTATATTATATAAAATATGTTCGTAATAAATTAGTATCTGCCATAAAACCTGATTTGGCAATAAACCCTAATACAAACAAACAGTGTAGTTTCCATGTATCCGCAAAAACCAAATGATGCCGTATATTACATTTGCTTAAACAGTTTGTGAAATAACCTGTTATGTAAACGAATACAACAACAAAATATTTTAAATAAGCTTTTTCATTCATTCACCTCTTCCTTTGAATTGTTCGATTGTTGTGTAACCTGATTGCGACGCTGTCAAACACAAGAATTAAAAGGTGATTTCGGAGTTGGTTCCTGTTTCCCCCTGTAGTTGGCGAATGGCTTTTTTTTTTTTTTTTTTTTTTCGAGTATGAAGCAGAAGTTGACGTGCAAATTCCCAGATAACTCGACAGTAACAAGTAAAAATGTTTGTTCATTCCGCAATTCAACAGATGGCGCTGTACATTTTTTAAAATTATGAGTGTGAGGTAAATTATGAGCTTGAGTGTGCAATTAAGTTCCATGTGAACTTACTCGCAGGCACATCTTAGCAAAACATAAATGGAGAAGGAAGTGGGTGTTTGGTTATTGGTCATTATTAGTGATTACTCAGTTATTGATTGTTGATGTGTTTGACTGTCGGTTAAGAAAAATGTGCAAAATTTGGAACTTCAGTGTTGGTTGTACCACAGTTGGAGATCAGTTTATATCTGGTTCTTATTAGGGCCCAAGCACTATGACATCAGCCTTATGTTGTGATGAGGCCCTATTGTTTTCCTAAGGGGGTCTTAACATGCTCAAAAACCAAATAAACTTGGCAGAAGGGTCGGAGTCTCCTGCCATTAGGTGCCTGAGAATCTGTGGCTTGGGGCCCTCACACGAGATTTTGCTGAATAGCTCATACACACCTGCATGCGAAACCCAGTACACATTTAGAGCTCATGGATCTAAACCACTTTCACATTGCATGTCATGTGCTCATCTCAACCGGAAGTCGTTTATTATTTTGTGTCGTTTGCAGAACGCACCCAAAAGAATTGTATATTGAATGATCTACTCCTCCTAGGAAATTCATACAATCATGACCAAACCGAGTCTGTGTGATCTAAAGACATTGAGGATACAAAATTTCAGAGCGATATTTGCTGTGTCAAACGGGTCAGCTATGACAGTGCCTTAAACTTGTGCTGAAAAGTGGTTGATAATTTTTTGTGGGACAAAATTGTATTAATGGTATTGGGATGTTGTTCCCTTTAAATGCATGTGCTCACTGTGCCCGCGGCCTTTCTGGTGTGCCCGGATGGCTATGGCGCTGCGTGCTTGGGCCCGCTCATCGTTGCTTGCACTGAGCTCATTTTGGTGTGTGTGTGTGTGTCTCATCAGGACATAGAGGAGCTCGATCACTACGAGATGAAAGAGGAGGAGCCGGTAGACGGGAAGAAGTCCGAGGATGACGGCATAGAGAAAGAGAACCTGGCTATCCTCGAGAAGATCCGCAAGAACCAGAGGCAGGACCACTTGAACGTAAGTGCACATTCGGTAAGGTGACCTTTTTTTTTCTGCTTTGCGGGTTAACGGGGGTATAACACTGTGACATGTTTGTGATGCATTATATAGGTAGTCCAGCGATGCTGATTCTGGTACTGAGATTAATGTTAAAAGCATGTTCACTATAGCTATAGCAGACATTGCCAACATCTAGAATGGATTTTCCTTAACATCGATTTCCTTCTCCAGCACATTTCATTTAGTAACAGTATTGAACTGTTTCTTTATTTAACAATGCAGTTTTTTTTGCAGGCCGAGTGAAACGTGCAGGAAAAATGGAGCGTGTGCCCTTTGTCATGCCTTTAAGCAAAAAAAAAAAAAACATTTTACCGTGAATTTTATAATAATATTTGATTAACTTATGCTCATTTAACACGAAGGCCACTCATGCACTTTCTGAGCACTTGCTCCGGATGAGTAGATAACCAAAAGAAATCCAGACCCTTTTTAAAGAGCCTCATTTAATTCGACCCGATGGATCACCACAGACTCTGCTGACAAAACGAAGATGTGACCCATTCTTGCAATTTAGGTCAGCCCGAAGTAATTAAGGCTCACACATGCATCTCTCACATGATGACAATCGATTGCAGAAGTAATTACAAAGAAGCGGTTATAATAAAATCTTCGAAGCTGTGCAGCAGGAAATAGATAGCAGATTATGTAAGGGAACAAAAATATTTAATTGAAATAACAAACTATAATAAACTGATTTTTTATACTCTACTGGAATTATGAGTTTAGAGTAAAAATTTAACAGTTGAAATTTTTTATAATTCTTGCAAACATGTGGCGTGAGGTGTCTTTCTCTCTGTTATTTAGGGCACTCAGAATGCAAAAATAAAACTAAATAAAATACTATGTGTAGGAAAAGCCAATTCATTAAATCGGGAAGGACGTTTCTTTCACTCCGTGCCAGCTTTACCCAGGTGAAAAATTGCTTTCTGAGTTCAGGAGCCTCAGGCTTGTAGAATAAATGTGGGAGGGACTGTGGTCTCTTTGGCCAGTAAAAAAAAAAAAAAAAACATTTATTTAGAGGCTGGTTTTTATCAAGTAGGCGTTTGTGCACGCTCTGCTCACTGTTTCCTTGCCGGTTTGTCTGTCATCGTGTGCTAGCGGATTTTTCCCGTGGTTAAAATACAGGTTAGCAGTGTATTTACCTTTTACCTACTGAAAAAGAACTGCCGAGAAATGTAGTTTTTGAGGTGTGTTATCCTGTGCTAGAAAAAGAAACTTCATTGAGTCAATAGGTCAGAAAGCTGTAAAGTCCTGGCATCTGAATGCTCTACGAACTGTATTTACTTATTTATATACTTGAGCTATAATTCAAGTCCAGGCATGTTGATTGATTGTACACTAAATAACCTTTATACTGCTTTGGTCAACATTTCAGCACATTTACGTCACAATGAACTGAAAGAATCCAACCAGTGAAATTTCTTGCATTGATGATTTCATCATCTTTTGTTTGTATTAAAAAGGTAGAAGAAATAAAAATTTTGAGTTATAACATGTACGTCACTTGTTTTCATTTTTGTGTTTAAGCAATATCACAAAAGAACAGCACAACCTCGAGTGTGATCTTGCTTTATACAACACTTATACTGATCATGATTTTTTTCCCTTTGTATAACCAGTTATTTTTGCTTCATTAACACACAGCTGGTGACTGATAAGTTGAAAGTAGTTTAACATTCTTGCATGTAGCCAAAAGGTGAAGAGAATAGACTGTGGAGGTGATGGGCAATCCTGTAATTCTCATAAGTTTCTTTCTGTTATACCCCTTATTCTGCTTTAGAATATCAGCTACATTATTAAGTTTCAGGTTCTGGGGTTGAATCCCAAATGAGGATAAATGGAAAGCTAGTGAGCTAGAATGTGCAGTCCCTTGTTCCACACTAAGTAGGGCCAATGGAGAGTGATTTTGGGTTTTAGCCTCGGGTTACTTGTGCCATGCAGCAACCAACAATTAATTAACGATTGTTAGAAAACCTGTGACGCGGAGTGATGCATGTAGTTAAACATCTCAGTGCTGTTACTTGGTCGAATTGAACTGTTGTATAAATGGTAGACATAATGTGGATTATTGTGTTAATGATAAAAAAAACAATAGTTTAAGTTATTGTCTAATCATGGGTAAAAATGTATTACACAGCAAAAAAAAAAAAAAAAACAGCTTGTAGCTCTGTCTATTGTTATTCTTTTTAAATACACGCCTCACAAAGGTGTGATGTCATGACGCTCCTTACTAATGTGCTATATATTGTGAGCTGCAGTAAGTTTTGGGGGTGTAGTTTCATGTACATGGGGAGATGGGGACAGGCTCAGTGAGAATAAAAATGTACTCGTATTCAACTCCACCCACTGAACAATCAGGGATCCCCATACACACATCTTGCCTAATGCCGTTTCTGCTTTGTCTCATAATGGAGAATAGTAGGTGTGTGAGATTTGCAGCAATTTGTTTGGTAGAAAATCTTTTGAACTGTGATGTCATGAGGTTTATTCTTTTGCTTAACTGATCAAGCTAATGTTCAACATGAGCCCTACCTTGAGCAGGTTTGTTTCAAAGCGCCAAGCGCATGTTGCCGTAGTAGCTCATAAGGTTGGATTCATTGATAAAAGATGCCTAGCTCGAAGTGTAATACAATCCTCTACTGGTTGTTTTAAATAGCGCACCGTGAACTAATCTGTGGCTCTAACTCCGCTGTGTCCCTGCCTGTGTTTTGTGTCGCAGGGAGCGGTGTCGGGCTCCGTCCAAGCCTCAGATCGTCTAATGAAGGAACTTCGTGAGATTTATCGATCTCAAAGTTATAAATCAGGCAAGTGCTTTATGATGACTGTGTATGTGAGTACTAATCAACAAAGACCCACAGCTCATTGTTTTTCTGTCATCTTTCAGGTATCTATTCCGTGGAGCTCGTTAACGATAGCCTATACGAGTGGCACGTCAAGCTAAGAACGTAAGGATCTTTCCTGCGCATACAGCATGTTTTATTATGATCTGTGCCCGGTGCGAGAGCGACCCTAATTATTACGTTTGTATCGAGCAGAGTCGATCCAGACAGCCCTCTGCACAGTGACCTTCAAGTGCTGAAAGAGAAGGAGGGCATGGATTACATCCTTCTCAATTTCTCCTACAAAGTAAGTCTTTTATTGCTGTGCTCACTGAGACTCATCAGTACACTGTGTGTGCAAAGAAGAAAAGCAACAACAAAAACGGAACAACATGAAACTGCAAGGATTTCAGCCCACTCACCATCTGATCCGTTTCTCTGCTCTTTCTCCATTTGCTGCTGTTATTCACTAGTCTAAAGTATCTGAACCCCAAAAGCCATCAACACACAAAAAATCTGTAAATTTTGTTTTGTCCAGAAAAAAAAAGCGATATTGTCCCGTTCATCGTCTCTGATTGCTCCATCGAGACAGCATGTCCAGTCTTGTCCCACAGAAAAGCCAGTGCAGTTCAGATTACTTTGCACACTCAGGATCTGCAGCCAGACACCACAGCACACCCCGGAGGTCATGTGGGGTCGCACCTTGAGGGGCAAGAGTTGCCTGGTGGCACCTACACTCTTATCAGGCTTAATGTTTTTAGGATATAGCTGATTGGTATATATTCAAGTAATTTGAATTAATCACTATACAGACATATTAATTTGTTATATCTAAAACACTGCCCACTTTTTTTTAGAACAAAAATGTACATGATGTACAAAATCTGACACGAGCAGACTACAAAGGACGGTTCAGACTGCTAAACTGACTATCCCTGGGCTCCCCTGCCCACCCTTTAAGAACAGAGTGAGTAAAAGGGCTCAGAAAATCCCTTTGGACCCCTCACTTCCAAGCCACCTCATCTTTGAACCTTTGCAATCTGGTCAGCGGTACAGAGCTGTCTGCTTCATGAAAAGTTGAATGTTCTCTCACTGTGCAATAAAAGTATGTGCAATATTAAGATGTGCAATGCTGCTTTGCACTTTGTCTGTTGAATGTAGTGCAATTTTGCCTCGCAAAGTAAGACCACTAAGAATGTAACGCTGAATTTTAATAGAAAGATAGAAATGGCTGTTTTAAATAGAAATTCACATTCCATATCCATAATTTCTATATTCGATGAAGTGATGCTTGAATTATTTTTTTTATTTTTATTTTTTGCTACAAGCCCTAAGCCGACATACTGCCCGTTCCTTTGGTTTCAATAAGCCCAATTGATGGAGAAAATCATCCAGCACTAGTTAAAGCTAAACCGTATGTGCCGTTATACCCCAACAAAAGAAGAAAAGTTGCTGTGCTTTCTGGGTGGGAGGGACGGACATCTCTCATCCGTCAATCACAGAGACACGACCACAACTCATAAAGTGCACCAACATCCGGTTAACGCTTTGGTCCAAGCGCGTTATGATCTCCTGTGAGGCTGCCAAAGCATCGGTTTAATAACATTAGATTGCCTGACTTCATGCAGTTAATTGCTTGTTACGTCCGTCCTTTCTGATCTGTAGATACAAATTGTGGTTGTTCATTGTGATTTCGTTCTGCATTAAATTGATGCCACAGTTTGTAATAGTTGAAGTGCTTGGGGGAAAGGACATCTAAGCATATTTTTCTCTGTGTTTTTTCCACAGGACAACTTTCCCTTTGATCCACCGTTTGTACGTGTAGTTTCTCCTGTGCTGTCTGGAGGGTGAGGAACTAGAATTGTCTGTCACTTGCATAATTATAACTTGTGTTGGCATGGGTGTTCCTTTTAAGTGTGTACTGTTAAGGAAAGGTGTGGTTTTCCTGTCTTAGGAAAGACTTAAAGCACAATAGATAACCATTAAAAATTGGTTTGTTTAAAAAAAAATGTATATATAATCTTGTATGAGCAAATATGCCTTTGCTTGCAGTGTGTAGCATGTGGTAATGATATAATATGCACATCTGTGAACTCTGTAAGCTCATAAACCAAGTACGAAATCCTTAATTGTCCATTCTTAATTAATATAATTAAGTTGTGTTTTTTTGCCTTTTTTTCCTGGCGTTTGCTTTAGTTACGTTCTTGGAGGAGGTGCCCTGTGCATGGAACTACTCACCAAGCAGGTATGTTATTCCTTGAAGTTCCAGCGTCACTTATCATTGTTGCACATTGGAGGGGGTGGGGGGGGAATTCATGTCCTTTACCTGACCCGGGTTTGTGTACCTTATCGCACTGCATTCCTCACAGGCCTGTTCATTTACCTTCTTAATGACTAGATTTACTTAACAATGTCATCTGATAGTGTCACCACTTCAACTGAGAGCTGATCATTTGTTGCATGTCTACTACAGGGCTGGAGCAGTGCCTATTCCATTGAGTCTGTCATCATGCAGATTAATGCCACTTTAGTCAAAGGAAAAGCCAGAGTGCAATTTGGAGCCAATAAGGTAGCTATATCTCGCATTTCACTGCATACAGATACTGAAGTCTCAAGCTTATTGCTCAGCTACACTGCAGAAACGACGAACTTCCACAACAATAAATGTTCTGATTAATGGGTAAAATATGCGCTGTCTGGTGGAGGGGGGCGAGACAAAGTTGCACACTAAAAGCCCCTTTAACTTTGATTGTGATGCACAATGTGTGAAAATGATTCCTTATGCTCCTAGAGCCACTGTTTCACAATTCAAGTCTATAAACATGGCCATCAGAAAAGAAAAACTCGGTACATTCAGGTCGTCAGCTGAGTGACCACTAGGTGTGATGGACGCTTTTCTTTGCACACTTATTTTCTTACCCTGACGCGCATCGATCTGGAATAGGGTCAGTCTGGACTCGTCAGACCACATGAACTTTCTCCTGTGCCCCAATGTCCAATCTTTATACTCCCTAACAAATTTAAGCCTTTTTTATGATTATGAATATGATTTTTTTTCTGGTCAAACAGTTGTTTAATCCCAAACATGTAAGTTCCTGCTGCACTGTGCGTGTGGAAATGCTCTTACTTTCACTATTAAACATGAACGTAAAAAAGGGGAAATTTAAACAATGCAACTTGTATAAAATTATCATTATGAATAATTTATTTAGACTATATTTCTTTTACAGCTTTGACAGTTCAGCACTGTCCTTCCAGGTTTTAATAATTTGTTGGACAGTTCTTAACCCAAATCTAGTCATTATTTTTCCTTTTATTAAAAAAACCTGTTCTTTAATCATTTTTAAAAGGTTATTAATTGCCAAAATGCTTTGGTTTAAAAGATTGAATAAAAGATGTGGCGTTATTGGTAGCAGTAACTCCACTTCACATAGTCTGCTCCATCGTTGATGAATTTCCTATAACAGCACGTCATTAAGTGTTTAGTCCCATAGTAAATACAGATCTCAAATGTCATGGAAATTGCACACTTACAGAAAGCCTTTCTAGTCACAAATAATATTTTTTTGTTTTCTGATTTACTTGTTTATTTCTTCTATTTCCTGTGATGTCATTTTGATCCAGTGTCTGTTTTTCCTCCTAGAACCAATACAATCTTGCCAGAGCACAGCAGTCATACAAATCACTGGTGCAGATCCATGAAAAGAACGGTAACTTGTTGCTTTTATGTGATTTGAATCAGATGTTATTCTGTCTCCTTCAGGTTTAGATGAGCATAAGCAGCAGCGTGATAGAATGTAAATGCAGTAATGTAATTTGCAGTGTGTGGTTTTTCTGTAATATGTCCGTCTGAGCAGGATGATCCAATTAGTATTAGTTCTGTATGTCCTAAATTTTTTTTAAAGCAGTTGATATTTTAGTGTTGCCCCTTTGCTTTGGTTGAAATGCTTTATTTATTGTATTTCAGTGAGACCAAACATGGAACGCAAAATTATTTCTCATGTTAAGAAAATATTACAAACCGAGATGATGATTATTTGCTGTGTTTCTTGTTCAACATGCACTTTAATACCTTACATATGGTACCCAGAGCAGCCTTGGATACTTGCTGTGATACAGTTCTCATTAATATTTGTGCGATGTTATTTACGACCGCATGACATGACTACTATCTGGGTTTGTTTAACAATTAATAACCGCCATCAAAGTAAAGCAAACTCTGTTTTGCAAAGCGAAAAATCTTCCTAGTAACCTACTGAAACATGGGAAGAGAATATTAACACGTGTGAGCATGATGATCTGATCACACTTTGTTCAAATACTTTATGTATCTATTTATTTATTTTTTACATCTGAAACATGAATTTGGTTTCTACCAGCCAACAGGAGCCAATTTAAGATGCTTTTCATGACGTCGTGTAGTGCAGCCATTTATATGCAGCAGTGAATTAGGATTCAGGATAAACTATATTGCGCTTTATGTAGCTCTTGCTTCGAAGGGTTTCTTATAACTGCTTTAGAGTGTAGAATCTGTCTGTACGTTGCCCTGCAGGACTGAGCGCGCTTGTCATATTTTGTTTGCACGTTGCAGAAAGACATTGTTTTGATGTAGATATGTTTCTCTTTGTCGTGAACATTTCCAGACCAGTTTGTTTAGTTTCTGAACGTCGTGTGTATGACTTTGATTTTTACAGGCTGGTACACACCACCCAAAGAAGACGGATAAGACGGAAAAACATCTGTTCATTCAAAACAAGGACAGAATACATTGGAGTCAACAGCTGTTTTTCTTTTGTTTTTTTCCCCCTTTTCTTTACCTTTTTTTGTTGTTGTTGTTTTTCCACCCTTTCATCGTCTTGCTAGTCGGAGATTCATCACGTCTGGATTATAGACTTGTGAACCAAGCAAGCTTGGAGAGTTAACGGGTAAAGCATACTCCTCTTAGCGCGTTCCCTGTACTACGCGTCACCGCTCATTCTATCCCGCTAGTTCTCCACTCTTCCTGCTTTCTCTTTGGCTGTTTTGGTTGGCAGAGCGAAATTCGACACCCCAGATTGCTCGAGCGATGCCCGTGACCTGCCGCTTCACGGACAGACGTCTTACGACCGGAGTCATCCTGCGCATCAATGCCAAGGTTTCTAATAAATAAGCTTTTGGACATCAGCGCTCACCCAAGCCTCCCTCATTTCTTTAAGACTTTTAAAACCTGAACATAAAGGAGAAAGAGACAAGGGGGAGGCATTAGGTTTGCCTGGATGAGACTCAAGCGATCGATACGTCATGAAGAATCCACTTCTTTTTTTTTTTCTTTTTTTTTAATGAATAAAGAGATGGAGGTTCAATTTCATCACGACTCCATCCTGTCATTCTCTCCTGAGCTCTTTTTTCCCCCCTTTTGGAAAGTCTGACACGTTCACTGTAAAGTCATCAAAATGATTTCCGTCTGCAAGTAAACTTCTAAAAGACAAAATACGCAAAGATTGAACTTTTGAATTTCAAACTTAAAAACAAGCCTGTGCGGCTGTGCAACGTCATCCTTGCAGATTTATCTCGCAAACAGAACAAGGATAAATTACTTAATGGATATCCTCATTTTGACAAAAAGGAATATTTTAAACATGTTTTATGTACACATTATGATGACTACTGCTGTTTTATTTTTATTTTATTTTTTTTTTGGTTCGTTTTTCCTCCCCTTATAAGAACGGAAGTGATGTGTGGCTTACGCTGTCATTAACTGCAATTGTTGACCATTCCTCTTTAACCAGTGTGATTCCTGCTGTGTTCATTACATTGACTTTGACGCTGTTATGTAAACCTTTTTTTTTTGTTTGTTTGTTTCCTGTCAAATCAGGCACATAGCAAGGTCGAAGTGTTAAGCAGTCAGTACAGTTATGCAGCGTTCATTAACGAAAGCCACCAAATGATCAGAATTATTTATGATGCCCTGTTCAATCTGTAACATGACCATTATTGCCTTAAAAAAAAAAAAAAAAAAAAAAGATTCCCTTTTATAACATCCCTGTCCACAGTGTAGATGTGCCTGGATTACAGCTTGGCCTCAAATCGTCCTTCTGATCAGCTTCCTAATCTACACACAGTCAGTTGGTTCGCGACCCGAGCCTTCATTATGTCAGTACATCTGCATAAGTCCCCCCCATCCTTTTCTGTTTTAAATGCCTTCCATATTATTATTGTCATTATCGTTCAGTTGTTATTCACATGCACCTTTAAATAGCTTATTGTTACTGTTGATCGGTGGCGTCTCAAATTAAATTTTTGGGTCATAAAAGGGAGGATGTGATGTTAATGATTTCTGCAGCATTATGAAATGGCAAGGATATAGTGTTTGTTGTCTGTATTTAAGGAAAAATCCACCCTGAATGACTTTAGAATTAACTTGTGTTAACTTAAATTTGTCCACAGTTTATGTCCTAATCAAATTCTAAGGAATTTCAGATTACACATCTTTCGTTGGCATGTTCCACACTTTTTACGACCCACAGTGACCTTCAACGGTGTTGACAACGGTGGTCTGGGGGTTTATCCTCTCATTTCACATTACAAAAGGGATGTGGCCGCGCTTTCATCTCTGTCTGTCCAAAAAGAAAAATCTCTCGAACCGATCGGATTCTACAGCTTTGAAATTTTTGAACTTCGGCGATCAGTAATTCTTAGAGCCACGTCACAAGGATTCCATAATCATATTAGGGTTTTGTTTGTTTTGTTTTTTTGCATTCGGGAACTTTCACATCTTACATTTGCACCAACATCTGTACCGTTTCTACACTGGATTTCTCATTAGTCTGACTTGCTGGACTAAGAAAGGGGGGAAAAATTATAATAAAAAGCACACTACTACGCACCTGACTCTTAGAGTATTTTAATTGAAACTCGTTTAATGTGTTTCAGGGTGGAGTTTTCTTTTACATCTCGCATGATTTTTAATATTTCGGAGGGTGAAGCCTTGATGTAGAAGCTTGAAGATCTGGCATCCCATCCAATCCCATTCTATAACAAAGTCCAACCCCCCCCTCTATTTTAAATCTTATTCTCTCCCAGCGCTTTAGTGGTTTTATTATAAGCAAGAGCACGCTCGTATATCTTCAGCATTAGTTTGGCACTCGAGTTATGAATAATCCTGGGAAAAGCAGATTGCCTACACTGTGTTTAGCTAAGCAAACGTTTTGTGGCTATACACAATGTTTTCTGTTGAATGGTGGATTGGGTTGTAACGTCTCGCCGCAGTCTCTCAGGCATGTTTGCTCCTGTTCCCTGGGTGTGTCGGCGAGATCGAGAGCAGCAGGTGATGTGAAAATAATAAGGCCTCAATACAACTAAAGCTGCTGGAGTTTTTTGGGGGGTGACACTGACCCAAACTCCTGGAAGCCTCTTGTTTGCTTTAAAACATCAAACCGAACTACGCGTGTGCTCTTCGACATTTAAGATCAAGAGCCCACGAGGGAATCGTACTACAGTATGAACAGGGCATTTTGTTACAGAACTGTGTTATTTAACCCGAGGTTAACCCCAATGTCTCATGAAGAATATATGGAGAAAGGTATACAAACGCCCAGAGAGATTGATTTACCTTGTCATTAAGTGTAAGTCGTGTAGTGATTTGAATCTTAAATGCTCTGAGCAGTTCTGGTTGGTTTATGCTGGGGAAGGCAGGGGTTATGCACTGTTAGCATGCATTGATTTGATTTTTGCCTTTAATTTTTTTTTTCATTTGTTTGTTTTCCATCGTGTAATTTTGACCTTGTACATACAATTTGTAAACTTGCATCAAGTTTATGAATAAAGAATTTTAAGAAATGCCCCCTCCCCCACTTTATTTCCTTTCTCTATATTGCATTTTCATCCACCAGGTGGCAGTAGGGGCTTATTTAAGAGATCACTGCATTGAAACCTTTTCATTTCTGTAATTGCACTTTACCTTATTTCCTGTCCTCATGTTTTAGATATTCCTTCAGAAGTAATTTAAAGGAAATGGCTGGAATTAATTAAGGAAACTAAAGCGAGACGATACTGCTTCCTGAAGACTCCCTTTTAAATCACTTTATTTAATTTGCAGCTGTATGAACATGCCGGTGATTGCGCACAACCAGAATCTTTAATCCAATCATTCCATGTCTAAGTCACATGCTGCAGTGTTGATGTTTGACCCTGAACAAGATACTGCTCATCATGTAGCATCAGTCTTTCTTTTGTGTTCAATTTTGTGTCTGGTTCCTCTTGACAAATCTGTTTATTCACATGTATATTTTTTATCTAAAAGCTTCAATCTCGTGTAGTTTGATTTCATTTTAGGATGTTTTAAGATTCGGTACTTTGATGAAGGTGATGGATTTGGGATTTTTCAGTCATGTTCTGAAGTATGCAGGATGAAGGAGGCATCAAATAGGATGGAGGTTCAGAAGTACCCAGTAACTGATGCAGCAAAATCTTGTTAAAAGCAGAACCGGATACTTTTAGGACTATTTGTCTGTTAAAGCCAACCTGAAGAAGAATTTTTAATTTAGCTATTAGCTATTTCTTTATTTCCTAATCAAATGGGATATATGGCTGGTAAATAATTCCCTGATTGGAATACAATTAACGTCAGAATTTGAGTGGGTTATGAATAATGTACAAAGCCTGTAGCATTGCCTCTCTGCAGGTCCAGGATTCCTGGTCCAACTTAATTTAGGGTTTGTGGCGTTTTTCCAAGCTGATCAGTATTACCACTGAATTCACAAGTATTGTGAATATCATATCATTAAAATGGCGCTCGTCAGGGGGTAGGATCTATAAAGCCACTAGTGACCAATGATGTTCACTCACAATGATGTTGCAAGCCGGAAGAATGGGCAAGCATAAAAGATCAGAGTGACTTTCACAAGGGACAGATTGAGATGGCGAGACGTCTGGGTCAGACCACCTCTAAAACACCAGGTTTTTGTAGTGTTCCGAGGGTACAGCCTTTTTAGTACCTACCAAAAGTGGTCCTTTATGTTCTCCCTGTGTTCTCTGTATTTCCTTCTTGGTCCTTCTTGGGCACAGTCTCCAAATAAAATCATCAGCAGATGAACTTGCTTCACTAAATTGGCCTAATGTCTATATGTGTGCATGATGACTTGGTGTCCAACGTCACACCCAGGATACCAGGATAGGGCACTAATGGTGGGTCTGCCTATGTATTCACGGTGATACAAATAAGAAGATGAAAAAACTAGGACTGAGTAAGTATCTGCATCTATTGTATAGATGTCCACCTCTAATTATTCCACAATAATACCAAGGATGGAATATTTTCTTAAATTGTGTTTACGATTCATATTACTTTGTAGAAAAGAAGCGGTCCAGGATCTGAATGTATGTTTATACTCTTTACATCTGTACTCTTTAATTAAAATGTTTTTTTTTTTTTTTTAACTTCTAGTGCTAATAGTGATTATCAGCTATAATTTTCTTGCAAATAATAAACACTTGGCCCGCTTTCATATCCATGTTACCATGCTTCACACATGCTTTGGATCATGAATAGTTCTACATGTCACATTTCTTCTGAATGATGTAAGGAACCAGAAACACACAGCTGGCCGAGAAACAACTGAGCGACCAACTGTCCGACATGTGCTCAACTGACGAAGAAGGAGGACACTGTAACTGGGTGATGTGTGTTTGACCAAATGAATACAAGAATGAAAGAACACAAAAATGTTAGCAGTTTGCTAGGTTATGAAATTGTAGCGATTAGCATAAGTATTTCCACCAACGTTTAAATATTTTGAAAATTCTGTACATTTTGTGGCCGATTTCTGTCATGACCCAACAAGTGTGTTTTCAGAAAGTGATGCTGGAGAACCCTTAGGAAACACCATGCATGGGAGGCCAGATCATCTTAGACCACCGTGAACAAGGAACAATTTAATATAGCCAATGTACCTACTGACATGTTTTAGGAAGGTGGGAGAAAACCAGTGAACCCATAGGAAGCCAATGTAAAACTTGATGCAGATTGTAACTCATGCCTAAACCAGGTATCCTGGAGCAGTGAAAGAGAGGCTCACTCTGCTGTACCACAAAACCTTAGGATACAGTGAAGTTCATCAAATTTGTAAAAATTTGGACCTGCCTGATATAACCCTGGTCTCATATCTTTGTTCCTCCTTCATCTTTGCAATGATCTTGCATCTTACCGTCATGATCTTGCAGCTGACTAGTCATTTGCCCATCACTATTCTCATACATAACAGTTGGTATGGTTTGCTCCTCTGCATTTGGTTATCTGGGCCAACCCTCTGATGGGGTTCCTGCACGATCAATTCCAAATCCAAACCCTTGAGATAAGATTGTATCATTTGTATAGCCAGAGTACTGTAACACTCAAATTCATAAACCTTTCAGCATACAATGGCCAGGAGATGATTGCTTCCCTTTTCAGCCTGGTTCCTCTCAAGGTTCCATCCTTACAGCAAATTTAAGAAGCTCTACCTTGTTGTGGTTGCCTCTGGCTCGCTCAAAAGAGGTCTAGATCGAGACCTCACAATTCATCCATTTATTCATCTTCTATGCTGCTTATCATGTTACAGAATCACATTACCTGGAGCTTATCCCAGGAGTCGTTTGGCACAAGGAGGGTACACCCTGCCAATTGATTGCAGGGCACACAGGGCTATTTGGGAATGCCAATTAGCCTAATCTGTATGTCTTTGGACTGCCGGAGCAAACCTACCAAGCACAGGGAAGATATACACACAGACCCAGGTCAGGTATCGAACTCTCAACCCTGGAGGTGCAAGGCCACAGTGCTAACCACTACACCACCGTGCTGCCAGTTGTGGAACTTGGTTGTTAAAAGTGTGGTGCAGCAAGTAGCCTTACAGCTCTGGAATATATTCATAACATCCAGTCTCTGTTCGTATGGTATTTCCTTCAGGTTCTCCAGTTTCCTACCTCATCCCGAAAACATTCCAGCAAGTCAATTCTAGTCCCATTCAGGTCCGGTTCTGCATCATACTCGGTATTCCAACGGTCGAATCCTCTTCAAGTCTGACATGCTTGATTCCTGGTAACTGTACCAGATTCCACATGCTGGCCGGCAATCCTATCATAAATCCTATTCCATCTACTTTTCCTATAGAATAAATATCAGGCGTTTTATATTACTCCTAGCCCTTATTCAGATTTTTCAACCCAGGATATTTTCTACTTAGAAATCCCCTCGAGTGTTTTGCAAACTCGCAAAATCGACTTGGGTTGAGGTAGCGCATCGGTCCCTCGGCAGATGCTGGCGGCTCAGTGGAGACAATGAAAGTACATTCGAGATCATAAAACATTGATCGCGCTAATTGTATTTCTGCGCTCCAAATCTTGTAAGCAAGGCAGACACACATGGTGCATCACCACCGTCGGGGGAGTCCAGCGAGGTTGGAGCGGCTCTCCACAGAGCTGCATAAAGAGGTTAATTGCTAATTATCGAGAACAGCCCTGTCTATAGCCGAGACGGTTGCGCTGATGGCGGCCATTATTGACCGCTCGCAGGACAAGTAAAGAGTCTTCATTAAATGCCTGAGACTCAGCTTAATTTCTTACCCACTTCGGTTTTTTTTTTTTTTCGTTTTTTTTTTAAATACAATAATCCTATTTGTGGGTGGGACGAATAGGAGACCAAAGAGCTGATGCCAGGATATTCTAAATGGAGGTTCAGCTTAATGTTGTGGAACGTCTGTGAAGTAAATTCCTGTTATCATTTACATTATAGTAGCCTTATTTTTCTTTTCTTTCCTCTGGAGAGAGAAAAAACTTATAGATTTTAGTTTCCAAAGTGCTAATGCTGGAGTTACACATTTCCAAACTTTAACAATTAGACAAGCAATCAAAATTGTTCATGTGTAAGCTGTTAGTTTAAAAACAATAGCATACTAGAACTAGTACCTTGAATTCAACACTCTGTTAGATTTGTTTCATAGCTGTCAGAGCTGCCATAACGGACAATTAATCAACCTAATGGCCAATCACGATAGAGAATTCAACCGCACCAAACAGTGAACCAAACGCAATTGCTCCAGCAGCGCTGTTTAGTATCAGCAAGGTCAGTCCCAGAGATTGCATTATCGCGGCAATGAGGACTTGATGGCTCAGACCGCGATGACTCAGATCCTGCTTGCTGTTTTGCTTTTGTGTATTGAATATCATCTAATTCAATTTGCGTGTGTGACACAAACTCCAATGGGAGCCGGCGGATCATGCATCCTGTGCCCTTAGCCTTTTCCGCTCATCCGAATCAGCTTATATATTTATCCAGACTTGAACTTCAATCTCCTCTAGAGCGACAAACCTTAGCCACTGCGAATGAATGGGTACAGATTTATTACGGTTACATTCTAAGAGAATATTAGGTGTAGCCGGTAGACCGAAGTAAGAATCTGGAACTTTTCAACTGATCATAATGAGACAGCGAAAGCCGACTGCTGTAGAAGTAATGGATAAGCCAGAGGTGTGAATTTCAGGGAATACATTCCTTTTTTTTTTTTTTCTATTGTTTTGTTGAAAATATATATGGACATATGCATATAGAACAGCACTAACACCTGAACAGAATTATGTGGACATAGCAATCATTGCCTCAACAGATGATGCACAGAGGTACATTGAGGAGCAAGGGTAGCTGAGAAGGTCCCAGTTTCAAACCCCACCATATTTGACATTTAACACTTAAATATAGTTTTAAATAAACAATCTAAGTAGCGCTGCATAGGGGTGTCTGAAAATGTAAACAATTTTGTCTATATAATGGGGCAATGGCTCAAACCATTAAGTTTGAAGGTTTAAACTGGAACTGTTGAGCCCTTGAGCAAGGCCCTTAACCATATCTGTTTCAAGGGCACTGTATCCTGCGCTTTGACCCCAGCTTCCCAACTGGGATATTTGCTGAAAAGCTCTTTTCACTGTGCTGTAAGGTGCAGTACATGAGGAAAATAACTGAATTTTACAGATAGATATTGTAGATAGACAGAGAGAGAGAGACAGAGAGAGAGAGACAGAGAAAGGTGGTAGGTGGGTGGATGGCAGGATGGGTTGGTCTTTGGGTGGTTAACTTTATTAATCCCAGAGGGAATTTGTAAAATCATAATTATTATTATTATCTTATAAAATCTGTTGAGGGTGCAGTACTTTTCACAGTGATAAAGCATCTTATGCCAGTGCAAAGAGTGTTAATAATTGTCTTCAGGAAAAGCATCTCAACAGCATGTCACCCGCTATTCGAGACAGTTAGTACCAGCATGATGGAGAATATTGTTTTTCATTAGTGAAATCCATGCCTCGGAGAATGCCATCATGCCACACAACACGAACCAATCATGGCAATGCACATTCGCGAAGTGATTTGTAATTCCATTTGAAAACGATGTAAAACTTGGGAAATTAGTGTGTCTGCTTTTTGGAACGCTATTAGGGAAATTTGAGAGGAGGAGGAAACAAAACAAAACAAAAAAAAAAAGAATGCAGCGATGTGATTCTAGTCAATTAAAAGGTTTTAGTGTTTTTTTTTATCAACTAAACTGATTAATATGTATAAATATGACAAAAAAACAACAACAACAAAAAAAAAAACAATTTAGTTGCCAATATGAAACACTGCGTGTTTAGAGAAACAACAAGTCCTGTCTGGCTCATGGAGGCTAATTGCTATATTGTGCTCACTCGCAAACAGCTAAGTGCTGGTCGAGGTGTTTAATATAAGGTGCTTTCCACAAAGGAACCTCATTTTGCTGCCGTACGTATTACGCAAATCAGCGCTTCCACAGCCGTGTAATTGCAGGATGCAGCATTTACAGAATGACCTTCAACCATCATTTCAGCAGGTTGCTTTTTTTTTTCTTTTTTCTTTTTTTTATAAATTTGTATTATAAATGCATTCACGGCTCGCCACCCCGAGCTCAGAAGTGTCATGAGCAGGAGATAGGATGCATATATTACTGTAAAAGGCCAGGTTGGCAATTCAATTTCTCCAGCTTCACAGTCAGTGTAAATATTAATAGGGTCTCAATCTGTATTTCAATGTGTGTTTAGAGCGCTGAGAAGTTTTAAGCAGGTCTCTTACTCACACGGCGACGCCTGCATTTTGGACGGCTGTGGCTTAAATAACGTGGTGAAGGATGACAGATACTATGTAAGATGACTACCTTGCAGTTATATCTCTTTAAGCCAGTCTTTGCAAATCTGTTGCAAGTGTTACTGAACAGCACAAGGACACACAAGTGCATTTATATCTTTCTCACAGGATTACTCCTCGACCCTTTTTCCCCATTTGCCCCGTTCCATCAAAGTTTTCCCGATAATTGTGTTAATGGTGCCCATTTCATCTCCCTCACCCTCTTTCTCGTCTCCCCAGCCCCCCCCCCCCCCGCCCCCCCCCCGCATTTACGCTCGCTCTGTGTGGGAATCGAATATAGTTAATGGATGGAAGTGATGTGGTTCAGTTGTGATCAAATATTGATACAGAGTGTGTTTATCCTGAAAATGTAAAAAAGAAAAAAAATATCACAACCTGCGACAATAAAGGAAGTAGGTTGGATGGCAGAGTTTGTGCTGTTATCACGACTCGAGAGACTTGGATGAGGATCGTGTTTTCATTTTATGACCACTCGCTACCCACAATGCATCTCTGATTTCAGCGCAAATGGGCAGGAATCTGAGACGCATCGGTGAGGTTGAGACCGCAGGATTACAACAAAGGGGGCAAAAACAAAAGGATAGTGGGCGGAGACGGCGTAGAGGACATGTAGGACGTGTTAAAGGGCAGAAGTGCACAGTGGAGGAACATCAGCGATGCTGAACTCCGAAAGGTGCAACGGATTTGTGTTTTGAGTTGCTGAGAAAACCCATTTGGAAAACGGACTTCAAATAAAATTTAAAAAAATGCTTTTATTATTTTTGTTTGCCTTCCCTCAATCATTTTATATAGTCTCAGCAGTCGCTCTTAACCCTGGTCCTGGAGGACACCCTGCCATACACATTTTAGCTTTTTCCCTGCCCTATCACATCCGCTTCATTTCAGAAAAGGCTGTTTTTTTTATTAAATGATTAGTTAAATCAGGTGTGCTGGGAGCTGACAAAACACTAATAGGGTTGGAACCAAAGCTCCATTGATGTTGGATGCATGAATTTGGCTGGGAATCATTCAAATGTCGTGTTAGATACCAAAGTTTATATCAACACACTTGTTCTGGTGGAATGGTTAGTACTGTGGCCTCGCAGCTCCAGGATCAGCGCTCAATTCTCACCCCGGATCTGTGCACGTTGAATTTCTGTTAAAACTAAGCACACCATTGTTTTTCTTGAGAAATTTCCAATAAGTTTGATGTGTCACATGACCCTCTTCCTATTGAGAAAAACAAAAGTTGGATCCAAGATGGCCGACTTCTAAATGGCCACCACCCATCTTGAAAAGTTTGCCCCCTCACATGTACTAATGTGCCATGAACAGGATGTTAATATCACCAACCATTCCCATTTTATTAAGGTGTATCCATATAAATGGCCCACCCTGTAGAAGAAGCGGTATAGAGAGTGAGTGAGTTACTACACCATTGACGCTACTCTATTCCTTACGTAAAAATGCATTCCATTACACCATCTTGGACATGTTGAATACTTTCCTTCCCTTCACAGAAAGTACCTCTGAAAGTAGTCCCATCCTTTGTGCTACACCACCTTCCCTGTATCTCAATGGTAAGCACCCATTATATTACCGCCGCTGAATAGATAGTAATTTGAACGGTGGCTCATTACAGTAGCACAAGTGAATCAGCCTCGGTAATGTTGATAGGGTTTTTTAAGTACTGTGCATTCTCGCCGTTTTATTTGGCACGCTTTTCTTACTGGTCTACTTTGTAGGGAGTACAAATCTCATACAAAGCTTCTTTTTTCATGCACAGTGTGTGTTAGACATGGTCTGGCAGGAGGTCTTGAGGAACACCGAAGAGGAGACTTATGGATGTAGTGAGAGAGGATATGAAGTTAGGTGTTGTGAGAGAATAGGATGGGGTTAGATGGAGGCAGGTGATTCGTTGTGGCGACTCTTTGAAAGGAAACAGCGAAAGGCAAAGAAGAAGAAGAATGGATTAATCATCCTCCCCAGCATCAGTATCAGAATCAGCATCTGACCTCAAGACTGGACCACAGGGCTTAATTTGACCTCCGCCAAATAGAATCTACCTGATAGACCAGCATCATGTCAGTGTCAGGATTAGTGTTTGCTCAAAATGGTGGACCAACCAAAGACCATCTTGTTATAATACAGTATCTTATAATAGCTTCTTAACACCAAATAGCCAAATAACATCCTGTCCAATGCATCAATCACAAAGGATCACTGACAGGTTTAATTATGATGATATAATGAATAAGATATAAATACTAACCAATGGCTATAATCATCAGATCTCACCTCAACTGAAGAGCAATAGGAGATTCCGAAGCAACCACGATCAAACCACAGACTGAAGGAATATATTTGGAACAAATGGTATTCATTGCTCCAGTACAGTGCCAGAGACTTCCTTTAAAAAAAAAAAAAGAGCATTGAAGCTCTTTGAATTTGAGTACAATGAGTTCAGAAATTATTCGTATTATTCCTTCAATCTTTCTACATTTTAAGGGATTGATTTCAATTTAAATGGTTGGACATGATGTACAAAAACACACACCCACACTTCATAGTGCGTGCCAGACCAAGCCATGAAGTCCAAGAAATTCTCTGTAGACTTTTAAAAAATATCAAGCTCGGATGAGACATAGATCTGGGCAAGAGTACTACTTCTAAGAACTACTTCTAAAGCTTTGAAAGTTTCCAGGAGCACAGTGGGCTCAATCATAGTGAAGCGGAAGACATTTAGTACCACTAGGACTCTTCCGCAAGCTCCAAGGCCACTCCGAGGGAGCTCCAGAAAGTCCTCCACAGAAATGCGAGAACGTGCTGGGAAGACAACCATCGTAGAAAAACTATCAATCAGACGTTATGATAGAGTGGCTAGACAGAAGCCACTCCTGGGTAAAATGGATATCGCAGGCACTTACAGAAAGCTCGAGAGCCTGAGGGAAAAGATTTTCTGATCTGATGAGACAAAAATGTATCTGCTTTGACTGAACTCTAAGTGCTATGTCTGGCAAAACAGGGAGCGCTTCTCAACTGAAAGCGGAGAAAGGATGAATAGTAGAGCAAAGTCCTTGATGGCTACCTGCTCGAGAGGTCGCGCATCATTAGACTGGGTCGAGGGTTCACTTTTCAGCATACCTGAAGCAGACGGATGAGACAGTCCTGAAGTGGCCTTGGGACAAGTCTCAGAATGGCCCAGCCAAAGCCCAGACTTGAACCCAGGCAATTCTCGGTCACATTCCCCATCTTTACTGATCAGAACTGGTGATGTAAAGGTGGAAGAGGAAAATTGTGCAAATCCTGGTTTGGTAAATATTTTTGTCATGGCTGCCAAAGGTTCTTCTACAAGATGTAAAATTTTTTTAAATGTTTCATTTAAAAATAATAATAATAATTGTTTGTGTTAAAACAGACTTAAAAGTCCAACAAGTGTCTTTTACACTGTTGCTGTAATGGCAGTTGGACTAATTGTATTGTGTTCCATTAAATCCAAACGGTGGTAACATTAGAAGAAACCAGCCGTGGTTTAGGAAATGATAACCATGGTTCAGTGTACACTCTCTCTCTCTCTCTCTCTCTCTCTCTGATGCTCCGTCATATAAAACTCAGCTCCATCACGTTCCCCTCATCATGAGAGCGCATTTGCACATTAACAATAAATAATGAGCAAATCCATTACAGTCTGTGCATATAGATAGCCTACTTAATAGTCCAACGGTCATTAGCATAACCTGCAGGGAATTGTGGGTAATTACAGAACCGTAGCGAGACGATAGGGTGGCACTCTGGCTTGTCCGGCGTTCACGCGCATTTCCAAACTCACCCGCTCTTTATCTTTCAGGTGCTTTGGCTTGCACTTGGAGATACTAATGAGTCGATATTGGTTGCATGAGTCTTCGCAAATTGCGCTCGCGTCTCGTGTTTACATGCAACAAACTTGTCCTTAATGGGAAAATGATGAGATTTAGAAACCATGTGAATGAAGTATGCAGAAACTGTGTAATGAGTAATTTACTTAATGGCATGCAAAGCTGAAACGGGTGAGTGCACGAGGGTGCACATCATCATCATCATAAATGCATATACATATATGTTAAATTTCATATCGGAGTCATCAGAGTTATTTGGAAAGATGCGCATACATCCTTCCCCTTGTGGGGAACGTATTTCTGATTCCAATCACACATCATTACAACAGGAAGCTTTCACTACTTATAAAGCTATGTTTGTGATGGAAAGGCAGCTCAAAGACAGCTTCTTGAGGTAGGTTGAGTGCTTGAGGTGGGTACCGTGGCAGCAGGTGTCATGGACTAGGCTGTGCTGAGTAAACCAGCACTCAGCTAATTATCCCAATCACCGTGAGCTGCTCGTAAAGTATGAGATAAATTAAACACTATGAAATAAATTAACACACAGGGGACATTTATGGTCTATCCATCACGGCCAATGAATTTTTTTTGCTGATGGCAAATTCTAGTTAAATGTGTCCATCTGCTGCTGTAGGATCTGTCCTGTACTGTACACGTTTCAGCTGAGGATGTTCACATAAAACAGATAAATTCTGTACATATAATGTCAAAACTGATATTCAAAAGTAACGTCAAAATAATCTCTCTGATTCTAAAGTTTAGAGGGGAAAAAAAAAACAATCCCTAACAAGCAAAAATATGTGCACACCTGTTCATCACACCCACATCTGCTTATCTGAACATCCAAAACTCTGGGCATTAGCATATTGTTGTTTAACATTACCTACTATAACAGTCTCCAGTTTTTGGTGAAAGCATTACTGAGACCAGGGATTGATGACGGATAAAAAAAATTTTTTTTTAAATGCTTAGGGTTGTCTGTGGTCCAGTTCACCCTAAAGCTGTTTGATAAGGATGAAGCGACATGTCAATGTTCTTCCACGTTATCCTTGTGGCCGACTTTGTGTGTTCAACATGTTTGTGCAAAGGGGCTGTGAGCTGTAAAAAAATTTTTGCATGAGACAGAGTGCTGTTGTACTGAATATTAGCATGGCTGTCATGACCTCGAGTGTGATATTGCTTTTATACAACAGTTTTTACAAATATTGTTAATTGTCAACAGATTATGATTTGTTTGTTTATTTAACATGTAATTTTGCAAAAAATTACACAGTCCTGGAAAACCTGTGAAATTTACATTACATTTACACCTAGATACAGTGCATCCGGAAACGTATTCACAGCGTTTCACTTTTTTGAAGGTCCAGACCCAGAGCACAGTGGCATCCATTATCCATAAATGGAAGAAGTTAATAACCACCAGGACTCTTCCTAGAGCGGGCCGTCTGGCCAAATTGAGCAATCAGGGGAGAAGGGCCTTAGTCAGGGAGTTGACCAAGAACACAATGGTTAGGCTGAAACAGCTGCAGAGTTTCTCTGTGGAGAGGGGAGAACCTTCCAGAAGAAAAATCATCTTGCAGCATTTTTGTAGTACTCAAAAAAACTTGAGGCTGTAATTGGTGCCAAAGGTGCTTCAGAAAAATATAAAAATGTTTCCCATGGTCTGACAGTCCTTCCGGCGCCTTTTGGCAAACTCCAGACACCTGTCATGTGCCTTTTACTGAGGAGTGACTTCTGTCTTGCCACTTTACCATGCAGGCCTGATTGGTGGAGTGCTGAAGAGACGGTTGTTCTTCTGGAAGGTTCTTCTGTGAATACAGTATTTGTGATTTTTTTCATTTTTCATTTTTAATAAATTTGCTATAAAGTACAGTACAGTACCTTCTGGGGTTCTGAGGTTGAATCCCAAATAGCTTTAAACTAAAAGCTAATGCAATATGTAGGATGTACCCTTGATCAGGGGGTAGCGGGGAACGTTCAGCCTCGTGTTAGAAGCTTGTTAGCTTTGTAGCTAGTGCTTATGTTAGCTGTGAACGAAACAACGCAGGCAATTCAGAATGACTTAGAAGCCTAAGGAGACAACCTCCTTTCCCCCTGCTGGAGACCACCAGTTAGTGTAATCTACGCCTGTTAGAACACCTGTGATGCAGAGTGATACGTATAGTTAAACATCCCAGTGCTGTTATGCTCTATATCATCACTCAGAGAATGCACCTCCATACTAACTGTTGTATGGTCATATGCTTGTAGAATGTTTTGGTAATTCTGGAAAGCTTAATGAATAAGCCTCAGTGCAGTAGAGATGACGTCATACTCTATAGGGAATCAGACATATACATTCATTTATTCATTTAAAATTTTCTCCATCCAGGGCAGCGGCTGAACACACAACCAGAGGAAAGTTTGTTCCCCCCCTCCCCCCCTCACACACACATATACATGAGCTTACAAAAATCCATGAATAGCTAGTGTGACTGTGATTGACAGGGTAGGCAGATTATAATAACCCTCCCACCCAGGAAGCGCAGACACAATCTCACAATATCGAAATGCTTACAGTTATGCCACTCAAAATCCCTCTGCCATCAATTGTAGGTGCTATTATAAACTTTTGTTTAAAAAAATAATAATCAGTACTGAAATTCTCTCTTTTAATTTATTCCACATTCAATTTATAATTATATTAATACTGAATAATGATTAACAAAGATGGTATTTTTAAAGAAATTTGAAAGAAAGCTTATTGTGGGGTGAGTTGTAAGGAGGTGTCCAATCTGCAAGGATGTTTTTTTTTTTTTTTTTACATTTTTAAAGTTAAGTTTAAATGACCTTATTATTATTAAAAGTTAAATGTGATCTTTTTGGGCCATTTTGTTACAGAAAAAGTAGATAATAAACACCAGGCCATTAGACTTCCTACTATTGACGGGAAGGTGTGATTTTTTTTTTTTTTTTTTATGGATTTAGGATATAAAATTGTCTCTTTTTAATGTCGAGACAGGGAAAAACACCCTGGGGTGCATTTTTGCATACCAGAGTTCACTTGCTGAAGGTCACTACTCCTCTGAAAAGATAAAAGAGAAATGGTGACAGGCATGGTGCTTACAGATAAATTTACTTATTATTTCTTTTTCGTAAGGATATCATAAAACACATTCAGTGTTGTGGCCGTTACATTCAACTGGAAAATGGAGCAGCATTTCAAACTTATACTCTATTTTTCACTTGTTAAAATATATTCTGTGCCAATCAAAATTATATTTTTTTTAATTAGAAATTTTGTATTTTTGCCTTTTTAATAAATCTTTTCCAGATTAGGTTTAATATGCACAATGGTGGGGGCGAAACTGTGTTGTTAGAGCTGTTTTTGGATTTTACAGGGTTATTATGAAGTGATTCTAATAATAATAAATAAATAATAAATAATTAACCCCAAAGTTCTTACAAACTACATGAGTGCCAGTTCCACTGTAAAGCAATTAAATATGTCCACAAAATAATTATGAAAATTAGGAGATCAGCTTCAAGTTGTATAACTGTTACGACTATGTCCTATATCAATCACATTGTCACGTTTAAACAGCTTATTTCAACTGCACTGAAAGAAAATCTTATAAAACATAGTCGTTAACATTAATAATTTAAATGCAATGAAAGGAAATCCATAAGTTAAGTAAAAATGTTTAGTTGTAATTTTTGTAGGAAAAAAAAAATTTTTCAGCTCCTTGTGAACTTAGAATTTTATGTCTTTTATGCATTTTGTCCTGTAAATTTTATGCTGGAAGTTTTTCACCCAGAACATAAGCACATTCTATAAAATCGAGGCCTCATTCCTTATAGGACTTCTGCAGACTTACGACTTCTTCAGTTCCACTAAACTAAATAGAGTTGGTATCTTGCAAAGTTATTGTGTATTTAGTTCCTTTATATACTGAGAAAACTAGGGTTACTAATTACTGAGAAAATGTTCCACCTTGTGGATATCCAAGTGAAATGCTGGGATGAGTGCATTAGTGTAGCAAATGATTATGCAGAGAAATAATAACGGTTTTACTTCCATAACTGTCTTCTGTTATTCTGCACATTCAAAAGTCCTGGTTTGGCAATGAACGTTGATGTTGTGTTTGTCAATTCTGCCAGCAGTGCAGTGATGTTATTGGTTCTTCTCCATTGACATGCCTGTGAAAGCAAGGTGCATTCAAACCTCCTGGCCTTGAGGGCTTCTCTCTGACATGTGCTTGCTGATGCTTGATGTTAAAATGAATGCTAAAAATAAACCATTTCAACACAGGAAAAAGTGTAGGTGGAAATGGCACTGATCACTTAAGCCTAATCAAGTCGCACTCTTTCACACATTCCTTTAATGCAACCCTATATCCACTTACTGAATTTCAATCTGTAGCCCAGATATGCTTGAATGATGAAAGGTGTTAACTTTTTCGAGCAGGGTTCGCGCATAAGTGCACGCATAGAAATTTTAACACTAGCTGCGGGCGATCGCCGAAAAGCTTCAGAAACATGCTGGCCCCAGATAGCAGAGAATGGAAATCGGTACCGTGCTGTTTTGCATTATCAGGTGCCTTCTTTTCATCTTGTTCGTTTTCTTTAGAGCGCCGTGTGGTCTAATTTATCAATTATTCATGGTCTTCTTCGCAAGCTGGCTTTTAAATTTAAAATATGATTACGAAGGTGTACTTTGTGCAGATCACAATATATTACAGCGCGCCTCTCTGCCTGCTACAAGTTCATACCTAGATTACTGCTTCTTTGCTTTATGAGGAATCGAATCTCGTACAGGATTAAGAGCAGTCGGGATAGCATGACTTGAATAAATCTGGTGTCCTACTGTAGTATACAAACATGTATTGTAAATGTTTATAAAAAATTACTAGTTTAAAGCACCATGGTATTAACCAAGCAGAAAGTAAGGTCAGATGGAATTTTATGTTATCGATTGTTTTCGTTCTTTGTCTCGTGAGCTTTACAGTCACTTCCTCCATGTTCATACCCACATTGCATGAAAGTAAACATCCTCTAGTCCCAGTCCCTTCGGTGTGTAATGTCACATTAATGCCCTCTCTGTCAAGGTTTAAAAAAAATACACACAGTATCTTATTCACTTAATCCAAATATTTTATTCATATTCCTAACCCTTATGTCTATAATAACTATATGTGTCGAAATTACGCATAAAGCACTCTTTGTGAGTCAGTTGTCTTGAATCATTACCATATTACCACCAGTTACGCGCTA
Organism: Clarias magur; assembly: GCA_013621035.1. Lineage (NCBI taxonomy): Eukaryota > Metazoa > Chordata > Actinopteri > Siluriformes > Clariidae > Clarias > Clarias magur. The sequence goes on from QNUK01000012.1 coordinate 4,429,717, forward strand.
CCCAAATCTTCAAGTCAAATCCACTAACATGCCCACAGCACAGCGTGACTTTTCCCCTCCCTCACTCCATTTTTCCTCGGGCCGCCACCGGAGCATACGCATGCCATCCACCCTACTGAAGATGTATACCCTGTAGAGAAAGAAAGAGAGAAATAGCCTGCAGTGTCCCCTCCTGTGGAGAGATAGATAGCTCCTGTACTTCTTGCTGATGAACCGTATTTTAAAGGGAGGGGGATAGAAGGGGAGGTGGGGTGGGGGGTTGGTTCAGTACTTAATAGGATCACTTCAACAGTAGAGACGAGGCTCTATCAGCCATCCCCGGCTAAGAAAGAAGGTCAGAAGGACTCCATTTCCGAGGCGTATGAAATTCCTGATTGATGATCTGAAAGCAAACGAATCCCATTGTTCTCTGGGTGTCTCCTGACAAGTTCATTCGGAGGCATAAAATTCATACGTGTGTGGAAATTAGGTGTCAGTGTAGAAATAAGTACAAAATATGACATGACACACGAGGTGCTGACAAAAGGCATGAGGAAAAAAGAAACAGAGGAAACAATCCCCAAACAGGCTCAACCGTGCTGAATATTTCACCAGGAAGTTATCGCTTTTTAAGTAAGGTGAGCTATTATTGCTGGTAATAGTGCACCTGTGGGAAATATTCACATCGATGAAAGATCAGGAGGCATGAGGCACCAAGGTAAACAACATGCAAGGCAGTAATACAAAACCATCAAGGCATGCGGAATGTGGTTGGAGAACATTTAACATCCAACAATACACGTAACAGATGTTTAAAAATGCATACACACGTTAATGTCTTTTCTGATAAGATGCTTGTACTGCATGACCTCTGTAGCCAGATATTTACAAATGGTTGCCTGATTAGACTAAATGACCCTTTAAAACCTGAGAATGTGTATCATAAAAGGAATACATGTACACAACATTTGTTTGATGTCTAGCAAGGTATCAGAAATCCATAGGTAATATAACAAGGCTGAATCGCATGAAGAATGATAAGATTACAAATTCAGCATCATTATCTAATATTTATTATAACATCATTTAAAATCATTAATGAAAAAAAAAAGTGCATGATATTTTTCATTGTTGGATAATGATGAAATATTCATTCATCTTCTATACCGATTATCCTGCATACAGGGTAACAGGACTTGTAGCCTATCAGTGGAGACTGAGGGCATGAGCTGGGGTACACCCTAGAGAGGGCGCAACACACACAATGAACAATTTGGGAACGGCAATGAATCTATGTCTAATGTCTTTGTACTGTGGGAGGAAACCGGGGTACCTGGATAAAACCCACCAAGCACGGGGAGAACATGCAAACTCCATGCACACAGACCCCCAGGCAGGAACTGAACCCTCAACCCTGGAGATGCAAGACCACAGTGCTAACCATTATGCCATTGTGCAGTAATGCAGCACTAATCATGGTAATTCCAAATGGGCTAATTAAATTTTTCAAATGTAATCCAGTTGTTTTGGACTCTTGCACTAAGGGACAGAGAGTCCAGCAACAGCTTCATATGATGGACAAGAGGTGAAAATTAACTAATTACATAGTTGTTGTATGTTCAAATAATTATAAGTGCATATTTCAAGTATCTGTACTTTACTTGGGTGGTGTAGTGGTTAGCACTGTCTCCTTGCACCGCCATGGTCCGGGTTCGATCCCCGGCCAGGCTCGATTCCCGTCTCTGTGTGCATGGAGTTTGCATGTTCTCCCCGTGCTTGGTGGGTTTCATCCGGGTACTCCGGTTTCCTCCCACAGTCCAAAGACATGTAGGATAGGTTAATTGGCGTTCCTAAATTCCCACTGTAGTATGTGTGTGGGTCCAGGGTGTACCCTGTCATGTGCCCTAAGTCTCCTGGGATAGGCTCCAGGCCCCGCGTGACCCTGAATACAGGATTAAGCGCCATAGATGATGTGTGAGTGTACTTTACTTGAGTATTTTATTAATTCAAATTTGAATTCAATTCGATTTTATTTGTTTGTATGAAATGTGAATCAAATGTGTATGAATCAAAATGATCAGATTGTCCCTGATGAGCAAGCCAAGGGCGACGGTGACAGTGGCAAGGGAAAACTCCCAGAGATGGCAATAGGAAGAAATAGTAAAAGTGGATACCGGTTACTTTTACTTCACTACATCCTACAACTAATATCTATACTGTACTTTCTATTTCACTACCGTTGTGCATTACGTTGCATTACATAACATAATTTGCAGTTGACAGTTATACGTAATTGCCTGGTTTGCCTTCCCACCATAAAATCCTTAATCATGCAGCAGGTATTTGAAATCAGAAATAGAGGTGGTTTCAAACAGGGATGAAAACAACATGTCCACGATAAAGAGAGAGAAAGAAAGCAAGTCAGAGAGTGAGCTAATATAAGCTCCGTAGAAATGTAATTAGACTTCTACTGTTGACCGGAATCAAATTTTTCCTGGGTTATTTCTACCTCTACACAGTACAGGATTTATATACTTGTACCACCACTGCAGTGGCCACTCCAGGATTGGGGGGAAACCAACAACAACCCAAGCCAACTATCTCAGTAAACAGAGAACAGGCCCTGGAGTCTTATTTCTTAGCCGCGCTTTTAGTCATTAGCCTTCACAGTTGCTTCAGAGCAAGACAAGTTTTGCTTTATTTGTTTTGGACTCGAGCCAGTTACAAGAAATACAAGTCAATTGTAGCAAGATGTTGCCGATGAATATCTACTTGGTGGCATCAGACAACATTGTTAAGCTACTATGTCATTTCCAGATTTTTTTAATTCCACTTCTATGTTAATATACTGTACAGAGTCCATCCATCTAGCAACTTCTGTAGTCCAACTAGGGACTGTGGAGTACGATGGTGACCATTGTATTTACAGTCTCCCCATTTTCACTACTGTGGTAGTTCATTCACATGCACATTCACTCACTATAGCAATTCGAGAATACCAATTAGCAAGGTGTCAATGCTAACTACTAAGTCGCTGTGCCACCAATATACCGAGTTAACTGTTAATACGCTGAACATTATTTTGCCCTCACATTAAAGTGATTCTGGTTGTCCAAGATGGCCGCCCACTTCAGCTACACTGTGAAGCTCTGCTTAGATTTAACAATAACAAGAAACCCTACCATAACATAAAGCGTTCCACCAAGCCTGTATGACATTACTGAAGTATTCGATGTGAGTTGAGGCAGATATTTACACAAAAGTCTCTAGAGGAGTCGGGCTTCTTATTTCATTTTAGCTATTATAGCATTGTAGCTCCATTGCAGGACTAAAGCCAAACACTGGGCACAGAATCTGGGTAAAGTACAAGGCTGAGAGGATTTGACTGATTTTTGCTGAGCTAATCACTTCATAAAAAGACAAATAAAGACTTTTTGTGGGGATTCTGAATCACAGAATGACTAAATCCAAAGCTAACAGGCCAAGACAGGTAGACAGGATAAGCATGTAGTAGCCTCCAGCTAAAATATTCCACATGACAAAGTCATTTTCCAGACATATACTCACAGGACTGCGCTATTATTGCAGTAATCAAAGCTGTGCAGGTGTTTGTGTCCACTTTCCATTTATCTCTCTCTCTCTCTCTTCCTTCTATTGTTCCATTTTCTCAGAAGCAAGCTTCCCCTGTCAGCAAGAGTGGACTTCATTAAGACAAATTAGAGCTCTTCCTCCCCTTCTCCCCCCCCCCCCCCCCCCCCCCTTTTTTTTTTGTTGTTGTTGCTCCCTCAGCCCTTCATTACTGATATGAGGGTGCTTTCTCTCTCTTCCTTTTTACTCATAATGGATCCCCAAATAGCCTCGATTTCCCCTCCCTCCTCCCAGTTTCTTTCACCATGTCCTCCCCAAGCAGATCTCTTCTTTGCTATGTCTGTCTGTCCATCTGTTTCATGGTTTTTCTCACTTTCTCTCACACACATAATTAATCTTGCTTGGTTTGGCTACTGAGGGGGGGGAGAAAATAGCTAACACAAAGAGGATGGTTTTCTTTCCATAGACAGCTTGAACAGACATCTAGGAGAGGAGAAATTATAGATTCATTTTGCGCTACATTAATACGAGGTCATGTTCGCTGTTCAGAAATTTCAGCTATATTGGGGCTCATATGAGCTACGCATGGAATTTGGATTAGCAGTTGATGCTAAGCATAAAAGTAGTCACATTTTACACATCTTCATGGTGTGCTTCATAACAAAATATCATCAGTTCTGTGTGAAATGTTAATATGTCCAGTAGTTTAGTTTGATATGATGATTATTTACAATAGTTCATAAAGGCTTTAAAGCTTCGTGCTAATCCCTGGACTTCTACAAAATGGCTTATATATATGCTCATCTAAAGGATTATTAGGAACACCTGTTCAATTTCTCATTAATGCAATTATCTAATCAACCAATCACATGGCAGTTGCTTCAATGTATTTAGGGGTGTGGTCCTGGTCAAGACAATCTCCTGAACTCCAAACTGAATATCAGAATGGGAAAGAAAGGTGATTTAAGCAATTTTGAGCGTGGCATGGTTGTTGGTGCCAGACGGGCCGGTCTAAGTATTTCACAATCTGCTCAGTTAGTGCTCAGTTGGGATTTTCACACACAACAATACTAAACTAAAGAATATAGTGGAAAGCACAACAATCTCCACTACAAATAGGAAAAAGAGGCTGCAATTTGCACAAGCTCACCAAAATTGGACAGTTGAAGACTGGAAAAATGTTGCCTGGTCTGATGAGTCTCGATTTCTGTTGAGACATTCAAACGGTAGAGTCAGAATTTGGCGTAAACAGAATGAGAACATGGATCCATCATGCCTTGTTACCACTTTGCAGGCTGCTGGTGGTGGTGTAATGGTGTGGGGCATCTTTTCTTGGCACACTTTAGGCCCCTTAGTGCCAATTGGGCATCGTTTAATGCCACGGCCTACTTGAGCATTGTTTCTGACCATGTCCATCCCTTTATGACCAACATGTACCCATCCTCTGATGGCTACTTCCAGCAGGATAATGCACCATGTCACAAAGCTCAAATCATTTCAAATTGGTTTCTTGAACATGACAATGAGTTCACTGTACTAAAATGGCTCCCACAGTCACCAGATCTCGACCCAATAGAGCATCTTTGGGATGTGGTGGAACGGGAGCTTCGTGCCTTGGATGTGCTTCCCACAAATCTCCATCAACTACAAGATGCTATCCTATCAATATGGGCCAACGTTTCTAAAGAATGCTTTCAACACCTTGTTGAATCAATGCCACGTAGAATTAAGGCAGTTCTGAAGGCAAAAGGGGGTCAAACACCGTATTAGTATGGTGTTCCTAATAATCCTTTAGTTTGTATATATTAGTCTTAAATTATTCTGTTTCTACTTCTTCTTCCAGACTCCATTATAAACTAATTATCCACAACCCATTATTTGTGCACTGTGAAATAATAATAATAATAACAATAAAAACTCCCTAAAATGTATTGTTTTTTCATTTGTGTTAGATCTGTAGACAAAATAAACTTTCTCACTTATCATCTATACAGCTTTATCCTGTATACAGCGTCGTGAGAGCTTGGAGTCTCAGGAGACTTATAGCACGAGGCCGGACCATCCATTACAGGGCACGCACACATTCACATACTATGGGAAATTTGGGAATCCCAATTAACCTAATCTACATGTCTTTGGACTGTGAGAAGAAACCTGAGTACATGGATGATTTCCATCAATGATGGGAAAACCTACAAACTCAATGCACACAGACCTGAGGCGGGAATCAAACCTGATCCCTGGAAGTGCAACGCCACAGTGCTAACTACTAAGCCACCGAGCCGCTCGGACAAAATATATCCCGTGTCAAAATCATATGGTGAATTTTTTATTTATTTTTTTTGCTTATAAGTCATGCTAACTCATTTAAGAGCTTGCTAATTGCAGATTTACCGTTGGGTTGGATTAGATGCCAGACTGCCTTTTAATTAGTTAGATTTCACATGTCACTTTAGATCAGGGCCAGTAAAGCCAGGGTATGTGTGCTTGGGTGAATAAAATAAATGACTACACAGGATCTGACAAACATGCACAAATTTCTCACACTGACAGAAGAGCTGACACTGATTCTGTGAGTTGTCTCGAGGGCATTGCAGGACGCAAAATATACCTCGGACATACCCGGTTCCGATGGGCATTGGAACCAGTGAAGCAGCTCAAATCTGAACAGCCAAGTTATTTTGATGCAACATTCTCAAATATTCATCTACTTCTGTGGTAAACCCTTCTGCTAATTAATGGCAAGCAAATTGTTCTCGATTGCTTAAAAATTTGCACATTTAAAAAGGTTGCACATTCTAATAATTAAAATAAAATATAAATTATTTCTCTTGCTCTCAGCCACTCTTTCATGATTTGAGTCCTTGAATATGTCTGTGCCATCAGGGAAGAAAAGCTCCACAGTTTATTCACTACATTCAGGTCGTCAACTGAATTTTAATTTATTACAACATTGGCACTTAGCGTGGCTGAGCCTAGACGTGTCCAACCTGAAGCAACCGCAGATCATAACCCTGCCTCCAGATGCTTGTTTCACACAGGTATTTGGTCCCGAATTTCGTATCGCATTGTGTGCGTATGGAAAGGAAACCTTTACTGTAGCTAAAACATAGCTAAACATAGGTTTTTACTGTTAATTCTTTAAACACCAAGTATTTCTTCCACAAAGGTAATGGTTAAGGACTAGCCTTCCAGGTTTGGATAATACATTTAAATTTTCTTAACCCCCCCCCCTACCCACCACCTACAGATGGGGGGAATATAGTAAATTAAACTACTATAGCTAGCTTGTTGTTTTGTTAATCTTCATGTAATCCATGAGCTTTGGGCTACAACTTAAAAAAAAAAAAAAAACGGCAATTTCACATGTGAATGTACTACTTTCAGAATCAACTTTAAGAAGCGTTTACTAGCATCAGCTATTTTTATCATATGACACATTTTCAGTGGAAAAGAATGGAAGCTTTCATATTAAGTACAAACATTAAATGGTATCTTATGATGACTAAGGTGAGTATATCTTGCATAATTTGTTGGTGGATGTTTATGGGTTTTTGTATACATGATGTATTTTCATTTGTTTATTATCATACTGTAGATAATATGCAGAATGTTAGCTGATTTATTGAACATCACATTATTGACTATTATCTCACACTCACTCACTCATTGTCTATACCACTTTTATCCTGTATTCAGGGTCACGGGGGGGCCTGGAGCCTATCCCAGGAGGCTTAGGGCATGAGACAGGGTACACCCTGAACAGGGTGCCAATGCATTGCAGGGCACACACATACACTCACTCATTCACACACACACTACGGAAAATTTGGGAATGCCAATCAGCCTAATCTGCTTGTCTTTGGACTGTGGGAGGAAACCGGAGTACCCGGAGGAGACCCACCAAGCACAGGGAGAAGGGTAAACAAGCAAACTCCATGAACAATCCAACCCAGACCCTGGAGGTGCAAGGCGACAGTGCTAACCACTACACCACCATGCCGCCTTATTATCTCACATATATTATCTATTATCTCCTACCACGGTGGTACAAAAATGGGAGTAAATACACCTATTTTACCTGTCTATGAAAGCACTGTATCTAGAATCCTATTGTATCTAGAATCCTATTGTACCCAAAAAAACAGAAGGTGGTACGAGGCAGGCGGATAAAGTACATGGCAAAAGAAAAATTTCCAGTAATGTCTGCTACAACTCCATTTGAAGTCTAAGACCATAATGGACTCAAATTGATTTGCGGGTAGCACAAATCGTAAACCACAGGCAAAAAAAAAAAAAAAATCATGGCAACATGGGTTCAGCATAAAGGGCCACTCAGATGAACAATTAACAGGTGTAATTAACAAGCACTATTCGTTTATTCATTCATTCACTCACTCATCCATTTTCAGGAATTTCTTCATCATGGTCAGATATTTTGTGCCTTAAATTGCTCAACAGGTGCATATTTTGTAAAATCAAACGTACAAAGCTCATTGAGGAAAGATACAATTAGATATAAAAGCTTTAGCAGATGGGATTGGTCAGAACGTCTGCAAGAGCAAATGGAATTGGTTAGCCATCTTTCGGGAATGAGCGGCATTAGCAAATACACAGTACTTCTAGTTGGCGCTGAAAGAGATGTGCCAGGAGAAAACAAAATTTATACTGCGACAGAAATCATTCCAGGAAGCATGATCTGTTCATTACTAATAAACATAAACGAAGCCAATATTAACGTAAATACCTTAATAAGGTCATTTTGTCCTTCGAGGTTCTAACGGCATCATGGAGTTGGCTGATCACTGCTCTGACTGGGCTTTTACAGTATGACAGATTAAAAGCCCTGATGTCATGACTGTTTGGACAGGCATTAATGTTAATAAGGCCCATATCAGAGCAGTGAGGAATGCACAGTACCAGTTAAGCAGCATCACACCTGCCAACGAATACATTACAGCATTTTCTCTCTCTCTTTCTCTCACACACCATCTGTGGTAATAAAGCTTCTCCCCGGCCGATCGATAAATGCCCTTGGCTCTGCTGCTCAGCTTTGATAATGTATCCCTATTGTCTCTCAACACACGTCTCCATGAATACACAAGTCTGTTTCTTTTTTTTTTTTTCTTTTAATTTCATACTTCAGCTTTGATTACTGATGAGCATTCGCTTGTTAGCACTGCCAATAAACATACTTATGTTAGGTGTCATTTTTAATAAAGCCAGAGAGTAATATCATAAACACCAAAGCATTTTCATATTTCAATTGCTACAGTGTGTTTTTTTTTTTTTCTTAATATTTTTAAGGGGTGGGCAGACAAACTCCACCTCTCTCCCATCCCTCCATCACTTCTTCGGTTCCCTGAGAAGCTCCCGCTCTCGTAACTCTCCGAGCCCATCCTCCAGCTCAGGCGTATAAAATCGATTACTCTCCTCGCAGTCTAATCTTAAAAGTCACTTTGGGATTAACAACACGAAGAGAGCAGGCAGCCCCTAACTCCAAATTGATTCTGAAAGTGTTACAGCGTGACTTTGCTGTGTCTCTAAGGAGCGAGAAACGACAGAGCCAGTATATGATGACTTACACCAGGTTGGGAAGGTTTTCTCAATCTCTCTCTCTTTCTCCATCTTTATCTCCGTCTTTCTCTTTCTCTTGAGGAGGAAAACATAGTTAGAAGAATTTAGAGTGCTATGTGGGACCGCCAGGCCTGGGGTCCTGTCTCACCTCATTGATTGTGCTGTTGACCTACTTAATGCTCCTGCTTACCTGTGTGTGCCTCCAGCAACAAAATAAATGCAGGGGAAAGCTAGAGAGAGCAGAAGAAAGAATGACTGAGAGCACAGCTCTGAATTATAATGTCAAACGGTGTGCCGAGCTGGGAATACTTCTGCGGAAGGGGAAATTCTACAAAATTATATACAGCATGTAACACAAATGGGGGTGAAGGTCGTGCGCTGGTGTGGCTATAAGGTTGTGAGTTGAAATCCCTGATGTGTCAAAGAGCCAGACTCGAAAAAAACCTTGTGCAAGGCCCTTAACCCTGACCTGCTCTGCTACAAGCTGGAACTGGATTCTTCCTCACTTACAAGTCATTCTACATGCAAATGGCTGCTAAATAAAAAAGAGGTGTAAAAGAACCAAGGTTTCGTATAAAGGTTACATCCAAAGCTTCAGTTTCATCCTCTGTAACGTTGATAAATTACCTTGTATTTCCATTTTCTTTTCCACTACTGATGTTTGATCAGAGATGTAATGTACTTTGTTACTATACTTCAGTACTGCTTTGGAAAGTTTATATTTTACTCAAGTTTTTCAAGGTCATATTGCATTATATTTTATTACTACACGTCCTATTTTAACATCTCGCTTATGTCTGGTTAAAGTCTGTTTATAAAACCTTTCCTTTTAAAAAAAAAATATTTTTTTAGATGTATTAACATCTTTCGCTGTTATTGGGATAAGTTTAAAAATAATAAAGAAGTTTTTTTTTAACTTTACAGTCAATGCTAAACACGTGTGTTAATATAACTTAAAATGATGAAGCCTTTATTTGACACACACATACATTACTGCGCAGTGAAATTATTTCCTTTACATTCCTTTATATCCTAGTTGGGGTCAGCAAAAATTCACTTCTTAAATTACCTTTACTCAGTTTAAAAAATTAACTTGTAAGATTAACTAGTTGATAAAGTTTTGTAAGTTATCTTGATACA